>JBBDGP010000225.1:0-600000 GCA_037952835.1 Lithobates septentrionalis | reverse complement strand
TCAGTGCCCATCAGTGATGCCAATAAGTGGCCATCAGTGATGCCAATCAGTGCTGCCATTCAGTGCCTATCAGTACCTGCTTATCAGTGCTGCCCATCAGTGCTGCCAATAAGTGCCCATCAGTGCTGCCTAAATGTACCGTCCATCACTGCCCATAAGTGCCACATATTAGTGCCCATCAGTGCCACCTAACAGTGCCAAACATTGCTGCCTATCAGTGTTGCATATCAGTGCCTCCTCATTAGTGCCCTTTAGTGTTGTCTCATCAGTGCAGCCTATCAGTGCCTATCAGTGAAGGAGAAAAACTACTTGTTTACAAAATTTTCTAATATTAACGGAAACTAAGAGAAACTTTTTTTTTCAAAATTTTCGCTTTTTTTTTTTTTTTTTTAGCAAAAAGTAAAAAAAAACCCAGCGATCATTACATACCACCAAAAGAAAACTTTCACATGGGTACAGTGTTGCATGACCGCGCAATTGTCATTCAAAGTGTGACAGCGCTGAAAGCTGAAAATTGGCCTGGGCAGGAAGGGGGTAAAGGTGTCCGGCATTGAGCAGTTAAAAACAAACAAAAAATACTTTAATTTTACAGTTCCCTGTTGATTTCAACGCACTAAAGTCTGAATTTTGATGAATCTCAAATTTGGGGAAGCAGATGCTCAACACTCCCAGAATTGTCCTATATGGCAGAATCGTCAGCCGCCAGTTTCCCTTCACTACAGCACAGATTGCCAGTGAGTAGAAAGGGGAGTATTCAATGTCTTCATTGCAGGGAGTACTTTATTTAACAGTTTTATTTTAGCAACAATCGCTTTAATTAATAATCCATTTTGTACTTAGTGTGCTAAAGTTCATATAGCACAAGAAAGACTGTAGTTCAAAATTACATAAAATACAAAATATACACAATGACTGCTTTACATGTTAGCGCCACATACAGATCCGTTGTTTTGCCTCCCTGTTTTGCTTTGTGTTTTCTTACAAATCACGTCGCAGGCAGTCAAGCTGTACTGCAATTTTCTTTTCTAGAGAAGTGCGGAATGTAAATGCTTCTTAGCTTCGTCTTTGAAAAGTGAAATATGTTGGGTTTCTTCGGCAGCTCAGAATAAAGTGCTTAATGACTACAATGTGCTTTGTATATCCTGAAACTTTAATTTAATCTACAATTAATGGAGGACTTGTTTTAATAGGCTTAATACAATTAAGAAAATGATTACATTTCTGAATGATATGTTTGCACAGATTGAATTATAGTCAATGTGCACTCAATGGAAAAATAGATTGCTCGTATAAGTTTGGTAGGAGGATGCAAGAAAGGGGGCTGCAGCGGTTAGAGGGCCACTTCGAACCTTTGGGTTCTTTATGGCGTGTTTATTTTGAATGAGCCGACAATGTGCAGCAACGGAACAAAAACAACTCCTGTAGAAATTTTTGTTTGCATTGCACCACAACATGTAGCATGTGCATCGTGGTGTGCTGCAGTGCTGGTTCTTTGCCACCTGCTGTACTTGTGAATTGGGGTGCTATCGTAAATGAATGGCACTACAACACTTCACGTGAAATGCAATGCTTTACCGTTAATTGCCGTGTATTACAACAATGCAAAGATCTGAAGGGGCCCTTAAAGTGAAGCTGTCAGGGGGCATAAAAACTGCTGCAGCAAAACACTCAGGAAGACAAACTTTTATATGTATCTGTCTGGCAGCCAGTATGTTGAAAATTTGCTCTCTTGAACTCTAGGCACCAATACTATCTGACACTTCCGGGTGTGTTGAACAGTGTTCTCCCCTGCTGGCCACTTTGGTTCCTCCTGCTGACCCCTATGTCACTATAAAACACAGGATGACATTTTAACCCCTTCGCATCTAAGGGTAAAACAAATCTCAATGCCCAAGCACAATTTTGCAACTTTGACATGTGTTAGTAAAACCGTACATACCCTGTTTCCCTGAAAATAAGACCTAGCGTGATTGTCGGTGATGGCTGCAATATAAGCCCTACCCCCCAAATAAGCCCTACCCTGTTTCCCCAAAAATAAGCCCTACCCTAAAAATAAGACCTACAAGGAGTTTTACTAAGGCTTATTTGGGGGGTGGGGCTTATATTGCAGCCATCACCAACAATCACGCTAGGTCTTATTTTCGGGGAAACAGGGTATCATCACAGCTACTTTGTATATGCAGGTGGATTATATAGTAAAACCTTGGATTGCGAGCATAATTCGTTTCAGAAACATGCTTGTAATCCAGGGGTCACAAACTGGCGGCCCTCCAGCTGTTGCAAAACTACAAGTCCCATGAGGCATTGCAAGGCTGACAGTTACAAGCATGACTCCCAAAGGCAGAGGCATGATGGGACTTGTGGTTCCGCAACAGCTGGAGGGCCACCAGTTTATGTTGTAATCCAAAGCACTTGTATATCAAAGCAAATTTCCCAATAAGAAATAATGGAAACTCAAATGATTCGTTCCACAACCATTTATTTATAGGTCCTTCAGTTTATAGTCTATATAAAAAGATTATACCAATGTGATAGGCTGTGTAACCATAAAATGTCCATCCACAAATGGAAGCCTCCACAAGGGGATTAGAAGCAAAACCCAGCAGGAGCTCTAGAGAATAAAAGAGAAGAGAGACGCCTCTAAGTGTAGAAATATGTTGCTAAATTTTGTAATCATGTAACAATATTGCTACACTTTAGAGGCGCCTCTCTTCTCTTTTAAACTCAGTTGTGACATGATACTACTTGTATATAAGGACATTGCTTGTATATCAAGTTAAAATGTATTAAAAAAAAATAGCTTGTCTTGCAAAACGCTCTCAATCAAGTTACTCTCAAACTAAGGTTTTACTGTACCTTGTTTTTTCAGGGCAAATTGGGCTTTCGTTTGGTGGTAAATGGTTATGGAAATCTCCTGATTTTTTTATATTTAAAAGAAAACTGGCCTAAAATAGTAAAAACATCTTTTTTTTTTTTAATTTAGCTGTATATTTCTTGTTACTACCATAACCTACCACCAAAGAACAACCCAAAATAAATTATCCTACTCCTGATGATCAAAGTGATACCACACATGTTTATAAAAAACACATAAAGTGCAGCTTAATATAACAGGCAATAACATTTTTAAAAGTCTTAAACAGAGGTAAGAAGCCCGTAGGGTGCATCAGGAGTGGTGTAATAGGTAGCATACTAATGCCAAAATCGGGTAATCCCTCCACCGAATACGATTATGGCCACTCATCTCAATCATATGACCCGTGAATAAACAGGCTGGTTATAACAAGCATTCCCCTGTGGGGGTCAGAAATCCACAAATGGCCAATGTCAGTCTGGGGTGGCGAGTCCTCAGCGATATTTACAGCATTTATGCAAAATCAAAAGAAGACCTTTTAGTGCTCACTGCTGATGGTTTTAATAAAATGATAGCAAAAGACACTTACAAACCAAGCACTTATCGTAAGTGCAACGTGGAGCGCTCAATGGGTACAAACAACAATTGGAAGGGAGATGCGGGTGACATCAGGCATGACATTCCCGCCGACCAAGTCCCGCCCAGGATGTAATGCATACGGGGGGAGGAGTCACACCTGATGTTACCCGCGGCTAACTTCCTATTGCTGTTTGTACACATTGAGCACTCCACATTGCACTTATGATAAGTGCTTGGTTTGTAAGTGTCTTTTTCTAGCATTTTAATTAAAAACACTAACCCTGGTACTGACCTAGATCAAACTTTGCTCTAGGTATATTATTTTATCTTTTAATATATATATATTTTTTTAATTTTTTTACAAACACTTTTTTTTCCTCTCTGCAAGGAGAGACAAAGTTACAATGGATCTTTCCTCTCCATTCACGGAGAGAGAAAGACAGGGGCGGGCTTTACAGTGACTGATCACTGTGGCAGCCAATCAGACACTACCACAGCAATCAGGCGACCCGAAATCGGGAATTCTGGGTCCCGATCGTTAGTACAGGGCCTGGGGCTCTCAGTGAGAACCCGGTCTTGGTGCTGGGAGCGCGGTGTGCAGCGTGCTCCCAGCACAAAGAGAGATACGCAAACATGCGGCCCCATGGAATAAAGCCCAGTGGAGCGGGACCACATATTCGTGTTACATCGGCGCCAAGGGGCTAAAGATATAACTCTTTGAAATACTACTGTTGCTCTTTATCAGCCATTCTCAGCCAGGGTTCTGTGGAAGGTTCCTCCAGAGGTTGCTCAGGGTTTCCTTGAGCTGTGGCTCACTGACCATCGATCTCTTGGTGTCTACATAGTTTCAGGTTCAGTGCCACTTGGGAGAGTCAGCGGCTTGACACCAATAATATTTATTAGCTGTCTGTAAAGGTGGCATTCTGCCCAGCACTTTAAGGAGGGTATTCGCTACACTGACCACCGATGTAAGAGGCATTCTTCCCACTAACCCCTAATGCCTTCATTTTAGCAGGGGTTCCCTGAAACCCGACAATTATTTCAAGGGTTTCCCTGGATTAAAAAGGTTGAGAATGGCTGATCTATATCATGACATGTCAGGAATGTATTAAGGCAGACTTGTAAAGTTTCTGAAAGTCTAGGTTTATTCTACAAGCATTCCTATATTCACCAGTAACAAAATCTTGGCTCATTCAGATGCTCCTTCAGAGAGATCTCAGTCAATGATATCACATTGCATTAAGTGTGAAATATTATCTGTATTACGCACAGCAATATTAATACAACTCCTGGACTTTCATATAGCAGCACTTGTAAGAATCCTGTTTAATAATAAAATTCCAACTCCTCCAACACATGTTATATATTATCAAGGACTGCAAAAATCTAAGTTTGGTACAATTCAGCTTGACAGAAAAAAAGAGAAAAACCTCCTTTAGGGGGAAGTTATACTGGCAACACTTGCATTGTAAATCTTATGTTAAATTTTAGCTGTTATATAAGGGATGATGAGAATTTAATATAAAGAAGGGTTATATACAAGCAATTACATCGAATAAAAAAGTTAGACCTCTCTGTGTGATGCCCATAGCAATAAAATGCTAGAAATATCTCTGGTGAAGATTAAAATTGGACCCTGTGTTGTACCTACCACCACTCCATATTGTTTATAAGGAGTCAAAAGGACACATGAAAAAAAAAAGAAAAAAATGTAAGTGTTATCTGTGAAGGTTCTCATTCTTCCAGAGACTCTGAAAACTATAGAGATAGGACCACAGTATACAAAGGAGCCTTGATTAGGCACTGTGGCTTTCACATATATTTGCAAATGTAATCTCAAAATGTTTTTGTAAAAACAATGTAATAATATAAAAAATCTGGAATAATACAAAACACGATCACACATACAGTGGGGCAAAAAAGTATTCAGTCAGCCACCAATTGTGCAAGTTCTCCCACTTAAAAAGATGAGAGAGGCCTGTAATTATCATCATAGGTATACCTCAACTATGAGAGACAAAATGTGATTTTTGAAAGAATTTATTTGCAAATTACGGTGGAAAATAAGTATTTGGTCACCTACAAACAAGCAAGATTTCTGGCTCTCACAGACCTATATCTTCTTCTATAAGAGGCTCCTCTGCCCTCCACTCATTACCTGTATTAATGGCACCTGTTTGAACTTGTTATCAGTATAAAAGACACCTGTCCACAACCTCAAACAGTCACACTCCAAACTCCACTATGGTGAAGACCAAAGAGCTGTCGAAGGACACCAGAAACAGAATTGTAGACTTGCACCAGGCTGGGAAGACTGAATCTGCAATAGGCAAGCAGCTTGGTGTGAAGAAATCAACTGTGGGAGCAATAATTAGAAAATGGAAGACATACAAGACCACTGATAATCTCCCTCGATCTGGGGCTCCACGCAAGATCTCACCCCGTGGGGTCAAAATGATCACAAGAACGGTGAGCAAAAATCCCAGAACCACACGGGGGAGTGAATGACCTGCAGAGAGCTGGGACCAACGTAACAAAGACTACAATCAGCAACACACTACGCCGCCAGGGACTCAGATCCTGCAGTGCCAGACGTGTCCCCCTGCTTAAGCCAGTACACCCATCTGAGGTTTGCTAGAGAGCATTTGGATGATCCAGAAGAGGATTGGGAGAATGTCATATGGTCAGATGAAACCAAAGTAGAACTGTTTGGTAGAAACACAACTCGTCGTGCTTGGAGGAGAGAGAATGCTGAGTTGCAACCAAAGAACACCATACCTACTGTGAAGCATGGGGGTGGCAACATCATGCTTTGGGGCTGTTTCTCTGCAAAGGGAACAGGACGACTGATCCGTGTACATGAAAGAATGAATGGGGCCATGTATCGTGAGATTTTGAGTGCAAACCTCCTCCCATCAGCAAGGGCATTGAAGATGAAACATGGCTGGGTCTTTCAGCATGACAATGATCCCAAACACACCGCCCAGGCAACAAAAGAGTGGCTTCGTAAGAAGCATTTCAAGGTCCTGGAGTGGCCTAGCCAGTCTCCAGATCTCAACCCCATAGAAAACCTTTGGAGGGAGTTAAAAGTCCGTGTTGCCCAGAGACAGCCCCAAAACATCACTGCTCAAGAGGAGATCTGCATGGAGGAATGGGCCAACATACCAGCAACAGTGTGTGACAACCTTGTGAAGACTTACAGAAAACGTTTGACCTCTATCATTGCCAACAAAGGATATATAACAAAGTATGATGACAATTACAGGCCTCTCTCATCTTTTTAAGTGGGAGAACTTGCACAATCGGTGGCTGACTAAATACTTTTTTGCCCTGTACATATTATATTTTATATATATTGCTTTCCTCATCATCCGTGCCATATTTAGGTGATGGGTTGCTCGCTGTGACTTCAACACATTTCACAGGTCAATAGCATGCTTCATCAGGAAGATAATTACAGTCAAGCTCTGTGCTAGATCAGTGTTAATTTTGGCAGCAAATTTCAATTTAGTTTTAGTCTTAGGACTAAAATTGCATTTTAGTTTTAGACCCATTTTAGTCTTCTGCAATTGTTTCAGCTTTAGTCGTATTTAATCGACTAAATCTCCAGTACATTTTAGTCGACTAAAATGTCCTAGGTTTTAAACAACTAAAATCTCAAGTATATTTTAGTCGACTAAAACTCATTTTAGTCATCTAAAATCTAATGGGTGTAATTCAATTGTAATGCATTAGTTAACAATTCTCTACAATTTTCAAACTCATTATATACTGCTGGAGTGAAAAATCTAATAGGTTATTTATTATTACATTGAGGTATGAACATGCACTACAGACCATTGTTAATTTTGAAGTCAAATTTCAAATTTAGTTTTAGTCTTATGCCCCGTACACACGGTCGGATTTTTTGACGGAAAATGTGTGATAGGACCTTGTTGTCGGAAATTCCGACCGTGTGTAGGCTCCATCACACATTTTCCATCGGATTTTCCGACACACAAAGTTTGAGAGCAGGCTGTAAAATTTTCCGACAACAAAATCCGTTATCGGAATTTCCGATCGTGTGTACACAAATCCGACGCACAAAGTGCCACGCATGCTCAGAATAAATAATGAGATGAAAGCTATTGGCTACTGTCCCGTTTATAGTCCAGACGTACGTGTTTTACGTCACCGCGTTCATGCAAGACAAGTTTACAAGACAAGTTTGAGCCAACATCCGTCGGAAAAAATCCTAGGATTTTGTTGTCGGAATGTCCGATCAATGTCCGACCGTGTGTACGGGGTATTAGTCTTGACTAAAATGGCAATTAAGTTTTAGTCCCATTTTAGTCTTTTGACTAAAATGCCATTTTAGTTTTAGTCGTATTTTAGTTATTTCAGTTGTTTTAGTTTTAGTCGTATTTTAGTCGACTAAAATAATATTCATTTAGTCGACTAAAATGTTTTAGTCGTTTTAGTCGCCAAAATTAACACTGTGCCAGATATATAAATTGTTCAAAAATAACATAATTCAGACAGTACTAGAAATGTGCAATTAGTTTTGTAGTGAATCAAAATTCGGCCAAATTTTACATCTTTCGGACATTCGGATGCATCCGAATGTCCGAAGAAAAATAACAATATTAAATGGGTGGGAGGAAGGAATTCCAAATGGGAACCGTCAGTATTTTGGACACTGTTTGTGACAGGTACCACATCCTACTGTATACGGAAATATATCCAAAAAACCTAGATATAGAAAAATCAGGACTTTAACAGTATCCAAAGCATGTAGAATAAAATCTCAATTTTATTTGTACAAATGTAAAAACAATGCAATATAGAAAATTCTGGAAAAATACAAAACAGGATTACATGTACATATTATATATTATATATTGCTTTCCTCTACATCCGTGCTATATGTAGGTGATGGGTTGCTTGCTGTGACTTTAACATGTTTCACGGATCAATAGCATGCTTCATCAGGAAGATAATTACAGTCAAGCTCTGTGGTAGATGTATAAATTGTTCAAAAATAATATCATTTAGCCAGTACGACCAACAACTGCACCTCCTATCGGTAGAAGAAATGGACCACGCTTAACCTATATCTAGGTTTTTTAGATATATTTCCATATACAGTAGGATGTGGTACCTGACACAAATAGTGTCCAAAATACTGAAGGTTCCCATTTGGAATTCCTTCCTCCCACCCATTTAATATTGATATTTGCAAATGTGTGTAACTAAAACTTCTGTCTTTGATTTTCACTATTAGACAGGGCTAATTTATTTTTTGCAGGCTAGCTGATAAGTGTGCTGGGAAATGTTTTCTTGTTTGTAATGTGCTAAGCCCCTTCATTGTGAATCTTACTGTGAAGGCTAGTTCTAGATTGGAGTGGTTGCCACTTATCTGTACAGCTTGTCGGCTGAATTGAGCGTGGGGATGCATTGGATGCTTTCAGCTGCCATTGTGCTCTTGCTGGGCGTCCAATGTGTCCATGCACCTTTTTTGCAAATGTGTTCAACTAAACCCTCTTTCTTTGATATACACTGTTAGACAGGGCTATTTTTTAAATTATTTTTGCAGGCTAACTGGTAAGGCCCCATTCACACTTGCACGACTTGTCTTGCAACCTTGGACATCACAGTTGCATGACAAGTCATTCCCCATGTTTTCCAATGATACCTATTCATCCAGTCACCCAGCATTAGAACGGGAGAGAGCGTTGAGTCGACATCGGAAGAACAACAGAGGGAGAAGACAGCGATGTTGACTCAACGCTCTCTCCCGCTCTAATGCTGGGTGAGCGGTGTGCCATAAGGGACGGGCCTCCAGATGACGTCACCCGGTGACTCCGCCCCATGCCAATTTAACTAGTGGCACACTGCGCACCCAGCATTAAAGTGGGAGAGAGCGTGGAGTCAACATCGGAAAAAGAACAGAGGGAGAAGACAGCGAAGAAGACCCTTTTATATATACAATTCAATTATTATTTAAGATCTCATCCATTCATAAATTCTGATATTCTAACAACCCGGCAGAGGCAGAAGACAGCGGACAGAGGGAGAAGAAACGGTGAGGGCTAGAAGACATCAGCGGAGAAGACCTGGAGAGGGGAGAAGTACCGGCAGAGGCAGAAGACATCAGCAGAGGAGGAAGAAGACGTCGCCGAAGAGGGAGAAGAGCCAGAGAGGGGAGAAGAAGTCGGAAGAGACCCGGAGCTGCCTAATAAATTGCTTTAAAAACCTGTGTACCGCGTTTTATTTTTGACACTTTTTTTAGGTGTATGGGTAGCGGTACAATGTACCCCATACTCATTCACATAGGGTGGGGGGCCAGGATCTGGGGGCCCCCTTGTTAAAGGGGGCTTCCAGATTCCAATAGGCTCCCCGCCCGCAGATCCCGACAACCAATGGCTAGGGTTGTCAGGAAGAGGCCCTTGTCCTCATCAACATGGGGACAAGGTGCTTCGGGGTGGGGGGCGCAGGGCCTCCCCTGCCCCAAAGCACCCACCCCCCCATGTTGAGGGCATGCAGCATGGTACAGTTCAGCAGGGGGGCACTCGCTCATCCCCACCCCCCTTCCTGACCTGCCAGGCTCTGTGCTTGGATAAGCGTTTGGTATGGATTTTGGGGGGGACCCCCACACAGTTTTTTCGGCGTAGGGGTTCCTCTTAAAATCCACACCAGACCGTAAGGCCTGGTATGCTCTTGGAAGGGGAACCCATGCCGGTTTTTATTTACATTTTGCATGGAGTTCCCCATCAAGATCATCAGAGCACAAGTCGCATGCCAAAGTCAGATCAGTTAAGACAGCGATCCGACTTTGATATGACTTCAGTGATATTCAATGGGCTGAAGTAGGATCAAAGTCGGACAAAAGTAGCGCAGGGACTACTTTGAAGTCGGCACTAATATGAATGGTAGTCATTGGAAATCATGGGGAACAACTTGTCATACAACTTTGCAGTCCCAAGTCTTAGGACAAGTCATACAAGTCTGAAAGGTGCCTTAGTCACATACAACTCATTTAGCCACTTCTTTAGTTCTAAAGAGTGTCAGTAAGATACTCCAGCCTTTATGCCTACACAGGTAGCACAGTCACCTCAACCCAATCACCAATCACTTGACACACTTGACATGTTGGGGTATGTCTCTGACACGCATTAGAACTAGAACTAAAGAAGTGGCCTGGATAAGCTATGAAACATCTTCAACATTGAAGAACAAGTCCAGTTGAATGCAACTAACTACCACTATCTATAGCTGTAAGTGTTTTGATTGGTATTGACTTCAGTGCTTACCTTTGTTGTCCACAGTTTGACCGTCCAGTCAAAGGATGATGTCAGGAACAGATGAGAGAAGTCAATGGATCCCACTGCGCTGTGGCAATTGATTCCTGTTATGGGCCCTTGATGACCATCGAACACCTCACTGATCCCAGCTTTGCTGTGGGTACAAAGAGGGTGGCAGTTACCTTCCATATACATCACACTACCCTTCAACTAGTGCCAGGACAAGGTCATCTAGAGCCCAGGGTAAGCGTACCAAATTGCGCCCCTCCCCAAGATGTATGGCCATTATGTGTCAACAAAATCCCCTCCCCTCTGCATGCTTGCACCCTAAGCAAAAATTCCCCCTCCTCCCAGTACAAATCCACCCCCGCTGAAATCCCCCCTCTCAGCACAAATCCCCCCCCCCATCCCCCAAAGCTCAAATCCTCTCATTCCGCATTATGTTCCCAGCACAATTCCTCCACCCCCCCCCAAAAAAAATCCCCCTTCCTAGCACAAATTCTTCACCCCTCAAATTTCCCCTCTGAGCACAGCCCCCCCCCCCTCCCCACTCCAAATTTCCCCTCCCAGCACAAACTGTCCCCAAATTCTCCATCCATAAATCCCCCCAAAATTTCCACTCATAGCAACAAATAATGTCCCACAAACAACCCCAACTAGCACAAACCCCCCCCCCCCCCCAAAAAAAAATCCCCCCTCCAAGCACAGCTCCCCAAATTTCCCCTCCTAGAACAATTCTTACCTCCTGTGCCCCCCCCAAATTCCCCCTCTCAACACAAATCTCCTCCCCCAATCTCCTTGTGGTGCCCCCATGCCTCACATGATACCACAGTGCCCAGGGCAGCTGCCACTCCTGCCCACCTCTTGTCCCGACCCTGCCTTTAACTATATCTTCACTTATCTATGCATTCTTCACTAGCACCCCATTTTTACCTTGTACTCTTGTCTACCATTCCATCTAGCTGCCAAGAGCAAAAAAAATACCCAGTACTTCTGAGTATGCAAGGGCATGTGACTCACTCCCCATCCTCTTACAGTGGGGATGGCAAGTATTCGGACCCCCTTAATTTTTTCACTCTTTGTTGTATTGCAGCCATTTGCTAAAATCATTTAAGTTCATTTTTTTTACTCATTAATGTACAAACAGCGCCCCATATTGACAGAAAAAACACGGAATTGTTGACATTTTTGCCAATTTATTAAAAAAGAATAACTGAAATATCACATGGTCCTAAGTAAGGATGAGCTCGGGCGTGTTTGCACACTCCACGTGCAGAGCCTGCCAGGAAGTCGGCACTGCGCTGCGCTAATCACAGGCAGTGAGACATTTCCCGATCTCTGCAGCCGCACATCTGGAAAATGTCTCACTGCCTGTGATTAGCGCAGCGCAGTGCCGACTTCCTGGCGGGCTCTGCACGTGGAGTGTGCGAACACACCCAAGCTTATCCTTAGTCCTAAGTATTCAGACCCTTTGCTGTGACACTCATATATTTAACTCAGGTGCTGTCCATTTCTTCTGATCATCCTTGAGATGGTTCTACGCCTTCATTTGAATCCAGCTGTGTTTGATTATACTGATTGGACTTGATTAGGAAAGTCACACACCTGTCTATATAAGACCTTACAGCTCACAGTGCATGTCAGAGATAATGAGAATCATGAGGTCAAAGGAACTGTCTGAAGAGCTCAGAGACAGAATTGTGGCAAGGCACAGATCTGGCCAAGGTTACAAAAAAATTTCTGCTGCACTTAAGGTTCCTAAGAGCACAGTGGCCTGCATAATCCTTAAATGGAAGACATTTGGGACGACCAGAACCCTTCCTAGAGCTGGCCATCCGGCCAAACTGAGCTATCGGGGGAGAAGAGCCTTGGTGAGAGAGGTAAAGAAGAATCCAAAGATCACTGTGGCTGAGCTCCAGAGATGCAGTCGGGAGATGGGAGAAAGTTGTAGAAAGTCAACCATCACTACAGCCCTTCACCAGTCGGGGCTTTTGGCAGAGTGGCCCGACGGAAGCCTCTCCTCAGTGCAAAACACATATAAGCCTGCATGGAGTTTGCTAAAAAAAACTATTAAGGACTCCAAGATGGTGAGAAATAAGATTCTCTGGTCTGATGAGACCAAGATAGAACTTTTTGGCCTCAATTCTAAGCGGTATGTGTAGAGAAAATCAGGCACTGCTCATCACCTGTCCAATACAGTCCCAACAGTGAAGCATGGTGGTGACAGCATCATGCTGTGGGGGTGTTTTTCAGCTGCAGGGACAGGACGACTGGTTGCAATCGAGGGAAAGATGAATGCAGCCAAGTACAGGGATATCCTGGACAAAAACCTTCTCCAGAGTGCTCAGGACCTCAGACTGGGCCGAAGGTTTACCTTCCAACAAGACAATGACCCTAAGCACACAGCTAAAATAACGAAGAAGTGGCTTCACAACAACTCAGTGACTGTTCTTGAATGGCCAAGCCAGAGCCCTGACTTAAACCCAATTTAGCATCTCTGGAGAGACCTAAAAATGGCTGTCCACGAACGTTTACCATCCAACCTGACAGAACTGGAGAGGATCTGCAAGGAGGAATGGCAGAGGATCCCCAAATTCAGGTGTGAAAAACTTGTTGGATCTTTCCCAAAAAGACTCATGGCTGTATTAGATCAAAAGGGTGCTTCTAAATACTGAGCAAAGGGTCTGAATACTTAGGACCATGTGATATTTCAGTTTTTCTTTTTTAATAAATCTGCAAAAAATGTCAACAATTCTGTGTTTTTCTGTCACAATGGGATGCTGTGTGTACATTAATGGGGAAAAAAAATGAACTTAAATGATTTTAGCAAATGGCTGCAATATAACAAAGAGTGAAAAATTTAAGGGCGTCTGAATACTATCCGTCCCCACTGTATGTGAAAGCGCTAATGTTTGGTGACTGACCCAGTGCTCTCATTGGAGCAGGGAGACAGTCATCAGCTGCAACTCAGAGCCTACACAGGGTATCCTTTTCTTGGTGGTCATAGCATTGGGGATTGAAGAATATGAAGTATGTGCTGCTGGTGAGAATATTTTTAAAACGAAACTGTTGCTGTCAGGAGGGAGGTTTGGTTATGCCTGGAGATGGACTTTAACGCTAACATTAGGGGCAGGTTGACACTACTGTGGTGCGACAACACAAGCTATGTGTGTTGGTGCGCTGGGGTGCCATTCACTTTGAACAGCACCCCAATGCAATAAAGCAAATCACCTGTGCTCCAGAGCACCACAGTACATGGTACTACCCTGTGCTGCACTGCCGAAAAAAGGGTCAGGTGCATTTTTTGTTGCAATTTTTCAGCCTATTTACAATGATGCACATTAACTTGTGATATAATGAGCATTAATGTGCATGTATGGCTGCATGGCACCACTGTAAACCCATCCTAAAGTCTTGTACATACAGTACGGTTTTCAGCTGTATAAAGCTTTCTTGAAGTCTTTAAAGTATCCCCAAACTGGAGTTGAAGGTTGTAGAATACAGATCATAGTGGGAGTGCTAACTGGGCAGACTTCAGCAGGGTTTCCACAAATCTGAAAAAATCTATAAATGGAGGAGGCGAACATCTCAATCATCCACTTGTCCTCCATTCATAAGCCTCGTACACACGATTGGATTGTTGGCCAACAAAACCGTGGATTTTGTCCGAAGAGCGTTGGCCCAAACTTGTCTTGCATACCAACGGCAAGGAACTGTCGGCCAACAAATGCGAACGTAGTGACGTACTACCTTGTTTTTCAGCTCTTTAGCGCCACCCTTTGGGCTCCTTCTGCTAATTTCATGTTAGTAGAAGTTTGGTGAGTGTTGATTCGCGCTTTTCATTTTGAGCTTTTCAGTTCATTTCTGAACGGCCGTTCATCAACCAGACATGTTGCGGAATCGGAGGAGATAACGTGTTATTTATTATTGGCCTTGGAGTTATTGCTTTTACCCAAGTCCAGTCCAGGAACAGGAGGAGGAGGAGTTCTTGGACCAAAAATGAGTTGCTTTATTAATTGTGACCAATTATGTCATATGCCTTTGCTGCGGGAGCTCCAGGAGAATAATCCAGATGTTTTTAGGTATTATCTCCGGATGACGGACCCCTGCTTTCACCAACACTTGGCATTGTTGACCCCTATATTAAGAAGCAGGACACATGCATGAGGATTTTATTTTATTTTTTGGTTGAATAATAATGATTTTATTTGGGATATTTTCTATATATTTTTGGATGCATAGAAGGCACTTTTTGGTTAAGTTCTATTGGCAGATAGCATGTCTAATTTTATTTGTTTTCTTTTTTTAATTCACAATAAAAAAAATTGTGGAGAATAATACTTGGCTATGTGTTTTACTTTAAATGACAGTTTGGGAGAAGGCAGTTACATTTAAAAAAATACAATGTAAAATTGACAAGGGACACCAACATAGTTGTATCGTTCTTATAAATGACAGGATAATGGTGTTGTGGTAACTTGCCCAAATAATACAAAAAAAAAAAGCATAATAATATTATTCTTGATATCACTAGAAAAAAAAAAAATCCCTTGAAAATTTGTTTGCAATAACTCCATCAGTATCACCAGCAAAGCAGCTTCATTATTATCCCATTAAAGAAGAAGAGAATTGTGCGCTGCATTTCGAGATTTCATAATTTGCCATGTCACGAATGTTAATTTTCCATTACGAACGTTAGTTTACAAGACCAACCGCTTCTGGCTCGTCCTTGCTTCCGAGCATGCGTGTTTATACATTGGACTTTTGTATGACAGACTTGTGTACACACGCTCGTAAAATTCGACAACAGACATTTGTCCACGGAAAATTTTAAAACTTGCCATCCAACATTTGTCCGTGGTAAATCCGACAACAATTGTCCGATGGAGCGTACAAACGGTCGGATTTTCCGCCAACAGCCTGTCATCGAACATTTCCCATCGGAAAATCTGATCGTGTGTACGAGGTTATAGATTATGTTTCATTCATAGAAGCTGTATTAATGGCTTCTATGAATGGAGGGTGTAAAGGACAGGCAATTGTCCGCACACCAGGCAATTACGAAAGCGTGAGTGGGGAATTTAGGCATCGGAGGAGGAAGATTTCCCCTAAACCTGGAGACAGCAGCACAAGAGACACATCACACTGATGGTTAATGATGTCCCTTTTTTAACTAAACGCAGGGTTTAAAAGACCTGGTCACCACCTAAAAATTGTAAGTAAAAGCAAAGAAAAATCAAGCATTTTAAATACTCCTTGTAGCATTTTTCCTTTCCATAAACAAGTTTTTATTCAATTGCAATTTGCCTTAGAACTTCTGAGGAAATTTGATAACTGCGGGATAGGTCTACTCCCCAGCACAGCCCCTCCTCCTGCTATTTCATAGCCCTCTCCTCTTCTGGGAGTGCATATTTACTGTGTGTGGTACCCCAACTTCTCTTGCCCTTCCCTCACCCTCCCTAAATATGCAGCTGCCTGGGGCAGGGGCAAAGCGGAACACTATAGAGTGTCACTTGAGTGACAGCTCTGAATCTGCTGGGGCTGGCAGCACCCAGCAGCTGTCTCTGGGCCTTTTGGATGTACCACAAGACAGGATTTTACATATAAATAAACAATAAAATGGTTCCAATTCACTTATACACCTTTGGGAAGATTGCTGTTAAAGTAGTAGTAAAGTCTGTAAGGAAATAAAAATAAAAAAGTTTCCAACTGCAAGGCAATATCATAATGTGCTAGTAGTCTCGCATACTAGCACATTATGAAAGACTTACCTTAAAATGAAGCCCTCCAGCGGCGAGTTGTCATCGCTGCGGAGGCTTCCATCTTCACCCGGTCTTCCTTCCAGGTTCAGGGACTCTGGCCGTCTGATTGGCCATGCCACGATAAAGACCCTCCCGACAGCATCAGGTTCTCTTTAACAAATCTCTCTCCAGCAGCACATACTTCATATTCTTCAATTCCCATTGCTATGACCACCAACAAGAAAAGGATACCCTGTGTAAGCTCTGAGTTGCAGCTGAGGACTGTCTTCCTGCCCCTAGTGAGAGTGCTGGGGCAGTCTTCAAACATCAGCGCTTTCACATAAGAGGATGGGGAGTGAGTCACATGCCCTTGCATACTCAGAAGCATTGGGTATTCTCTTGGCTCTTAGCAGCTAGACGGAATGGTAGAAAAGGGTACAAAGTAAGAATGTGGTGCTAGTGAAGAATGCATAGATAAGTAAAGATAGTTGAAGGCAGGGCCGAGACAAGGGGTGGGCACAAGAGGTGGCTGTCCTGGCCACTGTGGTATCATGTCGGGCACGTGGGGAACCACAAGGAGATTGGGGGATTTGTGTTGAGAAGGGGAATTTGGGGGGCAGCATGAGGAATTGTTCTAAGAGGGAAAATTTGAAGCGGAGGTCCGCCCACCGCTGCAAAGTTTAAAAGCCAGCAGCTGCACATACTGCAGCTGCTGACTTTTAATAATCAGACACTTACCTGTCCTGGAGTCCAGCGATGTCTGCAGTTGATTTTTCCATCAGCTGTCGGGTGCATGCCGCCTCCATTGCGAGTAAGGGAACCCAGCAGTGTAGCCTTACGGCTTCACGCCGGGAACCCTACTGCGCATGTGTGATGCCCCGCTCCTCTCTCGCACTGGCCCAGCGGCCGGGGAAGGAGGAGGGAGCCCCAATGATGACGCAAATACCCGCAGCTGAGGCTTCCAGGAGTGGGGACAGGATACCTGTGAAAGACAGGTGTCCTGTCCCCCCCCCCCCTACCCACGAAAGGTGCCAAATGTGGCACCGGAGGGGGGAAGGAGTACAACGAGTGGAAGTTCCACTTTTGGGTGGAACTCCGCTTTTAGGAGGTGTGCCAAGAGTGGTGATTTGTGTTGAGAGGAGGCATGGGGATGATGCACATGCACGGGGGAGTTGTGGCCATGGCACACAGCTCTGCAGGAATGGCACAGATATGCCGTTCAGTCAGAGCGCATGTGCCGGTGACGTTACCGGCTGCTGCTCACTAGAATATCTCCTAAACATATACATTTTACCTAAAAATAAATAAAGAACTGCGCTAAGTGCATAAGTAGTGAAGACATAAAATAAGTGAGTTTTAAATGACAAAATTGTGATGAAACGTCCTGCTGCTAAACACTAAAACCTCGATATAAGGCAAAGACCAAGTAGACAAAAATCAGTGTAGCGCTACACTGATTTTTATATACATTTTACCTACAGGTAAGCTTTATTATAAGCTTACCTGTAGGTAAAAATAACAAAAACAAGTTTACTATTACTTTAAATGAAATGGCCTGGCAACAGGGTCTAACTCTTGCAAACCCACACTTACTTTGCCAGCGCTAAAATCTCTCTGTCCGGCACCGAGATCTATCTTTTGGCATCAAACACCACTAATTCAATCTGCCTCCACTAAACAGTACATTTTGCAAAATACATCATTCCAATTTAAACTGATATCAAATAGCTTTGTATACCTTCCATGGCGGCAAGCTGTGTACACCGTCCCCTCCTCACTTCCGACTACAAAATTATTAACATCTCCAGTAGGAAACGCCATCCCAGTAACTGCCACTGGTTTGGATTTATTGTAGACGAGTTCCATACTTTCCTGGAATAAACAAAAACCTTCATTAAGGTGAGAAATTCTTAAAAGAGACATATGGATCGCATCTCGCCTTTTTAGCTAAGATCAAGTGTAGTATCTGTTCTTATCAGTTTAATATCTGATACGTCCCCTATCTGTGGACCATCTATTAAATGGACTTTTATAACGGAGATGGAAGAAGAGCTTGCTCTGTCCACTCCACGCATCGACCTGGTATTGCAGTACCTCCAGGACCAGTGCACCAGAAAAAAAAAAAAAAGTATGGGAAAGATTTATTTTTCTTGAATCATACTTACCTACAGTAGGTGGATGCAGCATCGGGCAGCATACGGTAGGTGGTGGATGCAGCATCCAGACCATATAGTCAGTCACGATCTTTCCCGAGCCTGGACCGGCTCTGTGGCTTCAGCCCACTGTCAAATCACATGCCAAATCGTAGCTTATCGCCGGTGCTCTATCGAATAGTGCCCGCCGTCGAAAAGTGCCCGCGCATGCGCAGTACAGAAGGGAACTCCAGCTGATTTCCCGATCAGCTGGCGTGACGTCACTATAGCGCATGCGCACATCGTAGGAGGCATTTTTTTCGACGGGAGATACCATTTGACAGGCAGAATTGAAAGCAATGCAAACAGTGGAGGGAGACCGTAGTTGTCAGATTGTGCCTCGCTGTTGCGGGGCGGGTTTTCAGTGTGCTCAATGTCAGGTTTTGTCTGTGTTGTAGGGTGGATTTGGTGTGTTGAACGGCAGGTTTTGCCTGTGTCTAAGGGCGGGTTGCAACACAGGAAAAACCCGCCCTGTAACAGCGAAGCACAGTCTGACAACTACGGTCTCCCTCCGCTGTTTGCATTGCTTTCAATTGTGCCAGTCAAATGGCATCTCCCGTCGAAAAAATGCCTCCTACGATGTGCGCATGCGCTATGGTGACGTAAAATCGGTAAATCAGCTGGAGTGCCCTTCAGTACTGCGCATGCGCGGGCACTTTTCGACGGCAGGCACTATCCAATAGAACACCGGCAATGGCACCGTCCGAATCGGTGCAAATCCGACTTTGCGGTGCCGCACCGATTCCCAAATGTAGTTCCTGCACTACTTTTGGTGACTTCGGGGGCGATCTCAATAGACATCTGTGCAGGAACCCACACAGATGTTTCTCAAATCGCCCCTGAAGTCGGACTGAAATGCCGGTTTGAAATCGTGCAAGTTCAGCCGAACTCCCACAATTTTAAACCCGGATTTAGTGTGAACCTAGGCTCAGGGTTAAGTCAAGGGAAGAGCTAGGCAAAGTGCCAGGTTTTTTCTATTTGGATTCCTGCTGGGAAGATTTCCCTCTACTTCCTGTCCCTGTGAAGACATGCAGGTTGGAAGGAAGATAGGAAGTCAGACATGCAAAGTCTCTTATGTTAAAGAAATGCTGCCAAAACTTTATTTTATTTATTTTTTTACTTTGCAGAGAGTGGTAAACTCATTTTTTTACTGCTATCCAGGACTACGTTGGAGAGGTTTACCCTTATTTGGGGTTAATTTACTAAGAGATAAATACCGCATGAATTTTCCCTTAAAATAACTAATGTGGTAGTTATTAAAAAGTAGTCAATTCACAAAAAAAATAGTATTAAATTAAATATTTAGGTTTTGCATATGCTGTGCATACTAGCTCATTATGCCTTTGCCTTCCAGCTTTTTTTTTGGTCAGGGCATACAACCACTTTAAGGAGAACAAAACACCGCTTCAGGTCGGTCCACTGTTCCACCTCCACTACCACACTATTAGTTGCTGGCCCTGTTCGCAGTAGTCTTCATAGCAGGAAAAAAGACGCTAGGTCACCTGCACATCTAAAAGAATTACCTTTATTGTAAACGCTTCAATAAAATACATCTCCACAGCTAACGCGTTTCGCACTAAATCAGCACTTCATCATAGCATATTCTATAAAAAAATATTAGATTTACTTGTTTCAAACTGTTATTTTTTTTTTACATTTCCTCAGCACCTTTTTTAAAAAGTGGCCGCATAGCAACTGCATGATGCTTTGGCACCATGCGATTCTGCAAACTGTGCTGTGTTCATAAAATGCACAGGGGTGCCATTAACTCTTAATGGCACCCCTGCGCATTTAATGAAAGCAGCGTGTATTTAGTGCAGCTGCACGTGGGTGTGGGAACGCGTGCGATTTACACGCACGCCCGCACCTGCACAAATGTGTGACTAGCCTTACTGCAGAAGAGGCGTGTCTCTTCTGCAATAAAGAGCCTGTGTTTCGTCAGATTAGGCGACCTGTCAGAATGTGTAACGGAAGTGACGTTCCGTCGCCGCCATCTTGCTACACCCCGCACTCCTTCACAATACGGATACACTGAGAAGGGGGCAAGCGGACATCTGGTTACACCCACCGGAGTTTTGCATTTCACACTTATTTTTAACAGTAAAAGGAGCTTATAAGGTGAAATACAGTATTTAAAAATCCGACGGACTGTTTAGATGTGGATGGATTTCTAAATACTCTATTTCACAATATATGCTCCGTTTACTGTTAAAATTAAGTGTGAAATGCGAAACTCCGGGTGGGTGTAACAAGATGTCCACTTACCCCCTTCTCAGTGTATCCTTACTGTGGAGGAGTGCGGGGTGTAGCAGGATGGCGTCAATGGAACGTCACTTCCGTTACAAATTCTGACGGGTCATCAAATCTGATGAATCACCTGCCCTCCCATAATTTTTTACTTTTTTAAACTTAGTTTCACTTTAAGGCTGGGTTTACACCATTGCGAATTGGATGTGGGATTCGCAATAGCAGGAGATTTTGACTGGCTCTCTATGGTGCCGGTTCACATATCTCCGCAGCAGGTCCAGTGCGTTTTGCAGTGCTTCTTTTGGTCCGTTTCAGGTCTGAATTCAGCCCAAAATTGGGGCTGAAATCGGACCTGAAACAGTGAACGGGGACACACCGGACCCCTGCTGTGAGCTGCATGTGGCTCATATGTGAACCGAGCCTAAAAATTCTGTGCCCTCTCTGCTATACTAAACAGAAGCAGAGCCAAAAATGGTGGCGTGAAAACTCTCTTTCTTTAATGACTAGTAGTAAATAAACACAAGTTTTCTTGTTAGCAGAAAGTTAAACTTTGCTTTTTATAAGAATGTATTACAGCTGGTAGCAGACTGCACCAATTAAGGCATTAGTCAGAGTGGTTCTCATGGGGTAGAGCCGGCACTCACCTGCGGAGTTGAGAGCATATCCAAGCTCCAGGAGCACAATTTCCCATCCGTGGAAACGGTAATAAGGTTGTGCGCATTTTGTGTTCCCACTACATTCACGCAGTAGATGGGATGCTGTTAAAAGACAAGCAAAGCTCTTATAGTTCATGTGATCTGTGACTGTTTGGGGAAGAATTTGTAAATACAGAACGTGTCTCGTGATGAACCTCTATGCGAATGTTTAAAACTTAAATATTATATTAATAATAAGAAGAAAATATCTAAAAAAAAAAAGAAAAAAAAAAAAAGAAAAAAGCTATCTACAACCTCTAATTTTAGGTCACACCTTATTATCTCTTCCTGTATCCATGGCCAGATTTGCCTTTAGACACATTAGGTACACACCTATAGGCAGAAGAGGTAGAGGGGGCGACTTTTTTTCCATCATCTGTAGTAATAGTCATTTCACATAAAGTCATTTAGGCTGGTTTCACACGGGCGTCCTCCATAGTCCACATCCGCCTGCTCAGCAGGAGGTCTCCCCACTGAGCAGGCAAATGACAGGTCCGTGTCTGCTCCGTTATGCAGAGTGGACACGGACACAGCCCCACTGTTCTCTATGGGGCTGTCAGATGTAAACAGACCACTTGTACATTTTCATCTGACTGTGATCCAATGCGCTGTTTTTGGCGAACAGGATCGGATCAGATACTGAAAAACTGACAGCAGAGAAAAAACGCTCCTGCACACAAGTGGATAACCAGACCAATGGTATAGAGACACAGGCCTTGCTGCCCTCAAGGATGGGGAATCCTAATAGTCAACGATAAGAAGAAAGAAAGGGCGCACCTGCCATGTGCATTATCGTTGGATGTAAATTTGTTAACTGCTGAGCTCTGAGGAAGAGGGGACGTTCCCTTCGAAACGCGTCAGGTGGCAGTGATCCCTGTGAGTCCCTTTGTGACCTCTGGAGAGCTCCGTTCATCATAGACTGTATGCTGTTAGTCAACGACTTTTCACATTGCGAGATCTTCTTTCCTGTTTGTGAGTAGTTTCTTTTTATTGCTTTTAACAAATTTACATCCAACGATAATGCACATGGCTGGTGCGCCCTTTCTTTCTTTTTATCGCTGGAAAACTGACAGGCGGATTTGATCGTACAGCCCATATGAAACCAGCCTTACACACTATCACAATAGTTTAAGCCAGGTTAAGGCTAAAAAAATAAAGAAATATTCTGTGTAAATTAGGTGACAATAGTGGGCTGCAGTGGTGAAAATCTAGCCCTGGTTGTACCCAGGTAGGTTATGATTTCTGACTGATCTTTGTTTGGAAATGCGCACTCAAAATTCTGTTCCCTGCTCTCTAACCTACAGTACTTAAGGCCCCTTTCACACTAGGGTGGGGGCGGCGTCAGCGGTAAAACGGCTCTATTTTTAGCGCCGCTTTACCGTCTTTTTAGCGGCGGTATTCGGCCACTAGCGGGAGCGGTTTTACCCCCAATGCATAAAAACCTCAAAACTGTGAACGACATTTATCAAAAGTATCTTATTGTTTGTAGTTTCTCATCAGTTGCTTCATGTAGGTTTGGGACAGATTTCGTTTTATGTATGACATTTTGTGTAATAAATAGGGATGAGCCGAACACCCCCCGGTTCGGTTCGCACCAGAACCCGCGAACGGACCGCAAGTTCGCACGAACGTTATAACCCCATTGACGTCTATGGGACTCGAACGTTCGAAATCAAAAGTGCTCATTTTAAAGGCTAATTTGCATGGTATTGTCCTAAAAAGGGTGTGGGGACCCGGGTCCTACCCCAGGGGACATGTATCAATGCAAAAAAAACTTTTAAAAACGGCCGTTTTTTCGGGAGCAGTGATTTTAATGATGCTTAAAGTAAAAAAAAAAAAGTGAAATATTCCTTTAAATATCGTACCTGGGGGGTGTCTATAGTATGCCTGTAAAGTGACGCGTGTTTCCCATGTTTAGAACAGTCCCTGCACCAAATGTCATTTTTAAAGGAAAAAATCTCATTTAAAACTGCTTGCGGGTTTAATGTCATGTCGGGTCCTGGCAATATGGATGAAAATCAGTGAGACAAACGGCATGGGTACCCCCCAGTCCATTACCAGGCCCTTTGGGTCTTGTATGGATATTAAGGGGAACCCCGCACCCAAATTAAAATAAGGAAAGGTCCCTATATACTCTGAACAGCAGTATACAGGCGGTGCAAACAAGACAGGGACTGTAGGTTTGTTGTTAAGTAGAATCTGTTTGTAATTTTGAACATTTTTAACGTGTTTAGCTCCAGCCAAAAAATCTTTTCTAAGCTTTTTGGAAAACATAGGGAAGGGTTATCACCCCTGTGACATTTGTTTTGCGTCTTTCCTCCTCTTCAGAAGATTTCACCTCACTTTTTTGTCCCAATGAAAAATGTTTTTTGAAAATTTGGGTTTTTTTGTGGAACAAGGATTGGAAAGCATCAGTGGAAAGGAGAAATTGTTTTCCCATATTAACTCTTACATGAGAGAATTTCCCTTCCTAGGGGTAGATTTCATCTCACTTCCTGTTGTCTCCTTCCGTTTGCAAGTAGGAGTCGTTTGTAAGTTAGATGTTTGAAAGTAGGGTCCTGCCCTATATACTCAGCAGAAATTTGGGCCTTAGGTGTTGCTGTGGCCAAAACACTGTAAGCCCTCACAGGGCCCTGCTGTGAAATATTAGATCAAGAATTGTAATTACATGCCCCTGTTGAACAGGAGCTGAAAAATTAGGCCTTAGGCACTGGTGCTGGTGCCACAACACTGCAACCCCTCACAGACACTCTAGTTGGAACGCAGGAACGAGCCCTGCTGCAAAGTATTGCATCAAAAATTGTAATTACACGCCCCTGTTAGACAGGGGCAGAAAAATTGGGCCTTAGGCACTGGTGCTGGTGCCACAACACTGCAACCCCTCACAGACACTCTAGTTGGAATGCAGGAACGAGCCCTGCTGCAAAGTATTACATCAAAAATTGTAATTACACGCCCCTGTTATACAGGGGCTGAAAAATTGTGCCTTGGGCACTGGTGGTGGCGCCCAGAACCAAAAATGTTCTTACAAGCTATCAGCGTGATGATTGAGGAGGAAGAGGATAATTACTCAGGGATAGTCACTCAGCATCAGCATAGGCAGTCTTTGAAGGGATCTGAAAAAAATTATTCAGTTACATCAGCATCAGGTGCTTGGTAGCTGGTGGTGATCCAAGACTGATTCATTTTTATGAAGGTCAGCCGATCGACCGAGTCAGTGGACAGACGCACCCTGTGATCGGTTACCACGCCTCCAGCAGCACTGAATGTGCGTTCCGAAAGAACGCTGGATGCAGGACAGGCCAGTAGCTCAATTGCATACTGTGCAAGCTCTGGCCTGTGATCCATCCTCAAGACCCAGTAACCCAGAGGATTTTCGGTGGGAAAGGTGTCCAAGTCTGATCTTGCCCCTAGGTATTCCTGCACCATGTAAAACAGACGCTGGCGATGGTTGCTGGAACCGATCATACCTTGGGGCTGCGGACCAAAAAATTGTCTGAACGCATCGGTCAGACGGCCACCTTCTCCACCGCTCCTTCTTTGACTGACCGAAGCCTCAGCAACACGTTGTCCAGAAACAGGAGTTTGTAACCTCCCAGTCTCTGGGAACGCGTTGCACAGACCTTTCTGCAAGGCCTCCCGAAGATGTTTCATCCTCTGCTCCCTCTGCGATGGCAAGATAAGGTCCGCAACCTTACCCTTGTAACGTGGATCAAGGAGGGTTGCCAGCCAGTATTGGTCCTTCTCCTTGATACCACGAATACGAGGATCCTTACGCAGGCTTTGCAGGATCAGGGAGGCCATGCAGCGTAGGTTTGCTGAGGCATTCGGTCCGGAGTCCTCTGGGTCACTAAGGACAACAACGTCCGCAGCCACCTCCTCCCAGCCACGTACAAGTCCATGTGTTCCTTGGGACTGATCCCTTAAAGACTGCTGATGCTGAGTGCCAGGCTCCACCTCCATACTGACACAATCTTCCTCCTCCTCCTCCTCCTCCTCGTCCTCTTCCTGTGTGATCGGCGGGCACGCAGGAACACTGTCTGGATAAAGGGGGCCTTGAGAGCTAAGGAAGTCCTCCTCTTCCTGCCTCTGTTCTGCCTCAAGTGCCCTGTCCATTATTCCACGCAGCGTGTGCTCCAACAGGTGGACAAGGGGGACAGTGTCACTGATGCATGCACTGTCAGTGCTCACCATCCTCGTGGCCTCCTCGAATGGTGACAGGACAGTGCATGCATCCCTGATCATGGCCCACTGGCGTGGGGAAAAAAAACCAAGGTCCCCTGACCCTGTCCTGGTGCCATAGTCGCACAGGTACTCATTGATGGCCCTCTGCTGCGTGTGCAGCCGCTGCAGCATGGCCAATGTCGAGTTCCACCTGGTGGGCATGTCACAGATTAGGCGGTTCTTGGGCAGGTTAAACTCCTTTTGGAGGTCCGTCAGCCGAGCACTGGCATTATATGACCGGCGGAAATGCACACAGACTTTCCTGGCCTGCCTCAGGACATCCTGTAAGCCCGGGTACCTGCCCAAGAACCGCTGCACCACCAAGTTAAGGACGTGAGCCAAACAGGGCACATGGGTCAGTTGTCCCTGCCGGAGGGCAGAGAGGAGGTTGGTGCCATTGTCGCAAACCACCATTCCTGCCTTAAGTTGGCGTGGCGTCAACCACCTCTGAACCTGCCCCTGCAGAGCTGACAGAACCTCTGCCCCAGTGTGGCTCCTGTCCCCCAAGCACACCAGCTCAAGCACCGCATGGCATCTTTTGGCCTGCGTACTTGCGTAGCCCCTTGAACGCCTACGGAGCACCGCTGGTTCCGAGGAAGAGGCCATGGAGGAAGAAGAAGAGGAGGGGGTGGAGGAGAGAGGTGTGTCACAATCAGCATTTTGGAGGCGTGGTGGCGGAACAACCTCCAACACTACTGCACCTTGTCCTGCATCCTTCCCAGCTGCCAGCAGAGTCACCCAATGCGCCGTGAAACTTAAGTAACGTCCCTGTCCATGCCTGCTGGACCATGAGTCAGCGGTAATATGCACCTTACCGCTGACCGCCCTGTCCAGCGAGGCATGGACATTGCCTTCCACATGCCGGTAGAGAGCTGGAATCGCCTTCCGTGAGAAAAAGTGGCGTTTGGGTACCTGCCACTGAGGAACCGCACATTCCACAAACTCACGGAAGGGGGCAGAGTCTACCAACTGAAAAGGCAGCAGTTGAAGTGCTAGCAATTTTGCCAAGCTAGCATTCAACCGCTGGGCATGTGGATGGCTGGGAGCAAACTTCTTTCGGCGGTGCAGCAGCTGGGGCAGGGAAATTTGCCTGGTACAATCTGGCGTCGGTGTACCAAAAGCAGATTGCCCACAAGTACTTGGCTGTGACACACCTAATTCTACACCTTCATTCCTCTCACTGCAGGTCTCAGAGAGGACTGAAGGTCTAGTGGGGTTGGAAATCTCAGCTGATGAGGAGCAAGGAGAGATCCTCTTTGTTCTTTGGTGTGGGTCTTTTAGATATGCTTGCCAACGAACTGCATGGCAGGTCAACATATGTCTGGTCAAGCATGTGGTACCCAAGCGGGAGATGTTTTGGCCACGCGAGATACGCTTGAGACATATGTTGCAAATAGCAGCGGTGCGATCTGATGCACTCGTCTCAAAAAAGGCCCACACCAAAGAACTTTTTGAATAACGCGCAGAGACTGCAGCGCCCTGCACATGTGGAGCTTTGGGGTGTGATGCAGTCAATGTGCTGCCCTTAGGCTGGCCCCTGGAGGGCATCCTGCCTCGTTGGTGATGTGCCGCCTCCTCCTCCTCCTCCTCTCTCCTATCAGGCACCCACGTTGAGTCAGTGACCTCATCATCCCCTCCCTCCTCATCACTGGAGCAAACCTGGCAGTATGCTGCAGCAGGGGGAGCATGACTGCCAGATTGCTGTCCTTCTTGGGCACCCCCTCTGTCCGTGCTCATGTTACTGCCTTCATCGAGCTCAGTATCATCATCAGAGCCTTCCAAACGCTGGGCATCCTCCTGGAGCATGTACCCAACACTGTGGTCAAACAGTTCGAGGGAATCCTCATGAGGACATGGTGGAGCTAGGGAAGGAGTCACTGATGACATTGAGCTGAGGGAAGAGGCCGCTGCTTTGCCAGACAAAGCACCCTGGGCATGGGTGAGAGAGGATGAGGAGGATGAGGACGGCTTGGTCATCCACTCGACCAAGTTTTCTGCATGTTGCGGCTCAACACGGCCAGCTGCCGAAAAAAAGGCCAAGCGTGTCCCATGGCCACGGGCTGATGAGGATGCACCGTCTCCACGACCAGCACTAGACACAGAGCCTGCTTGCCCTCTCTTATTGGCTTGTGACTGTCTGCCTCTCCTTCTTGGCCTTCCAGACATACTAATGGCCTGTAGCTGCACTAAGCTGGGATAGAACACCTGTAATTTTCTTCAGGTAGCTTTATATACTGTAACCAGACAAGCCTGCCTGTCAGTAGGAAGATAACAGGAACGGATCTAGCTGAACACTGTGAGCAGGACGCACTGCACTAAATGTAAATAGCAGGAACGGATCTAGCTGAACACTGTGAGCAGGACGCACTGACTGCACTAAATGTAAATAGCAGGAACGGATCTAGCTGAACACTGTGAGCAGGACGCACTGACTGCACTAAATGTAAATAGCAGGAACGGATCTAGCTGAACACTGTGAGCAGGACGCACTGCACTAAATGTAAATAGCAGGAACAGATCTAGCTGAACACTGTGAGCAGGACGCACTGCACTAAATGTAAATAGCAGGAACGGATCTAGCTGAACACTGTGAGCAGGACGCACTGACTGCACTAAATGTAAATAGCAGGAACAGATCTAGCTGAACACTGTGAGCAGGACGCACTGCACTAAATGTAAATAGCAGGAACAGATCTAGCTGAACACTGTGAGCAGGACGCACTGCACTAAATGTAAATAGCAGGAACGGATCTAGCTGAACACTGTGAGCAGGACGCACTGCACTAAATGTAAATAGCAGGAACGGATCTAGCTGAACACTGTGAGCAGGACGCACTGCACTAAATGTAAATAGCAGGAACGGATCTAGCTGAACACTGTGAGCAGGACGCACTGCACTAAATGTAAATAGCAGGAACGGATCTAGCTGAACACTGTGAGCAGGACGCACTGCACTAAATGTAAATAGCAGGAACAGATCTAGCTGAACACTGTGAGCAGGACGCACTGACTGCACTAAATGTAAATAGCAGGAACAGATCTAGCTGAACACTGTGAGCAGGACGCACTGACTGCACTAAATGTAAATAGCAGGAACGGATCTAGCTGAACACTGTGAGCAGGACGCACTGACTGCACTAAATGTAAATAGCAGGAACGGATCTAGCTGAACACTGTGAGCAGGACGCACTGCACTAAATGTAAATAGCAGGAACAGATCTAGCTGAACACTGTGAGCAGGACGCACTGCACTAAATGTAAATAGCAGGAACGGATCTAGCTGAACACTGTGAGCAGGACGCACTGACTGCACTAAATGTAAATAGCAGGAACAGATCTAGCTGAACACTGTGAGCAGGACGCACTGACTGCACTAAATGTAAATAGCAGGAAAGGATCTAGCTGAACACTGTGAGCAGGACGCACTGACTGCACTAAATGTAAATAGCAGGAACGGATCTAGCTGAACACTGTGAGCAGGACGCACTGACTGCACTAAATGTAAATAGCAGGAACGGATCTAGCTGAACACTGTGAGCAGGACGCACTGCACTAAATGTAAATAGCAGGAACAGATCTAGCTGAACACTGTGAGCAGGACGCACTGCACTAAATGTAAATAGCAGGAACGGATCTAGCTGAACACTGTGAGCAGGACGCACTGACTGCACTAAATGTAAATAGCAGGAACAGATCTAGCTGAACACTGTGAGCAGGACGCACTGACTGCACTAAATGTAAATAGCAGGAAAGGATCTAGCTGAACACTGTGAGCAGGACGCACTGACTGCACTAAATGTAAATAGCAGGAACGGATCTAGCTGAACACTGTGAGCAGGACGCACTGCACTAAATGTAAATAGCAGGAACAGATCTAGCTGAACACTGTGAGCAGGACGCACTGCACTAAATGTAAATAGCAGGAACGGATCTAGCTGAACACTGTGAGCAGGACGCACTGACTGCACTAAATGTAAATAGCAGGAACAGATCTAGCTGAACACTGTGAGCAGGACGCACTGCACTAAATGTAAATAGCAGGAACAGATCTAGCTGAACACTGTGAGCAGGACGCACTGCACTAAATGTAAATAGCAGGAACGGATCTAGCTGAACACTGTGAGCAGGACGCACTGCACTAAATGTAAATAGCAGGAACAGATCTAGCTGAACACTGTGAGCAGGACGCACTGACTGCACTAAATGTAAATAGCAGGAACAGATCTAGCTGAACACTGTGAGCAGGACGCACTGACTGCACTAAATGTAAATAGCAGGAACGGATCTAGCTGAACACTGTGAGCAGGACGCACTGCACTAAATGTAAATAGCAGGAACGGATCTAGCTGAACACTGTGAGCAGGACGCACTGCACTAAATGTAAATAGCAGGAACAGATCTAGCCTAATCTAGCTAACTCAAATCAAATGACACTGTCTGTCTCTCTCTCTATCAGCACACCGGAACACACTACACAGGGCCGCCGTGCAGGCGGCCTTATATAGTGTGGGGCGTGTACTAAATCCCCTGAGCCATAATTGGCCAAAGCCACCCTGGCTTTGGCCAATTACAGCTCTCTCTACTGACGGCGCTGTGATTGGCCAAGCATGCGGGTCATAGTGCATGCTTGGCCAATCATCAGCCAGCAATGCACTGCGATGCCGCAGTGAATTATGGGCCGTGACGCGCCACACGAATTTGGCGCGAACGGCCCATAACGTTCGCAATTCGACGGACGGTCGAACAGCCGATGTTCGAGTCGAACATGGGTTCGACTCGAACACGAAGCTCATCCCTAGTAATAAATTGGCCACTATGAACATTAACATATCTGCATGTATTTTAAAAATACTTGTTAACAATTTAAAGTTCTGCAACAGTGCTGAGGTTAAATTTATTTTCTAAATAACTGCTGGCAGATATGGCACAGCTGAAAAATTTTACTTACAGACAGTATTTGGCCATCCATTTACTGAGAACAAAGTCAGCTGCTTTGTTTGCAAAATAGACCTAAGGATTAATTCTAACATTTTTGAATGCAAATTGCACATTAATTAATACACAACTGCTTAATAAATGTACCCCAACTGGGGGGGGGGGGTTAATATTTGATCATGTCTTAATGATTGCAACCACTAATCTGTTGCATTTAATTTATATTGCAAGTTAGGGACAAATGTATTTGTAGCACCCTTCTGAATAGGTTGATAGGAAAGCTAGGCAAATTGAATTTATTTTTGGCTCCAATATAACTAGTGGAGCAGTATTTGATTTCTTTGATCTGTTCTGGGCTCTGCGGGCTGTAGGTTTGATTGCTCTTCTCTGTCTTCTGGAGGATTCCAGAATATAGTGGGTGGAGTGGATACAAACCAGCAGTCTGAATAATTATATGGTCTCAGCCAATCCCTAGGGGGAGGGTGCCCAGTAGGTGCTGAATGGATAAATACTCTGGAGCTTGTCCAGGAGGAGAAGTTCCCAGCCTGAAGGGCTGCTGCCCTTCTGGGAAGCCCAGCTGAAAATGCTACTTGTGTTTATCGAGGTTCCAGCTGTGCCAGAACTGGGGGGGGGGGCCTGTTCTACTAAAATCTCTGAAGCTAAGCAAGGGAATTTACTGGGGATATGGTCTAGGAGACTCACGGAGGAATTGTCTGTCTGATACCAGGAAGGAGGAATCCAAGTACCCGAGGACATTGTGGAGTACAGACCTGAAGGGAAAATCCTAGTGACTGTTTCTGCTGATATCCCTAGCAAATCTTTACTGGTGCTTGCCTGGCCTGAGACATTGCTGAAAGTGTCCTGGTGCTGTTCATTTTCTGGGCTTTTGTGTGAGAGACTGTTCTGAGAAGTAATATTACAGTGGGGAGTGTCCTCAATTCACTGCTCAGCATTCATGGAGTATCCCACAACTCTCTGTGCCCTATCCATGTTAATCAGCAATAAATTTTAAAAAGGCAACCTCAAGACTGTTTATTAAGCCAGAAGCGTGACTGTTGCTGTGTACCTGGCTGCTAACTGCACTAGCCTGGGAAATTAACCTAGGACAATCCACGCCCCTTTTGAAGGTGAGTGCTATATATTATTCGGACACAAGTTGCATAATAAATAAAACGCAATGAGCATATAGCATAGTAAACTGTGTTTAATATGCTTCAGTTTGTGAATGAACAGGAAGCCACTCAGCGCAGAGCACTTCCCCTTTATTCACTGCCCCTTGCAGATGAGACTGCAGAGAAAGGCATGCATGTTTAACCACTTGCCGACCGCTGCACACATATATACGTTGGCACAGTGGCAGCGGTGGGCAAATGGGCGTACCTGTACGTCCCCTTTGATTGGCGGGGCTAGTGCGCGCTGCGTACATCGTGACCATGCCCGCGGGACCCGCGGACTTAATGTCCGCCGGTGTCCCAGTGATCATGTCACAGAGCCGCAGAACGGGGCGATGCCTATGTAAGCAAGGCATTTCCCTGTTCTGCCTAGTGACATGACAGAGATCACTGCTCTCTGTCATTGGGAGCAGTGAACGCTGTCATGTGAGTGGAAGCCCATCCCCCCACAGTTAGAATCACTCCCTAGGACACACTTAACCCCTTGATCGCTCCCTAGCATTTAACCCCTTCCCTGCCAGTGTCATTTACACAGTAATCAGTGCATTTTTATAGCACTGATCGCTGTATAAATGACAATGGTCCCAAAATGGTGTCAAAAGTGTCTGATGTGTCGCCGCCATTACTAATATAAAAAAAAAAAAATTAATAATTAAAATGCTATAAATCTATCCCCTATTTTGTAGTCGCTATAACTTTTGCACAAACCAATCAATATATGCTTATTGTATTTTTTTTTTACCAAAAGTATGTAGAAGAATACATATCGGCCTAAACTGAGGAAAAAATGTGTTTTTATGTATATTTTTTGGGATGTTTATTATAGCAAAAGGTAAAAAATATTGCTTTTTTTTCAAAATTGTTGCTCTTTTTTTGTTTATAGCGCAAAAAATAAAAACCGCAGAGGTGATCAAATACCACCAAAAGAAAACTCTATTTGTGGGAAAAAAAAGATGTAAATTTTGTTTGGGTGCAACGTCGCATGACCGCGCAATCGTCAGTTAAAGCGACACAGTGCCGAATTGCAAAAAGTGCTCTGGTCAGGAAGGGGGCAAAATCTTCCGGGGCTGAAGCGGTTACGCTTTGTGGTGCACACCTTAATGCAATGGGCTGAGCACACCTATGTTCTCATTGATGTCTTGCAGTGCTCAATAACACAGGTTGAGGTGCCACTCAAAATAAATGGCAACACACCACAATATGCATACACCTATGCATTACCATTACAATTCATGTTACCACAATTCACAAGTGTGAATATGGCCCCAAAATTTTGAAGAAAGACAGCCAGGTAACTGGCATATTTATTTCCACATAAAACATTTGAAATATTTTTTCAAGCATCAAAAGACATTTGATAGAGCATTGGCAATATAAACAGTACAACAACTCCAGTCCTAGTCATGACTTTAGAGCAGCCACCTGTGAAAGATGATTGGTTGCTCTTTGCTTGTTACCCAATTAAATAAGCTAGATAGAAAGAGAGGGTCATCAATAACAGACAATAATGCACGTGTCAGCCTTACAGTGTGCGCTGCAGCAGAAAGTGGCGTCCTTTGAACTGGAGTCCTCCGATGGCTGCGATTATCCCATAAAACTATCTGTCCAGAGTACGTTCCACCGATCACGAGATTTGGATGAAACCGAGCAAAGCAGACAGACATGACAGAGGACTGCAAGGCAGAAGAGAAATGATCAGCTTAACCAATGTGAATAACCAATGGCTGATTATTTAGGAGGCCACCTTTATTTGATATTTAGGCCTCAGCTTGTTTAGAAGCATTGTGTACAGCAAACTTTTACAAAGACCCGGTCATATAAGTAGTCTAAGGGAAGCACGTACCTGTAGAAAGATAATAATTACCTCTTCAGCTGCCCATGGCACTGAACTCTTCTTTATTGAGAAATGGTGCCCTGAAGTCTTCCGTAAAATCAATCTTCTGGGTCCCCGCAGCTCTCACTGGTTCCTCAGGCTGACCTCTATGACCTCTAGAGGACTCATCAACCTTCAGTCCCAGTTTGCCCAGTTTGTGGATGCTGTACAAAGATCTTAATGGGAGTGTTGGCCGCCCTTTAAAGCAATCTTGTAGGATACTTTTAGCAAGTTTTAAGTAATGCTGAAGAATGTTAGCAGTTTTTTTTTAAAGTGAGAATCAGCACTCCAATTATGGTCTGCGTTTGACATCCCTAAACAGGAGCTGAAGGTTCTTTAAAAGCTTTAAACACAAACCCAAATGTAGCACACCCCCGTAGGTGGATGCAGTCCTATTTCCTCACTTAGAGCACACAGAACCAGGCACCCAGCATTTTCCTCAATCTTCCACTGGCTCCAGTCTAAAGCCTCATACACACGATCGAACTTCAAACAAACTTTTCCATGGATTTCTGTCCAAAGGGCGTTGGCCGTGAACTTGGTATGCGTACACACAGCAACTTTCACCAAATCATGTGGTTTTTCAGCTCTTTACTGCCACCCTTTGGTCAACTTCTGTACTGTTGTCTGATCTTTTGCATTGGTTCTGAGTAAGGATGAGCTCAGGTGTGTTCGCAAGCCGCACATCAGGACAATGTCTCACTGCCTATGATTAGCGCTGTGCAGTGCCGACTTCCTGGCGGGCTCGGCACGTGAGGCTTGCGAACACGCCCAAGCTCATCCTTAGTTCTGAGCATGCGTGTTTGTACTTTGGACTAAAGTCCTATGGACTTGTGTACACACGATAGGATTTTGCACCATAGGACTTTTGTTGCTGGAAAGTTTGTCTGTTTGCACAGCGAGCGTTTGTCAGATTAAAACTGAAAAAGTTTGTCCGATGGAGCATACACACGGTCAGATTTTTCGTTAAAACAGGTAATTTCCATGTTTGTTGTCAAAAAGTCCGATCGTGTGTATGGGTCTTAAGGGTTTCTTTTTTTTTCCTTTTTTCGGGAACGATGAACTTGGACAGGTACTGTAGAACTGAATAACTTGAGGGCTCAACTTTCTGGCTGCACAGTACAAAAAGGAATGTCCCACAGGATCCCCTATGCCGATGGTGACTATTCCTCCTTCCAGAGTTTAAAAGCTACACGCAGTCACTAATTCTTCAGCACTGGGGTCGCTTACTCACATAGTCACAGGATCATTGGTTGTCTACTACAAAGAATGAAGACAAAGGGTCTACAAAGGTAGTAACAAAAGGTGACCTGGTTGACACAGCTGAGATAACAAACATATTTTCTGTTATCTTTACACACAGTTTGAGAGTCCGGGGGGGCCTTTTTATCCTATTTGTTATATTTGTTGCCTACTGCTGATATTCACCAGGCTCTTCCTAGCAAGGGAGATGTAGACTCACAGCACCATAGTACAGCTGCACTCTTTCTCACCAACTTCCTCCTGGCTCTCTCCAGTAAGCTTCTCCAGACCCAACTTGATCCCTGGATTCATGTGTGCGTGTAGGGCCCCCAGCTAAGCCTAGTTGGGACCTCGGTGTGTTCCTAAAGACTCCATCTAGAACTCAGCCACAGTGTCTCCTCCAGCAGGACTGAACCCAGGAAAACTGCACCCAACTAGTCAGGCATCAGACTATTTATGACTTCTCTCAACGCCAACTGGGCAAGCCTCCCCAGGGATTGGCTGGAGTCTCTAAAAAATTCAGGCTGCCCACTCTGTTCTTTCTCCCACTGTAATTCTAGAATCCTCTAGAATACAGGGAGAAGTAATCAGAGTTGCAGCCTCTGAGACACCGATCAGGCCTAAACAATCAACCCAGCTCCACTGATTGTATAGGAGCTACCTAAATTTACCTAACAACCTACACTAATCCAGGAGGGTACTACACAAAAATCAAATATATTGCAGCTTACCAATCATTAGATGTGGTGGCTGTTTTTTTGTCTTCCCCTGGTGATCTGGCCAGTAAAACACCTCATATATTAGAGTGCCTACACTCTGGATGAAGGAGCACAGGGGGCACGGCATTATTATTCTCAGGGAAGGGGAGTGTTAGATGCACTAACAGATTAATGCCCTGTACACACGATAGGATTATCTGATGGAAAATGTGTGATAGGACCTTGTTGTTGGAAATTCCGACCGTGTGTAGGCTCCATCACACATTTTCCATAAGAATTTCCGACACACAAAGTTTGAGAGCTTGCTATAAAATTTTCCGACGACAAAATCCGTTCTCGGAAATTCCGATCGTGTGTACACAAATCCGACGCACAAAGTGCCACGCATGCTCAGAATAAATTAAGAAAAGGAAGCTGTTGGCTACTGCCTCTTTTATAGTCCCGACGTACATGTTTTACGTCACTGCGTTCTGAACGATCGGATTTTCCGACAACTTTGTTTGACCGTGTGTATGCAAGACAAGTTTGAGCCAACATCCGTCAGAAAAAATCCATGGATTTTGTTGTCGGAATGTCCGATCAATGTCCGACCGTGTGTACGGGGCATAACAAATTGAAAACAAACTCCGGCTAACAGTGGTAAATGGCTTGTCTCAACTCTCTTAACTGACATTTACAGGTGAGCTTGTTTTGTTGAAAAATAACATACTTTTTTTGGGGGGAAAACAGGGTAAGTACCTGAATTTGACTTGGTATCGGCCTCTTGCAGTTCCTGTATACCAGAGCTCATGGAGGTAAGGGAAGCGGCACACAGATCTAAACATGCATGCAAAGAGCATGCATAGAGGAACTGAGAGCAGAGTGACAGAGAGATGAGCTCATCAGTGTGCTCCTTCCCCTTCACTGTCCAGTCATGAGGGGGATAAGACCTATAAGTGAAACTGCAGCAGAGAAAAATCAGGTCCCCCCTTCCTCCCACTAAGCAGGACTGTGCTGCGTGGCAGAGGTGTGAAAATCTCAGGACTAAATGGACCGAAATACAAATCTGTTTGGCAACCTCTTATTTCTGTATTTCATCTTGGCATTTAGCTGATTGCCTGGAGTTCCGTTTTAAAATACTATGCTTGCTTTACCACTGATCTCCCTGTGCTCATTTTATGCCTTGAATTACTTCCCAATCCCCATCCCTTTCCCAATCCCACACTTATTTTGGCAATGCTACATTAATTTGGCTGTGCAGATAAAATGCATTTGAACATGAGAAGAAACGAATGGCAAGAGAGGAATAAAAGCAAGGGAGAGAGAGAGAATGAGAGAGAGAGAAGGAGAGAGAGAGAGAGAAGGAGAGAGAGGGAGAGAATGAGAGAGAGAGAGAGAATGAGAGAGAGAATGAGAGAGAGAGAGAGAGAGCAAGAGAGAAAGAGAGAGATAAAGAGAGGGAGAGAAGGAGAGAGAGAGAAGGGGAGAGAGAACGAGAGGGAGAGAGAGAGAAGGGGAGAGAGAGAGAGAGAGAGAGAGAGAGAGAGAGAGAGAGAGAGAGAGAGAGAGAGAGAGAGAGAGAGGGAGAGAATTTAGAGAGAAAGGGAGAGAATGAGAGAGAAAGGGAGAGAGAGAGTGAGAGAGAGAGAGAGAGAGAGAGAGAGAGAGAGAGAGAGAGAGAGAGTGGGAGAGAAAGAGAGAGATAAAGGGAGGGAGAGAAGGAGAGAGAGAGAGAGAGAGAGAGAGAGAGTGGGAGAGAAAGAGAGAGATAAAGGGAGGGAGAGAAGGAGAGAGAGAGAGAGAGAGAGAGAAGGGGAGAGAGAGAGGGGGGAGATGAGAGAGAGAGAGATGAGAGAGATGAGAGAGAGAGGGAGAGAGAGAGAGAGATGAGAGAGAGAGATCATTGTGTTGCTTTGCAGCCTGAAATAAAGACAGACACAGTTTTTGTTTTATCCAGCTGTATTTACTTAGTGCAACATATAACATCCAAGTGAAAGATAACACCAACATGTCAGAAAAAAAAACAGTATCATTGATTTGGAAAAAGGAACACCCCCTTGTTTTAGTATTTTGTTGAACCACCTTTTGCTTTAATCCTGACAAGTGCTCCAGTCCCTGCTGCAGAGAAACACCCCATAACAGGATATTACCCCCTCCATGCATTACTGTAGTCTGTAGGAATGGTGTTATTTAGATGGTAAGCTGTATTGGATTTCCACCAGACAAATGGTTTGGTGTTGAGGCCAAATAATGAAATTTTAGCCTCATCTGACCAGAAAACCTTTTTCCATGTGGCCTCAGATTCTTCAAAGTGCGTTGTGGTGACTGCATGTGGCCTTTCTTAAGGAGCGGCTTTTTTCTTGCAACCCTCCAATACAGGCCACATTTGTGGAGGAATTGTGATATTGTTGTCACATGGACACAATGACCACTCTTTGTCATATATTCCTGAAACTGCTTCATAGTTGCTGTGGGCCTCTTGGCAGCCTCTCTGACCAGTTTTCTCCTGGCTCTTTCATCCAGTTTGGATGTCCTGATCCAGGGAGGGTCTGTGTTGTACCAAAGACTTTCCACTTCTTAATAATAGACACTGTGCTTCTAGGCATTGATAAAGCCTTATGCCGCGTACACACGAGCGGACATTACGGCGGACTTTGCCCGGCGGACTGGATTTCGTCGGACAATTCGATGTGTGTGGGCTCCAGCGGACTTTGTTTTCTCAAAAGTTCGACGGAATTAGATTTGAAACTTGTTTTAAATTTATCCGTTGAAATCGAGTCCGGTCGAAAAGTCCGCCGTCTGTATGCTAGTTCGACGGACAAAAAGCCACGCTAGGGCAGCTATTGGCTACTGGCTATGAACTTCCTTGTTTTAGTCCGGTCGTATGTCATCACGTACGAATTCGACGGACTTTGGTGGATTGTGTGTAGGCAAGTCCGTTCATTCACAAAGTCCGTCGGAAAGTACGTCGAAAAGTCCGCCGGGCAAAGTCCGCCGTAATGTCCGCTCGTGTGTACGCGGCATAAGAAATTTTTTTTGTATCCATCTCCTGACTTGTGCCCGTCCACAACTTTCTCCCAGAGATCCCGGTGACAGTGCCTTGCCACCCATAGATGATTGTTTGCTTCAGTTATACTACCAGGGACTGAAATGCTCCAGGAAAGCTCTTTTCAAGCTGATCAGTGTTGAAAGTCAAACGGCTTTGTGTGCCATTGAGAAGGTGATTAGCTACACCTGATCGTATCATTTTTAGGAGGGGGGGGATCATTTTTGCAACTCAGTGATTCTGCTTTAGATTTGTTGGTGTTATATCTTTCACTTGGATGTTATAAGTTGCACTGAGTAAATACAGCTGGATAAAACAAAAACTGTCTTCATTTCAGGCTGCAAAGCAACAACATGTGATTTTTTTTTAAAGGGGGATGATTCTTTTCTATACCCACTGTAGTTTTGGATAGAGTGTGAAACAGCTGAATTAAGGTCAAACAGGTCCATGGGCAGGTAAAACGTTTTGGGGCCACCTTCCAAGCCACCTGCCTCTTCTAATACCCCCCCTATTTCTCTCTCTCCCATCCTCCTCCTTCCTTTCTCTCCCTGGCTAATATAGTTTATGTATCAATGCAAATGTGTTATGTTTCTTCATAATTGTATCAGTATTTATTTTTTGGGTGTTTTTTGAAATTTTGTTAAGATTTTTTCTTATTACTTTTGTAGCTGCCATCTTTAGAGCGTGTACCCTGAAGAAGCATATGTAGCGTATGTAGCGCTTGCTATACCTATGCACATTTGTCTGATTGTTTAGTACCATTGATTTTAATCTAGATGGCATCTTTTAACAAGATACAATAAAACTGATGTTTTTATGACATGAGGTTTTTTTTATATATTATTTGGTTTCTCACTTGCTTGGCACATTTAAAGTCCCTTCCCCGGTGGAGAAATAGCCTCGTATCCAGTTGGATCCCGGCCTTTCTTCATTAGGGGAATTTACATTGTATGGAATTTGAAACTAATGGGATGGTGCCACAGTGAGATTCTTTTTTCTTTTACTTTGTTTGAGTTTGCTGGGTCCTTTATATATCCTTTGATATTAGTCAGGTGGTCCCGTCGATTAAGGGTGCATGGGCACTGCCCCCCCCATTCAAATCCTACTACATAAGTTGTACCTGTTTATCTGCAGTCTTGTCTTCAGTACATTCGTTAACTACTTCCGGACCAGCCGCCGCAGTCTTACTGTGGCAGGTTGGCTCGGCAAATTGACGTTACCTTACGTCATTTTTCCTTTTGGCCGCTAGGGGTGCGCACATGCGCCCACGGCGTGTGCCGCCGGCCGCGATGACCGCCGGGCACCCGCGATCGCTCGTGACAGAGTGAGAACCGGGATCTTTGTGTGTAAACACACAAATCCCAATTCTTTCAGGGGAGTAGAGACAGATCGTGTGTTCATACTAAGTATGAACACCGATCTCTTTCTCCTCCTAGTCAGTCCCATCCCCCCTACAAAGAAATTACAGTGGTGGACAGCACTGGGGAGGAGGAAAGTATTGCAAAAAAAGCTACTTTTTTACTATTAATTAAGCCGGGTACCGTTTTTTTTTTTTTAAACAAAAGCTTAGCCTGGAGTTGAGCTTTAGATTATGCTACTCTACAGCTACTGTATAAGAAAAAATGAATTTTCATAGTTGAGCAGCTTATTTGAGCAGATGTTGTAGAAGTCACTAGTGACAGTAAGCTAAGACGTGTTTTCCAGGATCCCTGTGAAGAACCATCTGATACAAAAATGAGGAAAGTCTGTGTTCCATCAGGATTTTATGTCCTCAGACATGGCAGGCCCGATGGTAGACAATGAAAACATTTGTAATCTGGTCCGGTCATCATGTGGTCTTAATATTAGCGTGTCCTGGCACAAGACACCCCAGCCTGCTTCCAGCAGACTTACAACATTAAAAATACACATGGATTATAGAAACAAATGAAACAGACTTTCCAGCAAAGTAATATCCTGGGTCTGTGCAACACATGAATGGCCTTTTCATAGACACTTTTTGGGTGACTAGCTGTGTGGTTGCCACTTTTTTTTATACAGGAGCTTGGTGCAAGGATATGGGACATGGATATGGTGCATGGATAAGGGGCATGGATGAAAGAAAAAGATGAAGTCCAACTATAGCCCAAAGGTTTTTTTTTTGGTTTGGGAACAGAACATGGAAGGATTAGTACCAGTAACCCCATTTGCAAGATTCCAACACACTTTCTGTGTTTTTGACAATGTCAAACAGAACAGGAAATTAGGAAAATCTACTTACTTCTGTCAGAAACCATGAATCAGACCGAGACAGAAGTACGGTTAATCACACTAGTTTAATAATAATAAAAAGGTAAACAGAGTAAGCGTAGTCAATACATATCCAGAGTTCAGTAACCAGATCGAGTAGTCAACCAATGCCAATGTCAGAGAGCCAGAGATCAACGTAGTAGTACAGCAAGCAGGATCAGGAGCCAGAAGGGACGTCAGCCGAGCAACGCAGGAGAAAGTCTCTGAGAAGTGACCAAAGTTGAAGGCAGAGATAAAGTGAGCTGGACGGCTTTCAGTAGGCAGGACTGATGAGCAGATCATCAACAGCTGAGTCACTGTGGAGAGTAACGGGCTGGCAATTAGCCGACAACTGAGCGGCCAGCGCCTAGAAGGAAGGGCTGAGCCCAGCCCTGACAGTACCCCAACCTCAATGACCCCTCCCCCTCGGAGGACCACCAGGCTTGAGGGGAAAATGTCTATGGAAATCACAGAGGAGGACAGGGGCATGTACATCCGAGGATGAGACCCAAGAACGTTCCTCCGGACCGTACCCCTTCCAATGCACCAGGTACTGTATACGCACACGGAACCTACAGGAGTCAACAATGGATTGTACTTCATACTTCTCATGGTTCTCAACGTGTATAGGGTGAGGATGTGGCACCGAGGCGGTAAAGCAGTTGCAGATCAAAGGTTTCAATAGAGACATGAAACACATTAGAGATGCGCATACTAGGAGGAAGGCCCAACACGTAAGCCACTGGGTTAATCCTGCGAAGGATACGGAAAGGTCCAATAAACCGAGGTGCGAACTTCAAAGAAGGAACACGAAGACGAAGGTTGCGAGACGACAGCCAGACTCTGTCCCCAACCTGGTAGGAAGGCACAGGCAGACGTCTGCGGTCAGCATGGAGTCTGTACCTATCGTTAGCATGTCGCAAAGCCTCCTGGACTTGTGCCCAAGTGGAACGAAGACCACGGAGATGCTCCTCTAACGCAGGAATACTCTGCGGAACAAACGAGGCAGGCAACACGGAAGGTTGGAAACCATAGTTCGCCATAAACGGGGACAAAACGGGAAGCTGAATTCAAGGCACTATTGTGAGCAAACTCCGCCCACGGTAAGAGGTCTGACCAGTTGTCATGATGGTCAGAAATATAGCAACGTAGGAATTGCTCCAAGGACTGATTGGCTCGTTCTGTGGCCCCATTAGACTGCGGGTGATACGCAGAGGAGAAAGCAAGCTGAATACTCAACTGTGCACAAAAGGCTCGCCAGAACCGGGACACAAACTCACTACCCCTGTCTGAGACAATCACCTTGGGTAGCCCATGTATGCGGAAGATCTCCCAAGCAAAAATAGAAGCCAGTTCCTTAGAAGTAGGCAACTTCTTGAGTGGAATACAATGCAACATTTTTGAGAACTGGTCAACCACCATAAGGATAACTGTGTTGCCCTGGGAGCTGGGTAAGTCCACAATGAAATCCATAGAAAGGTGGGTCCAGGGCCTCTCTCCATTGGGTATGGGTTGTAGGAGGCCCACTGGAAGGTGCTGTGGAGTTTTACTCTGAGCACACACGAACAGGCAGCTACGAAGGCGGTTACATCAGCACATAGACTAGGCCTCCAGAATTGTTGGGAAATGACCCAAAAGAGATGATTCTTCCCAGAGTGGCCAGCAGCCTTGGGAGAATGGTAAGTATGGAGCACGGCAATTCGGAGACTCTTGGGAACAAAGCAGCGGTCACAAGGTTTCTCAGGAGGAGCATTGACCTGAGCAGCAAGAATTTTGTCACCCAAAGGAGAAGTAAGACTGATGTGAACCGTAGCCAGAATACGATCAGGAGGAATCACAGGAACCGAAACCCATTCCATCTTGGTAGTGGAGGAAAATTGTCGTGACGAGGCGTCAGCCCTTACATTCTTAGTACCAGGTAAGAATGAGACAATGTAATTAAAACTCGACAAGAAAAGAGCCCATCGCGCCCTTCTGGGAGAGAGGCGCTTAGTCTCAGACAAGAATGTGAGATTGTTATGGTCAGTAAGAATGAGAACAGGCACAGTGGTACCTTCAAGGATATGTCTCCATTCTTTCAGGGCTAAAATGATCGCCAACAGCTCTCTGTCACCAATCTCGTAATTGCACTCTGCCGGTGACAATTTCTTGGAAAAGTAGCCACACAGATGCATAGTGCACTCAGAGTTAGGACGTTGAGACAGAAGGGCACCAACTCCAGTCTCGGAAGCATCAACTTCTAGGATAAAAGGCAACATAGGATCAAGGTGTGCCAACACAGGAACAGAAACAAAGGCAACCTTGAGACTCTCAAAGGCCTTAATGGACTCCGGAGACCACCTCTGTGGGTTGCCGTCTTTCCTGGTCATATCAGTCAGGGGCTTGGCCAGAAACGAGAAGTTACAAATAAACTTCCGATAAAGTTGAGGCCACTGTAGGACCTCTGAAAGTTTCTCTGGGTCCATCGAAAAACCAGCAGTGGAAATGACATAGCCCAGGAATTTCACCTGTTCACAATGGAATTCGCACTTTTCCAATTTACAATAGAGATTGTCTCGTAGTCTCTGAAGCACACGACAGACATCTGTGTGGTGGCTCTCCAGGGACTTGGAAAATATGAGGATATCGTCGAGATAAACCACCACACATAACTGCAACAAATCTCGGAGGACATTGTTAATGAACTCCTGGAAAACTGTTGGAGCATTACAAAGGCCAAAAGGCATTACAAGATACTCATAATGGCCTGATCTGGTATTAAAAGCAGTTTTCCACTAGTCGCCCTCCTTAATCCTGACGAGATTGTATGCCCCTCTTAAATCAAGCTTCATGAAAACTGTTGCTCCCTTGAGGCGGTCAAATAACTCCGTAATCAACGGAATGGGATAGGCATTCTTAATTGTGAAACGATTGAGACCCCTATAATCGATACAAGGTCCCACTCTTCTTCTTCACAAAAAAGAAACCAGCACCAGCAGGAGATGAGGATTTACGGATGAAACCACGAGAAAGTGCATCTGCAACATACTCCTCCATGGCCTTATCCTCCAAGGCTGACATAGGGTACGAGGGGGTATGGCACCAGGTTGAAGATCAATTGCACAATTGTGCAATCATGCGACCGGTGTGGAGGCAAAGTACCGGCTTGACCTTTGTCAAAGACATCACTAAAATCGCAGCACAGGGGGCGTGGCCGGCTGGAGACCTGATCAGACGTGCCCAGTGAGAGCTCCTGCCGTTTTGGGGAATAACCTCATCCTTTTCCCCCTAGCAGGACCACCTCACCACTTCCACTGAACCGGGGGTCCCCCTGCACACCGAGGTGTCACCTGCGATCGCCAACACGCCGATCACGAGAGCTGGCCGAATATACTACAGGCCGCGGCTTCGGCCTTCACAAGGGGAGCGGCCATATTGGTACACCCGGCCCGCACAGGCCGCATCCGGATCTTCCTGGCCGCACAACGCTTAGTTCTCCCCCTGCACGAACATCGGGACGGCTTAGCCTGGGGCCCCTGACACGGCGGTCCCGTGGTCCGGCCGTTTTAACTACAGGCCGCGGCTTCGGCCTTGGCAGGGGGAGCGGCGGCCATATTGGTGCAACCGGCCTACACATCCAGGCCTTCCTGGCTACTCCGCACCTGGATCTACCTCCACACAGTCACCAGAGCAGCCCAGCCTACTGACCGAAGCCTGCATTCTCCCCTGTGCCACTCCTGCATGCCAGCCTGGAAGACTACCATCTCACACAGTAAGTGGCGGCCATCTTACTACACCTCAGTAGCCTCCTCATCTCTCCTGTGCTCAATCCAGGGCCAATCTAAACACCAGGGTGCCCTGACATAGCAGACTGTGACCTCAGAAAGGGACTAAACTAATATTTACCCCCACTCGTGGGGTGGATTATAACACTAACCCTGAGGCCACGTGGAGCGGCCATCTTGCTTCACCCTGCTGCAGTATAGGCACTTGTTCCTTAACCCCTTTGCTCCTGGATCACTGTATATCTACACTGTCACAAGAACTGCCCAGAGGACCCAGCTGCCACCTGTAACCCTTCTCCCAGAATAAATACTCCTTGGCTGACAGTTTGCTACCTCGCCATAGTTCTGCAACACGTCTCCATCTCATACTGTGGTGTAAAACTAACAGTCCTGGCTCCAGAGTCGCAGGTAGCGACCGTCCTATCCCCCATAGTAGATATGTTTACTGGCTGACGATGGATGGCTGAAGAAATGGGCTACTGAGCTCTGTGCTCTCCCGACATTATCAGGCTGTGTTGCAAATTACCTACACCCGGAATCTCTATGTCATCCTCAAGCTCTCACTCCTCTGACTCCGCTGAGCTGCAGCAAGGTACAATCCAGCGCTACCTACTACGTACATCATCGCTCGACTCCCGCACGGGAAAAGACAAGCTGGCGGCCAGTCGCACCCCAGGCAAGTCTAAACCTCCTTCTCTGGCTCACATGGACTCCTCAAAATACAAGGACGCTACGGGTGAGCCCTCGGCCCCTTCAATGGCCGCTATGCCCCTTGACACCCCCTCCGAAGATGGCCCTGCGGAGCTATTTCCTCCGGCCTCGGGCGGATCAGCCGGCTCTGCGACTACAGCCCTTCTTTCTGCCTTTAGGGCGGACTTTGAATCCTGGGCGTCCAAGATGGAAGCCTCCCTCCATGTAGAACTACAAGCCCTCCAGCATCGGGTTTCAACGACAGAGAATGCTGTATCCGTTCTGGCTACTACCCAAGATGACCATGCGGCTCGTATTGTGGCCCTCGAATCTGCAACCACCTCACATTTATCCCGCTTGCGGCAACACCAACTCCGCATAGAGGACAGCGAAAACAGGAGCCGCAGGAACAACATTAGGATACAGGGAGTGCCGGAAGCAACCTCAGGTACTGATCTAAAACCCACTGTCGTTTCTATCCTCAACCAGGTCCTGGGCAGGGAAGTTACATCCCCTATTGAACTGGACAGAGTACATAGAGTGGGAGGCATGGGGGGAGACCGCAGCGACCGCCCCCGCGATGTCCTATGCCGGGTCCATTACTATACCCTCAAGGAAGAGATTATGCGTAAGGCCTGGCGCTTAGGTCCTGTAGAATTCGATGGATCTACAGTACACCTCTATCCGGACCTCTCCCGCAACACCTTATACATGAGACGGGCGGTCCGCCCACTTTTGGATTTGATACGTCAAGCGGGGGCTTCCTACACCTGGGGCCATCCATTCAGTATCAAGGTAACCCGAGACGACAACTGTAAGTTTGTTCTGTCAGACCCTGAACAACTTCCTGCCTTCTTCACCTTCCTCGCACAAGACCCTATCAGCATCCCGAACTGGCTAGACCCCCCAGAGGATCGTCAACGACTACAGGGCCCTCTCCCACAACGTCGCAGACGCTCAAGATCTAGATCTGCTTCTTTTGGTCCTAGAGCAAGACGTCCAACATCCCCGGAAGACTGATTTGGCTCCCCACGTGAGTCAACACTGTTACTTGTTCTACCTGTTCAATGTTTTACAATGGACCTACACCTTTCACTCCACAGTTTCATTAAGGGACTGGTCCAGGTTTGCAATGATACCGTGTTTTCTCTGTACCCTCCTATGAACTCATACTAACTATACCACTCCATTTACAGGGATAGTATAGAAGTCTACTAAGCTCAGGAGGTGGGGGGGTGCTGTGTTGCCCTTAATGGGACAGTTATAGTTACATTTAAGAAAGGGTGTAGATTAGACGGTGGTAATGTTACTGCTTTTTATGGCTGCGTGGGAGCTCCACTCGACACCGGACGTCCCTAGCTTTAAATATACACTTATCCACACATGGACCATACTACGACCAAATTGAATGCTAGGAGCATCGTTTCCTTAAGAGACCTTGCTCTGTTATACAATTCTCCAGAACCCTATGATTCTTTTATTCGGGATGCGGCCTGGCCCGAGTGGAGCCCACCACTAAGTCTTTGGGGTGATACCTGTAACCAATGTGCCTTTCCAGCTCTTTGGGCCTGGGGACCCGCTGACTGACTGGGAGTCTTCCAGAAGATACCTTATTACCTGTTATGGGCTTCTTGGTCTCCTCTCAGTCCAGGGTCTATCTTATCCTACACCATAGAACTAGTTGAATTCCTCAATGTTACATCATTTAAATGTTTATTATACATACTATTGCTTGCTGACTGATTATGGGTGTTTAAGTGTTTTTTTTCCTTTTTTTTTTGAACACTGATTAGATACATGACATGTTCTTCTATAACCTAAAATATTAAGTATTCTATATACTATGATTGACGGGTGTGATACATATACGTTATATATGCCTGCTATGTTGTCGGGATCACAACTCAGACCTCTCTAATCCGACCTCCCCCCCCAAATAGGTTTGGCACGATTTGTGCCTAGCACGTGATATTTCACGGAGTGTTTTGCTGTTGCGAACACATTAGATTTTGTTTTGAGACACCTTTCCCAGGTGTCCTCTAACTAGCCATTCTCCATTCCTCTTCCCCTTTTGCAACTACCTTCTCTTTTCCGTATCTTCCCCAACCGCCTCCCCCTCTTGTTCTAGACTTTCAAACTCTTTCCTATTTCTTCGCTCCACCATGGCCTATACAGTGTTGTCTCACCCTCGACTAAAATTAGGTTCATACAATGTAAATGGACTCAATGTTGCCTCTAAACGGGGACAAATACTATACCAAATGCATAAATGCCAAGTTAATGTACTCCTCTTGCAGGAGACGCACTTTCAAGCAGCCTCCACCCCTTGCTCTAACAGATATTTCAACAGATGGATCCATAGTACTAATCCATCTCAGAAAACTAAGGGAGTATCTGTAGCTTTCCACAAAAGCCTCCCCGTTGAATTGCTCGATCACCTCTCCGACCCTCAGGGAAGGTATGTCTTTGTGAAATTTTTGCTGTGGGGAGTCAAATTTACGGTAGCTAATATATACTTGCCAAATGTTAACCAAGTTCCATCAGCTTTGCAGTATCTGAGGATCCTATCTGAATTCATGGAGGGCAAACTCATCCTCGGTGGAGATTTTAATACTCCCCTGGAGCCAGCCTTAGATTCCTCCACTTCAAGGTCACGTATCTCATTCCCCAAATTGAGGGCCCTGAAACGAGTACTATACGACTTACGCCTTGTAGACGTTTGGAGGGTATTATATCCCAAGACTCGTAACTACACACATTTTTCTCAGGTACACCAGACCTATAGTCGCATAGACTATCTATTGAGTGACCACAGTTGCCTAGACTGGTCTCCCGAGTGTGAAATAGATTCTATGATCTGGTCAGACCACTCCCCTATATACTTGACATTCTCGCTCCCCTCCTCACCTATCAAGAAGTGGACATGGCGCTTGAATGACTCACTGCTAGCTAACTCGGACTGTATTACACGTATCTCGGAAACAATCTCTAACTTTTTTGGGGACCACGCACAAGATACCACGTCGTTCCCCATCCAATGGGAGGCACTGAAAGCAGTATTACGTGGAACCTTCATTCAATTAGGATCTCGTCTGAAAAGGGAACGCTCAGCCGCTATAGTGGATGCAATCCAGAAGCTCCGAAACCTGGAAACTGACCATAAGCGTTCCCCAACAACCGAAACGCTCACTGAGGTTTCCAAAGCCCGATTACACCTCAGAGGACTATATGAGACATCTGCACGTACATTTACGGACAAACTTGCTTTCCACCAGTATAAATTCCAAGACAAGTGTGGCAGGTCACTGGCCCGCTCCCTACACCCAAAAAAATCCTCTACCTTCATCCCCCATATCCAAGGACCACATGGAGAATTAATCTCCTCACCTTCTAAGATTGCGCAGACATTCAGGGATTTTTATCAATCCCTATACAACATACCTGTGGCCCAATCGTCAGGCTCCCCCTCTACTACAGAGGAGCACAAGTCCTCTTATATCAGGGAAACCGCGCTCCCCACTTTGGATGAGGACACCATTACCGAACTTGAAACACCTATAACAGCAGATGAAGTTGCGAAAGCCATTGCAAGTACACCAACTGGCAAGAGCCCAGGGCCGGACGGCTTTACCCCAAAGTTTTATAAATTATTTGCTCCCCTCCTCATTCCCTTCCTCACTAAAGTATTCAATTCTGTATCAGAGGGCTCAGTGTTTCCCCCACAAACACTTGAGGCTCATATTTCCCTTATTCCAAAACCAGAGAAGGACCCGACTTTATGTACAAATTATAGGCCAATATCTTTGATCGGGGTGGATTTAAAGATTTTCGCTAAAGTATTAGCCAACAGGTTACAACCATTGTTGCCCAGTTTGATCCACTTGGATCAAGTAGGATTTGTGAGTGGCCGAGAAGCAAGGGATAACACCCTGAAAACCCTTCTTTTATCCAACTATGCCCGAACCCACGATATTCCCTTATGCCTCTTAACAGTCGATGCAGAGAAGGCATTCGACCGAGTAGATTGGCAATTCCTTCGGTTATCTCTACAACAAATAGGACTGGGAGCCCACATGATCTCAAGGATAATGTCCCTATACTCCTCTCCATCCGCTAGGATAAGACTGAACGGTACTTTGTCGTCGGCATTCTCTATCTCTAACGGGACACGACAGGGATGCCCCCTATCTCCCCTCCTGTATGTTCTCACCATGGAACATTTAGCCATTGCTTTGCGAAACAATCCCTCTGTACACGGAATAACAGTCGGACCCACTCAAACTAAACTTGCTCTGTTTGCAGATGACCTTCTTCTATTTGTGACACGTCCACACTTGTCTTTAACCTCGGTGATGCAGGAGTTCCAGAGATTCGGGGAAGTCAGTAACTTTAAGGTAAACTATAACAAATCGGAAATTCTCAATATTTCTTTGCCAAAGTCGGACATACGCAGGCTTTCTACTGCCTTTTCCTTTAAAACAGGATCCACCTCCATCAGATACCTCGGTATTCAGATACCGGAGGATGTATCCCAACTCTTTTCCAAGAATTTTACCCCCTTGCTTCTCAGAACTCAGGCCGATTTGTTTAACTACACACTTAAACGGCTCTCCTGGCTTGGTAGGGTGAACACCCTGAAAATGGATGTCCTTCCCCGATTTTTGTACCTATTTCAGACAATCCCTATATACATACCTAACTCCTATTTTCGGAAATTGCGCCAGCTGTTCTCTAAATTTATTTGGAATTCAGCCCGTCCTAGAATTAGATACAAAACGTTATCTCTTCCGAAAGCAAGAGGGGGAGCTGGGGCCCCGGACGCTTCATTGTATCATAAGGCAGCAATACTTACTCGCATATTGGACTGGTTCCATAACCATACGACTAAGCTCTGGGTTCACTTGGAAAGCCATATGAACTCCATTGATCTCTCAGCTCTTCCATGGACCACACCCGCAATTCGTAGGGGTTCACTCCCCCTCTGTGACCTCACCCGCCAAACGATCCAAATTTGGGATCGCCTAAACTCTGGAGGTAACATATCCAATCCTTCGGGACCTATGACACCCCTATTTGGGACCCCAGCCTTCCCACCGGCTATGCACGTGACAAGCTTTGGACCTTGGCGGAAAGAAGACCATAGGAGGCTTTCTCAGGTTCTCCGTACAGACCCCACTCTAATGCCAGATACTCCCCCCGAATCGCTCTCTAGATACCCTATGCAATGGCTTCAGAAACAACAATTGACTTCCTATATCCAAACCTTCCATTCAATACAAGATATTCTAGCTGAACCCACAGGATTCGAGGATATGCTCCTCCAAAACGATCCTCCAACACACGTGGTATCACAGCTTTATTCCCTTTTGTTGAATGCTCTTCACCCTGATCTCCCACCCTACACGAAGGCTTGGGAAAAAGATCTCCAACACTCCATCTCCCCCATTGACTGGCAAAAATGCTTTATTCTAACACACAAGCTCTCCCTAGCCACTAAAACTCAAGAAAAGGGGTTTAAACTGGTAACGAGGTGGTATAGATGCCCTTCGACAGTACATCGCTTCAACTTGACAAATCCAGATACTTGCTGGCGATGTTTAAACTCCAGGGGCACCATGCTCCACATTTGGTGGGAATGCCCACCCATACAAAAATTCTGGCAACAGATCTTCCTACTATACTGCAGGCTGATGGCAACGGCTCTCTCTCCTTCACCCGAGATAGCTCTCTTGTCCATACTCCCGGGCTCACTCAAATCCATTAAAAAAGATGTATTACGCCATTTCCTGGCTGCTGCTAGAATGGTGATCCCAAGATATTGGAAGTCAAGAACTGTACCTTCCCTGGGGGAGTGGGCTATTGAGGTGGACCGCATCAGGGACCTTGAACGCCTGTTGGCTGAGGAATCTAATAAAGACAACCAGTTCTCTCTTACATGGACTTCGTGGTCCATGTTCCGATACTCATCGGACTTCATCCCCTGGACAGAGGGCAACCTGGACGGTACCGCCCCGTGACCATGCTGGAGCGACTCCTGTTCCTAACCTTTCTGTTTCTCTACTTTCCCCCAAACCCTTCTCCTTTGCATAGCAATGTATTCCTTAAAATTTAGATGCAGAATACGGCCCGCACAAGCTAATCCTATACAACATAACAGATTCCTGGAATAAGTTGATTGTAAACACACACGAAGTTTACTTGTAATCTCCTCCAGTATATAGTGAGGGCTCTCTGATTATCCTTGTTATATTTCATTATGCTAATTAAACAATGTTTTTTCCTTGTGATCTGCACACATAACGTACTACAATATGTATCCTGCGAATACATTGGACCTATTGTTATCAACACTACTACTACTAATGATGTCTATGTGAAGTACTTTTTCTTGTATGATCTTTCTTTTTCAATAAAATCAGATTGAATTAAAATCGCAGCACTCCTCCGGCAGGGAGGAGAGTGAAGAGGTGCACAGGACCTTGGCTACCTTCTGGAAGCATCTCTCATTGCATTGTGGCGACCAGGACAGAACCTCAGCACAGAGCCAATCAAAATAAGGGTTGTGCCTCTGTAACCAAGGATAACCAATAACCAGCGGAAACTTAGGTGAGGAAATAACTTGGAATTGGATTATCTCATGGTGAAGGGCCCCTACGGCCATGGACAACGGAACAGTCTCATGAGTCACATGGGCAGGCTGTAGAGGTCTCCCGTCAAGAGCCTCAATGGCAAGTGGAGTGTCACGCAGCTGCACCGGAATCAAGTGCTTCGATACAAAGGCAGCATCAATGAACAGGCCTGCAGCCCAAGTGTCGATTAGAGCCTGTATCTCGACGGATGACTCAGCCCAAGACAGGGTAACCGAAACCAGGGGCTTATCTTTCTGGGAAACTGGAGATGAAACAACGCCACCTAAGGTCTGTCTGTGACAGGACCTCAAGGTTCGGGCATTCCCTGGACGGGTAGGACAAGACTTCAAAAAGTGACCAGCCTGGCCACATTAAAGGCACAATCTCTCCCTCCTCCTAAGGGCTCCCTAATCCACAGAGAGACGCGTGAAGCCCAAGTGCATGGGTTCATCTTCACAGACCGACTCGGTAGGAGGAGGCATGGGAGGTGAAGGAGGCAAGGGTGGGACTGCAAATGAACAGGAGGCTTGTGCCAGCGCTCCTTAAGAGAGAGTCTTTCTCTGAGTCTGGAATCAATGAGGATGGCAAATGTGATCAACCTCTCCAGCTCAGTGGATATATATCTCGGGCTGCTATCTCAACCTTGATGTTATCCGAGAGACCATGAGAGAAGGCAGCCACGAGGGCCTCATTGTTCCAAGTAACCTCTGCTGCCAGAGTATGGAATTCAATGGCATAATTGGCAACAGTTCTCGTACTCTGTTTGATGGACATGAGGCTCTTGGCAGCAGAAGCGGAGCGTGCGGGAACATCAAATACCCTTTTAAAGGAGGCCACAAACTCAGGGTAACTCAAGACAACAGGTTTTTCTCATAGAGGGTTTGCCCAGGCCAAGGCTCTCTCAGAAAGCAAAGATATCACAAAACCTACTTTTCTTTTGTATGTGGGAAATGCCTGGGGCAGCATCTCAAAGTATATCTCAACCTGTTTGAGAAACCCTCTGCATTGAACTGGATCGCCCCCAAATCACTGGGGAAGTGAAGCGGAACCAGACATACCTCTTATAGAGGTAATACTCAAGGCGGGTGCCTGCACAAGGACTGGAGCAGCAGCAGGGACGGCCTGCAACTCAGGTTTTACCGGAGCAGCCATAGTGGAAGATTCCAGGTGAGCCGTGCGACTCAGGAGCGTTTGTAACGCCAAGGCAAACTGATCCATGTGGTGATCCTGCTCATCCAATCTGGAAAAAATATTACCAACAAGTGGACTGACTGCATCTTCTGAATTCATGGCATTCGCCTACTGTCAAAAACCATGAATCAGACTGAGACAGAAGTACAGTTAATCACACTAGTTTAATAATAATAAAAAGGTAAACAGAGTAAGCGTAGTCAATACATATCCAGAGTTCAGTAACCAGATCGGGTAGTCAACCAATGCCAATGTCAGAGAGCCAGAGATAAACGTAGTAGTACAGCAAGCAGGATCAGGAGCCAGAAGGGACGTCAGCCGAGCAAGTCTTCAACAGGAACGCAGGAGAAATTCTCTGAGATGTGACCAAAGGCGAAGGCAGAGATGAAGTGAGAAGGGCGGCTTTAAGTAGGCAGGACTGACGAGCATGAGTCACTGTGGGTAGTAAGGAGCTGGCAAATAGCCGACAGCTGAGCGGCCAGCTCAGAGAAGGAAGGGCTGAGCCCAGCCCTGACAACTTCCTACTTGACAGAACAGGAAATTCCACAAATAGGGAAACAAACAATACTTTCTTGTGCATCATCTTTAGAAGAGGCTTCCTTCTGGGATGACAGCCATGCAGACCAATTTGATGCAGTGTGCGGCGTATGGTCTGAGCACTGACAGGCTGACCCCTCACCCCTTCAACCTCTGCAGCAATGCTGGCAGCACTCATACGTCTATTTCCCAAAGACAACCTCTGGATATGACGCTGAGCACATGCACTCAACTTCTTTGGTCGACCATAGCGGGGCCTGTTCTCAGTGGAACCTGCCCTGTTAAACCGCTGTATGGTCTTGGCCACCGTGCTGCAGCTCAGTTTCAGGGTCTTGGCAATCTTCTAATGCCGTGTACACACGAGCGGACTTTCGACGGACTGAACTCCGAAGGACTTTTTGACGGACTTTCGACAGAGTTCGGATGGAGTTCCGACACAACAGACTTGCCTACACACGATCACACCAAAGTCCGACTGATTCGAACGTGATGAATTCCGACCGGACTAGAATAAGGAAGTTCATAGCCAGTAGCCAATAGCTGCCCTTGCGTTGTTGTTCGTCCTTCGGACTAGCATACAGACGAATAGATTTTTCGACCGGTCTCGAGTCCGTCGGAAAGATTTGAAACATGTTCTATTTCTAAATTCTGTCTGATTTTTCGACAGCAAAGTTCTGATGAAGCCCACGCACGATCGAATTGTCCTGCGGATTGGTTCCGTCGGACCTTTGCTGTTAAAAAGTCTGGTCGTGTATACACAGCATTATAGCCTAGCCATCTTTATGTAGAGCAACAATTCTTTTTTTTCAGATCCTCAGAGAGTTCTTTGCCATGAGGTGCCATGTTGAACTTCCAGTGACCAGTATGAGAGAGTGAGAGCGAAAACACCAAATTTAACACACCTACTCCCCATTCCCACCTGAGACCTTGTAACACTAACGAGTCACATGACAGCGGGGAGGGAAAATGGCTAATTGGGCCCAATTTGGACATTTTCACTTAGGAGTATACTTACTTTTGTTGCCAGCGGTTTAGACATTAATGGCTGTGTGTTGAGTTATTTTGAGGGGACAGCAAATTTACACTGTTATACAAGCTGTACACTCACTACTTTACATTGTAGCTAAGTGTCATTTCTTCAGTGTTATGAGCTCTGAGATCCTGTGCCCTCAGTTTTTTCAGGCTTTGTCCTGTTAAACTCAGTGGACTACAGAACAACTCCCCATTATGTTATAGTGATGAGAAGAAGGGAAGGTGTTCTGTGTTCTTGCAGTTCCATTACAGAATGCTCTACCAGGCATGACATGAAAAAAGATGTAATATGCAGTAAATTATTATTATTATTATTATTATTATTATACAGGATTTATATAGCGCCAACAGTTTATGCATCACTTTACAATATAAAAGGGAGACAATACAGTTATAATACAATAAAATACAAGAGGATTAAGAGGGCCCTGCTCAGAAGAGCTTACAATCTAATAGGGTGGGGCAGGTGGTACAAAAGGTTGTAACTGTGGGGAATGAGCTGGTGGAAGTGGTAGAAGATTAGTTGGAGACGTGATGGGCTTTCCTGAAGAGATGAGTTTTCAGGGATCGCCTGAAGGTAGCAAGAATAGCGGATAGCCTTATAGATGGAGGTAGCGAGTTCCAGAGGATGGGAGAGGCTCTGGAGAAATCCTGGAGACGAGCATGGGAGGAGGAGATGAGAGAGTTTGAAAGCAGGCGGTCTTGAGAAGAGCGGAGAGGTCGATTTGGGTGATATTTGGAGATAAGATTGGTGATGTAGCTCGGGGCAGAGTTGTGAATGGCTTTGTATGTTGTGGTTAGTATTTTGACTTTAATTCGCTGGGTGATTGTGATTGTTTTTTTGGAATTTTTCCTGCTGGCATTTGACATCTACTGGAACCCACATTTGTCATTAGCATGAGACAATTTAAAATCTAAAGACAACAGATATTTTATTCTTGTGTCTGTAGGGGTAAAAAAAACCAAAACCTCAAAACAACGACAATAAAGGAAATAATCGGACTTCGGTTAGCAGATCAATCCATTTATTTAGCCGCATCGAAGCACAAGGTTTTTGTGTACTTTGTGGAATATACTGTAAAAAACGCAGGTGTTCATATTTGCCCCCTACTGCCATGTAAAATAAAGTGTGATACGCTTTAAAAGCTTCTATATATATCCCCTGCCGGTAGGGCATCACCTTATATTTATCTATAAATACACAATCACAGAACACATGGATTTATCAAAATGAAAGTTTACATTTCTGTTCCAGAGTAGAAGCAGCTTGTTTAAGAATTATAAATCTACATTCATGTTAAAGGTTAACTCCATCCAAAATTAATATTTCAGTTTCTTTCTTTTTTTTTTTTTTTGCTGGTTGGCAAGTTCTTATAGAATACAGTGCAGTGTGTTTTGGCAATTCTCTCACAATTATGTATATGTGCAAATAACTTTCTCATTGTTACGACAGTGGTTGGACAAAAAGAATGGAAATAATACATCACATGTGTCAAACACAAGGCCCGCGGGCCAAATCTGTCCCTCCAGGCCATTTTATGTGCCCTCGCACACCTCTCCTGCATCTGTGGAACCCCCTACATCTCTGCCCCTACCTTGTCTTCGGCAGCAGAGAGGAGGACAGAACTCCTCTGCCAGATCCTGTGCTTTTCTGTGCAGCCACAAAGAGGGTTCTCTCTGCTCCCGTCTCAGCAGTTGGGATCAGAAAAGAGGACAGAACTCCTTCTACAGATTCTGCACCTCTCTGTGCAGCCACAGCACCCTCTCGTCTCCGCCTCCCCTGGTCTCGGCCTTCAGCAGACTCAGACAGCCGACTCCTGAGCTCCTCTGATCCTCCCCCAGACCCTGCACTTTCAGCTTCCCAGCTCCTACCCCAGCTTCTTACAGGCAGCAGGTAAGTGGGGTGCACTGTGATGTAAGGGAGAGTGGGTGACCATTGTCTTTGGATGGTGGGGTTCTTTTCACATCTGATGTAAGGGGGGGGGGGGTATTCTCTGGACATCTAGTCTTTCAGCTACAACCAGCCCTTTGAGGACAACCATAATGCTGATGCGGCCCGCAATGAGATTACGTACGACACCCCTGTTCTACATGATTTGCAGGTGTGAAAGTGCCAACATGTTTTGCGTTAAAAGCAGAAGTGCTATTTGTGTGATGAGACACCTAGCCTCACTTTCATCATTCACATGGTCAATTGATCGAAAAGAGTCAAAAGGACATTGTGCAGAAGTGTGACCTGGATTTTTGTATGAAGAGTGGTATCAGCTTCCATTATTCACCATCCAAGACTTATATTTGTCCATTCCTAGGAGAATTCAGATCGTCTTGGATACCAAAGGCAGTCCAACACCATATTAGGTAACGATTTTGGTCTTTTACCATACTTGTTTCCATAATTTTGTCCAGTGGCAGGGCAGTGGTAATTTTCTTTGGGGGGCGGAGGGGGGTGGCAAACAGTACCCCCTCACAGTCGGTCGGACAGCAGGCGGGTGGGTCTGGTGCACTTACCCCATCAGCGCTTCTCCTGGGCTCTCGGCGGCGGCGCAGCTCTCCCTTCCCCTGCTCTCCAGTCTTCACAAGCGACGGCTCTGGCTTCCATTTCCTCCTTCTGGGTGGCCAATCAGGAGTCCTCTCTTTTCGGCCAATCAGAAAAGGGGTCTTGGACCTGCTTCTGACTGGCCGGATTGAGCATCAGTGTTACAACAGCAAATATTCATTCACTGTTATAACACCTGGGTGGGCACGTAGCGCAATGCTCTGCACCACGAGACCACACATTTTGAAGCCTATTAGAGCCTATGGCTCTAACCAGGTGCTTCAAAAATACACCCCCGCTGCTGTAATTCAGGCGCCCGGCATCCTAAAAGGGTCCGGACGCCTGAATAGCTGGAGTGTGATAGGAACAAGAAGAACAATAAACAAATCAGCTCATATGCTCACCAGAAGCATGCTTATCAGTGGTGGCCACTCATTAGGGGCGCACGAGCGCCGCCCCCTCAATCCATGTGCCCACTCCCCTAATCTACATGCAGACACATGGATTTCTACAGATTTTTTTTTTTAAAGCACATGATTAGAGCCTGAGGCTCTAATTGGTTTCAAAAAGGGTGGGCTCAGGGCGCAGAGCACTGCGCCCTGAGCCCACCCTGTTGTGTGACATTAGCGAAATTCGGTAATGTCTTCCTGTTTCTCTCTCGGCTAAGCAGGAAGCTGGTCCTGAGAGCCCATTGGCTGGGAGTCCGAAGAACCCATTGGCCAGGATAAGAAGCGACGGCCGGGACACGGAGGAAACAGAGATTGGCAGCCGCCGCAGCCGTGACCTGCACGGGGTAAGTGAGGGCCTGACGGGGGCCTGGTGGGCGAGAGGTCGAGCCGGTGATGGGGGGTGGTGTTATCAATGGTGTGCGGTGGCAGGCTGGAGCGACGGGGGGGCTAGTGTGGGGTGGCAGGCTGGAGCGAGGGGGGCGCTCTGCGGTCAGGTCTGTCTGCCACAGCCCGAACCCCCCTCCCCCCGACCAATGGAGCACCAGCCGCCACTGATGCTGATAGGAGGAGAAAGCACAGTGACAGAGATATGAGCTCATTAGCGTGCTGCTTCTCCCTACACTGTCCAGTCACAGATTGGGAGGGATCCAGGACAACATAGACTCAAAGGGAGGAAGTGGTTCAATGATGCTAAGCATCAGACAGAAGGCATACGGCAGTAGAAAATAATTACTGTGGGAGACTGTGCTTCAATGAAGGTGACTTTTGCAGCAAAATATGTTTTATATTATTTTATCCTGTAGCACGTTGTTTATCTTGTTATCTTTGGCTTCTGCTTCCATGAAAAATGTGTACTTAAAAAGAGGAAAATGAATGTTAAAATGATATGAACATGTTAAAGATTAGATAAGATTTTAGGGATTGGGTTTAGATCTACTATTGAATACAGAGCTGCAGTCATTTGGCTTTTAGTTTTGCCTTTAGTTATACTTTAAGCCTGCGGGTCAAAACCACAGCCAGGTAACTAGCATTTCCAGAAAGGATCCAGCAATGGCACCCCCAGTATTACTCCGATGGCAGGTTTGCTTTAATGCAAAAGGGCACATTGCTGTGTTGGAATAGCATCAGCTACACGCCACTCCAGTCTGCGTAAGCAAATGGAACCAATTAAGGCTGAGAGAAAACAGAACCAACTCAATAATTAATTTAAGTAGACCCCCACTGTGCTTATATAATGAATGTGAGTTGTCTGAAAACAAGGAATGATAAATGTACTACTTCCAGAAAAAAAACATTGTCCGCATTACATTGTCTTCTTGTCACTTTCAGTGTAAAATCACCCATAGAACTCTAAAAAGAAGAAAAAAAAGTGTGTCCCACATAAACAGATACATTTCATTTAGATACTTAACAGATTTCTTTTATCCCTTGTGGGTTGTTTGTAAATTATTTTCCTGATGCATCATGGCTTGCCAAAGGCCTGAGACTGCATCACTATCTGGACAACATTCTACTCCTAGCAGACAGCAGAGAAGCGTTGATCCATCATAGTGGTGTACTAATCACCACACTCCAGAGCTTCGGGTGGCTAATCAACTGGGAAAAGAGCAATCTTCAGCCCACACAAAACATGACCTTTCTAGGGACAGAATTGGGTACCCTATCGAACAGAGTCATTTTACCTCAGGAAAAGGTAGTCCCCTTAATCCGGAAGATAAGGAGGCTAATGACAGCAACATCCCTTTCGGCCAGAGTCTGTCTGAGCATCCTAGGTTCCATGTCTGCCACTCTACCAATGATCCAATGGGTGCAATGGCAAATGAGAACAATGCAGACCTCATTTCTGGATCATCAATGCTCCAGACAATTTCTATTCACAAGAGCGTGAAACAGTCAATGTGGTGGTGGATGCATGTCGGCAACCTCAGGAGGCACAGACCTATAGTTTCCCCAGAACCAGAAGTTATCACATCAGATGCCAGCCAGGCAGCATGGGGGGCTCACTACTGGACCCAGCGGCCCAGGGTCAATGGCAATTCCACGTGCAGAGTTTAGTGTCGAATATCCTCAAGCTCAGAGCAGCCTTCCAGGCCCTCCTAGCCTTTGGATCGTCCTTAAGGGGAAAAAGCGTCATAATCCAAATGGACAATAAAGTGGCAGTGGCATACATTCAGAGACAGGGAGGTACCAGAAGCAATACACTACTGGAGAAAGTTCGCCACATCCTGGAATGGGCTCAACTGTTCCTAACAGATCTACGAGCTGTGTATGTTCCGGCAGCACAGAACCTACTGGCCGATTGTTTGAGCAGGGAGTTCCTGTCAAACAACTAATGGTTTCTGAACCATTAAGCCTTCAGTCTCCTGACCAAAACTTGGAGAATTCCGGATATTGATCTGGCTGCGACACCTAGGAACACCAAGTGCCAGAGGTTCCTGTCGAGAGCAGCATACCCATCAGCCAAAGGAGTAGACTGCCTTCTTCACCCATGGAACTTTCGACTAGGGTACATATTCCCACTGACTCCACTAATTGCGAGGTTCCTCTCCAGACTCAGGAGGTCTTCAGCCTCAGTAATAGCAGTGATTCCCTTTTGGCCCAGGAGGCCTTGGTTCACGACCCTACTGCAGCTCAGCTTAGAAGATCCGCTACCACTCCCGCTGACTCAGGATCTACTTTACCAAGGACAGTTCTTTCATCCGGCTCCTGAGAGACTGCACCTAATGGCATGGAGGTTGAGAGGAATAGGTTTTTAGAAGAAGGCTGTGCCCAGGAGGTTGTTTCAACATTACTCCAGGCTAGGAAGGGCACGATTAACGGCACCTACGATAAGGTATGGGAAAGGTTTGCATCTATGGCTCAACAGAATAGCTGGGATCCACTATCTCCAGAGGCACCACAGGTGCTGGAATTTCTTCACGCAGGCCTAACTAAAGGGCTAAGCTCAAGTACCCTTAAAGTACAAATTTCAGCTATATCTGCAAAGACGGGCTTCAGATGGGCCTCACATCCTCTCCTAGTCCAGTTTATGAGTGCATGTGTAAAAATCAGGCCTCCAAGAAGATCAACGTTTCCAGCATGGGATTTATCAGTAGCCCTAAATGCACTGTCAAATTCCTCCTTTCATACAGCTGACTCTATCTCACTGTGGGACTTAAAACTAAAGTTAACATTTCTCATCACTTCAGCTAAAAGAGTCTCGGAGATGCAAGCGTTAATGATTACAGAACCCTACATGGTCTTTTACTCAGACAGGGTGGTACTGAAACCTTCATACCACTTTACTCCGAAGGTGGCATCATCCTTTCATTACAACCAGGAGATCAATCTTCCGATCTTCAAAAAAATGGAAGTGTCCCCCGGGTGCGGTTTTCTAGGCAGCAAAAATTTGTAGAATAATAGTACATGGATTGTAATTAGTTAATCTTTATTGATAACAACCATAAAAGTTTGGCAGTAGTGTTGTGTAGTAGTGTGTAGCACCTCATTATATATACATTTTTCTACAGCACACTTATCCTCTGAAGATGACCACGATAGGTCGAAACGCGTCAGGTGGTGCATCATCAGCATTTTGGCCAATAATTGTTGTGTTATGATTGTGTTCAGCCTCATTTGTGTAGGCTTTTTATATCTCCTGTACTACAGTTTGCATTTTAAACACTACTGCCAAACTTTTATGGTTGTTATCAATAAAGATTAACTAATTCTAATCCATGTAGTATTATTCTACAAATTTTTGCTGCCTAGAAAACCCCACCCCCGGGGACACTTCCCTTTTTTTGACACTATTTGGGGTGTGCAGCATTTTTTTCTTCTCTCCTATAAGTGTCTTTCCCTTTTACAATCTTCCGATCTTTACCAACGAACAGGGGCAACCACATGCCTTCGATATAAGGTCCACTATTAGCCGCTACCTGACAGCTACAGCCTGTTTTAGAAAAACTTATAATCTATTGGTAATTCCTCATAGAAGCAGAAGAGGTCACAAGGCATCATCTCGCACATATCGCATCATGGCTGGTCAAATCCATCAAGAAAACCTACGACATTCAAAATCTGCCAGTACCTGGAGGCATTAGAGCTCACTCAACAAGGGCAGTGGCAGCTTCATGGGCAGCATATTGCAGGATTTTGTCAGAGGCAATCTGCAGGGCAGAGACCTGGTCCTCCAGGCATATGTTCATGTCCCACTATAGGGTGGGCTCGGCCCAGTAGATTTCGGAAGATCCATTATTCGGGCAAATTCTACAGCTATATGACAAAATAAATGCTACCTTTTACTTGCACCCACCAGATTGGCGAGTTATTTCCCAGTGTGTCCTGCCATGATGCGTCAGGAAAACGGAAAATTGTATACTCACCTTTACGTAATTTTCCTTTCCTGGTGCATCTTCATGGCAGCACACAGCATCTCACCCTTCCTTAGATATTAGCTACAGAGAATGAAGTGGGGTGCCTCTCATTCAAATTTACAGTCAACCAATCCTGTCAGGTTGTGGGGGCGGAGTCACAACCCAGTGTGTGCTGCCATGAATATGCGTCAGGAAAGGAACATTTCGCAAAGGTGAGTATACAATTTTCAGTTTTGTAACCATTTGAATTGCAGGTACTTTTCTTGTGCTCAAAAATGAAATCATCTAGTTTATAGATGTAGGTCAGGGGTCTCCAAACTTTTTAAACAAAGGGCCAGTCTACTGTCCTTCAGACTTTAGGAGGGCCGGATTGTGGCCAATGGGGGTAGAAAATGTCCCAAGCCCCGCATCAGTGAAAATAAATATGGCCTCAAGGTTAGTGGTCAATATGAGGAAAAGTGCCCCATCATTCTTAATAGGAGGAATAGTATCCTATCATTGGTATCAGTGGAAGTCATAGTGCCCCATTGCTGGAGCCCCATATCATTTGGAGGAATAGTGCCCGAAGGGCCGGATAAAGTTTGGAGACCCCTGCTGTCGGTCTTTGGCTGGCCATAACTTATGCAATTTTTTTTTCTTTCACCCACCCCCCATCTACACAGTCAGAATTGATGGGGAAATTCCTCACACTGTGCTATGCCGGCAGATATAACCACTGGCAAAAAAACAAAAAAACGATAGGTTGGTTGTACTGAAGTCGATCAACTTTAGTACAACTAGCTGCCCATAGATGGATCGAAATTCGTCCGGTTCCTGTTGAACCAGGCAAATTTCGATCCTTCTATGGCCGGCTAAGTTTTCTCTTTGCTGCAGTATTGGTAAACTTTTTCGGGGGGGGGGGGGGGTTGCTTTTCCTCATCCTTATTGAAGTGGATGGGAATTGGGTGACCTGCATTTGATATGTGCTTTTAGATGCATGTCAAACACAGGAAAACAATGCCATATGACCATTCCCTTAAAGAGTAATTTCACTTTTGTTGAGAAAAAAACATTCCCCTCTGGGTGATCTATGTACATTACATGAATTTTAACAAACTAGGTTGCAGATTCCTACCTTTTGTTAATCTGAAGAAATCCCTGTATGTCTCTCTGTGCCCATGTGGGAAAGTCTAATGGGAGCAGTTTCTTAATTATCAATCAGCTGCAGCAGTTGCAGAGCACTAATGAGAAAAGCTGAAGGGATTGCATCCCTTTAGACATGATTTCCCATTGGGAGTATCTCAACAACATTATTAGAACTGATAACTGTATTTGTGTCACTGGTTCCCACAAAGTGTCAAAAGTGTCAGTTAGGCTGGCCATATATGGTCGCATTTCGAAAGAATTTGCTTTTGAAAATCAGAAATTTTGTGCGTTTTGTGATCCAAAAGGTGCCACTATTGATTTCGAAATTCGGCCAGCCAAGCCTTCAATTTCACCTCATGTTGCCACAGAAAAGAATTTTCGTGGCTGAGAATCTTCTTTTAGTTCCGGGAATTTTCTTTTCTTGCACATCCGCATTTCTTTTTCGATTACATTTCTCGCACGATTCTCCCATCATTAAATAGAAAATCGTTCGTTTTTCAAAAAATTTCCAACATGTCCGATTACTCAAATTTGATTGCGTGAGAAAATCGGCTGTAGCTGCCGCCCACTAATGGTGCGAAATACGAAGGAAAATTCTTAGATAAGAATTTTCGAAATTCGATCCATGTAAGGTCTGCCTTAGTGTCCGATTGTCAGCCGCAATAAAAGTTGCTGATCGCCACCATTACTAGTACAGAAAACATAAATTCCAGTATATCCCATAGTTTGTAAACGCTATAACTTTTGTGCAAACCAATCAAATGGGATTTCTTTTTTTTACCAAAAATATGTAGTAGAATACATATTGGCCTAAATTTATGAAGAAATTAGATTTTCGAAAAATTATTTATTGGATATGTTTTAAAGCAGAAAGTAAAAAATAGTTTTTTTTCAAAAATTGATGGTATTTTTTCATTTATAGCGCAAAAAAATTAAAAACCGTAGTGGTGATCGTTTGGTCACCACTAAGTTTTTTATTTTTTTTGTCACTTTACCTGACAATTGCGCGGTCATGCAACGATGTACCCAAATAACATTTATGTCATTCTTTTACCACAAATAGAGCTTTCTCTTGTTGGTGTTTACCATCAAGAGAAAGCTCTATTTGTGGGAAAAGAATGACATCAATTTTATTTGGGTACAGCGTTGCATGACCGCGCAATTGTCAGTTAAAGTAACGCAGTGCCCTATAGCAAAAAATGGCCTGGTCATGAAGAGGGGCAAAAAAAAAAAGGTATACCTGGTCAACCTGGATACACTAAATGGTTGCAATGATATGCACAGTTTTGTTAACACTTATCAAAGTTGCAAAATTGGACTTTGGCGTAAAGGTTTGTTTTGACCGTGGTCACAAAAGGGTCAATCTTGTAAAAATTGTTGCAGAACTAAATATCTCAGCAAGTTTTTTTTCCAATACCTGCCAAGATTTATCTTTTTCTAAACGACTTTTTGGATGCTTGCCATCAAATAGGAGGACTTTTTTACAGGAAAATCTCCAGGCTCCAGGAGGTTAAAAAAGAAGCGTTTATTTAAGAAGAAAAAGGAAGCAATGTGGACGTCTCTGGTTTCTGGTCTTCTGAAATGTTGCGGCTTTCTGAGTATGTCCCACAAACCACATGAAAGTGGCAGCATCAGGCTGAGCCACACGGCCGCTCCAGAGCCAGGAGTCGAGCTGTTCCACTTAGAACTTCAAACCAGCGAGCTCTTGATACGTGGCCACAAATTACATTTATTTTATTGGAAAAGTACTGAGCCTTGCTTTAGCTTAATGTCTCCCTTCTGTTCCATTTCATTTTCATTCTATGAAACGTTCATGTATATATATTTTTTTTAAAGATAACAGTGATCTGTCAGTGATTAGCAGTAGCTTTCAGTTATTAGCATTAACATAAAGTAGAATTCTGACCAACACCTAAAAGATTACTTCTTAAAGGATCTAAAACTCATATTTAGAATATGGGTACTGGTCAGCTGAGTTAATAAGTGCTGATAAGTATACAGTAAATTGCAGGCACGACATACACTATATTACCAAAAGTATTGGGACGCCTGCCTTTGCACACACATTAACTTTCCCAGTCTTATGCCGGCCATACACGGTTGGAATTTCATAAGAATTTTCTTTCGCAAATCGTATGAAAGAATTTTCGTATGAATTGCGCACCATTAGTGGGCTGCAACAATGGCTGATTTTCATGCGGCAATCAAATTTGAGGAATCGGACATGTTGGAAATTTTTTGAAAAACGAACGATTTTCTAATCAATGATGGGAGAATCGTGCGAGAAATGTAATAAGAAAAGAAAATTTACGGAGAGAAAAGAAGATTCCCGGCCACAAAAATTATTTTCTGTAGCAACATGCAGTGAAATTGAAGGCTTGGTCGGTCGAATTTCGAAAAATCAATGGTGGCACCATCGGATCACAAGAAAAACAAACTTTCTGATTTTGAAAAGAAAATTTGTTCGAAATTCGACCGTGTATGGCCTGCTTAAATATGTATGAAGATTGGGGTAAACGTGGAGTCACAAGTACTCCTGCAGAGGCACCATCCCCTAAGAGTATAAAACTATGTTTCAAAAAAACAAAAAAGAGATTTAGAACAAGATGGGACTTTGATTGTGCCTCAGAGGAGTATAATAAAAAATATACACATACTGAAATTTATAGAAAATTATACAAACTTTATTCATCTGCCAAACGGCAAAATCTTCTAAGAATGAACAGGTTAAAAATGAGATACAATTTTGGAATCTTGAAGTCAGGGTGTGCTAGTCCCAAACACAGTAAAGCAGATATGGCCTACGCGTTTCGCGGATAGTTCCGCTTCGTCAGGGCCTTGAGGGTAGCAGCACAGTAGATATCATATAAATTCTAGAGATATCAATGAACAACATATAAGTAACTTGATTTAGCATAAGGAATGAAAAATAAAAGAGAAAAAAAAAAAAGGAATACAATAATACATAGATGTACATAGATATCATATATAGCATAATGCTATAATTTTTTTTTCTCTTTCTCTTTTATTTTTCATTCCTCATGTCCAAAATGTCTTAGTATGCTGACGCCTTAAGCCAACCCCTGAAAAACAACCCCGCACCAGGGGCGACCCGTCCATTAAGGGCGCATGAGCGATGCCCCACTTCCATCGCCGCCTCCCCCTATCCATGCATCCAGCCCCTTGCAGGATGCCGGATGCATGAATTACAATGGGGGGGGGGGGGTTTGAACCACCTAATTAAAGCCAGAGGCTCTAATAGGCTTCAAAATAGGGTAGACTTGGGCTGCAGGGAATAGTGATGGGCATACCTAGGAACTTGCTGGAAATCCCCAGGATGTTGGCAGTGTATCGGCCCTGCTCAGTTTTCTGGTCAGTGGTGTATCTAGGTAGGGTGCAGCACTAGTCATTTCTGTCACTGAGGATAAGTGACAGAGGGCTGGGCAGTGCAGCACAGTGCAGGAGCAAATAGACTTGGCCTCCTCTTTGGGTTGAGATGAAAACAAAGTGTTGCTAAACAATACTGGGTGAAGCAAAAGCAAAAGAACCCCAGCCTTGTCAGGCAAGCAGGAGAAGCAACGTGATTCAGCGCCAGTGCGCTGGTAGATTACCCTCCTCCTGCACATGCCTGATGCACTACCCACTAAGACTGACTCATTTAGGGACAATTGTGAGCCTGGTGGAAAAGAGGAGAAGAGAAGAAAGTGGAGAAGAGAAGAAAGAGGAGAGGAAAGAGGAGAGTGAAGAGGAGAAGTGAGGAAAGGGAGAGGAGAGGACATGAAAGTAGAAAGGAGAGGAGAAGGGAGGGGCAAAGGGAGGAGGAGGGAGAGGAAAGGTGAGAAAATGAGATGGAAGAGGTGATTAAAGAGGAGAGTGGCGAGGAGAAGTGAAGAAAGGGAGAGGAGAGGGAAGGAAAGTAGAAGGTAGAGGAGAAGGGAGGGGAGAGGAGAGGGTTGAGGAAAGGTGACAAAAAGAGATGGGAGAGGTGAGGAAAAAGGAGAGTGGAGAGGAGAAGTGAGCAAAGAGAGAAGAGAGGAAATGAAAGTAGAAGGGAGAGGAGAACGGAGGGGCGAAGGGAGGAGGAGGGAGAGGAAAGGTGAGAAAATGAGATGGGAGAGGAGAGGAAAGAAGAGAGTGGAGAGAGAAGTGTGGAAAGGTAGAGGAAAGTAGAAGGGAGAGGAGAAGGGAGGGGCGAAGGGAGGAGGAGGGAGAGGAAAGGTGAGAAAATGAGATGGGAAAGGAGAGGAAAGAGGAGAGAGAAGTGTGGAAAGGGAGAGTAGAGGAAAGGAAAGTAGAAGGTAGAAGAGAAGGGAGGGGCGAGGAGAGGAGGAGGGAGAGGAAAGATGAGAAAATGAGATGGGAGAGGAGAGGAAAGAGGAGAGTGGAGAGGAGAAGTGAGGAAAGGGAGAGGAGAGGAAAGGAAAGTAGAAGGGAGAGGAAAAGGGATGGGCGAGGAGAGGAGGAGAGAGAGGAAAGGTGAGAAAATTAGATGGGAGAGGAGAGGAAAGGGGAAGGGAGAGACAAAGGGAGAATAGGGGAGGGCAGAGGAAAGGAGAGGGGAGAGGAAAGGAGAAGGGAGAGGAAAGGGAGGGGAGAGAAGAGGAGAAGAGAAGGGAAAGAAGAGAAGAAGAGAAGGGCAAGGAAAGGAGGGAAGAGAAAAGGAGAGGAGAAGGAAGGGGAAAGGAGAAGGAAGAGGAAAGGAGAAGAGTGAGGAAAGGAATAGAAAAGGGAGAGGAGAGGAGAAGAGCAAGGAGAGGAAATGAAAAGGGAGAGGAGGGGAAAGGAGAAGAGAGAGTAGAGGAGAATTACTGGGGGTGTGTATTTGATTCCATTTGCAATTTACTTTATTGTACCAAATTGCACAAGGAGGTCATTATGAGGATGTAGCACTACATTATATATTATATTGTTAATGATAATGAACCACCAATCCCCTTTCCCCCAACTAGGTAATCTCAGACTTAGCCATTTGGGTGCCCTGGCCGTTTTAATGAGCGTTGTTGTCTAGAACTGGAAGTGTGTTTTTGGCAGGATCACCAGGTGTAAATGAAAGAAAAAAGCATGAACAGGGAAAACGAATGCAGCCACCATATCTAAGGACTAATAGGTTGCAATATATTATTTCTTTTATTTAGATGAGCTTTAATTACATCGTATGTGGGCGTTTCAAATTCTTTTACAATTTGATATTGGAGCTACACAAACACACTGTTGTTATTATTATTGGAAACTGAAAGGCAGTGTATTACAGACTACTGTTGTTTTTTTTGTTTTTTTTGCTTTCAGGTTGTGGTCTGTTGGGGTATAAACTGCCAAACGTACTACTTTATGTAGCGCAAACAGGCTGGAAGCTGGGTGAGCAAGCCAAGAGAAAACAATCCGTAGGGGGAAGGAGCGAAGTCACAGTGTGTACTGTGCACAAGATGTGGGATTCTGGTTTAACCAACTTTTTTTTCCATGGAAATTTACTCTGGGGTAAGAAAATAGAAACTTGGACAATGTCGGCTGTGGAAAGACAACAGAGGTCGACAGAACAGTGCGATTGTTTTCAAAGCATCCTGGAAACAAAATAATGCTAGCAGCGACATTGTCAGCAGTTTATTTATTTTTCTATTCAATTTTGGAATGATTTTTTTGCCCAAGTTTTCAAAGTGAAGTCAGAAAATGTGCAACGTGCAGTGGTTGCTGATTGCTTATGGTAAAAAAAAAAAAAAAAAGAAGATATTTTAGGCTACTTAAACTGATAAGCTGCTTTCCCCCTAAGTTTCCCTAAACTCCAGCCTATCCCTAAACATAGAACAGACACTAACACCGAACTCTAAGCAAAAAATTTAATGTTTAATCCAGTGTTGGATCATTTCAATTAAAAATCATTATGTGTAATCTATACTGTATCGCCAAAGTTTGTGATCACCCAACCATCACAACTTAAATACGCTTGTAGAATAAAAGGAGGATGGGTGGGTGCATTTAAAAAGCCCCGTGTCCTCCTAAGGTAATTGTGTATAACTAAACTGTGTGCACAAATGCACTTTATGTGGTTCCTTATCCTTACCTTGTATTCTGGATTCCAAGCAGAATGAGTTATATGAGGGAACCAACAATCATGTCCTATTAAAATAAAAAGCTTTTTAACTTATAATTTTTTTATATATATTTTCTTTGAATAAAAAAATGTTTTTTTTTGTTTGTTTTTTTAACAAAAAGTCTTGTCTAATAGTTTCTAATAGTCTCCACCAGGGCCAGGACAAGGAGTGGGCAGGAGGGACGACTGCCCTGGGCACTGTGGTATTATGTGGGGTAGGGGGGCACCACAAGGAGATTGGGGGGAGGGGATTTGTGTTGGGTGGGGGAATTTAGGGGGGTGGTAGGGGTTAAGAATTGTTCCAGAAGGGCAGATTTGGTGAGATGTACTAGCAATGCTAATTTGGTGGGATTTGTGTTGGGAGGGGGGATGGGGGAAGAGGATTTGTGCTAAGAGAGGGGATTTGGGGGGTTTGTGCTATAGAAGTAATATGCTTGAGGAGATTTTTTTTGGGGGGGTGCTAGTAGGAGTGATTGGGGGGGGGGGGGGTATCTGCTAGGAGGGGAAGTTTGTGGGGGGAGATTTGTGCTAGGATAGAGGATTGGGAGAGGGGAATTTGTGCTGAAAAGGGGGGGTTAGAGTGGGGGAGGTGTTGTGTTTGGAGAGGAAAGTTGAGGGGTAGAGGATTTGTGCTAGGAGGGGGAATATTTATTTTTTGGGGGGGAAGGGGATTTGTGCTGGGGGCATATGGGGAGAGAGAGGATTTGAGCTGGGTAGTTAGGGGATGAGCATGCAGATTAGCGATCAATTTTTTTTTGGGGGGGGGATTTTTGCTGACACATAATGCTCATACATAATGGGGGGGGGGGGGTGCAATTTGACATGTTTGCCCTAGGCTCTAGATAATCTTGTCCCAGCACTGGTCTCCACATAGCACCACATGAAATTAGTGCGCAAAGTTTAGGTAGATAGATTTGTAGACATCCTATTCCAAAACCATGGGCATTACTGTCTATGTTAGGGTAAAATACATTTAAAAAAAATTGCAGTACATCTCTGCAATATATGCATATTTCCCCATACGCGTTGATCTCCCAGAAATGCGCTCAGCTCCTAGGTCTTTTTGGTGGCTGACCATTTGCAGTATTTTTATGGACTGAGAGGTGTCAGCCCTGCCCAGTTTTCTTTTGCTAATCTATTCAAACCCACCCCTATGCTATTCTTCACAACATAGAGACTGGTCGTTATGTAGTCTAAAGATGACAACTGCAAGGGCTAAATAGACTCCTTAAATTAAGGCAGGAGGTATGTACAGGACAGCCCTGTATTTCTGGCAGGAGCAACAGGTATTTTTTTGCACTTATTGAACAGATATAACAAAATGCTTCCAATGGTATATTTATTCAAACAAAAGAGAGCAAATAAGAGAAGTACATTGTTAGGGTGTGCATACATTTTAAAGCTGAACTCCAGCTTTAGATACACTTTACATAGTTTGTTGGGCCAAGCTGGCCGAAATGAACTATGTCCCTCTCTAACATTAACCACTTGCCGAGTAGCCGCCATCATTATACTGTGGCAGGTTGGCACAATCCCGTGAACCATTGTAGCTATACGTCGGCTCGCGGGATCAGGATAGCAGGTGCGCCGCCGGAGGTGATCGCAAGCACGAGAGGCAGAAGAGGGACGTGTGTGTGTAAACACACAAATCCCTGTTCTGTTCTGTGAGGAGTGACAGATTGTGTGTTCCTAATAGCTAGGAACCACGATCTGTCATTTCCTCTAGGTCAGTCCCCTCCCCCCACAGTTAGAAACACACACAGGGAACACAGTTAACCCCTTGATTGCCCCCTAGTGTTAACCACTTCCCTGCCAGTGACATTTTTACAGTAATCAGTGCATTTTTATAGCACTGATCGCTGTATAAATGTCAATGGTCCCAAAAATGTGTCAAAAGTGTCCGATGTGTCTGCCATAATGTCGCAGTCCCAATCAAAATCGCAGATCGCCGCCATTACTAGTAAAACAAATAATAATAAAAATAAAATATAAAATATTTTTGGTAAAAAAAAATCGCAATAAGCGTATATTGATTGGTTTGCGCAAAAGTTATCGCGTCTACAAAATAGGGGATAGTTTTATGGCATTTTTATTATATATTTTTTTATTAGTAATGGCGGCGATCTGCGTTTTTTATCGTGACTGCGACATTATGGCGGACACATCGGACACTTCTGACACTATTTTAGGACCATTGTCATTTATACAGCGAACAATGCTATAAAAATGCACCGATTACTGTGTAAATGTCACTGGCAGGGAAGGGGTTAAACACTAGGGGGCAATCAAGGGGTTAAGTGTGTCCTAGGGAGTGATTCTAACTGTGGGGGGGGGGGCTGGGCTACAACTCACATGACAGCGATCACTGCTCCTGATGACAGGTATCAGTGATCTCTGTCATGTCACTAGGCAGAATAGGGAGAAATGCCTTGTTTACATAGGCACTTCCCCGTTCTGCGGCTCCCTGACACGATCGCCGGGAGACTGGCAGACATCGAGTCCTTGGGTCCCGCGGGCACGGTCACACTGTACGCATGCGCGCCCGCTAACCCCGCCAATTGGTTAATCTTAGCAGCTTACCAGTCCATGTATGTACTGGCTGCATTATTTTTTTTTATTTTATTTTTTTAAGCCCAAGCATACCTGTTGACCTTGTCATGTCCTTGTCACTTTCTGTAAGTTGAACTAGAAACATAGAATGTTATCTTACTTCTGTAAACTACTAATACTATCATCCCCCATGTAATGGAGCTGAAGAGAGAAAGACATGTTTGCATTCCAACCTGGTGACAACCACTATGTAACTATGTAACTGTATAGACACACACAGCAGATTTATTAGTCTAGCCAACCAGGGACAGGAAGTGTGTTACCATGTGAAAATAAGGGTTAAAAACCTGGAAAATGAAAATGAATGCAGTCACCTCATCTAACCACTGGTAATATTTTACATTTTAGTTTTTGCTTTCATTTTTGAGTTTAGGTATGCTTTATTATGGAGTGTCCAGTAGGGGTGCTATGCCACTATTCTGGCCTTTTGGTAGGAATGGCTGGCTGTAGAGTATCTCTGCTGGTATGATGGGGGATCTGAATGTCCACTGGATGGGATGTGGGGCATGGGAGTAATTCCCCCGGGAAGACTGAAGGGGCCTCCTGATTTGAATGGCTCTACCTGGTCTGGCCATGGGTTAGGAAGGCAGACAACCTGCAGTGTCAGTGGCCCCCTGGGAGTTGGTCACCCTAGGGGTGCTCTTAGTATCACTTGGGCTTGGGAAATACACTATGAGAAAGAGCACATGGTCACTTTACCTAAGCTTTTTTCTGTACAGGGTCTCTTTGGGCTAGGCTGGGGTAGTTTTTGTTACCAGGCCCTTACCAGGCCTCAGGGCCTAGCCTATGCAGTTACATGGGCACTTATTAACCACTTCAGCTCTGGAAGGTTTTACCCCCTTCCTAACCAGGTAATTTTTTGCGATACGGCACTGCGTTACTTTAACTGACAATAGTGCGGTCGTGCGACACTACCCAAATAAAATTGATGTTCTTTTTTCCCACAAATAGAGCTTTCTTTTGGTGATATTTGATCACCTCAGTGGTTTGTATTTTTTGCCCTATAAACATAAAAAGACAAACAATTTAAAAAAAAACCCAAAAAAAAACAATGTTTTTTGCTTTCTGCTATAAAACATTTACAATTGTAGCACCGGAGGGGGAGAGGAGACAAATGAGCAGAAGTTCCACTTTTGAGTGAAACTCCGCTTTAAGTTCACATTTTTTTTCATTTGTTTTTCATATGCACTTTTTTGTACACTTAGGCGTTTCGCTTTTTCACACCACCGCGGGTAATAAAAAAAATAATGTGTATGTATGTGAGGTAGGGTCTGTAAGCCCCCGTAAAGTGCTGTGTATAAATTGTCAGCACTATAAAAATGCCTGTAATTAAATGTAGCACCCTGGAGTTTAGGCAGGGGTAGTTATCCTGGTTGATTGATAGAGATCTATTGATTTCTCCCTAAGTTTGGCCTTGTTGCACTTTTCTCTTCTACCACTAGGTGGCCAGGTACTAGATATGAGAAGGGCAATGCAAGGTCAGATTATGGGTATATGGGGTATCTCAACCAATGGGCAGGGGTTTTCTTAAATGCCTTGGCTTGCTGGGAGAACCCATATATATGGGTGGAGTCAGGTGATTTATGTTCTGTGCCACCTGGACGGCTGTCTGAGTGGACGTGTGTTGTACTGCCTGGGCTGCTAGGCCGGAGATTGGGCCTATCCCGGGCACATCTCGCTGCTGGGCTGTCTGAGGGCCTATCTAGAAGCGAGCGAGCAGCGCAGGGTTGGGACTGAATGAATGAATGAATGAGTGACTTGTATAGCGCTACCTATGCGAACTGAATCGCCTCAGGGCGCTTTTTGCTGCTGGTGTCCATCTGCAGTATAGCGTGGTCCTTTGCCCCATGGGGTCCTGACACACTTACAAACACATACACATACAACATACACATATTTGGCCAATTATTCGACAGGATCTAATTACCCTACCAGCATGTCTTTGGAGTGTGGGAGGAAACCGGAGTACCCGGAGGAAAACCACGCAGGCACAGGGAGAACATGCAAACTCCAGGCAGATGGTGTCGTGATCGGGATTTTGAACCAGCGACCCTATTGCTGCTAGGTGAAAGTGCTAACCACTACACCACTGTGCTGCCCTGGTTGCAGTCCAACCAGAAGTGGCGGTTCTGCCAGCCAGAGAACCTGTCATGATCAGAGGTAGAGGGGAAGCTGTCGCCACTAAGGGACCATCCGCCTTTTTACCAGGGACCACAATGAGTAACTAAAGCAAGTACCGGAGCAGCATTCTCACCAACCTGGGGACGGTGAAGAATCAGGAAACCTTAACGGGTATCAAGCCAGGGACCCAGCCAGCGGAGGCGACACTTGCAGAGAAGCCTTGTGTGTCAAGCCAGGAACCGAGCAGGCCAGTGGGGTGACGCTTGAGAGGTATCTAGAGTGCCAAGGTAGGGACCCAGCAGAGAAGTGGGAGTGACGCTTGAGGAAGATACCACCGTAAAGATTGGAGGAGCTCTAGGGATTCAGTAGCAGTGAATCAGTGGGTCTAGTGAGAGACTGGGAGCTCAGTGGGCTGAAGAACTACAAGAAGTGATTGTAGTGGAAGTGAAGAGGAACCGTTAGGCTTTGCGTTAGGAATTGTTAAAGACTGTTGCCATAGGAGACAGTATTCCTGCACATGTAGATGTGGCATCTTGCTGGATGCCTTTCCCTGCATGGCTGTCCTCCTGTTGAAGTCTTGGAGTCTGCCGATTAATCTTGCAACTACCTAATGGTGTCCTGGTGTCCTGGCTTTAAACCCTCTCTCCCCCAAAAAAGTTTGTTAAGAGAAATAAACTTTATTTTGCATTCAAGAAGTGTCTGGCGCCCAATAACTTGAACTGCTGTGCACCCACCATTCCCTTTACAACCCACCATATACAGAAGGATGTCAGCTACCTCTGGCCCTGGGGGTTCTCATTAGACCGAAGGAGGCCTGGGACCTTGCTACATAAATAAATGAATGAAAAGAAAATAGCCGTATACATGTATACATAGTAGGCAGCACTTCTGTTTTTCAGCCAAGTTTGGGAAGAGATCATGTTGACGCTAGGCCGCATGAAGAACAACAGGCTGAAATCTTGCTATTGGTCTTGATTGAGATCTGCCCATCTAAGACCTTACAGAACGCATCCCTCATAAGATCAATTGTAGGAATTGTAAGTACAGTCTAGGTTTTTTTTATCACGAATGCATAGACACATCTACCAGGAATGAGAATGATGTATGTTGGCGTGGGCAGAGGGAGCCTTCGAAGGTCTGGTGGTAATCCGCAGGTTTTTGGTTGCCATGGTAACCACCAGCAACCTCAGCTGGGTGTGGGCCCGAGCAGGAAGGTAAAGCACAAATCCCCATGCAGGCTGCACGCCTCATCTGCGAGAAGTATTATTTTTCACAACCGGCTTATTTTAGGTAAACATTAGGCAATCTGTCATGCTTTTTAAATAAGCAAAAGCTCGGGGATTTGTAGCATGCACCGAAAAAATGAATAAAAAGAGAAGTTATACTTTTGGAAGTGTTTTATTTTTATAATAAACACCCATTTAGTTTAGAAATCAATTCAATGAAATGTGTTAAACTATGTATAAACTACGTTTGCCTAAAGCTAAATTCTAGCCACTCAAAGACTTATTTAATCCGGTTATGTATTCATTAAAAAAAAATTACATATTTTTTCAGTACCTTAATCTGGTTTTATATCATCGTCCAATAATTGCCTGGGAAACAGGAAGCAGGAGGAGCAACACTCTGAGCCAATCAAGGCTCAAAGAGCATGCTTACAAAGATGAAGAAAAGAGGGATGACCTTACCGTTAAAGTGGTTGTAAAGGCTGGAGGTTTTTTACCTTCATGCATTTCTATGTATGAAGGTATAAAAATCTTCTTGGTGCAGCTCCCCCCACAGCCCACAAGCCAGTGAGCCAATGAGGAGCGCCTCTATGTGTCTTATGGACAGCATGCACCAGTGACCCCATAGCAAGCGGCTTGCTATTGGGGGCACTGGTCAGGGGGGAGGAGCCAGGAGCGCCACCGGGGGAGCCGAGAAGAAGAGGATCTGGGCTGCTCAGCTGAACCTTTGATACCACTTTAAAGCCTCTTGCACACTATAGCATGAAAAAGCTGAGTACATCTTTTTTTTTTACTTTGCTAAAATACAGCCCATTAATTGTAATGTGCCTATGCACACAGGTGCATAAACAAGTGGCATGTAATCTTCAGTAAAAAAAATATAGAAAAATCATCTGTTTTTGGTCAGTAATTCATACCTCATGTGCGCAAATGCCCATTCACATATTGTGCAGAACGAAAACACAAGAATACGTTTTCGCGCATGTGCGTGAAATTGCGCAAACGCATATACGCAAAAATGTGTATAAATATACGCAAATACATTAAAAAAAAAAGTCTGCAAAAGTAGATGCTCAAACAGGAGTATCATGTGCAAGAGGCCTAAGGCTGGCCATACACTATTCAATTTTCCTGTTCAACTTTCCTTTAGATTTACCAAAACCATATAATAGGAGGTCAAACCTAAACACTTTCAATTTGGATGCAATCAGGCAGGCCCTTGTACTACATAGTTGAAGGTAAATCTAAAGAAAATTGAACAGGAAAATTGTATGGTGTATGGCCAGCTTAATTCTCCAATCATACGCTGAGGTGTGTCCTGAAACAGGATGTATTGGTTAAATGGAGTATAATTTGCAGGGAGGATCCACCTGTGCTGTCTAGCAGGGGTACCTGGATCAGGGGTTGGCTAATCGTTTGATGGGTAAAAAGTGTCTGTGCTGCAGCGACAAGAATGGGGCAATACACTTAACACTTCTTTTTTCGTAATCAAATACTTTTTTCTGTCACTATTGGACATCTTTTAGGTCCAATGTAGAGATTTGTTTCTAAAAGTCTTTAAAGTGTAACTAAACCCAAAAATAAAAATTCATAAAGTAGAGGCTTCCCTTCCAGTCCTTCCATCAATGTCATAATTTCTCTCTTATTTTCATTTGTTACTTACAGATGACACCAGAAATCTCAAAAAACATAGCCGTACACCTGAGACGCACACAAAGACTTCAATCAATATAAATCTGCCCCCCAAAAATACCATACACCTATATATATATATATATATATATATATATATACACAGTATCTCACAAAAGTGAGTACACCCCTCACATTTTTGGAAATATTTTATTCTATATTTTCATGTGACAACACTGAAGAAATGACACTTTGCTACAATGTAAAGTAGTGAGTGTACAGCTTGTATAACAGCCATTAATGTCTAAACCGCTGGCAACAAAAGTGAGTACACCCCTAAGTGAAAATGTCCAAATTGGGCCCAAAGTGTCAATATTTTGTGTGGCACCATTATTTTCCAGCACTGTCTTAACCCTCTTGGGCATGGAGATCACCAGAGCTTCACAGGTTGTCACTGGAGTCCTCTTCCACTCCTCCATGACAACATCACAGAGCTGGTGGATGTTAGAGACCTTGTGCTCCTCCACCTTCCATTTGAGGATGCCCCACAGATGCTCAATAGGGTTTAGATCTGGAGACATGTTTGGCCAGTCCATCACCTTTACCCTCAGCTTCTTTAGCAAGGCAGTGGTCGTCTTGGAGGTGTGTTTGGGGTCGTTATCATGTTGGAATACTTCCCTGCGGCCCAGTCTCCAAAGGGAGGGGATCATGCTCTGCTTCAGTATGTCACAGTACATGTTGGCATTCATGGTTCCCTCAATGAACTGTAGCTCCCCAGTGCCGGCAGCACTCATGCAGCCCCAGACCATGACACTCCCACCACCATGCTTGACTGTAGGCAAGACACACTTGTCTTTGTACTCCTCACCTGGTTGCCACCACACACGGTTGACACCATCTGAACCAAATAAGTTTATCTTGGCCTCATCAGACCACAGGACATGGTTCCAGTAATCCATGTCCTTAGTCTGCTTGTCTTCAGCAAACTGCGGGCTTTCTTGTGCATCATCTTTAGCAGAGGCTTCCTTCTGGGACTACAGACATGCAGACCAATTTGATGCAGTGTGTGGCGTATGGTCTGAGCACTGACAGGCTGACCCCCCACCCGTTCAACCTCTGCAGCAATGCTGGCAGCACTCATACATCTATTTCCCAAAGACAACCTCTGGATATGACGCTGAGCACGTGCACTCAACTTCTTTGGTCGACCATGGCGAGGCCTGTTCTGAGCGGAACCTGTCCTGTTAAACTGCTGTATGTTCTTGGCCACTGTGCTGCAGCTCAGTTTCAGGGTAGTGGCAATCTTCTTATAGCCTAGGCCATCTTTATGTAGAGCCACAATTCTTTTTTTTAGATCCTCGGAGAGTTCCTTGCCATGAGGTGCCATGTTGAACTTCCAGTGACCAGTATGAGAGAGTGAGAGCGATAACACAAAATTTAACACACCTGCTCCCCATCCACACCTGAGACCTTGTAACACTAATGAGTCACATGACACCAGGGAGGGAAAATGGCTAATTGAGCTCAATTTGGACATTTTCACTTAGGGGTGTACTCACTTTTGTTGCTAGCGGTTTAGACATTAATGGCTGTGTGTTGAGTTATTTTGAGGGGACAGCAAATTTACTCTGTTATACAAGCTGTACACTCACTACTTTACATTGTAGCAAAGTGTCATTTCTTCAGTGTTGTCACATGAAAAGATAGAATAAAATATTTACAAAAATGTGAGGGGTGTACTCACTTTTGTGAGATACTGTGTATGTATATATATATATATATATATATATATATATATATATATATATATATATATATATATATATATTACATACACGCACACACTAATGGGCCGTACACACAATAGTTTTTTCCGACAACAAATGTTGGATGTGAGCTTGTTGTTGGAAAATCCGACTGTGTGTATGCTCTATAGAACATTTGTTGTTGGAAAATCCTATCGTGTGTACATAGCATTACGGTGACAATAACATAATGTCCTCATGACATAAGACAAAAAGGCACAAATCAATATATCGAAACTGCAGTAGTATCAAGGCTCCACCTTAATTTCGCACAAAAATACAGAAGGGTGCCGCAGCCACACCGGGCCAATACCGAAATATACGAGGGGAGTAATCACTCACCTAAGTCATAAATGACTTCCTCACCCTATCAAACTATCTAGGGCAACTCCTACCAATGTAAGTCAGTTTCTACATAGAAGGAGCAGTGTTAATAGATTTTTCCTAGGAACCCACAGAGGGGGTAAAATTTCTCTCTACATATATATTTTCTTTAAAGCATAGAAGGGGAGGCACATAGCAAGAAGCAATGAGTCCAACTGATGATGGTGGAAACAATGATTAGACCGGGTTCTCCAACCTGCCAGATCACTATTTCAGCTCGAAGAGCCTTAGAGCAAGCGGTGGAATATGTGCACTTTGACATCTTTGCCTTTGGTGCTAGAGGAACTTGTCCCAGCGTCAATTGCCATTTAGGAAACAGAACTTGCCATGTGTTATATAGGTTTTACATGTACTGTAGAATACCTAGGTGCACAAGTGTGAAAAAACAGCTGACTGAGTTGTTCTATACCTGGCAGTGAAATATATATTCTGGAGTTGTCTTCTTAAACTTCATGTTCCATACTAAAGCGACTCCATCAGGTTCATGAGGAGCATCTTCGTTATTATTGTAAGATGCCACCATCAGCTCAGGATACTGAAAGACAAAAAACATTTCCTCCATAAATATTGTATGAAAGATGTCTTTATGTACAGATTAATGACTTAATACACAAAATACTGTTCTTTAAATATTGATCTTCTTAAAGCAACCGAGTTGTTATATCCAGTTAATTAGGCAAGGCTTACCTGTAAATACTCACCTTTCCTGCTGCTTATGCCACTAAACATCATTTTAGCAGAAACTGTCCCCAGACGTTTGCTGGGAAACCAACACTTACAGAGAAACTGGGCTTCAGCAAAATGGCAGCCTCCAGCAAGAGGAAACAGGAGCAATGCTGGAGGCAATATACAGCACACACTAATATTGGTAGCATAATTATTATTGTGGAATGTATGTTCCTTGCTAAAGAACATTATTTTTTATCCAGTTGTTATGGGTAAAGTTCCTCTTTAAGTCCCTCTACATCAAATGAATCAAACCATGTCTTTATGGAGCTGGCTTTGTGCACAGGGGTATAGTCATGCTGAAAGTTTGGAACAAATCTAGTCTACAATTTCTGTGTACTATGGAATTAACAGTAATCTTTACTGGAAACACCTAAATCTGGGGTGCCCACCACATACTCCTGCATATGTTTATGTTACTTTCACATTTCCACATGTTGTTCTAAATCTTTATATTTTTAAACACAACCCTTAAGCCTCTTACACACAATCAGATTTTTTGCCAACAAAACCATGGACTTTCATCCGAAGGGCGTTGGCCCAAACTTGCCTTGCATACACATGGCCACACAATTGTTGGCCAACAAATATGAACATAGTGACGTACTACGTTGTTTTTCAGCTCTTTAGTGCCACCCTTTGGGCTCCTTCTACTAATTTTGTGGTAGTAGAAGTCTGGTGAGTGCTGATTCGCGCTTTTCATTTCGCCTCTTTCAGTTCACACTTTTCAGTTTGTTTCTGAACGGCCGTTCCTCAACCAGGCATGTTGCGGAATCGGAGGAGATAACGTGTTATTTATTATTGGCCTTGGAGTTATTGCTTTGACATGATTTTTTGGGTTGAATAATGATTTGAGTTGGTATATTTTCTATATTTTTGGATGCATAGAATGCACTTTTTGGTTAAGTTCTATTGGCAGATAGCATGTCTAATTTTATTTGTTTTCTTTTTTTAATGCACAATAAAAAAATGTGTAGAATAATACTTGGCTATGTGTTTTACTTCAAATGACAGTTTGGGAGTCGGCAGTTACATTTTTAAAAATCCAATGTAAAATTGACAAGGGACTCCAACATAGTTGTATCTTTGATCTTAAAAACTACGGGATAATGGTGTTGTGGTAACTTGCCCAAAAAAAAAAAAAATTGCATAGTAATATTATTCGTGATATCACTAGAAAAAAAAAGCCTTTGAAAATTTGTTTGCAATAACTCCATCAGTATCACCAGCAAAGCAGCTTCATTATTATCTCATTAACCACTTCATATCCGGGCCATTTCTGACACTTCGCTCCTACATGTCAAAAATCATCATTTTTTTGCTATAAAATTACATAGAACCCCCAAACATTATATATTTTTTTTTAGCAGAGACCCTACAGAATACAATGGCGGTCATTGCAACTTTTTATCTTGCACGGTATTTGCGCAGCAATTTTTCAAACGCGTTTTTTTTGGAAAAAAAACAGTTTCATGCTTAAAAAGAAACAAAACAGCAAAGTTAGCCAAATTTTTTTGCATTGTGTGAAAGATGAAGTTACGCCGAGTAAATAGATACCTAACATGTCACGCTTCAAAATTGCACACGCTCGTGGAATGGCGCCAAACTTTGGTACTTAAAAATGCCCATAGGCGACGCTTTAAAATTTTTTACTGGTTACATGTTTTGAGTTACAGAGGAGGTCTAGGGCCAAAATTATTGCTCTCGCTCTAACGTTCGCGGCGATACCTCACATGTGTGGTTTGAACACTGTTTTCATATGTGGGCGGGACTTACGTATGCGTTCGCTTCTGCGTGCGAGCTCACGGGGACAGGGGCGCTTTAAAAAAATTTTTTATTTTTTTTATTGTTAATTTTACTTAAAATTTTTTATTTTGACACTTTAAAAAAATATTTTTTTTTTTGATCACTTTTATTTCTATTACAAGGAATGTAAACATCCCTTGTAATAGGAATATGACACGATCAGTCCTCTTTACAGTGAGATATGGGGTCAATAAGACCCCACATCTCACCTCTAGGCTGGGAAGCCTAAAATAAAAAAAATAAATAAAACGATCGCCGCTTCATAACCGAAGCGGCGCCGTTTTTTTGAATGCAGAGGCCGGGCGTGACGTCATAACATCGCGCCCGGCCTCCGAACGATCATAGAGACTCCGGCGACCATCTGGTCCGCCGGAAATCTCTATGGTGAACATCCGGCGCCGGCGGATCCGCTATCCGACTCACCGATCGCTGAGGTGAGTCGGTAGTAGCACCGGAGGGCGGCGGGAGGGGGGGGGTGTCCCCTCCCGCCGCCCGTAAGAACGATCAAGCGGCGGAACAGCCGCTATGATCATTCTTATGGTGTACGGAATCGCCGGCTGAAAATGCCGGTATCTGAATGATGTCTGTAGCCTCAGACATCATTCAGATATAAGCCCTGAAAGTGGAGGCCGTCATATGACGGCCTCCGGATGTCAAGTGGTTAAAGAAGAAGAGAATTGTGCGCTGCATTTGGAGATTTCATAATTTGCTGCGTCACGAATGTTAATTCTCCATTATGAATGCTACTTTACAAGACCGACCACTTCTGCTTCTGAGCATGCGTGTTTGTACTTTGGACTTTTGTCCGACGGACTTGTGTACACATGCTCGGAAAATCCGACAACACACATCTGTCCAGGAAAAATTAGAAAACCTGCCATCCAACATATGTTGGCAGAAAGTCCAACAACAATTGTCCGATGGAGCATACACACGGTCGGATTTACCGGCAACAGCCTGACATCCAACATTTCCCGTCGGAAAGTCTGATCGTGTGTACGAGGCTTTAGGCCTCATGCACCCGGACGTTCACCAGCTCCTTTGTACAGAGGCGTAAAATTCCTTGCATTTTCCGATGCCTAGAGGAGCGGCGTACAACCACCAATACAAGTGCATTACTGTACAAAATCATGCTCAGGTAATACCAATGGCTTCTGCATCAGAATTTACATATGCATGTGGCGCTTCTCCCCAAAAATAAAAGTTGCATGTCTGAGAAGGACTGTAAGGGCTTGTGAGGCCTCCCAAGGCTCCAAAAAACATCAGGGATTTTGTACCTCAGCACACAGAAGCTGCTGTGCATCCGTGTTCACGAAGTCTAACTAGACAGTTGCTGGAATCAAAGGATAAACCACCTAATGCATGGTACACACAATGAGATTATCGGATAAATGACTGTCGGTTTTTTTTTTTTTTTTTTTTGCATGCTAGTCTCATATCGAAAATGAAGTGTTTACTAAAGTGATGAAAACTCTAATACGACAGCATACAAATTTGGTAGTGACGTCATGTGTTGTAGTGTATTTGTATTGTATTTTCAAACGACAACTGTACTGATTATTCTCAACTAGAACGCAAAAGCGAGGAAAAGAGGGAAATAGAATTTTTCCCGGTACCGTCAAAAGCATTGCAGCCAAGTAAAATCTAAATTCTTTGTTACATATTTATAGAAAATATACAATAAAGGCATAAAATCAGACATTTCAAAATAGCCCATTTTAATGGCTTAACTGTAAATATGCCGTTATACTCTCAATCATCATACTTACAGTTAAGCCATTGAAATGGGCTATTTTTAAATGTCTGGTTTTATGCCTTTTTTGTATATTTTCTATAAATATGTAACAAACAATTTTGATTTTACTTGGCTGCAATGCTTTTGACGGTACCAGGAAAAATCATACTGCCCTCTTTTACTTGCATTTGAGTTCTGGTTCAGAATATACCATCTCAGGATGTAGGTACCCTTTTATTAATTGTATAAGAGTAAGAGCACTAAAAATATTTTTCATAACTGTACTGATTAAACGAAAATCGTACAATCTGGTATTGTCCGAGAAAAACTTTCATGCTTGTCCCATCGGACAATATCGGATGAACTGTCGTGATCAGCTCTCGAAAACTGTGTACTAACGCTCTGATTATCAAATGATCGCTTCGAAAGTGGTATTTTTCGTACGATTTTCTGATCATGTGTACGAGCCATAAGGATTGTGTTGTTTTCAGCCGGTCTGCTCAGACCCCGCAGTCTTTAATTCTGGGCAACCAACTATGTCAGTTTTGCAAAGTTCTTAGACACTAAAGATAAGACAGATGTTCAGTTTAAACAGGCCCACAACTAAGGGGTGGTCAGTGTCAGGTTTTATTCTGTTGCAGTGCTGCATTACAGGAGCTAAGGGAGGAATTCATCAATCAAGCTGTACCCTTGTAGTATATCTGTTGCTCCATCTCACTGCTCCTGCATTGCCTTATGCCCCGTACACACGGTCGGACATTGATCGGACATTCCGACAACAAAATCCTAGGATTTTTTCCGACGGATGTTGGCTCAAACTTGTCTTGCATACACACGGTCACACAAAGTTGTCGGAAAATCCGATCATTCTGAACGCGGTGACGTAAAACACGTACGTCGGGACGGGGCAGTAGCCAATAGCTTTCATCTCTTTATTTATTCTGAGCATGCGTGGCACTTTGTGCGTCGGATTTGTGTACACACGATCGGAAATTCCGACAACGGATTTTGTTGTCGGAAAATTTTATAGCCTGCTCTCAAACTTTGTGTGTCGGAAAATCCGATGGAAAAAGTCAGATGGAGCCCACACACGATCGGAATTTCCGACAACGCGCTCCGATCGCACATTTTCCGTCGGAAAATCCGACCGTGTGTACGGGGCATTACTGATAAATGTCTACACCAGGGGTCTCCAAACTTTCTAAACAAAGGGCCAGTTTACAGTCCTTCAGACTTTAGGGGGGGCTGGACTGTGACCAGTGGGAGTAGAAGAGGTCCCGACATCAGTGGGGAAAAAATAACGCCCCAATGATTGTTTTAGCGAGAGTAATTGCGCCCCATTATTGGTGTAAGTGGGAGGAATTGTGCCCCATTGTTGATGTCATTGGGCCCCATTGTTGGTGTCATTGGGAGAAATTGTGCCCAATTGCTGGTGTTAGTGGGAGGAATTGTGCCCCTTCATTGGTGTTAGTGGGGGGAATTATGCCTCATTGTTGGTATCAGTGGATATAATAGTGCCCAAGGCCTGGATAAAAGCAAAGGGCCGTAATCTGACCCCAGGGCCGCAGTTTGGAGACCACTAGTCTACACTATATTCTTGGTGAATCAAGCTTTCTACAGTATGCCACACTCGTATGAGGATTTTTTTGCACTGCAGGACAGAAGGATTTCCACTTTTATCTTAGTAATAATAGGAAGGCCTTATGTCTACATAGCTTAAAAAATGCAGCTTTTACGGGCATTTGATATTTTTGCTTCCAACCTGTAAAATCACCACTGTGTTAGCCTATGACTGTCCATTTTAAGCAGAAAAAAAACGCTTGACGCACCTAAGTGCTTTAGGCGCATTTGAGCATTAATGCATTCCAAACGCCAGAAACGGCGCACCTAAATGCGTGTGCAAAATGCAGGTTTTGGAGCATTTTTAAGCTGCTTTTTCCTGCCAGGAGTAAAAGGTGTTTAGTAGAGAAAATTAAACGCCCGTGTGCATTAGGCCTAATACTGATTACACTTACATATTGTTTAAAACTATTTTTAACCTACTTGTAATGACCAGTCAAGACAGGTAACCACGCGATGCTTGGACCAGTGCTCATCATAAAACTGACGATTAAATGACAGATTGGTGCCAGCTTGAATGTCCCTTAAAAATGAAAAAAAAAAAAAAAACGTTTTAGACCAGAGTTAATAACTATCATATGCAAATGCACAAAAAGGGCTCTGCAGTTTTATTGGTTGCTCCACATAAAATATTCGACATAATGAAACATATTCTTTCTGCAAAAATAATAACCCTACATTTAGAACCATTTTTCCCTTAAAGCACACATGGTCGTGTCCAGGCAGAGATGGATCAAGGCAGAATCTGGCTCTAGGCAAGGTAGCTGCTTTGCCCCCCTCCAATCTCTTTGATTGACATTTAAAAGAATTGCAAAAGAAACAGAGAAGCCATCCCATTTGGATTGTCTGTACTGGAATGGTCTCATCAGACACTAGGGGGTTGATTTACTAAAGGCAAATAGACTGTGCACTTTGCCCTCTGCAAGTGCAGTTGCTCCAGAGCTTAGTAAATGAGGTAAGGCTTCACTTTGCAAAGAGTACCCAATCACGTGCAAAGAAAATTAAAAAAAAACACATTTTTGCTTGCACATGATTGGATGATGGAAGTCAGCAGAGCTTCTGCTCATTTACTAAGCTCTGGAGCAACTGCACTTGCAAAGTGCACAGTCTTTTTGCCTTTAGTAAATCAACCTCTAACTGTCTACAAGCACATCCTCCCTTGTGAAGCTTTATATAATTTTAGCTTTGATTAGTTACTGGATGTTTGTTGGCAAGGAGGCGGTTGTCTTTTTAGATTATTCCAATTTCTCCACAAACTGATGATGACTGGACAGAAGTGTAAAATTCTTATTTTAAAGCTGATAAGTGAACAAAAATACCCTTGCAGTGGGGTTTCTTCTGCATTGCATGAATTAAATACTTATTGTAGCTTAAAGCAGTATTAAACCCAAAAGCAAACATTTATTACATTGCACATTCTTAGATGAGATGACTGCATTTTTTTCCTTTGAGAGAGTGGTCAGTTGAGTGAGCTGTCTGTTAAGAAGAAACGCGTTGGGTGAAGTTTGCACCAATTACCTCATCGCCCATGCTGGCGGAACTCACTTGGGTGAAGTGACAGGGCCCCTTTAAACCTTATGCTTAAACTCAGCATAATCCCATAACCCTTAAACTAAAAATAACCACTATCATAGCACCAAATGTATGATTGTGCCAATGCCACATAGACATTTCTTTGCATCAAAATCACATACACCAAAATAAAAGCCTCTTGTGCCCCCTCCCTAGGGAAAGAGAACCTTGACTGATGGGGGCATGGCTAGGTGCATGACAAGGGGAACGATTGGTTGAAAGATGTGGGATGGGATGGGCCTGAGCTCAGGGAATGTGTGCCCCAGGGAATTCTGGGTCTTTCGGAAGAGTTGTTTGGAAGAGCTGCCCACCCTCCCGCCCCCTTTTTCCTATGTTTGGTATGTCACAGCTTGCTGCAAATTTCTTGACCTTGCCAGCAGTTAAAGTTGCTGTAATGGGCTATGCCCTTGATGGAAAATTGGAAGTAGGCTGTCTGTCCAGCACTTATGGTAAGGACAGGCCCCACTTTCCCCTTTTGGTTAAGTGCTCACAATACGTCTGTGACTGGCACTGGTTAAATATGTTCACATGTTACAGTATGTGCTGGAATTTAATAAAGCTGTGGCCTTGCCCTTTCCAACCTAATGGTTGTAAGTGTCTTATTTAATGGGGTAAAGGGCAAGGGTGGTGGGGGACTTGATCCCATTTTGTTACGTTAATTGGGACCTAGGCCCATTGTGCCTCAGCAGTCAAGTTGCACAAACAAACTACTGATCTTGATTATAAGATATCACTTTGCTCCGGCATGGGTAGAGGTGAGGATGCTTTGAGATGTCTGCTGAAATGGGACAGGGGAGAGATGGAAAGCATCAGCTTTCAACTGCATTGTTAGAGGAAAGGATGCCTTGGGACGTCTCCTGGTCATCATGCACCCATCCCAGGTACTTACCTTCAGTTTGTGAATGTCCTATCGGCCCCTCTAGACACCTCCATTGCTATGCGGCCATATTTGACTCTTGCAGTTCATCCCCCTAGTAGTATCCGGCTGATTGCTTGCTTTCAATAGGAATATTAAGTGTGGGTTCACACAAACATTGATGGAAACTAGACCTATACAATTCTATACTGTAGTAGCTTCTAGTGAATTGTCAATATGTTCAGTTATACGTATATCTGCTTTTTGTATATTTTGAAATTCAACTATATATTATATTTTGTCTACAAAAGTACAACCTAGATATGAATGTGAAAAAAATTGCTATGTGTAACTTGGGATACTCACGTCCTGAAGAAGCAGGTGAAACCCAAGAAATGTATACACATATGGGATATCCAAAAAAACGAATATACATTACAGTCCTAAGGCCCCTTTCACACTGGGGGGCGGTTTTCAGGCGCTATTGCGCTAAAAATAGCGACTGCAAACCGACCTAAAAGTGCCGCTGCTGTGTCTACAGTGTGAAAGCCCCGAGTGCTTTCACACTGGAGCGATGCGCTGGCAGGACGGTAAAAAAAAGTCCTGCTAGCAGCATCTTTGGAGCGGTGAAGGAGCGGTGTGTATACCCATTGAAATTCCTGTATACCCATTCCTGCCCATTGAAATCAATGGGACACCGCGGCAATACTGCCGGCAAAGCGCATCTGTTGAGGCGTTTTGCGCTGGTTTTTAACCCTTTCTCGGCCGCTAGTGGGGGGTAAAAATGCCCCGCTAGCGGCCGAATACTGATGGTAAAGTGCCGCTAACAATAGTGGCGTTTTACCGCAGACGCCGCCCCAGTGTGAAAGGGGCCTAAGTGTATTTATGAAGGGTGGTCACTTAATGTATTTACACATTGGTTATTTACTAAAACTTTACTGTGCAAAATCTGGTGCAGCTTTTCACAGAAACCAATCAGCTTCCAGGTTTTATTGTCAAAGCTTAATTGAACATGCTGAAGATAGAAGCTGACTGGCTTCCATACACATCTGCACCAGATTCTGAGTGCACCAGCATTAGTAAATCTCCCCAATTGTGTTGTATTTGTAAGGAAGCATTGTGGGCTTCTACTATTTTTATGGTGAAAAAACTTGTCCAAAATGGAATAAAAACTGCTACTGGGATATCTATATTTTGCAGGTGTTTGAAGTGCACAACCCCTTTTGTGAGGAATACTACAATCCTGATTATATTTTGTTTGGCCATCTATTAAAGTGCACTTTTAAAATTGACAACTCTTATGCCCCGTACACACGGTCGGACATTGATCGGACATTCCGACAACAAAATCCTAGGATTTTTTCAGACGGATGTTGGCTCAAACTTGTCTTGCGTACACACGGTCACACAAAGTTGTCGGAAAATCCGATCATTCTGAACGCGGTGACGTAAAACACGTACGTCGGGACTATAAATGGGGCAGTGGCTAATAGCTTTCATCTCTTTATTTATTCTGAGCATGCGTGGCACTTTGTCCGTCGGATTTGTGTACACACGATCAGAATTTCCGACAACGGATTTTGTTGTCGGAAAATTTTATAGCCTGCTCTCAAACTTTGTGTGTCGGAAAATCCGATGGAAAATGTGTGATTGAGACTACACACGGTCAGAATTTCCGACAACAAGGTCCTATCACACATTTTCCGTTGGAAAATCCGACCGTGTGTACGGGGCATTAGAGAAATCATATGCACAGAGGGTCTTTTTAGCGAGAATGTGGGGGAATACAATTCTGGCACCTCCAGCAATCAATATATGTATTGGCAAAGGGTGGTTAGGTTGTGTTGGAGGGTGTTGGAGGGTCTATTCATGCTGGCTGCTGGGGTCTATATTGTTGTTTTGGGGGGCTCTATTGTTGTTGGTGGGGTATCTTTTGTTTCTGGGGGGGGTCACTTCTTGCTGGGAGGAATCACTGTTGAAGGAGGGGTATATTGTTGCTGGCTACTGGAGGGTCTATTGATGCTGGCTGCTGGAAGATCTGTTTTTCCTGATTGGGGTCTATTGTTGCTGGGGAGGCAGTTTGTTGTGGGGGGCCTGGGGAACATCTTTTGTTGTTGGTGGGGGTTATTGTTGTTGGAGGGGGCCTATTGGTGCTGGATGCCGGAGATCTATTTTACTGCTTTTCTTGTTATCATTCACAATTTCCATAGAAAAATCTTAGCACCACAAAATGATACTTAGTTCTATATTCTCTAAAAGGGTTGTTAGTAGAAAGTGAGAAGAGGGTGGAACCAAAAAACTGTGCTTGATGGTGGGTAGGGGGTGGAGACAAGGGGTGATTCAGGAGGAGTACCTTTGCCTGGGAAAAAAAGCCCTGTACATACATATCTCAAAAAAAAAAAGAAAGGAATAACAAACAAAAATAAAAGTCAAAGTCACAGCGGTGGCTTGTCCATTAGGGGCGCAGGGGCTTCCCCCCTAATCCATGAGTCCGGCCCCTAATCTACATGCAGGGCGACAGAAGCATGGATTCCAATGTTTTTTGTTTTTTTTAGAAGCACATGGTTAGAGCTAATTGGCTTAAAAAAAGATGGACTCAGGGCACAGAGCACTGCACCCCAAGCCCACCCAGTTGTGTGACATTAGCGAATTAATATTCTCTAATGTCTTCCTGTTTCTCCTCCCGGCCAATCAGGAAGTGGGTCCTGAGTCCCGATTGGCTGGGAGTCCTAAGACCCGATTGCCCATGAGTCCTAACTCCTGATTGGCCGGGAGGAGAAGCGACCGCTGGGACTTGGGAGGAGACACACGGGGAAGCCGCCACCTGGATGGGGTAAGTGCAAGGGCTGGTGGGGGGGCCTGGCGGGCAACAGGCGATCGATCGAGAGACAAGAGGGGTGCCCCCCCCAAAAAAATTGAGCACCAGCTGCCACCGCAAGGCCAAATAGCCTTCCCTGAATTTATCGAGGAGTTGAAGATGTAAGCTGAATGAATCTCACCCTTCTTTATCTTCCAGGTCTCCCCCGCTGTAGTCAAAGAAAATATTTGAGTCTTCGGCCAGAGCTCGCTCAATGACACGGATTGTGCGATCAAAGAATATCAGAAATTCCTCTGAGTGGACTGCTTGCTGTTTTTCTTCTTCGGTTAGTTCTCTAGGTGGAACTTAAACAGAGATCCCCATAAATTTTTAGAATAGAAGATACTTAAGATGGGATTCAATCAAATTTATCACTGATGAATCAGAATTTACAGATCTGTGAAATTCACAAACGTGGTAAACAGGATAAACACAGTAATGTGCTATGTGAATATGCAGTACAATCACATTATGCAGGACTGGATCGACCAATCCCGACTCCCAAAAGCAAACCAGCAAGAGACATGACTGTGAACTTATATGTATAAAAAAATTGCTCATTAATGTATTTATTGAAAACAATGATGAATGGGTGATCAGAAAATAAATATTGCTCGGGGATGGGCTTTAGGGTGAACCAAACTGAATTGAAATGTTAATATTAAAGTTTCATATTGAGCAGCCACCCAAATAACACCTCCTCTCTCTTTTCCTCTAAATCCACTCCCACACACACGCTTTTGCAGTTAATTTTTGTTATTCAATTTTGTGTACATACCTTTTTTCGAAAAAATCCTCCAGCCAATCACTTGATGTCATGGTTCCTTCCTCATTTACTCTGGTATCAGATGAACGGTCCTATTATCTTATGGTCCTAGCTGTGCAAGGATACAACCCAAGGGGGTATGTCAATGACAGCCTGGACTCACAGGACATGGGCTGATGCTGGGCCAGAAGAAGAGTGGTGGAGCAGGACAAAAAAGACACTGAGGGTAGCACTAGAGCGCACAAAGGTGGCGCAGCACTTTGGCAACTTACCTCAGTACTCATTTTCAAGAGCCTCACTGATGCAAGGAGTGTGCTGGCTCTTGGAGGAGTCTGCAAACAAATTATAGTGACCTGATGGGTGGATGTTAGAGCTGCACGGTTCTTGATAAAATGAGAAGGAGAATAGAACGGTAATACTATGCCATAATGGTGCCACATCCAGTATCAGAAGTAAAAGAAAAGGAAAATCCCCTATGGTGGACTCCAAGGGGTGCAAGAGGACTCCATATATGTCTTGTCAGAATATGGTGACAATGTTATGAACTGTTTATGCATTCCACATTTTAGCCACTATGTTTAATTTATGAATAAATCATTTTTGTACTATAATACTCTCAATACTTTTCAATTTTAAACCTAGTGTGCCTTTAAAGTCCTTGATAAAATGCAAATCACAATTTATTTTCTTAGAATAAAGATCGCGATTCTTTCACGATTCTGAAGAACTTTTTTATTTTAAAGATTTACAACCCCTGAACATTAGGTTATCAAACAAGATGGCAATAAAATAAGACATAATACTGGTTTCTTCAATCAAATGTAAAGAAATGTAATGAAAAAAATTGCAATGTGTAAAAAAATAAAAAAAATACCATTAAGTTACATTAGGGTTTTTTCTTTTTAGTACTTGCCGATACCAATTACCGATACCTACCGCAATTTTTTTGTTTACACTTCAGCTGTCAGCAATGGTACAAAGCATTGAGAAGTTATTTTACAAATGAAATAAATTTATATTTTTTAATTCAGCGCTTTTTTTAATGTGAAACGTGTAAATATATGTTACAGGTGTAAAAATATTAATGAACAAAGCAAACAAAAAAAAAGTTTTAATTATTGAAGGCTATCTAAAGGTTTGTTTTATGTATTTATTTATTTTTAAAACAAACATGTCAAACTTACCTTCTCTGTGCAGTTGGTTTTGCACAGAGTGGCCCTGATCCTCCTCTTTTGGGGTCCCTCAGCAGTGCTCCTGGCACCTCCTCTTCTCGAGTGCCCCGTTGGAGAGCCACTCTCCCTCTGGGCACTCGTGCAGGCATGCTCCCGTGTCCTGCTGATGTGTCTATTGACACAGATAGTAGGACTCGGCCCCCTGGCTCCCGCGTCATTCGATATGATTGACAGCAGCGGGAGCCAATGGCTGCGCTGCTATCAAGAAACTGGGCGAAGCTGGTGTGCTCATCCCCGTCGCTGAAAAGACCGGGTTCAGGTAAGTAAAAGGGGGGGGGGGGCTGCTGCATCACAGGAGGTTTTTCACCTTATTGCATAGCATGCAATAAGGTGAAAAACCTTGATGGTTTACAACCCCTTTAATAGTTTATAAAATAGAAGTAAATAGAAAAAAAAAAGCAAGAAAATAAGGGTTAATAAGGGATTAAACAGAGAAACAATTTAATAAAAACCCTAAAAACAAGGTTGCTTTAAACTGACTTCATTACAGACCAAAGTTCATCCCTTTGATCTGTACATGAATAAACAGAAGTACAGATAAGATACAATGTTTCTTTTTACCTGTCTCTTTCAGTACTGAGCAATGTTGTTGATAAACATTGCCGGCTGCTTTTTTTTGTTGACAGCTGTGAGCAGGGAACAGCTCTGCACTTTCTACATGAATCATGGAAAATGCTGGATTAAGACCGTGTGGAGGGTAGAATTGAGATCATGATATTTTAATAATTAATCGTGCAATTCTAGTGGATGTTAAAGCCGAACTCCAGTGCAAAATTTAACTTCTGTTTTTCCTCCTGCTTCGCCCCTCCTCTTCTACATTCGGAACCTTTTTTTTTTGGAGGGGGATGGGGTACTTAGTTTTGACAGGTACCTGCTCTCCACTTCACCTAGGCCAGTGGTTCTCAACCTTTCTAGTGCCGTGACCCCTTGATAACATTTCCCAAGTTGTGGGGACCCCTAACAGTAAAATTATTTTCGTTGGTCGCGTTTGCTGGCACAGTGGCAGCGTTTGCTGGCACAGTGGGCACAGTGGTGACAATTGATGGGCACAGTGGCTGCACAGTGGGACGTTTGCTGGCACAGTGGCGACAATTGATGGGCACAGTGGCTGCGTTTGGCACAGTGGCAATAATTAAAGGGCACAGTGGCTGCGTTTGATGGCACAGGTGGCGACGTTTGCTGGCACAGTGGCGACAATTTATGGCCATAGTGGTTGCGTTTGGTACAGTGGCAACAATTAAAGGGCACAGTGGCTGCGTTTTGATGGCACAGTGGCTGCGTTTGATGGCACAGTGGCGACAATTGACGAGCACAGTGGCTGCATTTGATGGCACAGTGGCGGCGTTTGCTGGCACAGTGGCGACAATTGATGGGCACAATGGCTGCATTTGATGGCACAGTGGCTATGTTGCTGGCAGTGGTGACAATTGATGGGCACAGTGGCTGTGTTTGATGGCACAGTGGCGACAATTGATGGGCACAGTGGCTGCACAGTGGCAACATTTGCTGGCACAGTGGCGACAATTGATGGGCACAGTGGCAACAATTAAAGGGCACAGTTCCTGCGTTTAATGGCACAGTGGCAGCGTTTGCTAGCACAGTGGCTGCATTTGATGGCACAGTGGCGGGGTTTGCTGGCACAGTGGCGACAATTGATGGGCACAGTGGCGACAATTGATGGGCACAGTGGCGACAATTGATGGGCACAGTGGCGACGTTGGCTGGCACAGTGGCGACAATTGATGGGCACAGTGGCTGCGTTTGCTGGCACAGTGGCAACAATTGATGAGCACAGTGGCTGCATTTGCTGGCACAGTGGCGACAATTGATGGGCACAGTGGCTGCACAGTGGCGACGTTTGCTGGCACAGTGGCGACAATTGATGGGCACAGTGGCGACGTTTGCTGGCACAGTGGCGACAATTGATGGGCACAGTGGCTGTGTTTGGCACAGTGGCAACAATTAAAGGGCACAGTGGCTGCTTTTGATGGCATAGTGGCGGCGTTTGCTGGCACAGTGGCGACAATTGATGGGCACAGTGGCTGCATTTGATGGCACAGTTGCGGCGTTTTAATGGGGTTTTTTTTCAGATTTTTTCAGTTTGTTTGCGCCCCCACCACTTATTTATATATAAACGTCCCGGTTGGTTCCTCAAAAGTGGTTATTCCGTGCCAGTGCTAGATACACAAAGTGTATAGCACCCAAACATGTATCTAGCACTGGCACGGAATAAACACTTTTGAGGAACCAACTGGGACATTTATATACGGTATATATAAATGTTAAGTAACATAATGAAAAAAATGTTATCTTGTCAGCTTCTCCTGTGTGTCTGACTTACCAGATGTCACAGTGACACAGGTGTTCTTCTTCGGGTGTTTCGTTGCCTCCCTCTTGGTACACTCATCCACAGCAAGCGGACTTCGGTGGGTGTAACAAGATGTCCGCTTGCCGACTTCTAAGTCTAAGCATTACTGTGGACGAGAGTACCAAGATGGCGGCGACGGAACGTCACTTCCGTGCAGTCTCTCCTCTGCAGGAAGTGACATCTCGCTGGCCGAGACGGACGGACTCCGGCAGTAACTTCGGGTCCGTCTCAGCCAGTATCTCTGGCAGCATCTCGGCTAGCATCCGCGACCCCCTGGAGAATCGGCAATCGACCCCCCAGGGGGTCGCGACCCCCAGGTTGAGAACCGCTGACCTAGGCGATTCCACTGGGAGTTCTCTTCCCTTCCGCCCTTCCCGCAACATTCTAGGACATAGGTCCCATAAGGCTCCGGGACCACCGCAGCTCAAGGCTGCTTTGTGTGGCGGTACCGGGGACCTGAAGACTGGTGAAGAAACGGCCCAGGTAAGTACCCCGCTGGATCCCTGGACAGATAAGTGTCTTATTGTTAAAAGTTATCAGCTACAGTATTTGTAGCTGCTACATAGTTACATAGTCAGGTTGAAAAAAGACACACGTCCATCCAGTTCAACCTTAAAAACAATAAAAGCTGCTGAATTTTAATTTTTTTTTAAAGTGACTGGAGAACTCCTTTAATCTGGGAGAGTGGGCATTTCTAGGCAGACTGCATTTATTAGGCCTGGTTCACACCTATGCAAGTTGCAGTTGATGCATATTCCGGGTGCATTTTGCGTTTTTCAATACACGGTTTTGATCAATTGAAGTCTATGGAACCAAAACACAACCTGCTGGTCCCTGGCCCTTTCCATAAAATGCATAGATGTGAACGTGACTCATAGGAAACCATGTTAAAGAGGAAGTAAACCCTGATGGGTTTTACTTCCTGTTTTTTAATCCTGCTTTCCCCTGCAAAGTAAAAGCATAAAGGGCTAGCCCATTATGTGCCACTTACCTGCAATCGAAGCCCGCGCTGTCCCTGCTGGTGGCCGCATCCATCTTTGCCTCTCTTCCTTCCGGGGCTGCGAACTCCGGCTCTGTGACTGACCGTGACATGTGCCCGGGAGCCGTCACTCACAGCACTTGCCAGTAAAGAAACGGCACAGAGGGCCGTTTCTTCACAGCGCATGCGCCGATGATGTCGGCACAAGCGTATATGGTAAATATCTCTTAAACCAAGCAGGTTTAGGAGATATTTACAGTACCTACAGGTAAGCCTTATTGTAGGCTTACCTGTAGGTACAAGTGGAGTAACAGGGTTTACAACCACTTTAAATGGACTGTAGTGTGCTTCTGCAGAACTGAAACGCACTAAAAAATGCATAAGTGTGAACCAGTCCTTACACACAGAATGCCCTAGATCAAGTCCACAGGTGGTGCTGATCATCCTAGATCCAGTGAATGAAAGGTGCAGGTCAGGGAGGTAAGCCTGGGGAGAAATAAGCAAAATGATGCTGGACATCCTCCACACAGGAAATGAGGCTGTATCTGTCTTGCTGCAGCTTCTTATGCATACTGTAAGAAGCTCACAATGTGCAGTAAAATCATTCAATTTCAATACCGAAGAGGAACCTGTACAACTGTACAAGACTGAAGAGAAGGCTGGAGTTCTGCTTTAAACTTCTTTGCAGTCTCTAACCCAAAATAATAATAGACAACACCGCCATTGTTAAAGACTCAATCCATCTGATGTTCCTAATCACCATTTAGTGTATGCTGTAATTGAAAGCAATCAATGTAAAGCTGTTTACCTTCTTTTGAATCCTGCTTTTCTTCTTGATTGTCAAATTCCGAATCGTGATCTGTTTTTAGTTCCACCATTTCCTCATCCTCTTCCTCTTCTATGTAACCAAAACAAAGACTCACATATCAATAAAAAGTTATCCTTTTACAAACAACGGTTAATACACACTAACGTAAACGAGTCATTAAAACGCACATCAGCAGCGACCAGAACATCAATTCCCGCAAAGATTAAAATTTTCAATATGTTCAAAGTTCTAATCCAGCGCTGTAAACGAAGCTCAGCGGGAACGTTTCCTACAGAAAGACCTAGAGTTGAAAGTGTCAGTGGAGCAACTTACTCTTGAGCTACTTTCTGTTTGCCTTTATTTATTACTGGAAACCTATTTATATCTTGCAACAATTGTTTTGCGATTCTGTGGCTTAATATTGGCCCAAATATGCTTAATGTGGACCTTTCAATAACTTTACAAGTCTGTATTTCAAATGCATGATATCACAACACACAGCAAAAGAACAAATTGAAAAAAAAAGATAAACCTTTCAACATTGAGGCTATGTTCACACTATTCCGACACCGAAGTTGCACAACTTCTGATCTGACTTTGCCCTGCGACGTCATGTCCAACTTCCATGCGACTTCACTGAACGGGATCGGACTTTAAATCTGGTATGGATCTTGACGAGGGAACCCCACGTTCTTATATAGACATGGGGCGTGGCCATCTGGTGACATCATCCAAAGACCCTGCCTCCTTATGGCACCACCATCCAGGGCATGATGAGGCGGTGACGTCATAAGGGGGTGGGGTCTCCGGATGACATCCCAGGATGGCAACGCCCCATGTCTATAAAAGAAGCGGCAGAGAGCGGAGCTGGCACAACTCCAGGAGCTACAGTGCCTTGAAAAAATATTCATACCCCTTTAAATTTTCCACATTTTGTCATGTTACAAGCAAAAACGTATGTATTTTATTGGGATTTTATGTGATAGACCAACACAAAGTGGTACATAATTGTGAAGTGGAAGGAAAATTATAAAAGTTTTTTTTTTTTCTTACAAATAAATATGTGAAAAGTGTGGCAAGCATTTGTATTCAGCCCCCCTTACTTTGATACTCCGATCCTAACTAAAATCTAGTGGAACCAAGTGCCTTCAGAAGTAATTAGTAAATAGAGTCCACCTGTGTGTAATCTAATCTCAATATAAATACAGCTGTTCTTTGAAGCCCTCAGAGGTTTGTTAGAAAACCTTAGTGAACAAACAGCTTTATGAAGCCCAAGGAATAGACAAGACAGGTCGGGAATAACGTTGTGGAGAAGTTTAAAGCAGGTGATAAAAAATATCCTGAGCTTTGAACATCTCACAGAGCACTGTTCAAACCATCATCCGAAAACCGAAAAAGTATGGCACAACTGTAAACCTACCAATATATGGCCGTCCACCTAAACTGACAGGCCGGGCAAGGAGAGCATTCATCAGAGAAGCAGCTAAGAGGTCCATGGTAACTCTGGAGGAGCTGCATAAATACACAGCTTAGTCGTGCACGCCACAAATCTGGCCTTTATGGAAGATTGTCAAGAAGAAAGCCATTTTTGAAAGAGAGCCATAAGAAGTCCTGTTTGCAGTTTGCGAGAAGCCATGTGGGGGACACAGCAAACATGTGGAAGAAGGTGCTCTGGTCAGATGAGACCAAAATGTAACTTTTTGGCCTAAAAGCAAAATGCTATGTGTGGCGGAAAACTAGCACTGCACATCACCCTGAACACACCATCCCCACCGTGAAACATGGTGGTGGCAGTATCATGTTGTGGGGATGCTTTTCTTCAGCAGGGAAAGGGAAGCTGGTCAGAGTTGATGGGAAGATGGATGGAGCCCCATGCAGGGCAATCTTAGAAGAAAACCTGTTAGAGTCTGCAAAAGACTTGAGACTGGGGCGGAGGTTCACCTTCTAGCAGGACAACGACCCTAAACATACAGCCAGAGCTACAATAGAATGGTTTAGATCAAAGCATATTCATGTATTAGAATGGCCCAGTCAAAGTCCAGACCTAAATCCAATTGAGAATCTGTGGCAAGACTTGAAAATTGCTGTTCACAGACGCTCTCCATCCAATCTGGCAGAGCTTGAGCTATTTTGCAAGGAAGAATGGGCAAAAATGTCCCTCTCTAGATGTGCAAAGCTGGTAGAGACATCCCCAAAAAGACTTGCAGTTGTAATTGCAACAAAAGGTGGTTCTACAAAGTATTGACTCAGGGGGGCTGAATACAAATGTACCCCACACTTTTCAGATATTTATTTGTAAAACCTTTTGAAAACCATTTATCATTTTTCTTCCACTTCACAATTACGTGCCACTTTGTGTTGGTCTATCACCTATTGGTTGTACCATGACAAAATGGGGAACATTTTAAGGAGTATAAATACTTTATCAAGGCACTGTAGCGCCGGGAGAAGAACCGGAGGAAAAAGACAAAAAAATCAGCAGCAGAGGCAGAAGAACCAAAGGAAGAAGACATCGGCAGAGGAGGGAGAAGAACCAACGGAGGGAGAAGAACAGGAGGAAAAAGACATCGGCAACAGAGGGAGAAGAAAAGGAGGAGGGAGAAAACATTAGCAGTGGAGGGAGAAGAACCAGAGAAGGGAGAAGACCACTGGAGAAAGAAGACATGTTTGAGCTATTTTTAATAAAGGACTTTGTCAAAAACCTGTGTACTTTTTTTTTAATTTTTGACACTTTTTTGGTGAATGGGTAGGAGTATGCTCTACCCCATACTCATTCACATGGGTGGGGGGCTGGGATCTGGGGGCTTCCAGATTCCGAGAAGCCCCCCCGCCCACAGATCCCCACAACCACTGCCCAGGTTTGTAGGGAAGAGACCCTTGTCCCCAAGGTGCTATGGGGTGGGGGGGGCGCAGAGCCCCCCTGCCCCAAAGCACCCACCCCCCCCATGTTTAGGGCATGTGGCCCGGTATGGTCCAGGTATAGTCTCAGGCTGCATGCTTGGAAAGGTTCTGGTATGGTCTTGGGGGACCCCACGCTGTTTCTTTTTTAATTTTGGCGTGGGGTTCCTCTTCAAGATCCTCATAGCACAAGTTGCATGCCACAAGTCGGATCAGTTAAGATGATGATCCGACTTGGAAGCAACATACATTTAAATCAGTGGACTGAAATCGTGACCAAAGTAGTGCATGGAGCATTTTCAAAGTCGGACTGACACAAGTCGGACCAGTTAAAGTGGTTGTAAACCCTTTACAACCACTTTTGACTACAGGTAAGCCTAAAATAAGGCTTACCTGTAGCTACCCCGGATATCTCCTAAACCTGCACGGTTTAGGAGACATCTCCTGTATCAGTATGTGCCAACGTCATCGGCACATGCGCACTGAAGCAATGGCGCGTTGCTTTAGCTTGTATGCCGTTACTGGCGTATACGCGGGAGTGATGTCATTGCAGCTCCGGCCAATCACAGCGCCATACTAGCTCATAATGCCTTTGTCTTGCTTTTTTTTTTTTTTCTGGGGGGTTTAAAACCACTTTAAGATGGCTCCCATAGGGAACCATTCATTTTGACATGTCATGTGATTTGTGCTCTGGAAGTCAGAGCGCATGTTGGACCAGTGTGAACCAACCCTGAAGTGATATTTTCCCAGCCTTTAAGGGGTTTCTGATACCGGGAGGCGGGGTTTATGATCATGTGACCGCCATGATTGGCTGTCACAGCGGTCACATGATCAGAAAGCTTTCCATTAGGCACCAGTAACTGTGCCGTGCACTCTTGGCACAGGTTTGTTTACATTTTGGTACGCAAATAAGCAGCCGCTTGGCGTCAAGGCCCACCCGCCGAGAGGCCGAATATTTGTGCACTGCTGGTACAAAAAGGTTAAAGGTTTTTTTTGCCTTATTTTAAATAAAATACATGTTATAGTTACCTGCTTTGTGTAATGGTTTTGCACAGAGATCCTCTTCTTCTTGGGTCCCCCTCCAGCACTCCTGGTTCCTCCCCCTTGACCAGCACCCCCAATAGCAAGCCGCTTGCTATGGGGGCACTGGTGCATGCTCGCACCCCAGCCCCACTCTATGCGTCCATAAGACACATAGAGCCACGGCTCAGCCTCGCCCCCGCTCTCTCTTCTCTCTTGGCTTACTGGCTGTGATTGATAGCAGTTGGAGCCAATGGCTCCCGCTGCTGTGTCTCAGCCAATGAGGAGAGAGATGCCCAGGACGGCAGAGGTTCCCATGCACATTGCTAGATCAAGAGGGGGCTCAGGTGAGTATTAGGGAGGCTGTGGAGGGAGTAGCACACAGGCTTTTACTAGGGATGAGCCCGTGGTTCGAGTGAAATGTAAGTTCGACTCGAGCATCGGGTGTTTGTTTGTTCTAGAAACAAACCGAGCATATGAGGCGTTCGTGGGAAAATCGAGCGCCGCGAAACGCCCCATAATGCACTGCGAGATTGCAGTGCATTGCTGTATGATGAATGACCAAAGTATGCAAATGACCTGCATTCTTTGGCCAATCACAGAGCACTCTGCTGAGAGAGTTCATGCCCCACACTATATAAGGCTGCTTACATAGCGGCTGTGTATAGCGTGTGGATGGAGGTAAATTAAGCTAGATTAGGCAGGCAGGTTAGTTGCAGTGTATTTGATAGATATATATATATATATATATATATATATATATATATATATATATATATATATATATATATATATATACAGTGGCTTGCGAACGTATTCGGCCCCCTTGAACTTTTCAACCTTTTGCCACATTTCAGGCTTCAAACATAAAGTTATAAAATGTTATTTTTTTGTGAAGAATCACCAACAAGTGGGACACAATTGTGAAGTGGAAAGAAATCTATTGGATATTTTAAACTTTTTTAGCAATTAAAAAACTGAAAAGTGGTGCGTGCAAAATTATTCGGCCCCTTTACTTTCAGTGCAGAAAACTCACTCCAGAAGTTCAGCGAGGATCTCTGAATGATCCAATGTTGTCCTAAATGACTGATGGTGATAAATAGAATCCACCTGTGTGTAATCAAGTCTCTGTATAAATGCACCTGCTCTGTGATAGTCTCAGGGTTCTGTTGAAAGCACAGAGAGCATCATGAAGACCAAGGAACACACCAGGCAGGTCCGTAATACTGTTGTGGAGAAGTTTAAAGCCGGATTTGGATACAAAAAGATTTCCCAAGCTTTAAACATCCCAAGGAGCACTGTGCAAGCGATCATTTTGAAATGGGAGTATCAGACCACTGCAAATCTACCAAGACCTGGCTGTCCCTCTAAACTTTCAGCTCAGACAAGGAGAAGCCTGATCAGAGATGCAGCCAAGAGGCCCATGATCACTCTGGATGAACTGCAGAGAACTACAGCTGAGGTGGGAGAGTCTGTCCATAGGACAACAATCAGTCGTACACTGCACAAATCTGGCCTTTATGGAAGAGTGGCAAGAAGAAAGCCATTTCTCAAAGATATCCATAAAAAGTCTCGTCTAAAGTTTGCCACAAGCCACCTGGGAGACACACCAAACATGTGGAAGAAGGTGCTCTGGTCCCATGAAACCAAAATCAAACTTTTTGGCCACAATGCAAAACGATATGTTTGGCGTAAAAGCAACACAGCTCATCACACTCAACACACCATCCCCACTGTCAAACATGGTGGTGGCAGCATCATGGTTTGGGCCTGCTTTTCTTCAGTAGGGACAGGGAAGATGGTTAAAATTGAGGGGAAGATGGATGCAGCCAAATACAGGACCATTCTGGATGAAAACCTGTTGGAGTCTGCAAAAGACCTGAAACTGGGACGGAGATTTATCTTCCAACAAGACAATGATCCCAAACATACAGCAAAATCTACAAAGGAATGGTTCACAAATAAACGTATCCAGGTGTTAGAATGGCCAAGTCATAGGGTGAATTGGGGCTTTATGAAAGAAGTTCTGAAGGGAGTGGGTCTAGGTGACCGTATGATGGGATGGATAATGGCCCTTTACGCAGATCCAAGAGCAAGAGTTAAAGTGAATGGTACAATCTCGGACTATCTCAACATACGAAACGGAACAAGGCAGGGGTGCCCACTTTCCCCGCTAATATTTGCCATAATGTTAGAACCATTTCTCTGTAAGATTAGAGGTAATGGGGAGATAAGGGGAATAGGCGTGGGGGGCGTGGAGCATAAGGTATCAGCCTATGCTGATGATCTGCTGTTTTACCTCTCAGCACCTCAGACTTCCCTAGTGTCACTCATGCAGGAAGTAGGTAAATATGGTAGGCTATCTAATTTTAAAATCAATTATGAAAAATCAATACTTCTTCCCAGTCATGTCCCTCAAGAGATGGCAGAGATATTGAAGAGGGAATACCCCTTTGTGTGGAAGAAAGATTCACTGTTTTACTTAGGGATTCATGTCACCTCAGATCAAAAAATGTTGTATGATCTTAATTATACTCCCCTAATAGCCGGGTTAAGGGAGGACTTAAAGAAATGGACAGGACAATATTTAACATGGTTTGGAAGAGTGAGTGCCATTAAGATGTGTATACTACCTAGAATTATCTATATGTTACATACAGTTCCGATTAAGTTACCAGGAATCTTTTTTAAACAGATACGGAAGGCTTTTACAGCATTTGTGTGGAATAATAAAAGACCAAGGCTGACATATGACATCCTGTGTAGAAGTAAGGCTGAAGGAGGATTGGGCCTTCCTGATATATCAACATACTATAAGGCAATGTCGCTGGTCAGTATTTTGAATTGGTGTCATGATTCCCCTAGTAAAATGTGGGTCCCATTAGAGAAAGCTATAGCGGGGAGGAACCTGGCAGGAGCTCCCTGGATTCCGAATACGGAAAGAGGACTCTCGAAATGGACATCCCCCCTGACCTGGAACGCACTGATAACATGGGATAATCTAAATAAAACAGGAGAGTACTCCCCCCGGGTGTCCCCCTTAGCTCCACTGGAGGGTTTCCCATGGTTCCCACCGGGGGAGGGAGGAGGATTCCTGGGGGCATGGGGGAGGGATGGAGATGTCACCTGTGGCAAGTTTGCCCCACGGGGGACCTTAGCAACTTATTCAGAGCTGGTTACAGCACTAGGGAATATATCTATAACAGGATGGAGATACAATCAAATGAAAAGTTTTTTTCAAAAAAATTAAACCCCCTCTGAGACCATTAAATACAATAACTAGGTTTGAGAGCCGGTGTATACACCTGGGGGAAGGCAGACATATGTTGTCCCAGATGTACAGCCTGATACTTAGTACCCAAAAGAAAACAATCCCATACTTTGTCAGGGAATGGGAAAGAGAACTAAATAAAGTACTATCAGACGAACAAATTAAAAAAATGATCCAATCAACTTATTCAACATCCATAAGCTCGTATTCTCAGGAAATGGCCTATAAATTTTTGACAAGGTGGTATAGGACACCAGCAAGATTAAATAGGATATATCCAACAGCAGATGCCCGATGCTGGAGAGGGTACGAGCAAAGGGGTACATTTCTTCATCTGTGGTGGGAATGCCCCAGGATTAAGGAATTCTGGGATGCAGTTGCACCATGGATCAAGAGGTTAGCCCCTAGATCTATAGAGTGTACACCTTTGGACTTCTTATTTTATGGAACAACTGGCACAATCAAGGCCTATAGGAGGAGCATTACACCACATTTATTAAATGCAGCCAAAGTATTAATTCCAAGATTCTGGAAGCAGATTACCTGCCCAACATTAGAGGATTGGAAAAGGGAGGTCAACCGGACAATGGAAGCGGAAAGATGGATTCATGTAGTTAAAGACAAAAAAGGGGAATTTGAGGACATATGGGCAGGCTGGATACAGTGTGTAGAAAAACGAAAAAAGTACTCTTGCGCACTGGTGTGTTGGCTAAAAAAGTTCAAGAAGGACTATGGATTTCGGCTTTGCTGCTCTGAAAGGATGGGATTGTCCTAGTATTGAAAGAAAAAGAGAGAAAAAAGAGAGCGCACCAGCCTAGTGCATTATCCTTGGCAAGTTTATTAAATTAAAAACAAGATAAAAACTACTCACAAAAGTCGCAGGTAAGTCAGAGGCTCTGAGGAAGAAGGTCAAACCTTCGAAACGCGTAAGCCAGCGGCGGTCCGTGTGCCTCCCTCCTGGGACCTGGACAGCTGCCTACCACTGGAACTATTGCCTCTGTGCGTTTGATATGCAATTTTACCTGCGACTTTTGTGAGTAGTTTTTATCTTGTTTTTAATTTAATAAACTTGCCAAGGATAATGCACTAGGCTGGTGCGCTCTCTTTTTTCTCTCTTTTTCTTTGGATACAGTGTGTACAGGCAATAGATTAAGAGGGAAATATGAAACGAGAAGGTGCAGGGAGCCAGGGCCATATAAATACCCTGGATTAGTTGCATAGGGGTTTAGCCAGGGAGGAAAAGGAAGGAATTGGGTTTTTGTTTTTATTTTATTTACTTTTGTTTAGACTGCTGTCTCTCCCCCCCCCCCCCCCCCCCCCTTCCTGTCCCTTTTACCCGTATAATGAGATACCTGATTTGGTGAAAAGGGGGAGGGAGGTGGCAAGGTGAATTTTCTTGTTTTTTTTTTTTTTTTCCTATTGTTGTTTAATGTGCTGGTTTGTAAGCGCATGGTGTAGGGAACGTCACTAAGGAAGGGGATATGAAGATTGAAACACACAATCAATGGGAATTATGCTAATCACCTAGGGTCTTTTTTTTTTTTTTTCTTTCCTTTTTTTTTTTTATAGATGTTATATTTAATATGGCCGTTAGTGGCCTCTTACACAATAGGGGGTAACACATGAAGGTATTTTAGGATTAATTGGATCACTTTAAATAAATTACTTAATAGAAGTGAGGAACTAGGCCATGACTGGCCAATAAATATAATTATGGGATAATCAACAATAACCACAGGGTATGTACAGGTGTGGTGGGTTTTCTTTTTTCTTAGAAGTGAGGAACAATTACGGAATAACAATAATAAACACGGGGAATGTATGGACGGGGCTGGGGGTTTTCCCCTTTTTTTTTTTTTTTTTTTGTTGGTATGTTTTAGGCTTGTTTTAATGTGTTGGTTGTAGGGGGTGGGGGTGTCAATGTGGAATTGGATACACAGACCGATACAAATATTGGGAATCTCATCAATCACAGGATATATTTGGTTGTCGAACATATGTCGGGGGAGGGAGGGGGTTGAGACAGGCAGCGGTTTTTTTATTCCCCCTTTTTTTTTTTTTTTTGTTTTGGGGAGGGGATAGGGTCAGTTGTAAGAGAACGATGTTACCAATTGGTCTCTTATTAATGTTTAATATGTTAATTCTGCGTAATTATTGTAAAATATGAAATTAAGGATGTTTAATTGTGAATTGTGAAAAGTATAACAGAAAATAAAAAAATTTTGATTATATAAAAAAAAAGAATGGCCAAGTCAAAGTCCAGACCTGAATCCAATCGAGAATCTGTGGAAAGAGCTTAAAACTGCTGTTCACAAACGCTCTCCATCCAACCTCACTGAGCTCGAGCTGTTTTGCAAGGAAGAATGGACAAGAATTTCAGTCTCTCGATGTGCAAAACTGATAGAGACATACCCCAAGCGACTTGCAGCTGTAATCGCAGCAAAAGGTGGCTCTACATAGTATTAACGTAAGGGGGCCGAATAATTTTGCACGCCCCACTTTTCATTTTTTTATTAGTTAAAAAAGTTTCAAAAATCCAAAAGATTTCGTTCCACTTCACAATTGTGTCCCACTTGTTGGTGATTCTTCACAAAAAATAAAAATTTTATATCTTTATGTTTGAAGCCTGAAATGTGGCAAAAGGTTGAAAAGTTCAAGGGGGCCGAATACTTTCGCAAGCCACTGTATATACTCTGCATTTAGATTAGACTAGATATTCAGTGTAGATTCTATATTCAGGCAGTGCAGACAGTGTATTTGAGATATATATATATACACACAGTCTAGTATACAGTATCTCAAAAAAGTGAGTACACCCCTCATGAATTTGTAAATATTTTATTATATCTTTTCATGTGACAACACTGAAGAAATGACACTTTGCTACAATGTAAAGTAGTGAATGTACAGCTTGTGTAAGCCCCGGTTCACACAGGGGCGGCACGACTTGCAGGTCGCCTCAGCGAGGCGACCTGCAAATGACTTCTGCGGCGACTTGCAAAACGACTTCTCTATAGAAGTCTATGCAAGTCGCCCCAAGTCGCCCCCAAAGTAGTACAGGAACCTTTTTCTAAGTTGGAGCGACTTGCGTCGCTCCTATTAGAACGGTTCCATTGTACAGAACGGGAGGCGACTTGTCAGGCGGCTAGGTCGCCTGACAAGTCGCCCCTGTGTGAACCGGCTCTAACAGTGTAAATTTGCTGTCCCCTCAAAATAATTCAACACACAGCCATGTCTAAACCGCTGGCAACAAAAGTGAGTACACCCCTAAGTGAAAATGTCCAAATTGGGCCCAATTAGCCATTTTCCCTCCACAGTGTCATTTGACTCATTAGTGTTACAAGATCTCAGGTGTGAATGGGGAGCAGGTGTGTTAAATTTGGTGTTATCACTCTCACATACTGGTCACTGGAAGTTTAACATGGCACCTCATGGCAAAGTACTCTCTGAGGATCTGAAAAAAAGAATTGTTGCTCTACATAAAGATGACTAAAAACAAAAATCCAGGCGCACAGACAAGAAACCAAGCGAAAGACCAAAAAAATGAAGTATAGCTGTGGCCGCTGCTGTTCAAAACCCATAGACAAATGAGGGCAGAACAAATAATCAAAAGGGAGGAACAGCGCTGATCAGCAGACATAAAAAGAATCCTCAGAAGTGAAGCAAAGACTTTTTATTGTTAAGTTGAAAATAAAAGTAATCATCAAAACATACAGCAGTCTGTTGATGGTCGTACAGAGACTTGGATTGAAAAGCTGGCAGTACCTGGAGCCTGGAGCCACATGGATGACACAGGGGCTCAGGGAAACCCAGCGCACAGCCGTGGAACAAAGAATACAGGAGCACCACTGATAAGATAAACATATTTGGTTCAGATAGTGTCAAGCATTGAGGGAACCATGAATGCCAACATGTACTGTGACATACTAAAGTAAAGCATGATCCCCTCCCTTCAGAGACTGAGCCGCAGGGCAGTATTCCAACATCATAACGACCCCAAACACACCTCAAAGATGACCACTGCCTTGCTAAAGAAGCCGAGGGTAAAGGTGATGGACTGGCCAAGCATGTCTCCACACCTAAACCCTATTGAGCATCTGTGGGGCATCCTCAAATGGAAGGTGGAGGAGCGCAAGGTCTCTAACATCCACCAGCTCTGTGATGTCATCATGGAGAAGTGGAAGAGGACTCCAGTGGCAACCTGTGAAGCTCTGGTGAACTTCATGCCCAAGAGGGTTAAGGCAGTGCTGGAAAATAATGGTGGCCACACAAAATATTGGACTTTGGGTCCAATTTTGACATTTTCACTTACGGTGTACTCACTTTTGTTGCCAGCGGTTTAGACATTAATGGCTGTGTGTTGAGTTATTTTGAGGGGACAGCAAATTTACACTGTTATACAAGCTGTACACTCACTACTTTACATTGTATCAAAGTGTCATTTCTGCAGTGTTGTCACATGAAAAGATATAATAAAATATTTACAAAAATGCGAGGGGTGTACTCACTTTTGTGAGATACTGTGTTAATATATATATATATATATATATATATATAGTGTGGGAGATTAGCTCGTGGAGATCACAGTTTCTTTAAAATCTGGCGGGTTGTCATAAAGTCATAAAAATAAACAAAATAGTAAAGTAAATCCTTGCCGTCCGGCGCTAAACTAAACAGTAGACTGCTCTCTATACGGTGTGGGGCTGGTCCGTTTTAAAGACCCCCCCAGAGAACAGTTGTTGTACATACTTAATACCATAATTAGCCCATCTTCCCCTAGAGCGGGACTTTTAAGGCACTGCCATCAATGATACAAAGTAAGTAAAAAATGTATATAATTTTATTACAAAAATCAGAAGAGCAACAAAAAATAAACAAAAATACAAATCAAATACAGACAATATGTACAATAGGATACATCAAAAAGCAAAAACATGTAATTTGGACATAACTGCATCACAATAAGAAGAGAACCAAAAATGGAAATGTAATAGGTCTCACCGAACCGACGCGTTTCGGGGAATCCTTCATCAGGGTTCATTGAGTGAGAATCACCATCTAAAAGATTTTTACAGAATTAGAAAAAAAAAAAACATTAACATCACACACAGAGAAAAACAAATAGCAATCCCCCCATAGTGAGGGTATATGTGAGAATCATACTCACTTCCAAAATACATGTGCTATAGAAGCATCCAAGGCATTAAAATCAACTTCACAACGGTCTCCCAGGCCAAGTGCATGCAAAGAAAGCCAGATCGCAAACCATACAGAGTAAAGTTGTAATTACTGGAGCATAGAGTAAAATCCCAATGGGTGCTGGAAACCGCCGCGTTTAAAGTTTGGCACGGCGTTTGTACGCGGGCTGGGGTCCAAAATTGATTGGACCTAAAACCAAGGACACAACCCCATAAATGATGATGGTTTTGATAATCAATATAGACAATCGTATCTCCTGGGATTGAGGATATGTCAAATCCCAGGGTGTATAGGAGGACATGGGCACATAAGCGTGGGAACTAGCCGCAGGGAACATACCTGTGAGCTAGGTCCAAAAAGGGGAGACCTACAGGTTGTAATGTAGGGGGAGGGAGGAGGGCTCAGGGTCCAGGCTGGCAACCATATAGCTGCAGAAAGAAAAATCTAATTAGAAAAAAGGGAAAAAGGTTCTAATATGAGTAAACATATTTGAATGGCTATGGCCAAACAGCATTTTAGGTGTGCAGGGGAGTGGGGATGATAACAATCCGGATTGCTAAAGTTACCTGTTTGATAAGTCCAACAGTACAGCATCAATGAGACATCCTCCTCCGATCACAAGATCAGAGTGAATGAGCTCAGTATTTGTGTAAAACACCTCACGCTGTCGGCTGATTACAAAACCGAACAGCTGAAGCCCAAATCCGTCCCCTAACTTAGCTCCTCCCGTCTCCCAACAGCTGACTGGTTGTCAGCCTGAGGGGATACACCCTACCTCAGGTCCTGTCAGTGAGCCCCGTCCCCTTGGTTAACTCCTCCCACTTCCCTTGGCGTGGACCGCGGCACGCCTCCCCGCAAGCACCGGCCCCGAGCCCGTACTGTTATCATCCCCACTCCCCTGCACACCTAAAATGCTGTTTGGCTTTAGCCATTCAAATATGTTTACTCATATTAGAACCTTTTTCCCTTTTTTCTAATTAGATTTTTCTTTCTGCAGCTATATGGTTGCCAGCCTGGGCCCTGAGCCCTCCTCCCTCCCCCTACATTACAACCTGTAGGTCTCCCCTTTTTGGACCTAGCTCACAGGTATGTTCCCTGCGGCTAGTTCCCGCGCTTATGTGCCCATGTCTTCCTATACACCCTGGGATTTCACATATCCTCAATCCCAGGAGATACGATTGTCTATATTGATTATCAAAACCATCATCATTTATGGGGTTGTGTCCTTGGTTTCAGGTCCGGTCAATTTTGGACCCCAGCCCGCGTACAAACGCCGCGCCAAACTTTAGACGCGGCGGTTTCCAGCACCCATTGGGATTTTACTCTATGCTCCAGTAATTACAACTTTACTCTGTATGGTTTGCGATCTGGCTTTCTTTGCATGCACTTGGCCTGGGAGACCGTTGTGAAGCTGATTTTAATGCCTTGGATGCTTCTATAGCACATGTATTTTGGAAGTGAGTATGATTCTCACATATACCCTCACTATGGGGGGATTGCTATTTGTTTTTCTCTGTGTGTGATGTTAATGTTTTTTTTTTTTCTAATTCTGTAAAAATCTTTTAGATGGTAATTCTCACTCAATGAACCCTGATGAAGGATTCCCCGAAACGCGTCGGTTCAGTGAGACCTATTACATTTCCATTTTTGGTTCTCTTCTTATTGTGATGCAGTTATGTCCAAATTACATATTTTTGCTTTTTGATGTATCCTATTGTTCATATTGTCTGTATTTGATTTGTATTTTTGTTTATTTTTTGTTGCTCTTCTGATTTTTGTAATAAAATAATATACATTTTTTACTTACTTTGTATCATTGATGGTAGTGCCTTAAAAGTCCCGCTCTAGGGGAATGTCTTGGTCTCTTTTGACTTTTGGGATGTGGCACACCCTCTGCTCATAACTACTCTCTGTCAGAGGCCTCTTTTTCTAATTAGCCCATCTTGTTCCATCAGGTATCTTGTATACTTGGGATAATTGGAGATTGGGCGATGTATTCAAAGATGAGCCCCCTATCCTCTTATTACATAGGTGAAAGATTTTATGCGAGAGTTTAAGAATGTCTGCTCCATCATCAGGATATGGGCCATTTCTATATAGTACATTTAAAGATTCACAGTGTGGCGCTATTGAGTGAATAAATTATGAATAAACTGGACATTAAATGACATCAAATAATAAAAAATCTCACGTGAGCACTTGTGATAGTAACTAGTGAAAAAATAATACATATATGTGCTTTAGATGAATATAACATCAAAGGACAAAATCAATAAGAAGTCCATAACACCAAGAAAAAAGAGTCTGTGATAGCAGTGTATAAATAGTATGCAGGTGTTCTTCTTATACGTGCAGGAAGATCAAATAAACCCGGTAGCCTGGTAGATGGATGAACCATAAACGACCAGAGGTGCACAGAAATTTGAAAGCGGTGCCAGGACCATCACCAGAAAGTATGGAGGCTTACCGGAAATAGTGGCCTGAAATAGCATATGCCAAAACAGGTCAGAAAGGCTTGATGACCAATTGGTCTAGATGTATTGTCTGGTCAGATGTCATCACCACATCAACGGAGGGAAGGGGGGAAGTAATCAGCACGACTTCCTCAATAGTAATCACACCACCATAAGCCAAGCGAGAGATTCATGTAACATGTGAGGGATGAAAACACTCACATAGCGTAATAACGTTTTAACTTGGATTTATTAAAAATAGCATTAAAAAACAAACTCACATTTTTTGCAGATCAAACAAGCATGTAAATCGTGTAGCGGTAGTTGTGAGGGGTCCACCCGACATGTTTCAACTAAAAAAGTCGTCTTCTGGGGTGTGGAACCCTCTCACCCCACCGCTCTATTTATAGGCACAGAATGACCCCCACTGGAAGTGTCCGAAACCGGAAGTAATCGAAATGACCTCATTTCCGGTCCGGAGGCATATAGGAATTACTAGAAGCCACACATCTATAGATTAGATATCACAAACCTATGATCTGGTGCGAATTCCGAACTATAGGGCCACTGTGTACTATTGTATAAGTTGGCTTTGGTCCGGATGGTTAGATCCGTGACCAAGCCTCACTTTCGATCACCCTATCCAATAGGTGAGAGCGCATCATCACAGCTGCGCTCCATCCTCAGTGCTAAGCCTCGTTCTGGGCACGGTGGCGTGATGACATCACGTCCGTAGTTGACATCCGTGCGCTCCACAGATGTCAACCAAGCCTCGCTTTCGATCAGCGTCGAATGACGTCACACGTTAATAGATTCAAGAAGTTTAGAAGTTCTCATACCCTCATCACTATATCTACCTTTGCTGACATGTTTTTGTCTTCTCCACCCCTCTATTGGGTGGCTGGGTTTCACTTCCTGTATCCTGGGTGGCTGGGTTTCACTCCCTGTATCCTGGGTATAGTGCTGGATGTACTGGGAACGAGGCCTGGCTAAAGGCCTGGAACGCACCGCCATCGTCACTCGACCATGCGTGTGACGTCATTGCGTCATTCGACGCTGATCGAAAGCGAGGCTTGGTTGACATCTGTGGAGCGCACGGATGTCAACTACGGACGTGATGTCATCACGCCACCGTGCCCAGAACGAGGCTTAGCACTGAGGGTGGAGCGCAGCTGTGATGATGCGCTCTCACCTATTGGATAGGCTGATCGAAAGTGAGGCTTGGTCACGGATCTAACCATCCGGACCAAAGCCAACTTATACAATAGTACACAGTGGCCCTATAGTTCGGAATTCGCACCAGATCATAGGTTTGTGATATCTAATCTATAGATGTGTGGCTTCTAGTAATTCCTATATGCCTCCGGACCGGAAATGAGGTCATTTCGATTACTTCCGGTTTCGGACACTTCCAGTGGGGGTCATTCTGTGCCTATAAATAGAGCGGTGGGGTGAGAGGGTTCCACACCCCAGAAGACGACTTTTTTAGTTGAAACATGTCGGGTGGACCCCTCACAACTACCGCTACACGATTTACATGCTTGTTTGATCTGCAAAAAATGTGAGTTTGTTTTTTAATGCTATTTTTAATAAATCCAAATGAAAACGTTATTACGCTATGTGAGTGTTTTCATCCCTCACATGTTACATGAATCTCTCGCTTGGCTTATGGTGGTGTGATTACTATTGAGGAAGTCGTGCTGATTACTTCCCCCCTTCCCTCCGTTGATGTGGTGATGACATCTGACCAGACAATACATCTAGACCAATTGGTCATCAAGCCTTTCTGACCTGTTTTGGCATATGCTATTTCAGGCCACTATTTCCGGTAAGCCTCCATACTTTCTGGTGATGGTCCTGGCACCGCTTTCAAATTTCTGTGCACCTCTGGTCGTTTATGGTTCATCCATCTACCAGGCTACCGGGTTTATTTGATCTTCCTGCACGTATAAGAAGAACACCTGCATACTATTTATACACTGCTATCACAGACTCTTTTTTCTTGGTGTTATGGACTTCTTATTGATTTTGTCCTTTGATGTTATATTCATCTAAAGCACATATATGTATTATTTTTTCACTAGTTACTATCACAAGTGCTCACGTGAGATTTTTTATTATTTGATGTCATTTAATGTCCAGTTTATTCATAATTTATTCACTCAATAGCGCCACACTGTGAATCTTTAGTTGTTATTTTTCCCTGAGTCTACGGGTGTGTTGGCTGCTTCCTTAAATTTTAGTTTTTGTAGCGCAGCGCTGTATCATACTTTTTTAATATTTATATAGTACATTTATCAATGCCTCATAGGAATAATGTGGTGACCCCACAATAGGGATAACATTTTTCCACGAAAGGGAGTTTAATAAGACACGTGGCCACTCATTACAATTAGAAGAAAAAAGGTTTAACCTTAAACTGCGTAGAGCAGTGGTTTTCAACCTGGGGGTCAAGGCCCCCTCGGGGGTCGAATGATGATTTGCCAGGGGTCACCGAATCATGGGCTGTTTCTAAAGCCCGCACCACTCTTCCAGCCTTTTTGCGGTTGCCCAGCAGGGCTGTCCCTGGAGCTTGTATCTCCCAGGTTCGGCTATTCCTGGAGCCCGCACCTGCCCACTCAGCCTCTTTGTAGCCGCCCATTCAGTTCACGGCATGGCTGGGGAGCAGAGACTAGAGGTCAGCTGACTGGTGAGGAATGTGAAGTGGGAGGGGCTGGAGGAGACCCTATCTCCTGATTTTGGCATAGGTGTCACCGCTTACAAGATCCAACAAAGTCTGAGACACAGTGAGTAACACTACCTGTGATTATAGTTGCCATTAAAAGTCCCCACTACAGTTTTCAGATCAGCAGATGACTTGATCAAGAGCACGTAAGTTGGCTGATCAGAACTCCCCCCAGCACTGTCACTCATCCCAAATACCCCGCCAGCATTGCCACTCATCCCATTCCCCCCACCCCCACCCCCACCAAGGAGTAAGAGAAGGAATAAAAATAGAGAATACATGGAAGGGAGAGGAAAAGAGGGTGAGGAACAAAGAAAAAGGGAGAGAAAGAATAAGAGAAAGAACAAGAAAGACGGCTAGCGAGACGGGTGGGGAAAAAAGCAGGAAATTAGGATAGAGAGAGATAAAAGGGAAAGAAAGAGAACAAAGAGAAAGAGTGGTACATCCTAAAATGTACCATAAGGGGTTTTAATACTGTACAAGTGGAAGGGACTCAGGGAGCGCTAAATGTCTGTGGATTAGGGGTGCAAATTACTTGTCTTGTGTCACGGAATGCCCCACACTCCGCTTGAGTGCTTCCGTCATATACCGCTTCCTAAGTTCTGGAACACGAGTCCAATGGATCTGGCTATAGGAACCCCCAAGAACTAGACAACACCAGTCTTGGAGTACATCAGAACTACTCTTTATTTGAGATCTCACACACATTTATACACCAGGATGACTCAAAGCTAACCTAATTAACATGAGCTCCAATAGGAGTCGTCCCGTCTCCTACATTGTATGGAGGACAATGTCATTAGCTCATTCAATTAACATAAGCACAAGTTGACACCAGCATCTCCTCACATGATGTGTCCCAACAGAATGAATCAGTCTTATCAGCAGGGGGCTGCTGGAGGAACCCCCCCTCCCTCTTCAGGGACACAGATCCACAGCAAGGAGTCCCCATACAATATATACATGACTGAGTCCGATTAATACAGTTCAGACTGGATTTCTCATTCACCTCAAATGCTAGGGCCCATAATCGGTGGGCAACAGGCCCGCACACAGTCCTCTCCAACAGCCTCTGCTCCGGCCAGGTCCGTGACATTTCTCCCCTTTCGGCAGGAGACTAACATAGGAGGAGACCCCAGACGGGTTGACTCCGAAGTTAGTCAGTAGTTCCAGTCCTCTACTGCCTGTACCCACACAGTACCCCAAACAAATTATTCCAAACAGTGTATTACTCACCCAGCCATCCTCTGCCTCTCTCAGAGAACATATCTGCCGCTGGGGAGAGGCCCGGACTGGCCCTTCTCCCTGGAATCCTTTCTGCCGCTGGAGAGAAGACAGGGGGACTGGGCTCACTCCATCCTGCTGTTGGGGATCTGGGCCGACTGCCCAGCATCCCTGGGGTATACAGGTGGGGACTGAAGCCCCATCAACCGACACCAGATCAAGCTGCAGTTGTGAGGTGATGACTGCATTCTCTCCTTGGATCCTGATCTGCAGCTCGCGATAGACTGCCACCTCCTCACCTTGGGCCTCCACAATTGCTGCAGGTGTGGGGCAGAGGTCTTGGACCCTCTGTCCGGTTGCCAGCACTTCTGCTGGGGGTTTGCTAGGTGGTTCCTCCTCTACAGAAACGTCTATTAAATCCCCAGTCTCTGGAAGTGGTAAAAGTGTGGGACAGAGGTCTTGGACCCTCTGTTCAGTTACCAGATCTTCAGCTGGAGAAGTTTGTTTTAACTCCATAGATGCTGCTGGCAGAAAATCACATGTCCCTGTCAGTGTTGTGGGAGAAAGGCCGACTACCTCTTCTCTCAGGAAGGCCGAAGCCACTGTTGGTGCTGGGCAGAACACAGTGAACTTTGGCCCCGATAGCAGCTCTTCTGCTGGAGGCTCATCAGGTTGTTCTTCCTCAGCAGAAAAGTCTATCAAGTCCCATGTCTCTGCAACTGATGTCTGGGGATAGAGGTTCACCATCTCCTGTCCATGGAACCCAGAAGATGCTATCATTTCTGGGCAGAGGTTAGCAGATCTCTGCCCTGTTGTCAGCACTTCAGGTTTGGGGACGGCAATCTCCGGATTTTCCACTGCCGATTCTCTGGCATGCTGCTGAACTTGTTCTAGCAGTTTCCTGTATGCCCTTTCCAGATGCTGTTCCTTCCTTAGCAAATGGTCCAGATCAGGTTTGAGCTCTGAGACCCCTGCAAGACCAAGCATAGACTCTCTATAGTCTCTCATGTCCTCAAGGTCAGGTTCCCCCTCATCGCCAAACATAAAAAGATCTGTAAGGTTCTCCCACAGCAATCCAGGGCCGCCAAAGTCATATCCCTCCGGAGAGCATTCTGTTGTCTTCCCTAAATATCCCTCCTCTGCGTGCCATTGCAGAGCCCGATAACGATTGTCCAGCTCTATCTCCTGCTGGACCAACCTGTCCAACTCAGTCACCCATTGCTCCTGGGGCTGCTCTCCCAGGAATGCCATCCGCAATGCCCGTTGGTCACTGGCCCGTTGCTCTTGGGTTGGAAAGCACTTGCCCTGTTTTATACCAGCGAGACGGAGGGCTGCAATCCAGAGCTCCACCCGAATTTGCTGCCTAAGCTCCAGGTATTCATCCTCAGACACAGTCCTGGTGTATGTTGAAAGGATGATCCGCAGCAGCCCCGGGAATTCTGATGCCAGGTCCATATCTCCGCTGGGGTGACTGAAGTCTGCTATGCTGATCTTGGATTCAGTTGGAGGTTTGGATGTCCCAGACTTCAGGAAGCTTTCCCGCTGCTTGCCACCAATGTCACGGAATGCCCCACACTCCGCTTGAGTGCTTCCGTCATATACCGCTTCCTAAGTTCTGGAACACGAGTCCAATGGATCTGGCTATAGGAACCCCCAAGAACTAGACAACACCAGTCTTGGAGTACATCAGAACTACTCTTTATTTGAGATCTCACACACATTTATACACCAGGATGACTCAAAGCTAACCTAATTAACATGAGCTCCAATAGGAGTCGTCCCGTCTCCTACATTGTATGGAGGACAATGTCATTAGCTCATTCAATTAACATAAGCACAAGTTGACACCAGCATCTCCTCACATGATGTGTCCCAACAGAATGAATCAGTCTTATCAGCAGGGGGCTGCTGGAGGAACCCCCCCCCCTCCCTCTTCAGGGACACAGATCCACAGCAAGGAGTCCCCATACAATATATACATGACTGAGTCCGATTAATACAGTTCAGACTGGATTTCTCATTCACCTCAAATGCTAGGGCCCATAATCGGTGGGCAACAGGCCCGCACACAGTCCTCTCCAACAGCCTCTGCTCCGGCCAGGTCCGTGACATCTTGCCTTGGGGACAACCCACACTACGAAAATAATTTCACTGTTAGGGGTCCCTACAACTTGGGAAATTTTATCTAGGGGTCACGCCACTAGAGAGGTTGAGAACCACTGGCATAGAGGGATCTTTACTGTAAGAGCGGTAAGGATGTGTAATTCCCTTCCACAGGTGGTGGTTTCAGCGGGGAGCATCGATAGTTTCAAAAAAATATTGGATAAGCACCTGAACGACCACAACATACAGGGATATACAATGTAATACTGACCTATAATCACACACATAGGTTGGACTTAATGGACTTGAGTCTTTTTTCAACCTCACCTACTATGTAACTATGTAAGGCTTCAACAAGGCTTCGGACAGGCTTTGTTAAAGCTCTCTGAACGCTAGTCAAAGCTACTGTCACTAAATAAAATGGTTAGCTAACAGTCCTGTTTACACCTGCTTTTTCTTTGATTCGGCTTCACTTCAAAAATGATACCCCATTTAGCTTCAGTGGTGCTTCAAAGCATCTTCAAAGCCTCCATAGAAGTCTATGGCAAAGCTCACTTGAAGTCCAACCAAAGCCTCATTGAAGCCCCACGAAGCCTCACCAAAGCCTCACCGAAACCCCATCGAAGCTCCACCGAAACCCCATCCAACCCTCATCGAAGACTCATCGAAGCACCAAGGAAAAGCAAGGTATAAATAAGACTGTAAGCTAACCATTTTATTTAGTGACAGGAGCTTTGATTGGCGTTCAGATAGCTTTAACAAAGCGTGTCCGAAGCCTTGTTTTGAAGCAAGTGTAAACTAGCCCTTAATTCTTTCAATTGTTTGCGTTTATGAAGCTTATTGAGTAATAATTCTTTGTCTATTGGAGTAAGGTTATGATAAAAGTTAAAACCTCGGTCAGTCCATTTTTTCGTAGATAATCAAGCTTTACAGTAATCTAGGGCTTTCAGTGGAATAGGTATAATCTGTGAATCTTCTGAAGGGTGGAAGTTTGAAGAAATGTGTTTCTATGCTAATAATGTAACCTTAATAGTTGAAAGCTTGGGTATAATTATCTATTTACAACATTTTATAACAAACTAAGAAAACCTTTTTCTTTCTCAAAATGTTCGGTCTTTTTTCACTTGTTTAGCAAAATATTAAAAAAAAAAAAGAAGAAGAAGAAAGCTCTATCTGTCTCAAAAAAATAAGTGTTGAATGACCGCGCAATTGTCATTCAAAGTGTGAAAGCGCTGAAAGCTGAAAATTGGCCTGGCCAGGAAGGGGGTGAAAGTGCCTAACAGGCAAGTGGTTTAACAAACCAAATGCGTCACATATATTTTAATGAATTGTGTCAGTGTATGATTTCAGTTTCCAGTGGATTTGATTCTCAATAGTCCACAAAAAAAAAGTTATTTTTGCTCAGCTGTTTAGAAAGTGGGATTAAGTGGGTGAAGTTCTGCATTGCTGATGAGTAATGTAACCATCAATGTTGGTAACTCAAGCAATGCTGGAGAAAAAAAAAAACTTCTCAGACAGAATTGCTAGACGTACAGAAGAAAAAAAACACAGATACTTTTTTTTTTCTAATTCTGACTGTCAACATCTATATGTCTAAGGGTTCCCAGGTATGTTCTTGTCGTCTGTATAATTTATACACTTTCAAGGTTGTCATCACAAGCCAAGAGCAAATCAAGCTGGGGGTTTATTTGCCAGAGGTGAAGAGGTTAATTTGATTGTAAGGAGAGTGAGGAAAGTGACTCATGTAAGCTACTCCAGGCCAGATGTTGCCGTGTCCTCCTGGACAGATGTAACCGCTTCTCCAACACTTCTCTGCTTTCCACCACTGAATTCTTTATGTTCATTTGCTGTAAGTGCAGCCAGGCCTGGAAAATGAGGAAGCTAGTGATCAAGGCCATGGGAAAATGTGCACACTAGTGGAGAATATTACTAGCTTTAACACCAGGATAACAACTTCATTTTCTCTTCTAGGTGACAGTTTATTTTTTGTATAAGATGAGCTGAGGAAGCTTTTAAAAGACCCTGACAGGTCTCTAAACCAGTGCTTTTCATCCAGGGTGCCGCAGCACCTTGGGGCACCATTTGGGTTCCACTGGTGCGACTTGAACATGAGATTTGGTTTGCCCTGGATCAGAAATGGACGAGAGGACTCTGTGATGGGGAGTACTTTGTGGTGATGGGTGACTCTGATGTGATGAGAACTCTGTCATGGAGGTACTGTGGATGTAATGGGGACTCCATGTATAGGAGGGACTGTGGTATGATGGGGGGGGGGGGGGGGGGGCTCTGACTCTGTGGTGACAGAAGGCTTCTGATGTATAGAGGGGACTCTGACATGAAGGGGGCCCTCTGACCTGATGGGGGCCTCTGACGTGATGAGGGGAGCTCTAATGTGATAGGGGGACTTCTGATGTAAAGGGGGCTCAGATGGGATAGGGGACCTCTGATGTGAAAGGGGGCTCTGATGTGATAAGGGGACCTCTGTTGTGAAGGGCGCTCTGATGTGATGAGGGGACCTCTGATGTGAAGGGGGCTCTGATGTGATAAGGGGACCTCTGTTGTGAAGGGCGCTCTGATGTGATGAGGGGACCTCTGATGTGAAAGGGGGCTCTGATGTGATAGGGGGACCTCTGCTGTGAAGGGTGCTCTGATGTGATGAGGGGACCTCTGATGTGAAGGGGGCTCTGATGTGATGAGGGGACCTCTGATGTGAAGGGGGCTCTGATGTGATGAGGGGGCCTCTGATGTGAAAGGGAGCTCTGATGTGATAGGGGGACCTCTGTTGTGAAGGGTGCTCTGATGTGATGAGGGGACCTCTGATGTGAAGGGGGCTCTGATGTGATAAGGGGACCTCTGATGTGAAGGGGGATCTGATGTGATGAGGGGACCTCTGATGTGAAGGGGGCTCTGATGTGATGAGGGGACCTCTGATGTGAAGGGGGCTCTGATGTGATAAGGGGACCTCTGATGTGAAGGGGGCTCTGATGTGATGAGGGGACCTCTGATGTGAAAGGGAGCTCTGATGTGATGAGGGGGCCTCTGATGTGAAAGGGGGCTCTGATGTGATAGGGGGACCTCTGTTGTGAAGGGTGCTCTGATGTGATGAGGGTACCTCTGATGTGAAGGGGGCTCTGATGTGATGAGGGGGCCTCTGATGTGAAAGGGAGCTCTGATGTGATAGGGGGACCTCTGTTGTGAAGGGTGCTCTGATGTGATGAGGGGACCTTTGATGTGAAGGGGGCTCTGATGTGATAAGGGGACCTCTGATGTGAAGGGGGATCTGATGTGATGAGGGGACCTCTGATGTGAAGGGGGCTCTGACGTGATGAGGGGACCTCTGATGTGAAGGGGGCTCTGATGTGATAAGGGGACCTCTGATGTGAAGGGGGCTCTGATGTGATGAGGGGGCCTCTGATGTGAAAGGGAGCTCTGATGTGATAGGGGGACCTCTGTTGTGAAGGGTGCTCTGATGTGATGAGGGGACCTCTGATGTGAAGGGGGCTCTGATGTGATAAGGGGACCTCTGATGTGAAGGGGGATCTGATGTGATGAGGGGGCCTCTGATGTGAAAGGGAGCTCTGATGTGATAGGGGGACCTCTGTTGTGAAGGGTGCTCTGATGTGATGAGGGTACCTCTGATGTGAAGGGGGCTCTGATGTGATGAGGGGGTCTCTGATGTGAAAGGGAGCTCTGATGTGATAGGGGGACCTCTGTTGTGAAGGGTGCTCTGATGTGATGAGGGGACCTTTGATGTGAAGGGGGCTCTGATGTGATGAGGGGACCTCTGATGTGAAGGGGGCTCTGATGTGATAAGGGGACCTCTGATGTGAAGGGGGCTCTGATGTGATGAGGGGGCCTCTGATGTGAAAGGGAGCTCTGATGTGATAGGGGGACCTCTGTTGTGAAGGGTGCTCTGATGTGATGAGGGGATCTCTGATGTGAAGGGGGCTCTGATGTGATAAGGGGACCTCTGATGTGAAGGGTGCTCTGATGTGATGAGGGGGCCTCTGATGTGAAAGGGGGCTCTGATGTGATAGGGGGACCTCTGTTGTGAAGGGTGCTCTGATGTGATGAGGGTACCTCTGATGTGAAGGGGGCTCTGATGTGATGAGGGGGCCTCTGATGTGAAAGGGAGCTCTGATGTGATAGGGGGACCTCTGTTGTGAAGGGTGCTCTGATGTGATGAGGGGACCTTTGATGTGAAGGGGGCTCTGATGTGATAAGGGGACCTCTGATGTGAAGGGGGATCTGATGTGATGAGGGGACCTCTGATGTGAAGGGGGCTCTGACGTGATGAGGGGACCTCTGATGTGAAGGGGGCTCTGATGTGATAAGGGGACCTCTGATGTGAAGGGGGCTCTGATGTGATGAGGGGGCCTCTGATGTGAAAGGGAGCTCTGATGTGATAGTGGGACCTCTGTTGTGAAGGGTGCTCTGATGTGATGAGGGGACCTCTGATGTGAAGGGGGCTCTGATGTGATAAGGGGACCTCTGATGTGAAGGGGGATCTGATGTGATGAGGGGGCCTCTGATGTGAAAGGGAGCTCTGATGTGATAGGGGGACCTCTGTTGTGAAGGGTGCTCTGATGTGATGAGGGTACCTCTGATGTGAAGGGGGCTCTGATGTGATGAGGGGGTCTCTGATGTGAAAGGGAGCTCTGATGTGATAGGGGGACCTCTGTTGTGAAGGGTGCTCTGATGTGATGAGGGGACCTCTGATGTGAAGGGGGCTCTGATGTGATAAGGGGACCTCTGATGTGAAGGGGGATCTGATGTGATGAGAGGACCTCTGATGTGAAGGGGGCTCTGATGTGATGAGGGGACCTCTGATGTGAAGGGGGCTCTGATGTGATAAGGGGACCTCTGATGTGAAGGGGGCTCTGATGTGATGAGGGGGCCTCTGATGTGAAAGGGAGCTCTGATGTGATAGGGGGACCTTTGTTGTGAAGGGGGCTCTGATGTGATAAGGGGACCTCTGATGTGAAGGGGGCTCTGATGTGATGAGGGGACCTCTGATGTTAAAGGGGGTTCTGATGTGAAGGGGGCTTCTGATGTAAAGCTAATTTCATCAATGCTATAGCCGCCAACAGCGATCATTGTATTCTGCTGTTCGGGAAGGCTCCCCACCGGCGCCCAGTTGATGGGGGAATTGAGCAATTTTCTTTCCTTCAACCCGTGGTTGAAGGAAAGAAAATTGCATAATATGTGGCCTGGCTTAGATGGACTGGGCTAACAAACTAAACCCAAACTCAAGCTAACACTTTATAAGCAGTTACAGCAAAATGTTTTTTTTTCCTTTTCGGAATAAAGGTTTTACATAAATGAATAAAATTCAAAAACTGTAAGCACCCCTGTCTGTGTTAAATGATTTGCCTCTGCCCTCTAACTGTCACTTTTGCTGGACAGCTTGGTCTTTTAGAGGATGTTGAAAAATAACAGATTACTGCCTGGAGCACCAGGAAAAAAAGCCTAAAAACAGAAAACGATTGTTGCCATCACATCTAAGAATTGATAAGCTCAAATATCATACATTTTGTATTACCAATTTTTTTTTTTAATTACTAATTTATTCCTCGATAATCCACAAAACTGGAGGCACAACAGGTGTGTAATTTATCTACATATTTTGTGCAGGAATGTGTCCCTCTTTCCCATCACACAATGCTCACAGGTATGCTGCAATTCCTCTGTAAATAGCTACAAGTAATATATAAAAAATCTGCTTCATAACAAACCCATTAATTAATTTGAGACTTTGAAAATATTTATTCACGTTACTGAAGTAAAAGCCTAAAATAAGTTGGGCATGTTTTTCTGCAAAAATGATTTGCTTTTGAAACCAATTCAAAAGTTGCCTGACTCATTGAAGCTTTCGGAAAGTTGCTGGATATATATAACTCTTCGCAATGTTGGCATGTTCTGCTGCGTAAAGTGAGCGTGAACATAAACTGGGTCTTGATACATGGCTGTAGGCGTCTGGGCGGAAGTAGATTAGTCAGCACTCGGGATATATTGATCTCTAGAGGATAGAACTTACACCTCAATACCAACGGTCCAGACTGCTGTGTACTGTCACATGGATGGAGACATTCTGTCTGAAAGGTAAACAGCAACTAACATACGGGCGTAGAAAAAAAGATTATGAGATGGAAAATTAAAAATAATAAACTGCTTTATTTCAGCATAACACAAAATATAATATTATTAATATAAGTAAAAGGCTATGTTCACACCTTAGATTTTAGTATGTGTATGTTGAAGTAAAATTAAAGGCAAAACTATTTTTTTTTAGCTTTAGATAGGGTGGAGAGGAATTAAAGCACCTGTCAGGTTTTTAATGCTGTCTGTGCCCCCATTAAAAATATTCTGTTTTTGTCATATGTACCGTTAACACCGATAGTGAAAGTGAAAGAAAATCCCAAATTGTGGGTTGTCGCCAAAGCAGGAATAGAGGGGATAGCTTCCAATCGGGTACATTAGTGCTAGTAACTCTGGTGACAACCAGGGATTCCCCTCACTTTAAAGGGATTTCCACTTACTTCCTGTTGTGGCTATAGGACAGGAAGTGAAGGGAAATCTCCCGAATGGGAAACAGACAGTTATATAGTCAGCTTTGAAAAAATGAGCCCATCTAGTTCAAATAATAAAAAATAAAAAAAATGTCCATATGTACTATCCGATACCCAAAGCTGATCCAGAGAAAGGCAAAAAACCCAATAAGGAATTATCCAATTTGCTCCAGTGTGTGTGTGTGTGTGTGTGTGTGTGTGTGGGGGGGGATTCCTTCCTGATTCCCCATCAGGCAATCAGATATTCCCTGGATCAACAATCCCTGTCACTATTACCTCTAAATATTAATATCTATTTTTTTGCACTTACAATCTACTGAACTAGCCAGAACCAGCTTCTGATAGAGTCTATTTCACATCTCTCACTGTGAAGAAGCATTTCTGTACGTCAAGGTTAAATCTCTTTTCCTCCAGACGTAAAGAGTGCCCCCTTGTCCTCTGCAATGACCTTAAAGTAAATAACTCAACACCAAGTTCACTATATGGACCCCTTATGTATTTGTACATGCTGATTATATCCCCCCTCAATCTCCTCTTCTCAAGAGAGAATAAATTCAGTTCCTCTAATCTTTTCTCATAGCTGAGCTCCTCCATACCTCTTATCAGTTTGATTGCTCTTCTCTGCACTTTCTCCAGTTCCAGGATATACTTTTTGTGAACTGGTGCCCAAAACTGAACTGCATATTCCAGATAAGGTCTTACTAATGATTTGTACAGGGGCAAAATTATCTCTCTCTCATGCATGCTATTATTAAGCTTTGGTCTACCAGGACCCCCAAATCCTTCTCCACCATGGATTCCCCCCAGTTGTACTCCCCCTGGTATGTATGATGCATGCATGTTTTTAGCTCCCAAATCCAAACCTTTACAATTATCAACATTAAACCTCATTTTCCACATAGTTGCCCAATTAAACATTGCATTGAGGTCGGCTTGTAAGTTGGAGACGTCCAATAAGGACATTATTTCACTGCATAGCTTGGTGCCATCTCAAAGAAAACAACGACAAGGGTTATAATGGTTTTCATTCTATATTAAAGCGTGACTCCACTTCTGTTGAGAAAAAAAATTCCCTCCTGGGTGATCTATGTACATTGCGAAGATTATAACAACCTTTGTTGCAGATTCCTACCTTTTGTTATTCGGAAGAAATCACTATGTGTTTGTCTGTGCCTCTAATGGGAGTGGTTTCATAATTATCAGTCAGCGGCAGAGCACTAACGACATTTTTGTTGCAGGGGATGCCTGAAATCTGACTTGTATTTAAGGGCAGACTTCTGGGAAAATTGGTGAGCCAATCACACAAGCAGGAAATTATTGCCTCGTTTCCACCGAGCGGATCGGTTCGGTTCGATACGGTACGCTATTTTGGGTGTTTCCATTACGAAAGCGTGCCATACAAACGAACCATACCGCTCCATTCAGGGTCCTGCTTCAGATGTGGGGCCATAGAAAACGGAACGGTTCGCTTAGGGCGGAGTTACCGGCGTCATACGATCTTTTCCACTGATTGGCTGTCACAAAACCCTCTGCTGTGCTCTGATGATGTCAGAGGAAAGCGCCTCAAACACATGCATAAAAGGAGAATTAAAGGAAAAGGATGCCTGCTAACAACAGCCGTGTTTGGTCATCACAGGAACTATCTACTTTCCTTAGCATAATTGGTGACAGCGTTATTCAGAGTGAGCTTGATGGATCAGTAAGGAATGAAAAGGTGTACAAAGATATTTCTCAGCGGATGGCAGCCGAGGGATTTGAACGCACGTCGGGTCAGTGTAGGGCAAAGCTTAAGAAGCTTAAAGGCCAATATAAAAAATTTAAGGACGACAACAGCCGTAGTGGAAACAGTCGGAGAACTTGGAAGTGGTATGACGCTATGGACGCCATTTACGGTCATAGGCCAGCAAACCAAGGCAAGGAGGGAGGTCTGGACTCTGCAACTTCAATGCTCGAATCCATGATAGACCCCTTTGGTGAGTTTTTTTTTTATTATACATAGGATTTTGCTCTGCTAACCATTTAAAAATATATATTTAACCATATGTGCATTTTCAGAAACAAGTGATGGAGTCTCCAATGATGCATCAAACGACGATGGACCTTCAACCTCTTTCAGCAGCACCAGTACTATTTCCTCAAGCCAACCACAGAGTAGCCAATCACAGAGTAGCCAACCACAGAGTACGCCCAATGCACCCCGGCACACTGGTAAGACATGATGATAGTTGCAATTGTGCATTTTATTAAAATAAATCAGAATTGTGGCAGATGTGCAGGGGGTACAGTGGTGGAACAGATGACAAGGGGCATCAGCAGTGTGGCAGATGTGCAGGGGGTACAGTGGTGGAACAGATGAGAAGGGGCTTCAGCAGTGTGGCAGATGTGCAGGGGGTACAGTGGTGGAACAGATGAGAAGGGGCTTCAGCAGTGTGGCAGATGTGCAGGGGGTACAGTGGTGGAACAGATGAGAAGGGGCATCAGCAGTGGACATAAGAGCAGTAGGGCAGATGTGAAAGGAGGTGTATTGCCGGGGCAGCTGAGCAGGGGTAACAGAGTTGTGGCAGAATATCAGGGGTAACAGAGGTGGGGCAGGAAAGCAGGGGGTACAGTCTGGTGGGGTAGATGAGAAAGGGGGTTACAGTGGTCATACTCATGCTTCCAAAAACTATTCTGGTCTTATGTATATTACAGGTGAAAGGAGACGGTTGCAGATGGATCTGCGCACAGTCATGGAGGATATGCGGGCATCAGAGGAAAGGCAGCTGGAAAGGATTGAGAACCTTTCTGAGAGGCGATTTCAGGCACTGCGTCAGGATGCACAGGAAGCTATGCGCCAGGAGGCAGAAATCGCCCGGCAGCAGATGGAGCAGTTGTCTACCTTCAACCAGGCCTTCCTTGGTGTCCTTGGTCAGCTTGTTCAAGTGCTTGGAGCCAGTCGTGATCCCAGGTTACCACCCAGATAGTAGGGCCTTTCATGCAGCACAGAATTGTACACTTGTACATGTTTCATTAAAAAAAACATTTAAGTTAAGTTTTTATAGAAAAAAAGCTTATTTTTAAATATATTTTTCACACTTTGACTTTCTAGAATATATAGAAATGTTTTTTTGTGAAATAAAAATCATGAGAGAATTTTTGGAGTATGTCTGATTTAATGTAATGCCGCGTACACACGGTCGGACTTTTCACCTGCAAAAGTCCGACGGACGCCGCCGGACTAAGTCCGGCGGAAAATCCGACCGTGTGTGGTCTCCATCGGACTTCCGACGGACCGTTTCGGGCGGAAATCCGACGTACTTTAGATTTGAAGCCTGCTTCAAATCTTTACGTCGTACCTCCGCCGGACTCAGTTCCTGACGGAAAGCCCGTTCGTCTGTATGCTGGTCCGAAGGACCAGATGCGACGGAGGAGCAGGTTACTGCATCTCGCGCTCGCTGCAATAGGAAAAACAAATTTTCCCATTGCGGCGAGCGCGGGGGGCATCCCAGGCCCTTAGGTCTGGTATGGAACTTTAAGGAGAACCCCCCTACGCCGAAAAACCGGCGTGGGGGTCCCCCCCAAAATCCATACCAGACCCCGATCCGAGCACGCAGCCCGGCCGGTCAGGAAAGGGGGTGGGGACGAGCGAACGCCCCCCCCCCTCCTGAACCGTACCAGGCCGCATGCCCTCAACATGGGGGGGTGCTTTGGGGGAGGGGGCACCTTACGGTGCCCCCCCACCACAAAGCACCTTGTCCCCATGTTGATGAGGACAAGGGTCTCTTCCCAACAACCCTGGCCGTTGGTTGTCGGGGTCTGCGGGCGGGGGGCTTATCGGAATCCGGGAGCCCCCTATAATAAGAGGGCCCCCAGATCCCGGTCCCCCCACCCTATGTGAATGAATATGGGGTACATGGTACCCCTACCCATTCACCTAGGTAAAAAGTGTTAATAATAAAACACAACACAGGTTTTTAAAATAATTTATTAAACTGCTCCGGGGGGGGTCTTCTTCCGTCTTCGGGGGTCCCTCCGCTTCATCTTCTCCCGGCGTCCGGTTGGTTCTTCTCCGCTCTCTTCTCCCTGTGTTCCAGTTCTTCGGCCGGCTCCTCTGCTGTGTTCAGGTAGCTCTCTTGCCAGCAGAGGTCCGGACTTTTGAGCTGCTGGGCTGCTGGGCTTCTTGTCTTCTCTTCTCTTCTCTTCCCCCAGATGTTGACACGACGCTCTCTCCGGCTGGACTGGTCTCCGAGGGCTGCGTTGTGACTTATATAGGCGGAGACCCCGCCCCCTTTTGATGTCACAGTCCCTGGGCATGCTGGGACTGTGACGTTTTAGGGGGCGTGGTCGACCACGCCCCCTAAAACGTCACAGTCCCAGCATGCCCAGGGCCTGTGACATCATATGGGGGCGGGGTCTCCGCCTATATAAGTCACAACGCAGCCCTCAGAGACCAGTCCAGCCGGAGAGAGCGTCGTGTCAACATCTGGGGGAAGAGAAGAGAAGACAAGAAGCCCAGCAGCTCAGAAGTCCGGACCTCTGCTGGCAAGAGAGCTACCTGAACACAGCAGAGGAGCCGGCCGAAGAACTGGAACACCGGGAGAAGAGAGCGGAGAAGAACCAACCGGACGCCGGGAGAAGATGAAGCGGAGGGACCCCCGAAGACGGAAGAAGACCCCCCCCGGAGCAGTTTAATAAATTATTTTAAAAACCTGTGTTGTGTTTTATTATTAACACTTTTTACCTAGGTGAATGGGTAGGGGTACCATGTACCCCATATTCATTCACATAGAGTGGGGGGACCGGGATCTGGGGGCCCTCTTATTATAGGGGGCTCCCGGATTCCGATAAGCCCCCCGCCCGCAGACCCCGACAACCAACGGCCAGGGTTGTCGGGAAGAGGCCCTTGTCCTCATCAACATGGGGACAAGGTGCTTTGTGGTGGGGGGGGCACCGTAAGGCGCCCCCTCCCCCAAAGCACCCCCCCATGTTGAGGGCATGCGGCCTGGTACGGTTCAGGAGGGGGGGGGCGTTCGCTCGTCCCCACCCCCTTTCCTGACCGGCCGGGCTGCGTGCTCAGATCGGGGTCTGGTATGGATTTTGGGGGGGACCCCCACGCCGGTTTTTCGGCGTAGGGGGTTCCCCTTAAAGTTCCATACCAGACCTAAGGGCCTGCGACGGGGCTCGCAAGGTTTCAATCTCGCCAAGAAAAGCGGCGAGATTGAATTCCTTTTCTAGTCCCGTCGTACCCGAGTCACGTTCAAAATGAACGGACTTGTCCGTGTGTGGGAAAGTCCGTTCATTCTAAAAGTCCGGCGGAAGTCCGTCGGGAAGACCGGATTCCGGAAAGTCCGGCCGTGTGTAGGCAAGTCCGGCCGTTCAGAAAGTCCGGCGGTAGTCCGCCGGAAGTCTGGCGGCAAGTACGTCGGACCTAGCTTTCTAGAAAGTCCGACCGTGTGTACGCGGCATAACACTTTATTAACAATACAGTAATACTTTATTAAAACTTGTAAAAAAGAATTTAAGGAAATTAAACATTGAGGTGCCGCATCAGAGCCTGACGTATTTCACTGCACTCTTCTTCCATATCCTGTGCTGCTATCACTACTGGCTCTTCTGAATATGTATTCCAATCCTGGTGGAAGTCTTCTCCATGACTTTCACAAAGATTGTGAAGAGCACAGCAAGTTAGCACCATGGATTTGGCAAGTTTAATGTCACTGTCATTCCTCTTCATAAGACACCGCCATCTACCCTTAAGTCTTCCAAAAGCATTTTCCACTACAACCCGTGCCCTGGATGTTTTCTTGTTGTAGGTTTGTTGTTCTGGTGTCAGGCGGCCATTGTCAGGAAATGGTTTCAGGAGCCAATTTTGTAAAGGGTAGGCAGAGTCCCCGAGCACATAATAGCCAACATTCACCTCACAAATGTTCTTAGTGCACACAGGGTACAGGCCTCCCTGGCCAACCCAATCCCAAAATGTGGACAATCTTAGAACCCGGGCATCATGCAAACTCCCAGGCTTTCCTACATTCACATTCCAGAACAGTCCTTTTCCATCCACTACTCCCTGGATGATGATGGAATGCCAGCCTTTTCTATTAAAGTAGTCAGTGTGGTATTCCTGTGGTGCTATTATTGGTATGTGTGAGCCATCAATAGCACCAACACACTGTGGAAGGCCCCACCTGTTCTCGAAGTATTCAGCCATGTCTTTAAGTTTTTCCCTGTCCGGAAAATGTACTAATTCAGGAGCTAGCAATGTGCAGACAGCTTTACAGAAGTCCTGCACACACCGGCACACAGAGGATTTACTGACACCAAAAAGATGACCTATACTTCTGTATTCACTGTTGGTAGCCAGCTTCCACAGTGCAATGGCAACTCTTTTCCTCACAGGTAAACAGGCTCTGAAGTTGGTGTTTTGTTTCTCCATGGCTGGACGTAGCTTTGTACAAAGGTAAGAGAAGGTTTCCTCAGACATTCGGAAGTTGTGCACCCACTGTGTGTGTGTGAATGCCGGGACGGTCACATCCCACCACTCATTGGCGCGGGGAAGAGCCCAAATGACTAGTCGGCGGCGCTGCTTTGCCAAGAGGAGAAGCATCTAAAAAAATAAAAAACACAGATGGTAACAGATCATAAAATAAAAAAAATATTCATACAACATATACATTTTTCCTTATTCTTGGTAAGTGTGGCAGGTAGGTGGGTCAATGGGTCAGGTAGGTGGGTCAGTGTGTGTGTGTCAGGTAGGTAAGTCAGTGTGTGTGTGTGTGTCAGGTAGGAAAGTCAGTGTGTGTGTGTGTGTGTCAGGTATGTAGGTCAGTGTGTGTGTCAGGTAGGTAAGTCAGTGTGTGTGTCAGGTAGGAAAGTCAGTGTGTGTGTCAGGTAGGTAGGTCAGTGTGTGTGTGTGTGTGTGTGTCAGGTAGGTAGGTCAGTGTGTGTGTCAGGTAGGTAGGTCAGTGTGTGTGTCAGGTAGGTAATGCAGTGTGTGTGTGTGTGTGTCAGGTAGGAAAGTCAGTGTGTGTGTCAGGTAGGTAGGTCAGTGTGTGTGTCAGGTAGGTAATGCAGTGTGTGTGTGTGTGTCAGGTAGGAAAGTCAGTGTGTGTGTCAGGTAGGTAAGTCAGTGTGTGTGTGTGTCAGGTAGGAAAGTTGGTGTGTGTGTGTGTGTGTCAGGTAGATAGGTCAGTGTGTGTGTCAGGTAGGTAAGTCAGTGTGTGTGTGTGTCAGGTAGGTAGGTCAGTGTGTGTGTGTGTGTCAGGTAGGAAAGTCAGTGTGTGTGTGTCAGGTATGTAGGTCAGTGTGTGTGTCAGGTAGGTAAGTCAGTGTGTGTGTCAGGTAGGAAAGTCAGTGTGTGTGTCAGGTAGGTAGGTCAGTGTGTGTGTGTGTGTGTCAGGTAGGTAGGTCAGTGTGTGTGTCAGGTAGGTAGGTCAGTGTGTGTGTCAGGTAGGTAATGCAGTGTGTGTGTGTGTGTGTCAGGTAGGAAAGTCAGTGTGTGTGTCAGGTAGGTAGGTCAGTGTGTGTGTCAGGTAGGTAATGCAGTGTGTGTGTGTGTGTGTGTCAGGTAGGAAAGTCAGTGTGTGTGTCAGGTAGGTAAGTCAGTGTGTGTGTGTGTCAGGTAGGAAAGTCGGTGTGTGTGTGTGTGTCAGGTAGATAGGTCAGTGTGTGTGTCAGGTAGGTAAGTCAGTGTGTGTGTGTGTCAGGTAGGTAGGTCAGTGTGTGTGTCAGGTAGGTAGGTCAGTGTGTGTGTCAGGTAGGAAAGTCAGTGTGTGTGTGTGTGTCAGGTAGATAGGTCAGTGTGTGTGTCAGGTAGGTAAGTCAGTGTGTGTGTGTGTCAGGTAGGTAGGTCAGTGTGTGTGTGTGTGTGTGTCAGGTAGGTAGGTCAGTGTGTGTGTCAGGTAGGTAGGTCAGTGTGTGTGTCAGGTAGGTAATGCAGTGTGTGTGTGTGTGTCAGGTAGGAAAGTCAGTGTGTGTGTGTGTGTGTGTGTGTGTGTGTGTGTGTGTGTGTGTGTGTGTGTGTGTCAGGTAGGTAGGTCAGTGTGTGTGTCAGGTAGGTAGGTCAGTGTGTGTGTGTGTGTCAGGTAGGAAAGTCAGTGTGTGTGTGTGTGTGTGTGTGTGTCAGGTAGGTAGGTCAGTGTGTGTGTCAGGTAGGTAGGTCAGTGTGTGTGTGTGTGTCAGGTAGGAAAGTCAGTGTGTGTGTGTGTGTGTGTCAGGTAGATAGGTCAGTGTGTGTGTCAGGTAGGTAAGTCAGTGTGTGTGTGTGTGTCAGGTAGGAAAGTCAGTGTGTGTGTGTGTGTCAGGTAGATAGGTCAGTGTGTGTGTCAGGTAGGTAAGTCAGTGTGTGTGTGTGTCAGGTAGGAAAGTCAGTGTGTGTGTCAGGTAGATAGGTCAGTGTGTGTGTCAGGTAGGTAAGTCAGTGTGTGTGTGTGTCAGGTAGGTAGGTCAGTGTGTGTGTCAGGTAGGTAAGTCAGTGTGTGTGTGTCAGGTAGGTAGTTTGCTTACCCTATAGCGCTGCCGTCTTTGTCTTTGCCGCATAAAGGTGTACTTCTCCTCTCGGCTACATATCCAAGCTAGAAGTTTTTTTCTTTTCTGCTGTGTTTCTCATTGCCGCTCGCAACCTTCTCTCATACAGTGCGGTATGATTTTTAAATATGAAGAACCAAAAGGCAACTAGAGAAAAGATGAGCTGCTGGATGATCTCCATTGCTGTCGATTCTCAAGTTTCCTGTCGCACAAATATGACATCACACTAGCATTTTTTCTAAATCCTGTATGGCCCCCTTGTGGTCCCACTTGCAGTGGAAACGCTCACCATAATAGACCGGACCATTCGAGGCCATTCAAACTGTACCGAACCGAACCGATCCGCTCAGTGGAAACGAGGCATTAGTTTCTGGGGAGTGGTCAGTACACATTCTGTGTACAGAGCAACTCCAGGTAGCCATATTGCTTTGCATTTATAGAAAATTACAGTGGCTGCAGATTGAAAAGGAAAGGTAATTTTTAATAACATTCAATTACAATATGTCTTGTATCACAGTTGTACATGCTATATTATTTTTTCTTTATTTGCTATTTTTTTCCCCCACAAAATTGGAGTTACCCTTTAAGTAAAAAAAAATCCTGTTTGTTGAATCTTTGGTGACGTTTTCAGCTAAATATATTTTACATAGAGATCAATGGGAACACATGAGAAAACACATACACTATATGGCCAGACGCATGTTAACATCCCTCCCAATGACTTCAGGTGTTTCCAGTGAAGGATACTGATAATGCTCCATCATTAAAAAAAAAATTTTGACGATTGTTATCTTCCAACCTTGTAGTAACAGTTTGGTGAAGATCCTTTTGGTTACACATAATTGCCACTACATACTATATGTTGCGGGTCATATACTTCTTTAGGCAGAAGAGGGAACTGTTCCAAACAGTAATATATCAGTCATTCACATACCACAGAATGCCCAAGAACACTTCCCTAGGAGGAGGCTTGTTCACACTGTGATCAATAAATGTCCCTGTAGATAACTGGATGCCAATAGGAGGAAGCTGACAGAGTAGCCACCCTGTAAGGGCAAACCTATTATTTCCCTCCTAGACAGGTACCTCTCCCCAATGCTACTCCTACTCTCAACCTAAACAGCAGGGGATCTGTTTCTTACTTACTCCCACATACCAGGCACCCTGAATGATGTAGCATCCCACTATTTAGGAAAATTCTCAATTAGGATATCTCCAATATCCAATAGGATAGATGGCTGCCTGGAGCCCATAACAGGATACAATTAGTCTTTAATTAGTCTTTAATTGGCTCCTACCAACCTGAAGGAACAACACAGTGTCACGTTCATGTTGAAAGCCATACTGCGGCCTCCACCTGCCTACAAAATAATCCCATTAAATAGATTGTCCCTCTATTCCAGCTCTGAGGACAAGTGTAACATTTTGGACTTTCTATCTTGTCAGAAATGGTCACAGGTATAAATAGAGCGGCTGTGGTTTTAAAAATACTCTAAATAAAATAAAATATAAATATTAATATACTTTATTTATAAAGCACAAACATTTTATGTACACTTACACTGTCTGCCAGTTGCTGTTTGTGGTTGTTGTTGATTAAAACAGTTTCCTTGTAAAAACTGCTAGGCCCGTAGATGCCGAGATTCTTCTACAATTCAAAAAACGTTACGGTTTGTTTTCACAGTTTGGGATTTAAATGTTATATTTGTATGGCTAAGCCCTTCTCACCGCTGTGTATTTTACAATAAATCCTTCAGAATTCCTCATAACTCACTGCAAGGAATTGTGTAACCATATTCACACATTCATAAATAAACCATGACAGGTAACAATATACCGTGCCCGGTGAAAAGTCACTGGCTACATGGAAATTCACAGTTCTGCCTACTGTTAAATCTAGATTGGACTATTCATGAGCAGTTACTGGAATCTATCCATCAAACTGAAGTGGAATTACATTTGAGCCAAAGAGCTCACTGGGGAGGTCAAGAACAAAAGTGAATACAAATCGTTCATACATGTGCATCCCCGTACTGTTATACCGATAATGTTTGTAATTAACTTATGCCGACATAGTTCGTAATTAACTCAAGGGAATTGTCTTCAGAGAATCTTCTGCTATTTCATTGGATGGCCAACTCCACCTAAAAGTGAGTGTTTTTTTTAATGTGGACGCTGACTCACAGTGCTGGTTTCTTATATTTCTGTGAAACACTGATCATGAGATATCTCCACTAAAAGTTTCAGTTCCATTGTCTGTTTATGGATGGATGGGAATTCAGTTGACTCATTCATGATGGTGTCCTGTCAGGACCTAAATCACCTGCTGGTAGCATTGTGTTTCTCAGAGTGGAAAGTTGTAATTCTGGTGTCCACCAACGGGTGTCTTCCAGTAGTCAGCAGATCCCAGTAATACGTTTCCACCTGATGCTGGCTGATGGGAGGGTATTTAGGTCCTCCCCTACTAGTGCCTCTGGCTCCAGTGTTTTGCTCTTCTGCCAGCTACTGTGTGCCATTTATTCTGATCCCGACAATGATCTTGCTCCTGCCCTGCATTCAGTACCCTGCTGCCTTTTATCTGCTCCCCTTGTTCCTGATCCCAGTCCTGATCCCCCTTTCCCATCTGCTCCCTGCATCTCCAGTTTACCTTGTTGATCTGTTTTCCCTATTTTGTATAATTTGTATATAGTAAGTTTATTATTTAGATTTTTGTAATTCAGTCAGGTTGTTCGTTCGGTATTTGTCACTGTTTTTTTGGGTCACTGTATCTTTATTTGCTGTGTTTTCTATTTGCTGGTGTTTGGATGTGTTTTATTTCACTGTTAATAATCATACATTTCACCTAAAGCATACACAGTCTGGTCCCAGTCTCCTGAATAAGGCCATGCAGATCTGGCCAACCTGCTGCTGATTCCTGACAGATGGACTTGTAGACGTAGCTCCCAACTGTTCCTCATTTGGAGGGACTCATTTGTGATCAAATCCCCCTGTCCCTCCTGTAGCTTTAATAATTTGTTAAGTCAAAATGTGTTTATACTAAAATAAAAGAGTTTTTTTATTTTTTTTTATTTAGAGGATTTGCATCAGTTAAAGTGGAGTTCCACCCAAAAATGGAACTTCCACTTTAAGGGAAGGTGACCCCCCGACATGCCACATTTGGCATATTATTTTTTTTGGGGGGGGGGGAGCGGAAACCCTCTTTTTAGAGGGTTCCAGCTCCCACTTCCTCCCGGAGCACCGCGGCAGCGGAAGGAAGATCACCTCTCCCCCCTCTCTCTCGGCAATCATCTGGGACACGTCACAGGTCCCAGATGATTGCCCGGCCATTCACAGCACGGCCCGCACATGTGTAGTGCATGCCTGTTTGTAAACCCACAGCCGGGCGTCCACAGTGACAATGCCGGTGACGCAGAGAGGAGGGGGAGATGAGCGGGGCTTTGTTCCCGCGCATCGCTGGACCCTGGGACACGTAAGTGTCCGATTTTTACAAGTCAGCAGCTGCAGTATTTGTAGCTGCTGACTTTTAATATTTTTTTTAATTGGAACTCCGCTTTAACAAAAGAATACATAACTGTATAAACGAGTCTGACAATAGTTTTAAAATATTTGCAAGGTAGATTTTCAGTTGAAAGTGAACAGTTAGGTCTCCGGGAATTTAGGATATGCTGCAAAATAGGAACCTATCTCTCGGAAACTTCAATGCTCAGTCTATCTAGATGTACAAAAGTCAGATAAGGCAATAAGTGTTTTAATCTGAGCATATCCAAAAAAAATTCTGTTAGTATAATACAGAGAAAAAATAGGAAAACAAAAGAAGAGGGGAGAAGTGGGAAGAAAGAGGAGGGGGGGGGGGGGAAGGGGGGGGAAGGGGTAGGAGAAGACTGGCGTCACTAGGGTTGGTGTCGCCTGGAGTGGAAAAACATGGTGTCACCCCCTCCCTCCGGCAGGGAAAATACCATATTATACCGCACCGCTGTGGCTCTCACTTCCTAGCCTGCCACAGTGCTCAATCACCTGTCGCTGTGGAGTGACAGCAGAAGCAGGACAGAGCAGTAGACACTTGGCAGGCTAGCGTATAAGGCTCTCTCCTGTCTAGCCTGCCACAGTGCACTTGATGGTGTCACCCAAGGCTCAACCACCCCCCCCCCCCACAACCCCCCCACAGGGGGAGAGCACACCGCATTAAAGGGTAGGTGTGGCCTAATTCCACTAGCAATGGGAGGACCATACAAAGGCATTGTTAAATACCATGGGTGCATTATGCACAGGGTTCAAAAGTACACTACATACAGAGTGCAGCGTTTAGGAAAATGATACAAACAAGGTGCAGAAGTTTGCTATGTACAGGGTGCAGGGCTCAGAAGTTTGCTATGTACAGGGTGCAAGGCTCAGAAGTTTGCTATGTACAGGGTGCAGGGCTCAGAAGTTTGCTATGTACAGGGTGCAAGGATCACTATGTACAGCCAGGGTGCAAGTATTGCTATGTACAGGGTGCAAGGATTCCTATGTACAGGGTGCAAGGATTGCTATGTACAGCTAGGTTGCAAGGATCGCTATGTACAGCCAGGGTGCAAGGATCGCTATGTACAGCCAGGGTGCAAGGATCGCTATGTACAGCCAGGGTGCAAGGATCGCTATGTACAGCCGGGGTGCAAGGATCGCTATGTACAGCCAGGGTGCAAGGATCGCTATGTACAGCCAGGGTGCAAGGATCGCTATGTACAGGGTGCAAGGATCCATATGTACAGGGTGCAAGGATCCATATGTACAGGGTACAAGGATCGATATGTACAGGGTGCAAGGTTTGATATGTACAGGGTGCAAGGATTGTTATGTACAGGGTGCAAGGATTGTTATGTACAGGGTGCAAGGATCGATATGTACAGGGTGCAAGGATCGATATGTACAGGGTGCAAGGATTGCTATGTACAGGGTGCAAGGATCGATATGTACAGGGTGCAAGGATTGCTATGTACAGGGTGCAAGGATCGATATGTACAGGGTATAAGGATCGATATGTACAGGGTACAAGGATCGATATGTACAGGGTGCAAGGTTTGATATGTACAGGGTGCAAGGATTGCTATGTACAGGGTGCAAGGATTGCTATGTACAGGGTGCAAGGATTGTTATGTACAGGGTGCAAGGATTGTTATGTACAGGGTGCAAGGATCGATATGTACAGGGTGCAAGGATCAATATGTACAGGGTGCAAGGATTGCTATGTACAGGGTGCAAGGATTGCTATGTACAGGGTGCAAGGATTGCTATGTACAGGGTGCAAGAATCGATATGTACAGGGTGCAAGGATCGATATGTACAGGGTGCAAGGATCGATATGTACAGGGTGCAAGGATCAAGAGTTCTCTATGTATAAGGTGCAAAGTTAAGTACTGCATGCTTCACAGGACAGAAGAGAGGACAGAGGGGCTGCTGCCAAAGAGCAGCTTCAACTTACAGAGGGTGTGCAGTCTGCACACATGGGCTGTAGAAGGAGCTGCCGGACTGGGATAGTGGAGCCGCTGCTGGCCGGGATAGTGGAGCCGCTGTGGGGATGGTAGAGCTGCCGTGCACATCATCCCCCACCCCCTACCCCTTCCCCTTTCATAGAGATACTGCTGGGCAGGGAGAACTGTGCATACTGCATACCGCTGTCACTTGTTCTATGTGAAAGTGAAAGCAGTTAGCGCACGTAAAGGGCTATCGCCGGAGCTCTGGTGTCACCCTTCTGACAGGTGTCATCCGGGCGCGGGCTGCACCCCCCACACCCCCATAGCGACACCACTGGGAGAAGGCCACCGCTGGGGGAGTCAGAGCAAAGTAGGTCTGGGCCATGACTCAATGAAGAGCACAGGCCCAGACATTGTTTGGATCAGATGTATTGCAAGTATTCCTCAGAGAAGCGAAAGAGATTACAATAGAACCATCTGGTCTTATGCTCTTCGGTTTTATCACGGAGGGCTGAGGTAAGGTCTTCCAGTTCCTCAATATCATTCACCCTTGCGAGCCATTGTGTAACTGTCGGGGCAAATAGTTGTTTCCACATACCAGGGATGCAAGCTTGCGCTGCGTTTAGCAGGCGCTTAAGCAAAGATTTGTGGTACCTCTTCTTGGATAGCGGTGTGAGATTAAGCAGTATTGCAGCTGGGTCATCCTGTAGGGAAATGTCGGTAAATTTGTGGATAAGAAGTAGCACAGGTTGCCAGAAAGTGCAAAGCTTAGGACACGCCCAGAAAATTCGTAAGAGAGTGCCTTCAGACGAGCAAAATAGCCAGCATCGATTGCTCTGTTGAGGAAACAACTTGGCAAGGATCGATGAAGTTCTATACCAACGTATCATTAACTTGTATGTGGTTTCCTGGTATCTGCTACACAGGGATGATTTATGTGCAAAAAAAAGAGTATATGCTCCTTTTGTGGGCCAGAGAATACCACCCCTAGTTCCCTTTCCCATTTAACAAGGAAGGGGGGGTCGGAACAAGCATGAATATTCAGAAGGTATTTGTAAGAAGTAGAAAGAGATCCTTGAATCTTGTCCCTTCCTTGACATGGGCTCTTCAAATGCATGCAATTCTCTGGGAAACAATGTACTGTATGTTTTGGCAAAGATTGCAAGAATTGGGACAACTGGAGTGCCTTCCATTGAGGCAGCAGAGAGGTGGACGAACTGGAGAACAAAGTCTTCATCGCAAGCCAGCCATTGGTACCCAGGAGTTGAGAGGCATGCATTGGGCCTTGAGGTGATAATGAGCTGAAGTATGGATCAGTGGGTCCGGGTAGAAATCTCACCGCACATATTATTGGCGTCATAGGTGAGGGGAAGCTCTCCAATGAAGCCAATTTAAAAAAATCTACCTATTTCAGTTAAGACGGGGCCTATTAGTGGGTGACTGGTAAGGTGAGATACATATTGTTTACCTGCCCACGGCAGCCTAGCAAGTGGTGCGCTCACCGCCTCCAGTTCCAACATGACCCAAAGTTTAAGAGTCTGGTGTCTGCACCAGTCCACTACTCTAGTCATCTGGACTGCTATGTAGTATAGCGCTGGGTCAGGAAATCCTATGCCTCCTTTTAGTTTAGGCCGCAGATTTCTGTTGAGGCAGGGGTGTTTACCATGCCAAACATACTGTATGAAGGCTGAACGTACAGAGTAAAAGAAAGCTTGAGGCAGCTTAAGTGATAAGGCCTGTAGCAAGTAGAGCAGCCTGGGCATAACATTCATTTTCAGTACGTTACATCGTCCAAACCTTGATAAGGCTAGGGACTCCCATTTCTTTAATTCACTAGAGGTGCATTTAGTAAAAAGTTTTACATCACAGTTCAAAAGTGATATAGGTCTGTAATTTGTGCACAGTAAGGGATCCTTCCCTGGCTTGGGGATGACTGATATGCTAGCAAGTAACAAGTCTGGTGAAAAACAGTTTGGCATTAATGGCATTAATGGCCTTTACAAAAATGGGGAGCAAGGATAGTTTTAAAGATCTTATAGTAGGCTCCGGTAAAACCATCCGGGCCGGGGGCTTCTCCCGGTTTGATAGAGGCTATAGCAGCAGAAAATTCTTCCACTGAAATAGGTTGGGATAGTGTGTTTTTTTCCTCATCATCAAGTGTGGGGAGATTTGCTTCTTGGATGTATTTAGTCATATCCGACAACTGCGTCAAGCTTGGAGAGGATGATAAGGTAGAAATCTCTAAAGGCTTTTGCTAGGTCTGGAGTCGAATGGATCTTTGAGCCTGACAGAGAGGATAGGGCAGGGACATATGTCAAAGACCGTTTGGCTTATAGGGCATTGGCCAACATGCGGCCGCATTTGTCCCCAAACACATAGAAAGAATGGCAGGCCTTCAACAAGGCTTGTTTCGCTTCGTAAAGGGAGTGTTTTCGGATAGACTCTCTTACTCCTAGCAACTCCGCTTCGGTATCCTGATCTGCTGCGGTTTTATGTTCATGTTCTAAAATGTGAAGATCTGAAAGAACTTTTGCTCTTTTCTGCTTGGCTAAATGGCCGTGTTTGATCAGGATCCCGCGAATATAACACTTGTGGGCAGCCCACACAGATAATGGATTGTCCACTGAGTCAAGGTTATTGGCGAAGAACGTAGAGAGTTCCTGTAACACATCTGCTGCTATGGTGGGGTCTTTCAGAAGAGCCTCATTGAGTCGCCAATTCCCCGTTTTAGGTTGAGAGTTTTGTATGGCTAATTCCAGAAAAATCGGCGCATGGTCAGATAAAGCAATGTGGCCAACTTTCGCTTTAGAGACTAGAGAAATGGTTGAGTGTCTAAGCAAAAAAAAGTTGATCCTGGAGTAAGAGCCATGCGCAGTGGAGTAGAAGTTAAAATCCCTCTCCTGCAGATGAAAAATCCTCCAGATGTCAATCAACTGATGTATATGGAAAAGGTCTTTAAGGCTATGTCCATCTTTCCTGGGTAAAGAAGAGGCGCTCCTGTATAAATCTCTTTGAGGGTCTAGGGTCAGTTTAAAGTCCCCACCCACAATTAAGGTGCCTTCCATGAAGGAGTCAAGAGTGGAAAGGAACTCCTCCAAAGCTGGAAGCGGGTTACTGTTGGTCAAATAGATGTTCACAAGGGTGAATGTATGTTGACGTATCTTACCTTTAGGCAAGAGGAACCTGCCCTCTAGGTCCGTGAGGATATTGAGGAATTGTAAGGGAAGGGATTTGGATATTAAAATACTGGTTTCTTTTGATTCGGATGGGGTGTGGTAAACCGTCGGAAAAAAATGTTTGTTATGAAGTTTTGGAATCTTTTCTGTTCTAAAATGAGTCTCTTGGAGAAAGGCAATGTGTGCTCTATGTCTCCAGAGCTCAGAAAGACAACTTGTCCATTTCTCTGGGGAATTTAAACCCTTAATATTCCACTGGGTGGGGGGGGGGGGGGGGGGTGTTGGGATTGAAGAGAGGGGAGGGAAGAAATCAAAATGATAAAATAAAATAAAAATAGGAGAAGAGCTAGAGGAATACTAGAGTCTGTGAGAGAAGAGGAGAAGAAAAGGAAATTAGGGACAAGGAAGCAGAGTAGACTATGAAAAAATAAAGATTTAAGATAAAGTCTCCGTAGAGAAGTTCTACTGCCACCAGGGCAGAGAGGGCCTAGTACGGGTTGTGGTAAGGCACTATTAAATGTGGAGCACTGGCCATAAGGGCTCCCACAGCTTGAATGCAGCGTACTTGAGGGCCAGGCAAGACTATTTTGGAAGATATAACAATAAAAATGTGTCTAAGGAAATAGATGGTAACTTGATATCTGAAACACAGAACAGGACAAGTAACATACAGTACTAACTCAAAGAGCGCTTAGTATACGGGTGGCTAGAGCAAATGTTGGTCAACCCTAAGGTCTAGGCCGTTGCGTGGATTGTTCTCGCTGAGGTCTGCCTCTTGGTTCTCCTGGTTGCGGATCCAGTGTGATAGCCACATTAAGCCAGTCTGGCAACTGGATTGGGTCCATTTCTGCAAAGGTAAAAAGATCAGGTAAGATTTCCCTTCCTCACTATCACATGGAATGGATGGCCCCATTTATAGGTTAGGCCCAGTTCACTGAGTCTTTCAAGCAAAGGTTTAAGTGTTTTGCACATTAATAAAATCATCCGGGAGACATCAGGCAGAAGATGGATAGCAGCTCCATCAAATTCCAGTATGACTACATGCCAGGCCAGAATTTCCTCTTTGAGAATGTAGGAGTATAAAACGCATAACACATTTCTTGGTCTGTTGGGTATAGGGGGATGAGGACCAAGGGTCCAGTGCACGCTATTGATAATAACCTCCGTATCTGGTGGATGGTCTAGGTATCTGTTAAATATGGTGGTTATGTTCGATCAGAGATCTCCTTGCAGAACCCCCGGAGTCAGATGTTTTGCCTCCGACTGCGGTTCTCCAAGTCATCGAGTGATAATTGTAGTTGGATGACTGTTCTTAAAGGTTCATCTGTGAGGACTGTAAGGTCTGGACATCTTGGGATGTGGAACTGCAGGCTTGTTCTACAACAGATAGCCTGGAGTCAAGCACGGACACTTCCTGTTTAGGTTCCTGTACGTCTCCTCTTAGGGCATTCTCCACTCTAGTTGCCAATACTTCAAAGTCAGCTTCTGTGGGCAATTGCTGCAGAAAAAACCATAGTGTTTGCTCTCTGGTTGAGAATACCGAGGGCACTGATCCGGGCAGGCATGGGGAGAGATCGCTCAGCAGTGTGGTCATCCTCCTCCTGTTGAGCAGCCTGCTCTGAGGTATCTGTGACTGCACTCGGTGGGACACGACAGGCAAGCCGGAGCCATTTTTTCAGTGTCTGGCATGGAGGCCGCTGACTGTAGCGGCCTCAGAAAGCATTCCATGTCGCCTACAGAAGCCGAGGGAGGTGGCTGACAGTCCGGTGTGTGACCTTGCACAGAGCCACCCAGAACCTCCTCCTCTGGGGTTTCCCCTGCAGGCGCTGTCCACTCTGCCTCTTCTCTAAACTAGCCAGAAGACGCTTTGACATGTATATTTGTTGCAATATTTGTATATTGTAGCGGTCCCCATATAGGTTTTCACTGCTGGGATGTTCAATCCTCTGACTTTGGTTTCCAATGGTCGTGGGCCAGACTGGTTTTGGCCGCGCCTATCTATGGGCATTGTTGTTAGAGGCTTGGGCAATTTTGTAGGCCGTGCCTCCCCATGGGTGTTTACCAGCTTAGAGCCGGGTTTACGTGATGACGCGGGACATGCATGCGTCAGCCGACGCATGACGTCATCACCGGCATGATCCACGAATGCGCATTGACCACATCTGGGCGTCCGCGCCTCGGCCGGCACCATTGGACGCCTGTTGAAGTGGAGGGGGTAGAAAAGCACGTCAATTAGTGGCAATGACCATGGTCCAGCATAGGAGAGGGAGAGGATTGTTTGTGACGACTGCCTTAAGGTAAGAGTCCCTTCTGATAGTATATGGTTCATTTTTAAATGTAAACTGATCTTAAGTGTTCAGTGGGCATAATTTGCCTGGTTGGTTCACTTTTTTTGATCTAGATCCTATTGATTTCCTGGGGAATACCAGAGGTCAATTGAAAACCATTTGGTTTTCCTTTCTACTCTGGCAAAAGAAGCTTAGTTGAGATATGCCTTCATTTAAGATGTAGAGGATTTTTTGATGTTGGCCTTTTCTACAGGTAGGCAGTCAACCAATTTCCACATGGGGAAAAGTTGTATCTTTCTCTATACACCATACTGTTATTTACTATCTCCCTCACAGATGGGCCAATAGGGGTGGCTTTCGATCTTTCTCTGTGGTTTCATCAAATGTTTCATTTGCCCATCCCTGTGATTTTGGAGCCATATTTCTGCTGGATTGTTAAGTTTATATTTCTATCAATATACAGGTAAATTGGGATCTAGTGAATGATGTTTGGTTCTTTGCGCATCTGAGCAATTGATTAATTAAAATGATTTGATTTGTATTATTATGTGATCTACTATTTTTTTTCCATATGTCTAAAATTATGACGTTTCAATTCTTAGTGACCATATATATAGTGCCTGATAACAAGTTATCCTGAAGAAGCCACTGTTGTGGCGAAACATGTAGAGGCTCAATCAGTTGCATCTGTCCATGTATTGTATGGCTACTTTTGACAAAGAACATGTCAATTTTTAAATGTTTCTAAATACATTTTGATAATTTTTATAACAATGTGTTTGATTTTGTTGTGGCACCTTAAAAATCCCAATCTCCTAGTTTTTTGTATATTATTTAAACAAGAGATGTGGTGCCGATGACTCTCGGATATTCATCAATTCTATTTTGTGTATAGTTGTAGCGTCGTTCCTGCAGGAGCCTGCAGTTTAGGTCCCTAAGGTCTTTTCCCATAGTTGCACCGCCAGCCTGGCACACAATCACAGTCACTCTTTTGGCTCAATGAATAGTCTAGGAGTCTAGGGGTATGCTTTTCTGATGCTTTATTGCAGAATTTGAACTTGGATAGGAGTAGGGTAACTGTGGGTAACTTAAGCAGCAACTTGAGGACACTAATCTTCCTCCTATTAATGAGAAGAGTTCTTGCACAAACAAATAGTGGACTGAGCTATACCAGGACACCAGGCATAATGTCCTCTTTGAGCAATCCTGACTTTAGAATGAAAAGGATAGCAGTGGCACAGTCTCTCACTCCAGTCTGTACACACTAATATCGTTGGATAGTTGGTGACCTCCTTCCAATATCTTCAAGACACCTCTCCAGTGATATCAGACCAGACCCCCAGATGAAAGTCTCTCAGTCAGCTCCAGTGACTTTTAGCAAAATATAACCCCCAACTAAACTAGCTGGGACCTCGGTGAATAGTGGACACATGGCAGGCCTGCCGGGAGGGCAGCAGCCCTTAAGGCTGGGATCTCCTCCTCTAGGACAAGAACCCCTCTGTTCCAAGTACCAGGGTATTTATGTTCCTTCCCAGCCACCATCTGGGCACTTCTCCCTGGGAATTGCCCAGGGCTGCATACATAGTCAGCTGCTGATTTGACTTTCCCAGTCCACCATCTTCCAGAACCTTTCCAGACAGACAGGGAGAAGCAGTCAACCCTCACATGCAGCTCCACCGATTACAGTGAGCCAGTAACTAAATATACCTAACCTAGCACCTATCTAGGAGGGTGCTACATATTTATAATTATTTTATTTAAAATGTGTATGTGTTTGGGGGTCGCTCAAATCCTCCTCATTTACATATCCTACAGCAAAATTGATATACCATTTAGGACCTGAAAGCTGGTTCAGATCTATTAACAGCAAGAAACAAATGCAAACGTGTGAATTTTCCATATGCCGCGAGGCAGGGTCAGTGAAAGCATGTATACAGCGGAGGTCAGTTTCTCTAGCAGAAGTGTTGAAGCAAGGTGTTTGTGCCTGAATAAAATTAAGCCACGAGTAAGGTTCTCATTTTTGACAGCAGATATATAATAGGAAAAACCCAGCAGGACCAGAAAGAAAGAAACCCCAGAAGAGGCCCTTTTCATCAAATCTGTCTGGGTTTAACAGCTCGGACAAGAAGCAGCAAAACGGGGGCAAGCGGCAGAAGTAATCCTATCATCTCTTCCCCAGCCAACGCTGCTCCCCGGCCAAGACGTCCTCACGCTGCTAACATGAATTTAAATCATCTGTGTTTAGAGCTAAAGCCGGTGATTGACAGATACTTATAGGCCCGTCCTAGATTGAATATTATTCTAGATACCTATCGCTTATTACAATAAGCTCGGTGTGATATTTAATCCCCACAGTGAAAATTGGGTTTAACGGAGCAAAGTTTCATCTGTTTTGAGCGCTACTCTAAAATAAAGAACTAACCATTACTAGGTGAATTAAATCTGCAGTTTTATTTGCCTGTAACAGCACGTAATTGTTTTTAAAATAGAGTTGTTGACTTGTGTGTCTACGAAAAGGAACCGATAAAGTCTTTTTTTTTTTTCTCCGGGCTTCTATTGTACCGGTTGTAGACTGCAGATAGAAAGGCACAGATTGCTATAAGAAGTAAAAGAATTTAGCTCTTTGCTGTTAAGATATTTAGAAAATGTTTGCATCTATTCTCAAAAAAGTAGAAGTAGGCCAAGGCTAGAACATGTTACAAATGTTACAGCTGCTGGACTGGGACTAAAATATACCGCTGACCAAGTATGTGTTCCAGCTCATGTGTACGTACCAACAGGGCCGTAGATAAGGGGGTACCACCAGTCCTCCTGGACAGGGCCTGGGCCAGCAGGGGGGCCCAGGCAGTAGGGTGAATCGGATGTGGGCAGGTAGAGTTATCGGTCTTGCAGGGGGGCAATTACTGGAGCCAATCCACTGTATGGCTCTCTCTGCAGTAGCTGAAAGCTGGCTTCTCCTCCTCTCCTTCCGTTGGCTTTCAGCTGCTGCAGAGAGAGCCATATAAAGGATCAGTTCCAGTAATTGACACCTCCCCCCGCCAAATTGATCACCCGCCCTGTGCACCATCCCCTTGCTGCCCAGGCTCCCCTGTGTGCCCCCACCAGCCCTGCAGCGTTGCTGGCTTCCCTCCTCTTCTTTCCAACAGCATCTGCAGGCACACAATAGGATCCTTCAAGATTGAGAGTGGGGGAAGGGTTAGGTAAATTTGTCATATTTCCTGGCCCCTTCCTTTCCTGAATAAACACAATGAGTAATCAGTACTGATCACTCACTGTGTTCATTAATAAATGAAGCATTGGCTGTATGGGGCCCGTGTCAGATTGTCTGTATGAGGCCCCATGCCAGGTTGTCTGATGCTAAAGCATGGCAGCATACACATGGTTATGACTCCACCACTGCTTACTCATTGGACCGGTTACACTGTATTATGAGAAAAAAACCCGCAACAAGGCTAAAATTCTTGTAACTATGCTCAAAACAAAAGCTTGGGGAGGATATGTTCTGATGATTTAACGCTAGGAAAGGAAAATTACAGATAGGTAATCCTATTCCATTTCCTGACGCAAGCACGGCAGCATACACATGAGACATACCATGCAAAACAAGGGAGGGTATTGCTAAAGTATTTACTTATTCGTTCAAATTGTTGGATTCATTTAAAAACGGAATGCCCAAACTCCACTAGGGTCAGTGCTGCTGGGTTGATTCTCCAATGGTTAGGAATGAGCCACACTGTATGTGGACCAGGCTGTTGCCCAGCAGATTACTTCTGGGGACACATCTAAAAATTCTGCCCATGAGGATGAAACCCCTCTGGTACATTGGGACTTGACATTAATTGGTGGATCCGTCTTCTTTTCCTACTCCACCAGCTTGGACCAATGTAAGTATGCATATCTCATACCTAATGGGCTCCTAATGGGCCAGAAGCTGACAATCACCATAGTAGTAAGTGTCACTACAGTGTGACTCACAATGTCCCAGGTACTGCCACCATTCACAGAATGCCTTGCATTCTTTTTAATGAATCATGCTTTGATTGGACAAGGTGGAAAAGAGGGGTGGTGACATCTCAATCTCCACCTCATCTATTCAGAGAGCCTGTATTCATTGACAAAAAAAATACAAGGTGTTCTGTGAATGGTGACAGTGCCATGAGTGACCCCCTGTGGTCAGTGTGAAGAAGGGAATCCTCTTGGCACTGAACCCAAGTAGGGACTGGAAGAGCGTGGCTACCACAGTTCTAGTGCCAACTACTACAGTGACTATCAGCTTCCCCACTGGCCCCACAGGTATGAGATATGCATACTTACATTGGTCCAAGCTGGACCAATAGAAGTATGCAATAAAGTATACCTGGAGTTTAGCTTTAACCACTTCAATACCAGACACTTCCCCCCCTTCCTGCCCAGGCCAATTTTCAGCTTTCAGTGCTGTCGCACTTTGAATGACAATTGTGCAATCTTGCTACACTGTACAAAAAAAGGTCACTGCCCCCACCTATAACTGGTCTTCACAGCAAGGAGCACTGGAAGGGCAAAAAAATTTCCAAGCTCAACTTACCAACCAGCCTGCGACCAACCGAATTAACCTGCCTAACAGTATGCGTTAAAAACAGGGGTTTAGTTGCACACATTTGCAAATACATGCATAAGCTGCAGGCCAAGGCAAGGCACCCTGTATCCTGCAGACCCTAACTCTAACTTTGAAGAGTCTCCACAGTGGGAGCACATGTATTCTAATGGATAGATGAAGGGCAGATGACTGGAGGGAGCCCAACCCTCCTTAAAGGAGCAGGAGCACACTGAACATCCAGCACATTGCACAATGGCAGCAAAGGTGTCAGTGCGTTGCCTGACCAATATGTCAACAATACAAAAAAAGGTGGTTTGCCCTTCCAGTGCTCCTTCCTGTGAAGACCAGTTATAGGTGGGGGCAGTGACCTTTTTTTTGTATTGTTGACATATTGGTCAGGCAACGCACTGACACCTTTGCTGCCATTGTGCAATGTGCTGGGTGTTCAGTGTGCTCCTACGCCTTTAAGGAGGGTTGGGCTCCCTCCAGTCACCTGCCCTTCATCTATCCATTAGAATACATGTGCTCCCACTGTGGAGACTCTTCAAAGTTAGAGTTAGGGTCTGCAGGATACAGGGTGCCTTGCCGTGGCCTGCAGCTTATGCATGTATTTGCAAATGTGTGCAACTAAACCCCTGTTTTTAACGCATACTGTTAGGCAGGTTCATTCGGTTGGTCGCAGGCTGGTTGGTAAGTTGAGCTTGGAAATTCTTTGGTTTTATTTTACTTGCTACACTGTACCCAAACAAATTTTTTATCATTTTGTTCCCACAAATAGAGCTTTCTTTTGGTGTTATTTGATCACTGCTGGAGTTTTAAATTTTTGCCCAACAAATAAAACAAGACCGAAAAAAAAAAGTTTTTCTTTGTTTCTGTTATAAAATGTTGTAAATAAGTACGTTTTCTCCTTCACTGATAGGCACTGATGAAACTGCACTGACGGGCACTGGTAAGGTGGCACTGATGATGGGCACTAATATGCAGCACTGATGGGCACTGATAGGCGGCACTGATGGGCACTGATAGGTGGCATTGGTATGCAGCACTGATGGGCATTAATAGGCGGAACTAATGGGCAATGAAAGGCTGCACTGATGGGTATTTATGGGTGGCACTGATAGGTGGCACTGATGAGAATGGATGGGTGGCACTGATGGACACTGATGGGCATCACTGATAAGGAGGCACTGGCAGGCATTAGTGAAGGGCACTGATTGGCATGATTTTGAGCACAGATTGGCATCCCTGGTGGCCATGGGTGGGATATCTGGTGGTCATCAGTGGTGGCAATCCCTGGTGGTCCTGGTGGCATCCCTGGTGGTCTATAGTGAGCATCCTTGGGGGGGCTGCGCTGATAATCAATCAGCGCAGACCCCCCTGACAGGAGAGCAGCCGATCGGCTCTCCTCTACTCGCGTCTGTCAGATGCGAGTGAGGAAAAGCCAATATTTGGCTTTTCCTGTTTACACTGTGATCAGCCGTGATTGGACACAGCTGATCACGTGGTAAAGAGCCTCTCTAAGAGGCTTGCCAAGCTAGGGGTTTTTGATCAGTGGTTGTCCAGAAGAATAATGTATCCTTACCAGGTCCTTGAGTGAAATGTGCTCAAGTCCTTTCAACAACTGCAAGATGAATGCGGTCTTCCTAAGGCTTATTTCTACCAATACTTGCAATTAACCCATGCTTTACATGTCCAACAAAAGTTTTCTCCACTAAAATGTTGTCAGCTAATTGGTACTTCGGGCAATTATTAAAAGGGGTAACATATCTTATGTCTATTTAAGTCTCCTTAATTTTCAGATACAAAGCAGTCCATTGCTGAGCAAGAATAAATGGTCTGGGGACTTGGGTGCACTAGCAGAGGAACAATGGGACTATATACTGTAAACAGCTCCCTCTCCGTCTTTATCAAATAATAAACATTTGTCACAACTTTATCTCATACACAGGTCAAATAGAACACCAGAATGGTTGCATAAGTATGGACGCAGAGAGTCCTCCCTATGTCCCAGGTGTCTAAGCCCTCATTCACACCAGTGCGTTTTGTCATGCGATTTCACAGTACCAAATTGCATGACAAGTCGCACCTCATTGTCGGCAATTGAACCATTTAAACTGCCACGACTCATGTTGCAGCGACTATGGAAAAGGTCCCTGCACTACTTTTTGCTGATTTCATTGTGACTTGGATAGACTTCTGTTAAACGAAGTTGCAAGCAGCAATTAAATCAGAGGTGCAAATCGCAGTGATCTGCAGCTTTGAAATCAATCTCAAGCAGTGTGATTTCAAAGATGCACCAGTGTGAACCAGGGCTTAGGGATACCAGGGGATTTTATGCATGCCTTTTGGCGTTGCCAACAACTATTCAGATATTGGAAAGAGGTAGTAGTAGCCATAGTTTAGTTGGTTTTTAACTTACATATTTCACTTAATCCTTTAGCGTGTGTATTTTATTGGTTGGTGATCACGGAGGAAGATGCTCTTTGGCCCATATCTATTGATCGTCTCCTCTTCATAGCGAGGAAACTAATAGCTATGAAATGGCTGTCCCCCCACAGTGGTGGAATGGCACAAAGAGGTTAATTCTAATCTCCGTTTAGAGAGGTTATCAACACAGGGGCTGCCCACATAAATCTGATAAAATGTGGGGAGCATGGCTGAATAAACCATGAGTAGCACCATAGAATTTGATTAGAGATAGGTTGCTGTCCTAGATGGGAATACTTACAGGCAGGTATCTCGAGTATGGTTCCCACTATATATGAGATTTGGTACAACTTCAATCTCTTTGATCCCCATATGTATCTTTTTTGTGGTGGCGGTAATTAAGCAAATATATAGTTCTCTCCTTTACAAACTGCATGGTGGCTTAGGCTCAGTTCACACTAGCCGGCTCCAAAACTGTGCGATTTTCAGTGCAACTTTGGAGTCTGACTTTGAAGTGACTTTGATAAGACTTTTACACTCTCTGGCATTGAAGTCATGTCAAAGTCTAAACAAAGTAGCACAGGAACCTTTTCTGAAGTCACAGCGACTTCAGTAGTGTGAATTGGAACGGCTCTTAAGGTATAAATATACATGGCATTTCACATGTCCTGCGACTTTGAGTCTCAAAGTCGGTTCCTAAGTCATACAGTAGGAGTGTGAACTGAGCCTTCATTGTTATCACTGCTAAGTAAAAGTGTTCACCTTTATTGACCTCTGTCCCTCATACGCTTCTGTTTTTATCATGTTTCCCTTACTCCTTCAGTGTTTTTCCCTCAGGCTGGGTTCACGCTTGTGCGATGCGGGAAACCCTGCAAATCCTGTGCGGGTTCCCGCATCGCACTTGAATCAGCGCCGGTTCACACTGTCCTCTGCAAACCACTGCAGGTGTCAATGTAAAGTTAATGACACCCCCAGATCAATTTGCAGATCGCAATGCGAACTGTCAAATGGTGCAGGAATTAGCTCGCATAGGTGTGAACACCCATGCGATCCGATTCCAGTGCGGACCAGAAAAGGGGTCCTGCACCATTTTGGTGGGAATGCGATGCGATTTCAGCCACGTGCGACGTCTGTGATCACACAAGTGTGAACCCAGCCTCAATTCCAAACTACATCAAATGTACTCTTTGAATATATGAATGATACTGTAAAATGTAGACATGTGCACAGCCAAAAAATTCGTTCATTTTCGTTTTCGTTTCATTAGTTTATTATTTTTTTAGTTTTTCGGGTCATTCGTTATGATCGCGATTCGTAAATTCGTTCATTCGTAAATTCGTAAATGCGTTCATTCGTAAATTCGAACATTCGTTCATTCGTACATTTTTACATTTGCGCATTCGTACATTCGTAAAATCGTACATTTGTAAATTAGAAAATTCGGAAATTTGTAAATTCAAAGTTTGAAAATCCAAAAACCCGAAAATTGAAAAATCTGAAATAGTAACTAACTATTAAATTATAGGTATTGTAATTTCCTTTCTAATTTGACTGTCAGTGAACGTAACAAATACGAATTTATCCAAAGTTACGAATTATCCAAAACGAATGCCGCATCTAAACAAATGGAACGGAACAAATGAATAATAAATAATAATAATAAAACTTTTTTCGGATCATTCATAACTTTGGATAAATTTGTATGTGTTACGTTCACTAACAGCCAAATTTGAAAGGAAATTACAATACCTATAATTTAAAAGTTACTAGTAATTACTAATTGTTAAGTTATTATTAGTTAACTATTATTTCAGATTTCCGAATTTTCGAATTTACAAATTTAGGAATTCACTAATTTACGAATGTACGAATGTACATTCATAAATTGCGAATGTACGAATGTACGAATGTCCGAATTTACGAATGTCCAGTTTTATCGAATTTACGAATATTCAGAAAAAATTAGTTAAACGGATTTTCGTTAATTCGGATATTCCCGTATTAACGAATTTGTCGAAATTCGTTAAAAAACGAATTCGGAACGAAACGAATTGCACATGCCTAGTAAAATGTGATGTGCCAGGTAGTTAGTCCTTCTATGTATTAGCTTATACAGTTTTATGGTCAAACACAGTGCCTTCAAAAAGTATTCATACCCCTTGAAATTCTTCACATTTTGTCATGTTACAACCAAAAACATAAATGTATTTTATGTGATAGACCAACACAAAGTGGCACATAATTGTGAAATAGAAGGAAAATAATAAATGCTTTTCAAAATTTTATACAAATAAATATCTGAAAAGTGTGGCGTGCATTTGTATTCAGCCCCCTTTACTCTGATATCCCCTAACTAAAGTCTAGTGGAACCAATTGATTTCAGAAGTCAACTAATTAGTAAATAGTAATTCCACCTGTGTGTAATTTAATCTCAGTATAAATACAGCTGTTCTTTGAAGCCCTCAGAGGTTTGTTAGAGAACCTTAGTGAACAAACAGCAACATGAAGGCCAAGGAACACACCAGACAGGTCAGAGATATAAAAAAATATCCCAGGCTTTGAACATCTCACGGAGCTCTGTTCGATCCATCATCCGAAAATGGAAAGAGTATGACACAACTGCAAACCTACCAAGACATGGCCTTCCACCTAAACTGACAGGCCGGGCAAGGAGAGCATTAATCAGAGAAGCAGCCAAGAGGTCCATGGTAACTCTGAAGGAGCTGCAGAGATCCACAGCTCAAGTGGGAGAATCTGTCCACAGGACAACTATTAGTCTAAACACTCCATAAATCTGACCTTTATGGAAGAGTGGCAAGAAGAAAGACATTGTTGAAAGAAAGCCATAAGAAGTCCTGTTTGCAGTTTGCGTGAAGCCATGTGGGGGACACATAGGGTTGCCACTTGTACGGGAATGACCCGGACAGTCTGGGATTTGACACTCCTGCCCAGGTTTCTGTCCTCCTGAAACCCGGACAAAGCAGCATACCTCCAGTCCTATCCAGTGTGGGAACTTGGGGGGAGTGGGAGGGATTAACACCTCAAGTCCACGCCAAACTCCCTGTATGTCTTCAATGCAAAGCTGCTAACGGCTGCGGCTTCACTGCTGAGTGCTCTCTCCCTTCCACTCCAAAAAGGCACTCAGTACTGATGCGGCTGCATGGAGGAGGCATTTGTCAAGTTGTTTGAGCACCATACTCATAATGTCAGATATCCTGCCTGCAACCTTGAGGACTAATTCCCTTTGCTGGAGGATTTCGGAGGAAGAAGGGAGATGTGCTGATAATAGGAGGAGGGGGATGGGGGCTTTGTCATGTGAAGCTGTCAAACTTTCTACACGCAGGACCAGTGACTGATAACTGGGAGGTTAGCAGTAGCAGCAGCATCGCTCCTCCACTAAACTTAGGCTCATGTATAATGAACAGCTTGACTATCCTCAGACAATGCCTTACAGGCTTATACCATCTGGTCATACAGCCAGGCTGCTATCCAACACATACCATTATAAAGGTGATCCTCAGCATCACATTGCCTATCCAGAAGGCTAGGTTGCAGATCTGACTTTGCTGTAATGTCCATCACCTCTGCACGCTGGAGTTCCTTCAGCGCCATACTTTGCTGGGATAGAAACTTGGCACAGGACAAGTCATTACTGGCCACATCAAACCTCACTGAGAGAGCCCACACCTTTCTACCATCCACCCAAGGGGTGTGCCGCAATCATTTGCGGGTGAGCAGGTGGCATGGCGTTCTGGAGAGACGTGCCCACCAAGCCAGGGACTGCCAGAGGACCAAGCACTGTACAGCCCGCCAGGACCAAGTGCACATACTGAAACCTGTGTGACTTATTGGCCAGTGTACTTACTGGTGGGTCCCCACCTCCCACCCCCCATCAGGAGAATACAGTACACACCGGAGACCCCTTCCCCCATACTGTACATACTAGAGGACTCCCCTGTTCCCCCATACTACACCAGGAGACCCCCCCCAAAGAAAAAATTACACTGGGCGGTCCCCCCAAACAATACACACTACATATTGTATACACTATATTGCACATTACACATTCCTGCACTATATACAGTATATTGTACATTACACACTATATTGTACATTACACACTCTTGCAGTATTTACAGTATATTGTACATTACACACTCATACACTATATTGTACATTACATACTCCTGCACTATATACATCATATTGCACATGACATATTCCTGCACTCCATACACTATATTGTGCATTACACACTTCTACACTATATACACTATATTGTACATTACATACTCCTACACTATATACACTAAATTGTACATTACACACTCCTACACTATATTCACTATATGGTACAATACATACTTCTCTCACCAAAGTATTTATTGTCTTAACAGTTGCTGGTTGCTATGCATATGCAGCCCCTGACTATTTTAGTGAAGGTCTTCTGTAAGGTTGGTTCAGATAAAATGTTAGTTCTCTGACCAATTTCAATGTACACAAATTATGTGTAATAGAAGAGTTATATTTGTTAAAAAATGATTGTGCTAAGGTTTATGTATTGTGTTTGTGAGACTTGTGGCACCGCAATCTATGCATATTTTATGCAAGAATGCATTTTGTGCAAGAATGCATTTGTTTTATTTAACCATGCCCCTTTAAGCCCCTTTTACTGTTAATGTAATTGGCTACTCCCACTGTTCGCCGTGGCACACTGCGCATGCCGCATTACTACTCCCCTAGGGCACACAGAGGTACAATCTCATAGTGTATACTACAAAAAAAATGCCATGCACCTCTGAAGTGTTTGGGTTTGGCTCGAAGAAAAGGTGGCAACCCTAGGGACACAGCAAACATGTGGAAGAAGGTGCTCTGGTCAGATGAGACCAAAATTGAACAGGGACAGGGAAGCTGGTCAGAGTTGATGGGAAGATGGATGGAGCCAAATACAGGGCAATCTTAGAAGAAAACCTGTTATGCCGCATACACACGATCGGACTTCTCGTCGGAAAAAGATATGACAGCTTTTCCGACGGGATTCCGCTCAAGTTTGCCTTGCATACACACGGTCACGCAAAAGTTCGCTGAACTTACGACCGTCAAGAGTGAGGTGACGTACAACACTACGACGAGCCGAGAAAATGAAGTTCAATGCTTCCGAGCATGCGTCAAATTGTTTTCGAGCATGCTTAGGAATTTTGCACGTCGGAATTGCCACAGACGATCGCATCTTCGGATAGGAACTTTTTCCGACCGAAAAATTGAGAACATGCTCTCAATCTTTTGCTGGCTGGAATTCGGCCAGCAAAAGTCCAACGGAGCATACACACGGTAGCATTTTCCGACGAAAACTCTCATCTGTCTTTTGCAGGCCGAAATTCCGATCGTGTGTACGCGGCACTAGAGTCTGCAAAAGACTTGAGACTGGGGTGGAGGTTCACCTTCCAGGAGGACGACGACTCTAAACATACAGCCAGAGCTACAATGGAATGGTTTAGATCAAAGCATATTCATGTGTTAGAATGGCCCGGTCAAAGTCCAGACCTAAATCCAATTGAGAATCTGTGGCAAGACTTGAAAATTGCTGTTCACAGATGTTCTCCATCCAATCTGACAGAGCTTGAGCTATTTTGCAAAGAAGAATGGGCAAAATGTCACTTTCTGCAAAGCTGGTAGAGACATCCCCAAAAAAGACTTGCAGCTGTAATTGCCATGAAAGGTGGTTCTACAAAGTATTGATCTAGGGGGGCTGAATACAAATGCACGCCACACTTTTCATATATTTATTTATACAATTATTGAAAACCATTTATCGTTTTCCTTCCACTTCACAATTATGTGCCACTTTGTGTTGGTCTATCACATAAAATCCCAATAAAACACAATTACGTTTTTGGTTGTAACATGACAAAATGTGGAAAATGTAAAGGGGTATGAATACTTTTTCAAGGCACTGTAACTGTTTGTACACTGAGTTGTGTTCTCACTTTTTTTTACCTCTGTACAAAATGAAACCGTGTAAACTGAAAATCTGTTTTTATTAAAAAAAATAAATAAATAAAAAATCTGACAAAAAATTATTTACCTGCGTTGATTCTTACGTTTTATCTCTGCCTGGCTTTTAGCTTTAAAAGGTACCCTAAAACTAGTAGCTGCCAAAATGTTTCTATGTGTGTTCTTTTCAACCTAAAGCACTGTTTTTAACTCAAGCTCTAGTTGTATATTATGGTCCTCTAATAATTTTTCTCATTTTAATTTCAATTTTATTTTTATAATTTCCACATATATTGTCTCTTTCCTATATCAGAAATAGTTTTATATATAATTTTTTTTTTACATTTTTTACTATTATCACCTTATCATTCTTGATATAGGTTTTTATATTATCTGTATAATGATCTGGGGACCAACACATGTCATGATACTTATGTGTATATGTATTCAGATGTTGCCTATTGTTTTAGCTAGTCCAACGAATGTAAACCAGCACTGCGGCTGCCAATCATGTAATTTCCCTTTTAACCGGTGTGTATCGGCTCCACACTATAAAAACACATGCCCTCCAGTGACCAAGTGCGCTTCCTGATGACGTAATAACAAAACGTACGTCGAAGTGGTACTTGGTCACGCTACTTCAGTCAACTTCTGATCCCTTTGGTTGTTCCGGGTAGGACAGTGGAACGCACGCCAGCGGCGGTGGCTAGCCGCGAGGCACCATCCGACAACAGACACGCCCACAGCCCCAGTGTCGGGTTAAGGCACATCTTCATGTAAGCAGCCATTTGGCACATGTATTTTCTAATTTTTATAATAAAACAGGATTACACTATTTGGTTCCCCATTGTCTTTTCACAGCCTCACCATTGCCATGAATGCAGCCTCTGAATGTTGCCTCACCATTGCCATCAGTGCAGCCTGATCGATGCCCATCTGCAGCCTCGGAGAGGACAGGGAGGGGGGCGGGACAAGCGCCAATAGATTACATACAGGAGAATCTCCAGTTTACTCGGCGGCCTCTTTAATACAAAGTCCCGCCTCCTATGATAGACAGAACAGTCGTCCAATGCCAGCCCAGGAGACGGGACTTGCTTTACAGAGGCCGCCGAGTGAACAGGAGATTCTCCTGTATATAATCTGATGGCATTCGTCCCGCCCCCTCCCTATCCCCTCTGAGGAACAAGATATATATATCCAAATTACCAGTGAGGCCATATGAAACCGGACCACGGCCCACAATTGGCCCACGGGCCGGACTTTGGACATGCCTGATGTAGCATATACATCCAGAAATCTATATGCCCTTAGCTCAGACATGCAGGCAGGAGGATGTGCTTAGCTAACAAAGTCCTTCCTCCCCTCCTCCAGATGAAAGAAAAAATGCCCATGAAGACTCCTGGGTTGTATGACATCATTTTGGCCTAGGCCACAAACCAGAAAGCAACTGAAAAAATAAAAAAAATAAAAAAAAGTTTAAAACAAGTACATATAATATACCTTCCTATCTATTTACTAAAACTAGCAATATAAGGATTAAAAATAGTTATTGTTGATTGCGAGAGTTTAGTTCCGCTTTAACCACTCCCCCCAAAATAATGCACGAATACTTATTAGATCTTGGTGCGATAATGATCACCTGCAACAGCACAGAGTGAAACAGCGCCCCCCTGTTGAGACCATCTTGCTGTTCAAGAAGACAGCTACGTAACAGGAGTGGGTTTGTCTGCCTACCAGACATTCAGTCGGGGGCCACACTGGTACCTTATGAAAAATGCAATTTATGACTTCACTTGAATAATTCAATGCCATTCTGATGTAAATAGAACTGCTAATGTGTAGGTTTGTGACTATTGCACTTAAGCATATTAGCATTCTTTCAGAACTTTAGAACATTTTCAAACATTGTAGCAAATAGTTCTTTATTCTTCAGCTCTGTTATTCAAATCGTAAGAGGAAGTCTTTGATAATTGTTTTTCATTTAATCTAGAAGCTCAGCATGAATGCGATTTATATTTGGGCAGCGGGAGAGAAGAAATACAACGTCTGCATTGACTTCATCCACGTTTTCTCTTTCTTTACTTCTTTTTATTCTTCTTCTGTGTAATTCAAGTGTTTTATTGAAACGGTAAATGCACTTTATGTACAAATTATAGCAATGTTCTTAGGTTTTGTCTTTTAGGTCCTTATTCTTTAGGACCACAATGCAACATTTTATCCCATTTTAAAAGCCATGTCATATTGCAGTCTGGATTATATAGGATTTCAAATTATAGGAAGAATTAAAATACATGTTTATTAAATATGGTTGTCCGCACATAGAAGCAAAATATTAAAGAATTATTCCTGAAATGTTAAACAAATAAAAAGGATGGACATGAGTTCTCAAAGGCTAGAAACAATTTAAATCTAAGCCTCTTAGTCAAAAGATTTGTCAATTTATTTTTGTGCAGTGCATAACTACCACAAGACCAGTTATGGGTTCTAGTCTTAGTCAAGTTATAATCTGCCCTTGACCTAAGGTGAGCCAGGCTTGCCTAACTGAGTATTCTTTCTGGATACGCGTCATGTTCAGTGTTTTGATTTTCTCTTTCATTTTTGACTTGTTTTGCTCAGCTTTTGTTCTTTGTGTTTTTTTTTATTTTCTAAAAAATGTGTATTTAATGGTTGGTTGTGCCTTGTGTGTCTCGTCTGTAATATGCAAAGCCATAAATCAAGATAAATGATTTGATTTGTGACAGCACAGCAAGGCCCAGGACCTTTTGGAGGTCTGTCTGCGGACCACAGTGCAGTAGACCAGCCTTTTTTAACCAAGGTGTCGTGGCACCCTGGGGTACTGTTAGAATATTAACAAATGAATGAATGGATTAGATCTTACATTCTCCATTTCAAAATCTCCCAGTGGAGAAAATTTGCTGTGTAAACATAGCCAGATTCTAGTTACCTTATTTGCTTCATCATAGAAAGCTCCATCAGTGTCCAGAAGATTCATTAGGTGAGGGACTGGTCCAAGACCCTTAAACACTTGGTACGCAATGTCCATGGGTGGCAAATGTCCACGGTCACCAAATACAACATTCTCATATTTAGAAAGTAGAGAGGGTGTATAGAAGATGTCCTCCATGAGCATGTTTATCTGAGGAATCTCTATAGCATCAGAGAACTTGCTCAAGTGGAATTTGTCCTCTGGCTCTGAAATGTTCAGAACATCCCTAAAGAATTTCCTGAACCCTGGGGAGGTTCTGGTGATACAGTCGTACATTCCGGGTGCATAAGCTTTTTTGACAGCGAAGGATTGTATGGTCACGCTGACGGTGACAGAAAAAAGCTTGAGGTTCTCCTCCTGGATTAAACCCTCATAAATTTTTGGTTCACTGAGGCCAAACTATATTTGGTTTCTCTATGGCTGGCCAGAGGTACTCTGAGAAAAAAAAAGCCAACAGCCCTAAACACTAAATCTTTACCCACCTCTGGAAACTTTTTCAGCAGGTACCTTTTGGGTTCTTCAAGGGTGCCTTGGCAAAATGTCTAAAAATTGTCCAAAAAATGATGGGGAAAAATGTACACGGTCATAGATAAAGAAACTCCTTTCTTCAGGAGAGGCGCCACATTCAGGGCAAGGCAATGCCTATCAAGAGGCAACATAAATTTCTTGTGTTGCATTATGCCAGCCTTTTTCAACCAAGGTTCAACGGCACCCGGAGGTGCCATCTGGGTTCTTTAAGGGTACCTAAAACTGCCCCAAAATTGTCAACAAACTAGTGGATGGATCAAGTCTGCCTTTTACACAAAGCCACAGGTTTTTGTTGTGCAGAATTACAACCTTTAGCAACAGCTACCGGCATCCTAACAACTGATGACACCATAGGTTGATAACAAGGACGTCCTTGTTTGTCCCTTTCCTGCTGCTCTCTGTCAGCACTGGTGTTGCATTAGCAGAGTGAGGGGGAAAAACTGAGGGAAAAGAGAAGTTTGGAGTAGTACTCAGTACCAATATGCAAAGGTGGAGGAATAAATCACCTCTAACGTCGGGTGGCCTACATGTGTGGATACTGCTGCAAAATGTAAAACTATTAGTTTAGTGTTTTATATTTTAGAATGGGGTGCCTCAAGGTGCGGAATTTTAAAGAGTACCTTGACTGAAAGAAGGTTGAAAAACACTGCAGTAGACCAATATAACCTGGTCCCTGCTTGAGAGTGAACAACAAAGGAGCAACAGCACACTGGTGAGATCAACACTCTGCTCTTCTCTTGTCTGGAAACGTATGAGGTGCATCAGAGTATGAGGTGGGCATTTTAATGCACTGCCAGATGTGCTCAAGCAGCTGCAGCAAAACAGTTTTATTCTTCTTAGTAGGGTATGAATAAAGGCTAACCACTGTAAGAAGGGGATAAGGAAATCATTTTGCAGTGAAAACTGAATCAGTGAATCTGGCCATTTTGCTCCAAGCTTGGGATCACCAGAAAGTTAAAGTTTGCATAGGCAGTGAACAAGATTCACTCAGTGAACAAGTAACGTGTTCCAGTGGACAACTTTTTAATGAAATAATCTGTTCCCAATATACACTTCTAGTAACCTGGCTGGACTAAAATGGAGGTCGTGCATTTAATACTGCAGGGGGTTTTGGGTTAAGAATCCCTACCCTGTGTAAAATCACTGACCTAATAGGAATCTAGTATACCTTTTTATTTGATGGTATTCCAATTTAAAAAAAATAGTACTTCTTTATTACTACTGCATCAGTGGGAGTAAAAAATCCCCCTAGTTGGGTGGTCAGGGGGCATTCAAAATGCCCCTACATCAGTGGTCAGTGCGAAAACTATGCCTCTGCCTTGGTGGTCAGTGGGAGCAATAAACGACCCTACATCATTGTCTGTATGCAGATTGGTGCCCCGTTAATATTGTCAGTGGGATTTGGAACCCCCTCCCCCAAAACTGGTGTCAGTGGTCAGAGGGTGTCCCAAATTCTACTATATCATTAGTAGTCAGTGGGAGTAAAATATGCCACTGCGTTGTTGCTCAGTGGGAACAATTGGATATTGCAGATTGGTGTCCCGTCACTGGTGTCAGGGTGATTCGGATTCAGAACCCACCCCCAAAACTGATGTCAGTGAGAATACCAAAAGCCTCCCAGGCTAGGGGAGTAAAAGCCCCCAGGAGATCACTATTGGGCAGGAGATCACTTTGCCCAATAGTCCCCGTGAGGGATTACTGCCACTCTCTTCGGGAAAGCCTTGCGTCCAGGGACTGCCTCTTGCATGGGCTAGTTTACAGCAACCAGCAGGAAAAAACTGTCTCACAGACCTTGGTTTGGGGACCACTGATCTATGTGCACCGTTAAGGCTTAAAGTGTAACTTTAGTCAGAAAATTAAGTCCTGCTAAATCAGGCTGACCCCTTTTTTAAAGGTATAGCTATGTAAAACATTAAAAAAAGTGCCTATACTGTTTAAAATCCAGTAATACGCTGTCTCACCCTGCTCTGCACATGCTCAGTTGCTCTCTATTTTTAGGCACTGTGCTAAATTTGTGGAGGCCGATCTGCTGACAGCCTAAAGATTTACTGCTGTTCAGGGGCTCTGGGCTTCAGCAAAATGGCAGCCCCCAGCAGGAAGAAACAGGAACAATGCTGAAGGCTATTTACAGCACACACCAATTTTGGTAGCAAAATTATTAATGTAGAATGTATGTACCTTGCTAAAGAACATTCATTTTTTAAAGTTGTTATGGGTAAAGTTACGCTTTAAGCCAACATCACCCATATGTATCGCGTAACAACTCTCTTTACTTCCCTAAAGCAGCCAATCAGATTCAAACTTCTCTTCTCCAACTGACATTTTGCACAGCTTTGATTCTTATTAGTAGCTGGTGCACCAACACAGACAGATCTCATCTGAGATACATTGATGAACTGGCCAGTGTAGTTTCCTTGTGACATTTTCCTTTTAATGCATGAGTGGCCATTATTTTTAACATACTACATGTTCAAAGGGATGTTAGAGAAACCACTGCCTCCAGAAATACTTTCTGCTGTGCCTCTGCAGCAGGAAGCGGGAAGAGGTTGGGTTGGCTTCCAGTATATGAAAGAAAACAGAAAGACCAAAAAGAGCCGGAGCGGGTTTCCAGTGTGCAGGCCAGCCAAATCTTCAGCGGCCTAGCTCCTGTAATCACAGGTTGTCACTGTGTTTCATGAGAGAAGAGCATATATAAGGAAGAGGAGCAACCAAAATGCAATTTAAAGGAACACTCTACTAAATACTATTTGTATCTAAATTCAGCATAATGCAACTTAAGTGCAAAGTTAATATGTGCACAAACAAGAATGTTGCAATGGGTGGCCTCATCTTCTCCTCATTATCTCACAACTGTTGGTAAGAAACAAAAAAATACTCCTCGATAAACCAATTAAAGTAAAGAAAAAACATAAAGTGATTCTAAAGTCAAATTCTTGGTATCTTCATACATTCTCTACATTAAGGTAAAAAAACAAAAACCCTAACTATCTTTCCTACCCCCAACCCCTAAACACTTACCCAACATGTTATCACTCCAGCACTACTCTTGGCTGCAGCAATGCTCCCCCCACTTCCCAGTCTCACAGAAGACACAGAGAGCAGTGGAAGCCATAGGTTACTGGTGTTGTGCGTGTCTATAGACCTGTGCTACTATTGGCGATTTCGGGTACAAAATGCATATACATCTGTGCATGAAGCTGAACAGATGTCTTCCAAATCGCACCCGAAGTCGCTTTGAAATTGTGCGATTTTTGATGTAAATGTGAACGAGGGGTAAGATAAAATAGAATGACAAGTTAAAGCTGAACCCCAGCTAATACTTCATAATTAGTTGCAGCAAAGAGTTTTTTCTTTTGGGATAAAGGTTTTACATAAATAAGAGATGATCATTGTAAGCACCCATCAGTAGTAAATGGTTTGTCCCAATCTTCTAACTACTACTTTGTGTGGACAGCTTGGTCTGATAAAGTAGACTGAAAAATAAGAGATTTACTGGATGCATCATAAAGTGAAAACAAAGAAAAAAAAACATAAAAAAAAGAGAACATGAATGCAACCACTGCATCTAAGAATTGGTGAGCTGCACTTTAATCCTTTTTTGTTCTTCAGTTTAATACCACTAAGTGTTAAAGCTGAACTCATGGCACAAAAACATTCATGTAAACATATTCTTTAAAAGCCATAAAGGATATAAATCCACTTTGTATATACTGAATGCATTAGCGAATCCAGGCATTACTTTGTAAAAATAGCAGTGACATCATCAACGGTCTGTGGCCAGTACAGAGAGCTGATGGAGTGATACAGCCTAATACAGGTTTCCTGCAGAAAACTACAGGAGGCGGCAGGGAGAAGACCAGGCACCCTGAGAGAGCAGCAGTGAGCGGTCTTCATTACATGAAGGTCCTGCACAGAGGGAAAATCTCACACTGGTTTACTGCACAGAATTGGAAGCACACCAAGATCCAAGGAAGACTACACGTCTCTTGTAGTTAGACAATATTTGCTTATCCTGGAGTTCAGCTAAAAAAAAGGTTCTAAGGCCTAAATATGTTTAGGCATCAGTATTGGCCCCTCACACCCCCTATACTTGCCTGAGCCCTGATTCTCTCCCCTCACTTCCGGGTGTCACTGGCTTTGCTGGAGCACCGGGAGCCATTGGCTGCCGCTGCTGTCAATCAAGGCCAGTGACGAGGGAGTGGGGGGCAGGGCTGAGTCCCACTTTCTGTATCAATGGACGCAGCAGTGGGGATCGGGAGCAAGTACGCACAAGTGCCCCTATGGGAAGTGACTTCCCATGGGGGCACTGGACAGAGAGGTGGGGCCAGGAGCACCGGCAGGGCACCTGAGAAGTGAAGGTTCGAGGCCGCCCTGTGTAATTCCATTGCACAGAGCAAGTATGTATAGAGATGTTATATTTATATATATATATATATATATATATATATATATATATATATATATATATATATATATATATATATATATATATATATATATATATATATATATATATATGTTTTCATTTCTAATCACTTTCAGGTCTTCCTCAAAGTCTGATCCAATCAAGCGATATGCACAAACGCAGCAGCTCCAGCCGCTGTCGCTCTCCTCATTGGACAGGTTGTTATCAACGGGAGCCATTGGCTCCCGCTGCCGTCAATCTAAAGCTGTGACGCGGGGGGCAGGGCTAAGTCCCGCTGTCTGTGTCAATGGACGCAGCAGTGGGACTCAGGAGCGAGCCCGCACGGATGCCCCCAATGAAAGCAGCTTTCTGTGGGGGCACTCGATAAAGAGGAGGGGCCTGGAGCGCTGACAGGGCACCCCAGAAGAAGAGGATCGTTGCTGCTCTGCGCAAAACCATCACACAGAGCAGGTGGGTATAGAGATGTTTGTTTTTTTTCTATAAAAACAAAAAGCAAGGGTTTACAATCACTCTAATTTCTTCATTGAGGATCCTGCAGAAAGAACTATTCTGCTGGAAATCAATGTATCTGACCGAACAATGAATCACTTCTCAAACACGTAACTCTCTAGGACACATATACTTTAAATCTGTAACAATGCTACAACCCGAACAAATTGAAAAATAATTAAAAAATAATGGCAACACAATGTATTCATAACTTTCAAAGAACAAAATAAAAATTTGGAATAGGAAATTGAACGTTATTGCTCTGCTGCAGCGAAACAGTAAAGAATAGATAAAAGGGAAGAAAATAATAGGAGCAGGAAATGTTCCCTGACCTCCCTCTGGCACGGGCCATGGGGCAGGATCCAGAGCATGAAAAAGCTTACACAAGAACCCATTATGAAATGCAGCTCTCTATTCTACCAGCTCCACAACAGAGAGAAAAATCAGCTGTGTAGGAGTCATCTCCTCCCACTGACGAGGAGATGGAAAAGGAGCTGTCACGAACACATTGCCCAGAACATGTTATGGGGAAGAATACGATCTTCCAGAAGGCAGTGGCCGCATTCATATTTACAGACTGATCTGCATTTGTTCTGCTCTACAAGTCATTCTTCAACATTTGTAAAATTGTTCATCAGAATAACATCAAATGGTGGATGACCAAAGGAATGGAGATTGTCCACAATGGTGTCACAAATGGCATGTACCTAAATTTGTCCACAGATTTAACCACTTGATAATTTTTCCCTCACAAATAGAGCTTTCTTTTGGTGGTATTTGATCGCCTCTGCGTTTTTTTCTTTTGCGCTATAAACAAAAAAAGAGCGACAATTTTGAAAAAAACACAATATTTTTTACTTTTTGCTATAATAAATATCCCATTAAAAAAATAAAAATAAAATGTTTTCCTCAGTTTAGGCCGATATGTATTCTTCTACATATTTTTGGTAAAAAAAAATCGCAACAAGCGTATATTGATTGGTTTGCGCAAAAGTTATAGCGTCTACAAAATAGGGGATACATTTATGGCATTTTTATTGTTTTTTTTACTAGGAATGGCGGCGATCTGCGATTTTTATCGTGACTGCGATATTGCGGCGGATAATTCGGACACTTTTGACACTATTTTGCGACCATTCACATTTACACAGCGATCAGTGCTATAAAAATGCACTGATTACTATGTGAATGTGACTGGCAGGGAAGGGGTCAACACTAGGGGGTGATCGAGGGGTTGATTATGTTTCCTAGAGCGTGATTCTAACTGTAGGGGGAGGGGACTCACAAGGAGAGGAGACCGATTGGTGTTCCTCTGTACTGGGAACACACCATCGGTCTCCTCTCCTCTGACAGGAAGTGGATTTGTGTGTTCACACACACACAGATCCACGGTCCTGCTGTGTTCACGGGCAATCGCGGGTGCCCGGCGAACATCGCGGTGCCTAGTGATGTGGCGCGCACGCGCCCCCTAGAGGCTCAGGAGGAAAAGATGTCATATGACGGCGGCCCGGAGGGACAAAGGATTCCTGCAGCCGTCATATGACTATACACGGTAGGGAAGTGGTTAAAGAGGAGCTGAATCCAAAAAGTGAAGATTTGCTGTTATAGGGAATACGTAATAATGTTAATTGTGCTTAAAGCGGACATTCACACAAAAGGGGAGGTTCTGCTTGTTTGCATCCCCCCCACTGCTACATTTGGCACTTTTTGGGGGGGAGCGGGTACCTGGTTTGACATGCCACCGCAATCTGAGCTGGAAGTTTGCCCCCCCCCCCCCAGTCTTCTGGGACACTTCACAGGTCCCAGAAGACTATAGGACCATTCACAAGGCCCAGCGTGGTTCGCACAAGGTTTCATGGCCTGTTTCTCATACTTAAGATGCCTGCGCCTGAACCCGAAGCTTATTGAAGAATCGGCTCGGGTGAGGACATCACTGGATCCCTGGACAGGTAAGTGTCCTCAAATTAAAAGTCAGCAGCTACAGTATTTGTAGCTGCTGACTTTTAATTTTTTGGGAGGAGCCTGGAGCTCCTCTTTAAATAGTGCCCTGACAAATATAACTTTTGTCTGAATTCCTCTTGAAAAATGGCAATGCACTTCCTGCTATGTGACGGTGCCTATGCACTCCTGTACCTACAGCCTCATAGCAGTATATCTGCATTGTGAAATCTAAGGTACTGCTGCACTGACTGCTAATTTCAGAAGATTTGGAGGGAGATTTGTCGATATCACTACTGTATCACTAATGCTTCTCTTTGCTGGAGGCTCTGACATGAGGAAGCAAAGCCCTGCCTCTGCCAAGATGGCTACTTCCACATAGAGGGATAGTGCAAAACAAGGCATGGCAAGCAGTAATGGGGAAAAGATAAGCTGCTGGGACAAAACAGGAAATACTGGTGACTGGTCCTTTGCCCTCTGCCTGCTTTTTTGGTAACAACATTGGATTTAAAGTGTTACTAAACCCAGGACCCTGCATTCACTATATCTGGTCTCCCACAGTACACAGAACATGGAAATGTAATAGTTTTAGTAAATATAAACTGCTAAATACCTTTTGTCATCAGCAGTTTATAGAAATCGTGTGATTTCTATCAGTGTCTGGTTAAAGCTTGTAGGAGGAGTTTTCATTCTACTCTGACTGTCCTATGAGGCTGCAGGACCCCTGACCCTCTCTCCAGACAGTGCAGATTGGCCCTGTGCTGATCACATGCACTCGTCCAAGAAAAAAAAAAAACTATCTAGCCATACATACCAAACTGAGCATGTGCAGCTTGCCCCCAAGGCTCTGTTCTATCAAGAGATGGTTTGGGGACAGTGGAAGAAGGGGAGGATCAGAGAAGACATGATCAAACAGCCTTATTACACAATGCAGAGGATTAACTCCTTAGGTTCCACAGTGAGTTTAACAAGCATGCTTTACTGCATATACAGGCTGATTTTACTGTTGTGGGTTTAGTAACACTTTAAGCTCCTCTTGGTAAGGGCAGGCTGCTTGTAGAGCGCTACTTAACATGTTGACCTTATACATTTAGGTTATTGGTGAGCAGAGAAACATAGAAAAATTATGTCAGGAAAAAGACCAAGTGGTCCATCGAGTCTACCCCATTTTTCTTTTAAATTCAAACATTTTTTTGCATGTTTTTTTGTTAACAATTTTGTTTGAGTATAGACCTATGTTTTGTCTCAGGCATGTTTGAATCCACTTACTGTTGACTGACTCACTACCTCTGCTGGAAGTCTAGTCCAACCGTCAACTACCCTTTCAGTAAAATAATACTTTCTAAGAAAGGTGAGGAAGCTGATAGCAGGAGACAGGTACCAGCTTTTTAGGGAGATCAACAGTAATAGGAATACGTTTTCAAACCCTTCCAATCCTCTGCTCCCCACAAAGTAGCTGGTCAGTTGGGTTGGGGGCCTCCAATAGGCATTGCCTCATGGCTCTGGTTGAGCAGTTACGTCCTAAATTGTTCTGGAAACATCATGGATCCTCTTTCTGGATGTTCTTTAGAGAAGACCAATTAATTAGAACACAGGTGTGGAAAAAGAACTAAGGGGTTTGACACACAGGATGATAGTCCTGGAGTTGTCATTGTCAAAAACAAATCTGCAATGGCAGCTCTCAGACTAATTTCAAATGTGCAATGAATGCACTTGAAAGTATGCTGCACGATCCCCTAAGCCTAAAGCATTTCCTGAGACTGAGCTAAAATTAATTGTTTAGAGTCATTTGTTTTCTTTTTTTTTAACTCCTGCCTCATTTGTGATTCCTAAGCAACATGCCCACAAGTGTCTAATGAAAACTGGCTCTGTCACTTTAGCCTGCTGTCCTTTGCTATGGACGTGGCATTATAAGTCACATGAAACAAAGGATTTCTGAAAGCAACAAGAGAAAATAATAACAAGGGTGCATGGTAACTCAGGTACAGTGCAACAGCAAAGAGAAATGCCATAACTTAAAAAATATTCAAGAAACCATATATTTAGAGTCTACTGTATGTCAATGGGTTTGGGCTTTTGTCGATAGGCAAATGCAATTGGCCTTTTACATCAGTTTGAGACGCTTCAGAATTCCATGACAGGTGCAACTGACCTGCTTCAAGCTGCTTTAGCATGCTCATAAACTTGTATAGAGAGGAAAGTAATTCTGAGGCTACAAAAAATCTGACAGCACTGGCCCTTACTGAGTTATGATAAAAGCCATGATGCAGTAAACCTCTGTTTTTTATATTGGATTTGTTTGGAGTGCTGATGGATCACTTTGGTCAGTACTCTGGCAGGCAATCTAGTGGGTAATTCCCCCCCCCCCCCCCCCAAGTGTCCTGAATCCTAACACACTCTTGGCATTCCATGGATCCTGGTTGTGTCCCAGAGCTGGTTGCGGGAACTCTTTTTTAAGCACCTAGTTACAAGTCTGTGAAAACGATATACAGTATCTCACAAAAATTAGTACACCCCTCACATTTTTGTAAATATTTTGTTATATCTTTTCATGTGATAACACTGAAGAAATGAAAATGACACTTTGCTACAATGTAAAGTAGTGAGTGTACAGCTTGTATAACAGTGTAAATTTGCTGTCCCCTAAGTGAAAATGTCCAAATTGGGCCCAAAGTGTCAATATTTTATGTGGCCACCATTATTTTCCAGTACTGCCTTAACCCTCTTGGGTATGGAGTTCACCAGAGCTTCACAGGTTGCCACTGGAGTCCACTTCCACTCCTCTGACTACATCAAGGAGCTGGTGGATGTTAGAGACCTTGCGCTCCTCCACCTTCCGTTTGAGGATGCCCCACAGATGCTCAATAAGGTTTATGTCTGGAGATATGTTTGGCCAGTTGGGTTGGGGACCTCCAATAGACATTCCCTCATGGCTCTGGTTGAGCAGTTACCTTCTAAATTGTTCTGGAAACATCATGGATCCTTTCTGGATCCTCTTTTCTTACCCTCAGCTTCTTTAGCAAGGCAGTGGTCATCTTGGAGGTGTGTTTGGGGTCATTGTAGGTGTGTTTGGGGTCATTATGTTGGAATACTGCCCTGCGGTCCAGTCTCCGAAGGGAGGGGATCATGCTCTGCTTCAGTATGTCACAGTACATGTTGGCATTCATGGTTCCCTCAATGAACTGTAGCTCCCCAGCGCTGGCAGCACTCATGCAGCCCCAGACCTTGAAACTCCCACCACCATGCTTGACTGTAGACAAGACACACTTGTCTTTACACCTCATCTGGTTACCGCCACACATGCTTGACACCATCTGAACCAAATAAGTTTATCTTGGTCTCTTTAGACCACAGGACATGGTTCCAGTAATCCATGTCCTTAGTCTGCTTGTCTTCAGCAAACTGTTTGCGGGCTTTCTTGTGCATCACCTTTAGAAGAGGCTTCCTTCTGTGACGATGTGCCATGCAGACCAATTTGATGCAGTGTTTGGCGTATGGTCTGACCACCGACAGGCTGAAATAGAACCTCAAGAATTGGGATTTTGAAGGCAATATAAACAAAAATAATTTCTTTTTTGTATAAAAAATATCATTTATTAATACAAAAGATTCCTAAAAACAGTAATCCTATGGATCAAACCAAAGATAATAGAAATTTGATACATAAATACACATAAATATGACACTAGAAAGTGGCAAATTTCAACTACAATTTAACAAAGAGACCAATATCATAGCTCTAGGTGATAGGTAGTTGCAGAGTCCAACGCGTTTCGAAAAAGTGCATATAAATTCTTCATCAGGGACAAAAAACCACTTTCTGAAAATACAGAATTGATGTCAATGCATGAAAGACATACTCAAAACATTATTCAGCGTGTCCAAGACGCCTATTGGGAAACACTTACATGTCAAAATGTTGATCCTAAAAAGGAAAGCTCCTCCATCTTAGGATCTCCAGACAGAAACAGTATAGGCCCTCCACCGCATTGAGGGGCCCAAGAGTGAAACACTCAACAAGGACATCAAATCCCAAAGGGCTCCACCATTATATATCACAGACCCCCAGAATCTAGGGGAATGGGAAGGGCCTAAAACAAAAAATAATTGAAAATTGACTTGTAAGAATATAATCAATGAATAGAGAAATGGACCCCTAGCTTTTCAGTCTAGGGGTCATTTAGGCTAGGGCGCGATTCACAAAAGTGTCCAATGAAGATCTCACCCCAATCATGATGGTCATAGGCAGATGTTCGCACCAAAATGGAAAACAAAAGGGACCAATAGTGAAGTACAGTTTGGCAGATAGTTTATTGCGCACACATGATTAGGTACTTACAGGATAGGAACGTTAAAATCGCATGAAATATTGCAGAGATAAAATTTGACAACAACATCGAGCATGCATTCCACCGAAACCGGAAGTGACATCGTTTGGACTTGAAACCGGAAATTATGGCAACGCATTTCGCCCTCCCACAAGGCATCCTTATTATTACTAGAATCCTTCTAGCCCCACATAGCACCTTTCAGGTACTTCAGCCACCTTCCTCTCTGTCACTCTCCTCTTTTGAAGCACACTGTATTCGCCTTTTCACTCCAATTTCTCTAAGGATAGCTGTGATCTACAGGCCCCCTGGACCTGTATCAACCTTTCTTGAAGACTTCTTTGCCTGGCTACCCTACTTTCTTTCTTCTGAAATCCCCACTATCATTCTCGGGGACTTCAACATCCCTATTAATACTAACACTCCTTCCACTTCCAAACTTCTTAGCCTAACATCCTCCTTTGACCTGAAGCAGTGGATACATGCTCCAACTCACTCAGAAGGCAATATCCTTGACCTCGTGTTCTCTCACCTTTGCACTCCATGCAACCTCTCTAACTATCCATCCCCTCTCTCTGATCACCACCTTATTAGTTTCACTCTCTCCCTCTCCTTCACCTCCTCTCCCTCCAACCACCTTAAAGTTACCCGCAGAAACCTACGTCATCTCAACCCTTCTCTTCTCTACTCTGCTATCAACAACCTCTACGACAAAATCTCACCCCTATCCTGCACCAACCTAGCCACTTCTGTGTACAACGCTTCACTTCTAGCCTCACTGAACTCACTTGCCCCCCTCACTACACACAGAATCAAGCCCAGACCCCTTCAACCTTGGCAAACAGATGATACTAGAAGTCTGAAAAAACCTAGTCGTGCTCTGGAGCGCCTGTGGCGTAAGACTAAGTCCCAGAGAGATTTCTACAAATATAAATCTGCCCTCCAAAAATACAACTCCAGCCTCCTCTCTGCCAAGCAGACCTATTTTACCACTCTCATTAGCAACTTATCATCCTGTCCCCGTCAACTCTTCTCCACCTTCAACTCTCTACTTCGTCCTCCACCGCCTCCACCCGCCAACTCACTCACTGCACAGGAGTTCGCCAATCACTTCAAACAGAAGATTGATACTATTCGCGCTGAGATCTCTACTGTACCGACACCCTCCACGCTTTACACTTCATGCCCACAGGCACAATCATTATTTCCCTCTTTCAACCCCACCACTACAGACGAAGTTGCTAAACTACTTGCTAATGTCCACCTTACCACCTGCCCTCTGGATCCTGTTCCCTCAAAAATGCAACGTTCACCCTCTGGCCCTATACTACACTCTTTAACCCACATCTTCAATCTCTCCCTCTCTTCTGGCATCTTCCCTAACTCTCTAAAACATGCACTTGTCAGACCCATACTTAAAAAGCCCTCACTGGACCCATCCAATCTTAACAACCTACGCCCCATCTCCTTGCTCCCCTTCTTATCCAAACTCCTCGAACGTCTGATCTACAACCGACTCAGCGTCCACCTCGCTGATAATGGCCTTCTTGATCCCCTTCAATCTGGATTTCGTTCTCAACACTCCACAGAAACTGCTCTCCTAAAACTAACAAATGATCTACTAACGGCCAAAACCAATCAATACTATTCTGTACTCCTACTCCTGGACCTCTCTGCTGCCTTTGATACGGTTGACCACCCCCTCCTCCTCAAAAAACTACACGCCTTTGGTCTCCGTGACTGTACACTTCACTGGTTCTCTTCCTACTTATCCAACCGCACCTTTAGCATTTCTTATAACTCTACTTCCTCCTCTCCTCTTCGTTTCTCTGTTGGGGTCCCTCAGGGTTCTGTTCTTGGACCTCTACTACTACTGTTCTTGGACCTCTACTACTACACTGCCTCCCTGGGTCAACTGATAGCCTCCCATGGATTCCAATACCACCTCTATGCTGATGACACCCAAATCTATTTCTCTACCCCTCAGCTCACTCTCTCTGTCTCCTCACGTATCAGTAATTTACTCTCAGATATATCAGTCTGGATGTCTCACCACTTCCTTAAACTCAACCTAGCCAAAACCGAACTTATAATTTTTCCTCCCCCATATGCCTCTTCCCCTGATCTCTCTGTCAAGATCGATGGCACAATTATAAGCCCATCTCCACATGCCAAGGTTCTAGGTGTAGTCCTAGACTCTGAACTCTCCTTCAAGCAACACATCCAATCACTTTCCAAATCCTCAACCTCCGCAACATCTCCAAAATACGCCCCTTTCTAACCAATGACACAACAAAGCTCTTAATTCACTCCCTGGTCTTCTCTCGCCTCGACTACTGCAACTCCCTTCTCATTGGCTTACCTCTACATAGTCTATCACCTCTTCAATCCATTATGAATGCCGCTGCCAGACTCATCCACCTTACCAATCGCTCTGTGTCTGCCACTCCTCTCTGTCAATCCCTCCACTGGCTTCCACTCGGCCAAAGAATTTAATTCAAAACTCTAACAACTACGTACAAAGCCATCCACAATTTCGCCCCCAGCTACATCACTAGCTTAGTCTCTAAAAACCAACCTACTCGCTCCCTTCGTTCCTCTCAAGACCTCCTGCTCTCTAGCTCCCTTGTCACCTCCTCCCATGCTCGCCTCCAGGCCTTTTCCAAAGCCTCTCCAATCCTATGGAACTCCTTACCCCAATTTGTCCGCTTATCTCCTACTTTATTAGCTTTCAGAAGATCCCTGAAAACCCTTCTCTTCAGAGAAGCCTATCCTACCCACACCTAACAACTGTATTTTCATTTTTTCCATCAGCTCATCCCCCACACTTATTACCTTTTGTTTCCACTTGACCCTCCCTTCTAGATTGTAAGCTCTAACGAGCAGGGCCCTCTGATCCCTCCTGTATTGATTTGTATTGTAAGTGTACTGTCTGCCCCATGTTGTAAAGCGATGCGCAAACTGTTGGCGCTATATAAATCCTGTATAATAATAATAAACAGGATTTATATAGCATCATCAATGACCTCCTGAAGCTTGGAGCACTATTGCATTTTAATGATTGGAGCACCCATGCACAATTTATATGGACATTTTTATAATTTGTTTCACTTATCATTTGGATTTATTTGTGATGTATTGTGAGTGCTGTAATTATATGCATGGATTAGTTACAAGTCTGAGCTCACTCTATGTGGCGAGTTGATCTCCTCCATGACCGTTTCTGTATTTAGTGCTACCCCCTAGAGGGACGCTGGATTTTGGGTCCCCCTGCTCCTGCACAGCCAGGCAAAATGCATTGTCCAACTTCCACACAGAGTGTGTAACCAGTCCATGGACTTGTTTTTGTTGTTTTATTGAGGGAAAAGAACTTGGAAGGGGATGAGGGGTTATGGTATGCCCATCTTGACTTGGTAGAACAACTTGAGGACAAAGTTTCTTCTCTATGTACACAAAAATACAGATCCTGGACTGTACTCTCTCTGGAGTGATATCAATGTCTAATGGATCAGTAGCGCCATTTCCTCTTTCAGGAGCACTATGTCTGCTTAGTGATTTTTTTTTTTTGTAGCTAGTTGGACCTATTCATTGATTATATTCTTACAAGTCAATTTTTTATTATTTTTTGTTTTAGGCCCTTCCCATTCCCCTAGATACTGGGGGCCTGTGATATATATATAATGGTGGAGCCCTTTGGGATTTGATGTCCTTGTTGAGTTTTTTTACTCTTGGGCCCCTCAATGCGGTGGAGGGCCTATACTGATTCCGGTGGAGTGCTTAAGATGGAGAAGCTTTCCTTTTTAGGATCAACATTTTGACATGTAAGTGTTTCCCAATAGGCGCCTTGGACACGCTGAATAATGTTTTGAGTATGTCTGTTTTTCATGCATTGACATCAACTCTGTATTTTCTGAAAGTGGTTTTCTGTCCCTGATGAAGAATTTATATGCACTTTTTCGAAACGCGTTGGACTCTGCAACTACCTATCACCTAGAGCTATGATATTGGTCTCTTTGTTGAATTGTAGTTGAAATTTGCCACTTTCTAGTGTCATATTTATGTGTATTTATGTATAAAATTTCTATTATCTTTGGTTTGATCCATAGGATTACTGTTTTTAGGAATAAAGGATTTTTTTTTATACAAAAAAGAAATTCTCTTGCCTTCAAAATCCAAATTCTTGAGGTTCTATTTTGTTCTGTATACTAAGGGATGATGGCAATAACATGCCAGTCCACATGAGCCTAATCAATTTCTGAGCACTGACAGGCTGACCCCCTACCCCTTCAACCTCTGCAGCAATGCTGGCAGCACTCATACCTCTATTTCCCAAAGACAACTTCTGGATATGATGCTGAGCACATGCACTCGACTTCTTTGGTTGACCATGGCGAGGCCTGTTCGGAGTGGAACCTGTCCTGTTAAACCACTGTATGGCCTTGGCCACCGTGCTGCAGCTCAGTTTCAGGGTCTTGGCAATCTTCTTATAGCCTAGGCCATCTTTATGCAGAGCAATATATCTTTTTTTTAGATCCTCAGAGAGTTCTTTGCCATGAGGTGCCATGTTGAACTTCCGGTGACCAGTATGAGAGAATGAGAGTGATAACACCAAATTTAACACACCTGCTCCCCATTCACACCTGAGACCTTGTAACACTAACGAGTCACATGACACCAGGGAGGGAAAATGGCTAATTGGGCACAATTCGGACATTTTCACTTAGGGGTGTACTCACTTTTGTTGCCAGCGGTTTAGACAATAATGGCTGTGTGTTGAGTTATTTTGAGGAGACAGCAAATTTACACTGTTATACAAGCTGTACACTCACTACTTTACATTGTAGCAAAGTGTCATTTCTTCAGTGTTGTCACATGAAAAGATATAATAAAATATATACAAAAATGTGAGGGGTGTATTCACTTTTGTGAGATACTGTATATAAATGTGTAAATACTTATGCTGAAAGTGAAAACAATAATGATAATCTAGCGATTGCAGCTGCTGTACACAAAGTTCTATTCACCTGCCTGAAAAAAATGTATGCATATAATTACAGCACTCACAATACATCACAAATAAATCCAATTGATAAGGTAAACAGATTATAAAAAACATCCATATAAATCGTGCATGGGTGCAATAGTGCTCCAAACTTCAAGGTGTGCAACACACCCCTCCTGTGTCCCCACTCACCAAAAGAAATGGACCCCTAGCTTTTCAGTCTAGGGGTCATTTAGGCTAGGGCGCGTTTCACAAAAGGCTCCAATGAAGATCTCCCCCAATCATGCTGGTCATGGGCAGATGTTGGTACCAAAATAGAAAACAAAAGGGACTAATAGTGAAGTACAGTTTGGCAGATAGTTTATTGCGCAAACATGATTAGGTACTTACAGGATAGGAACGTTAAAATCGCATGAAATATTGCAGAGATAAAATTCGGCAACAACATCCAGCATGCATTCCACTGAAACCGGAAATGACATTGTTTGGACTAGAAACTGGAAATTACATCAACGTGTTTCGCCCTCCCACAAGGCGTCATTATTATTATTATTATACAGGATTTATATAGCGTCATCAATGACCTCTTGAAGCTTGGAGCACTATTGCATTTTAATTATTGGAGCACCCATGCTCAATTTATATGGACATTTTTATAATTTGTTTCACTTATCATTTAGATTTATTTGTGATGTATTGTGAGCGGTGTAATTCGCAAAGTCTGTGTTCACTGTGTGGCGAGTTCATCTCCTCCATGACCGTTTCTGTATTTAGCACTGCCCCCTAGAGGGACGCTGGATTTTGGGTCCCCCTGCTCCTGCACAGCCAGGCAAAATGCTTTGTCCAACTTCCACACAGAGTCCGTAACCAGTCCATGGACTTGTTTTTGTTGTTTTATTGAAGGAAAAGAACTTGGATGGGGATGAGGACTTGAGGACAAACTTTCTTCTCAGTGTACACAAAAATGCAGATCCTGGACTGTACTCTCTCTGGAGTGATATCAATCTCTAATGGATCAGTAGCAACATTTCCTCCTTCAGGAGCACTATGTCTGCTTAGTGAAATAGCACAGTGTCCAACTTGGAGGCGCTCTATGTTCCCTTGGTGGAACTCTGAAAGTCACTTGCAGAAAATACCAGAACACTTAGCTGTCTTGAAACGTGTCCCAGAGGAAGGGATTTAGGTTAGCTTGACACTGTTCCATAAAGGCTTGCTAAATATTGCATTTGGCAGTCTTCTCTCCTGTAGGCCCTGGGTGTGTAAAGGTACTCACACTGTCCCTTGAATCCTGCTGCCTTGGATAAGACTGCTGTTCGGGCCTCCTGCTGTCCAGGACTTCCCATGTTAGCCAGGGTGTCTCCTAGAAGAGACTGAAGGGGAGTGGAGATCCCTTGTCAGAGAGCTCACCTTGCTGGTCATGGGATTGGCCACCAGAGGGAGTGCTTGTGAGCAAGCCGGCCTATTTAAGTTTGTCAGGCACTCTGTTCAATGCTGCCTGATCATCAGCTTCCTGTGCCGTAGTTCCTGTTTCCTGTCTTGTCTTCCTGTTTACCTGATCTCCTGACGACCCGGATTGCTCTTGGATTCCCCTTCTTGCTGCCTGTACCCGACCTTGGCCTGTTTGACTCCGCTTCTGCCTGCTCCTATTGTACCTTGTTGCCCGTCTGTTGCCGAACCCAGCCTGTCTCCTGACCATCCTGCTCAGTCTCATCGCCTGTGTTCCAGCCTGCACCTGCTGTTCATAGACTGCTATTCCACCAGCATCTGGACTCTAGTTCACAGGCTCTCGTACCACTCCGCACTCCTGTGCTTCCTGTTACCTTACCAGGGGCCGCGAGTCGGACGCGTAAGGGAGCCTACTCTCTGCCCAAAGCGGACTCACCGGTCTGGTAAGTAGGAGTCTGACAGTATCAGGCAGCCATGACCGAGTCCGGGCAGGGGGCCTCCCCTATGGACGAACTTTGCAGACACTTGGCAGGATTAACCCAAGCAGTCAAAAGTTTACAGGATGGCTATACCCGACTAGAGGAACGTGTTCAGGCCCTGTCTGCACCTACCAATCCTCAGGGGACTTCGTCTGCAACCGGGGCACCCTCCGTAGTCATGCTCCCTCCAGAGCCCAAAGTACCTATACCGGAGAGATTTTTTGGAGACCGTAGTAAATACCGTGCATTCCGGAATGCATGTAGTCTCTATTTTGCTCTGCAGCCTCGGACCTTCTCCCTAGAAGCCACCAAAGTGGGCTTTGTTATTTCCCTGTTGTCCGGTGAGCCTCAAACCTGGGCCCATCACCTTCTGGAACAAAAGTCGGATGCCCTGGAAAGTCTGGACGCCTTCTTCTTGGCGATGTCTCAACTTTATGAGGATCCTCAACTAACCGCTTCTGCTGAAGCTTCCCTGCACTCCCTTCGGCAAGGCCGCAGGGCAGCGGAGGACTATGCCGTTGAATTTAGGCGCTGGAGTTCCGATACGACATGGAATGACGCGGCTCTGCGTCATCACTTTAGAATGGGTTTGTCCGATCCACTCAAGGACGAGTTATCACGGGTTGGGATACCTCAGACCCTGGAAGAATTAATTAACCTCTCAATCCAAATTGACCGTCGTCTGAGAGAGCGACGCACCGAAAGGTCTACCAGTGCCTATCGACCCACTTGGATGCTTCCACAGGTTCCCAGTCCTCCTAGTAGGCCTTTGGCTCCTCCAACCTCTCCAGTTTTCGACACATCAGAGCCTATGCAGCTTGGTCTGCTCCGTCCTTCCTTGACTCCCGAAGAGAAGTTACGAAGACGTAACCTTAACCTATGCCTCTACTGTGGGGAACCTGGGCACTACGCCAGCGTCTGCCCCAACAAGACGCGTAAGTGTCGTTCTTCTGCTCGTATATGTGCTACTATCATGCCAAAACCTAGTACTCACCTTACCATCTCTGTCACTTTGCAGCTTCCCGGAAAGGCTATCCAAGTTCCAGTCATCGTTGATTCCGGAGCATGCAGCTGCTTCGTGGACCAGGCCTTTGCAGCTCAGCATGATATCCCACTCCGACTCAAGACCCAGAGCCTGGCGGTTCATCTTGCAGACGGTTCCGCCCTCCGTTCCGGTCCTGTCATTCAAGAGACTATCCCTATATTAGCTACTATAAACTCTCAACACCAGGAATTCCTCCGTTTAGATGTCATTTCCTCTCCTCTGTTCCCTGTCATCCTGGGCATGCCGTGGTTGCTGGGCCATAACCCCCATATCAACTGGGTTTCTGGGAAAGTGGAGTTTCTGTCTGATTATTGCCAACAACATTGCCTGCCAAGAATGGCCCATGAGATACCTCAACTCCTCGGCCTACACCCTGAAACCAACTCACACCAAGCCATCCCAGAACAATACCGAGATTTCTCTGATGTATTCAGCAAGAAAGGTGCTGAGACTCTACCGCCACACAGGCCCTATGATTGCCCTATAGAGCTGCTACCTGGAACCGAAGTACCCTTCGGTAGGATCTTTCCATTGACTGAGCAGGAATTGGATACACTAAAACAATACCTTGATGAGAATTTAAAGAAAAAGTTCATCCGCCCATCCACATCTCCGGCCGGCGCAGGCATATTCTTTGTGGAAAAAAAAGATCATTCCCTTCGGCCATGTATCGACTACCGGGAATTAAATCGGATAACGATCAAGAATCGCTACCCCTTACCCCTGGTGCCTGAATTATTCCAGAGGCTAGGAACGGCAACCGTCTTCACAAAACTGGATCTTCGCGGAGCCTATAATTTAATCCGTATCCGGGAGGGGGACGAGTGGAAAACTGCTTTTCGCACTCGTTTTGGGCATTTCGAGTATTGCGTTATGCCCTTCGGTCTATGCAATGCCCCAGCCACATTCCAACACTTTGTGAACGACATCTTCCGGGAATTTTTGGATCTCTACGTCATCGTCTACCTCGATGACATTCTCATTTTCTCATCATCACTGACTGATCATCGCAGGCACGTCCGAAATGTCCTCGCCCGGCTCAGGCAACACGGGCTGTATGCTAAACTCGATAAATGTGAATTTGAACTCCAATGCATCCAATTCCTGGGGCTCATCATTTCAGTGGAAGGTATTAAAATGGACCCTCAAAAGGTGTCCGCCATACTGGACTGGCCCGCACCTACGGACAAGAAGGGGGTCCAACGCTTCGTTGGATTTTCCAATTTCTATAGGAAATTCATCAGAGACTTTTCCAAGATCATCGCCCCCATTACTGAATTAACAAGACAAGGAACCCGATTCTGCTGGACCCCTAGGGCTCAATTGGCCTTTGAAAAATTAAAAGGATTATTCACGTCGGCCTCCATCCTCAAACACCCTAACTCTGCCTTGCCATTCGTGTTGGAGGTTGACGCCTCAGAGGTCGCAGTAGGAGCTGTACTCTCCCAACGTCAGGGCCCCAAGGCCCTTCTGTTTCCAATAGCTTTTTTTTCTCGCAAATTATCGGTGTCTGAAAGAAACTACGATGTAGGAGACCGGGAGCTTCTGGCCATCAAGACGGCTCTGGAGGAGTGGCGCTATCTTTTGGAGGGTGCTGTACATCCTATTCTAATCTACACGGACCACAAGAACTTGGAATATCTGAGATCTGCCAAGAGACTAAAACCGCGACAAGCCAGATGGGCGCTCTTCTTCTCTCGCTTTCAATTTCATATTACCTACAGACCCGGCTCCAAAAACATCAAACCAGACGCTCTCTCACGAATGTTCCATGACTCCAAAGAAACCGTCCCTCCGGACACTATCCTGCCTGCAGGAAATTTTTTATTACTTCAGGGGGATTTAATCTCCAGAATAAGGCAAGCTTCCACAACTATACCCCAACCCACTGAGACCAGCCTAAGAGATGGTTTACTCTGGCATAAGGAGAAGATCATGGTTCCTGAGAGCCTTAGGGTACCAGTACTAGAGCTTTGCCATGACCACAAGTTGGCTGGGCACTTCGGGGCTCAGAAGACAACCGAACTGGTGCAGCGCACCTTTTGGTGGCCACAGTTGGCCGAGGACTGTAGGAATTACGTCAGTTCCTGCCACACATGTGCCCGAAGCAAGAATATTCGGACGAAGGCCTGGGGCTTACTGAAACCCTTGCCCATCCCTGACAGACCTTGGAAAATGATCGCAATGGATTTCATTGTGGAACTGCCCCCATCCGAAGGCTTCTCTACCATCTTTGTCATAATTGATAGATTGTCAAAAATGGCTCACTTCTTGCCTATGAAAGGCACACCCTCAGCCGTGGAAACGGCGAAGATCTTCATTAAAGAAATTGTGAGATTACACGGGGTTCCCTCTAATATCGTCTCGGACCGGGGTGTCCAATTCACCTCCAGGTTCTGGAAGGCATTGTGTGGTTCCCTCGAAATTGAGTTAGCGTTCTCTTCAGCCTATCACCCTCAGACAAACGGCCAGACGGAGAGAACCAACCAAACCTTGGAGCAATACCTCCGTTGTTTCTCTGCCTTTTCCCAGGATGACTGGGTTTCTCTGCTACCAGTTGCGGAGTTTTCATACAATAACTCCCTGCACTCAGCCATCAACCAGACGCCATTTTTTGCCAATTATGGATTTCATCCCTCCTTTCTACCCAGCTCAATACCTGAATGTTCTCTCCCTGCAGTGACCGAGACATTGGAATTCTTCTCTACCAACAACAAACTTCTGCAGGAAACAATGGCCCAATCCCAGGCTTCTTATAAAAAGACGTTCGACAAGAAGAGGCGCGGGGAGCTTATCCTGGAACCTGGCAATCAAGTATGGCTGTCCACAACTAACTTAAAAATGGCTTGCCCTTCTAGGAAACTAGGGCCTAAATTCATGGGACCCTTCTCGGTGAGAAGAAAAATAAACAACGTAGCGTACGAGCTCAGTCTGCCGGACTCCTTCAAAATACACCCGGTTTTCCATGTGTCCTTACTGAAACCGGTCGCTCCTGATCCTTTCCCCAACCGTAGTACCAGTCCTCCTAAGCCTGTTATGATCAATAACGAGGAGGAGTTTGAAATCGAAGCTATCCTGGACTGTAGGAAAAGGCGCAATCAAATACAGTATCTTATCAAATGGAAGGGGTATGGTCCGGAGGACAATTCCTGGGAACCAGAAAACAATTTGCATGCCCCGGAACTTTTGCAGACTTTCAGAAATGTTCATGCCTCCAGGTTGGCCCGGCTGGGCATCCGGAGGCTGCCCTTAGGGAGGGGGCACTGTCAGAGAGCTCACCTTGCTGGTCATGGGATTGGCCACCAGAGGGAGTGCTTGTGAGCAAGCCGGCCTATTTAAGTTTGTCAGGCACTCTGTTCAATGCTGCCTGATCATCAGCTTCCTGTGCCGTAGTTCCTGTTTCCTGTCTTGTCTTCCTGTTTACCTGATCTCCTGACGACCCGGATTGCTCTTGGATTCCCCTTCTTGCTGCCTGTACCCGACCTTGGCCTGTTTGACTCCGCTTCTGCCTGCTCCTATTGTACCTTGTTGCCCGTCTGTTGCCGAACCCAGCCTGTCTCCTGACCATCCTGCTCAGTCTCATCGCCTGTGTTCCAGCCTGCACCTGCTGTTCATAGACTGCTATTCCACCAGCATCTGGACTCTAGTTCACAGGCTCTCGTACCACTCCGCACTCCTGTGCTTCCTGTTACCTTACCAGGGGCCGCGAGTCGGACGCGTAAGGGAGCCTACTCTCTGCCCAAAGCGGACTCACCGGTCTGGTAAGTAGGAGTCTGATATCCCTCTTTTAAGCTTTTCTCCTTCATCAGCTGCAGCCTGGAGGCAGAGCCCAGCCCCGGGGACCCCTTCCAGGCCTTACAACATCATCCTCAGCACTCCATCTTCCACCCTGACAACAACACCCCCAACTGGCCAGGCTCCTCAATATTTATGGGCTGACCCAACCACCCTGCCAGAACTCCTGACTGGGGATTAGTCAGATTCCCATGAATATGCAGATCACTACCTCTTCACCTCCACCCACTAGCTTCTAGAAACTTCTGGCAATTTCTAGAATCAGGGGGAGGTCCCGAAGGCCAGACCTGTAGAGCCCTTCAGCATGAACTACAGTAACCCAGAACCATTACCCAGACTCACCCAGACTAAAGTGAGTCAGCATACATTTACCTATTTTAACTGTACACTAAAGGATGCTACATGTACAGTATAATCCCTGCAGCAGGAGGAGGAGGGAGAGAGCAGCATCACAGGACATAGACTTCCATGCAAGGTGGGCAATACCGTTCTCTCCCACCCACCGATGGGCACTATTGTCAACCCTTCCCTCTGTGCACTATGGGATGGGATATTCCCCACAACCCTTTGGGGATTACAGTTCTTCTCCAACTCCTGCTAGAGACTATTGTTCCCCCCACCACCTGTTCAGCTCAACTGTTCCCCCACTTCCTCGAGCATCAATGTTGTCCTTTTACCTTCCACTGAGTACCAATGACACCCCACCATGCCCCGCTGACACATGCATTTTTCCTTTTTCCCCCAACTGACTACAGACATCAAGGCATTCTTCTTCTGGCAGACAGTAAAGCTGGAAATACACGGTTAGATTTTTCATAAAAAGATAGTTTCTCAGTACATTCTTTCTTGCAGTCATTGAGTAAATTAATTTATTTAGAAAACTAATAAAATTTCATCCGGGCATGGTATTTGAACGAAATCCCTGTGGTATTAAACAGGTCTCATTATTATTGTACAATTTTTCCTGAACGAAAACCACATTCGCAGTTAGAATTTTGTTTGTTAAAAAAATTACAAAAGACATTTTTTTTCCTTCCCACTGATCACGCAAGCTTGACATTTTTTCCTTCCACTGATTCCAAAGCATTTTTTCTTCCCAGGGACCACTGATTCCAGGGACCTGACTTTAAAACTCAGAATTCTAACTTTAAATCTCAGAATCCTGGCTTTGAAACTGAGAATTCTGACTTTGGAATTTAGAAGTTTGACTTTTAATCTCAGAATTCTGACTCTGAAACTCAGTTTTTTTTTATAAATTTTAGTATGGCCCTTAGTTTTAATCTAAGAATTCTGACTTTGAAACTCAGAATTTTTTATTCAGAACCATGTTTAATAATTTTTAGGCTGATGGCCCAGGGCCATACTGGTCCATACTGAACTTCCTCTTCCCTTTCAGGCACAGGATTTCTTACTGGATGTCATAGATGCTATTTATAAAGATGACACTTTCCAGCCTTACAATGTGAATGATGTCAGAGGTGGTGTCAGGATAGTCGTAGTCAGATATTGGAATAATATATGTAACTAGAAATAACAACACTGGCCTTTTAGAAGATAAAATACGTTTGCAGATGGCAGGGACCATTCCTAGAAGTCCTGAGGTGATCTGAGGATTATGTATGATTAGAATCCTGAAAAGAGTCTGGCGGTCTTCCTGGCACAAAAATGCTGATGATGTTTTTTCCTGATGCTGAATAAACTAAATTCCTTTATGAGGAAAGTAAAATACACATAAAGTACATTTCTGTTCCATTTTTCACAGACAGTCCTGATTTTGTGGAGCCTGGTATGGTATAACTGTAAACATTTGAGGTTTAGGTGGGCTAAAGAGTGGTCTGATGCTGGGCTATCATACATTTTACATTTATATTTAGGAGCGGTGCCATGTATAGATTCGTCATCATTAAAAGGGTTGTGACAGGCTGAATATACAATTTTAACTTTTGCATTTAACTGACACATAGTGTAAGGATAATGCTTATGCCCTGTACACACGACCGGTTTTGCTGTAGGAATAAACTCTGAAGGTTTTTACGACGGAGTTCCAACGGAATTCCGCTCAAGCTGTCTTGCATACACACGGTCACACCAAATTCCGGCTGTCCAGAACATGGTGACGCACAACACGTACAACGGGACTAGAAAACGGAAGTTCAATCGCCAGTAGCCAATAGCTTCCGTCTCATACTTGCTTCAGAGCATGCGTAGATGTTGGTGCATCGGAACAGCATACAGACGAGCAGTTTTTCCAATAGTAATTTGTTCCGTCGGAAAAATATAGAACATGTTCTCTATCTAAGTCCGTCTGAATTTTCGACAGAAAAGTCCGATGGGGCATACACACGGTCGGAATATATGATGAAAAGCTCCCATCAGACTCTTTCTGTCAGAAATTCCGCTCGTGTGTACACGCCATAACAGTTTTGGGAGTAAACAGAAGTCTTCACAGAACCATATTTAAGCAACATTCTTGAAAAGCATTAAGAGAGAGGCAAACTCAGAAAGGACAAGCTGCATGCATTTTGATCCTAAAGCAAGATCCTCACTTAAAATTCTAAAATTGTGTTGTGCTATCAATATAAAATGTGTAAAGTCATGATAACAATTATCCAATCAAGTGAAAAAAGTCTATACGTATCAAAGGACAGATGTGCAAATGACGCTGTAATTGAAAACAATTAATAAATAGTCCAATAAAGTCCATCAGATAAAAGAAAGTGCTCTTGTGCAAAAAGTTCATGTAAACACCGGTGTCATCAGGATCCCATGCTCCAATGTGAAAAAAGAATTCTTCACACCCAAAAGTGCACATCCCTCTCACAAGCCGCTTACCAGCTACTCTGACCCCAAGATGGAGGTCTGGCTGCACCTTATCACATTATCCCCATGGGATGGATGGATGTCAAGAGCCGGGATTATCATACAACCCAGATGATCCACAATAGACTCAGTGAGGAGGGAAAACAAAAGAGGTAGCAATTAAAGGTTCAGGCTTTTAATAAAGGTTAAAACTACTTACAACAGACAGGAGTAAGTTTGCAAATAGTACAGTCATACACATGCAACACCCCGGCGGGTGTGATGTCAACGCTGTAGCTCCACCCGACGCATTTCATTCAACAGATACCAGGGTGTTGCACATGCCTGCATGGGTTTTAAACAAGGAAGACTGCTCGCTCCTGTGATCCTGAGGATTTCAGCACATCACACAGCTCCCTTTTCTCTCACTAAACATTATCTGAAGTGCACAAAACTTACACTTTTATTCATGTCACAATACAGTAGCTTGGTGCGCTGTGTCTCTGGACAGTGATGTGATCCGTCCAGTGCGCTGCGATAAAATGCAGCATGTTGCAGATCACTGCAGCACAGCTCCAAGCTCGATTTCAATGTGATTTCAATACATAGAAAACAATTGTTTCTTGTATGTCCTAGCAGTGACACACAAGAAAAATGCTATTCACTGCACTATGTGTGAAATGGCCCTAAGTCATACATGTCACTTTTTATTTTTGCTCATAGTTCCACTTTAACTACTTCAATACAGGGCACTTACACCCCCTTCCTGCCCAGGCCAATTTTCAGCTTTCAGCACTGTCGCTGTTTAAATGACAATTGTGCGGTCATGCTACACTGTACCCAAACAAAATGTATATAATTTTGCTCCCAGATATAGAGCTTTATTTTGGCGTACACACGGTCGGACTTTTCGACCGGACTGGTCCGAAGGACGCCGACGGACCAAATCCGGCGGACAATTCGACCATGTGTGGGCTTCATCGGACCTGCAGCGGACTTTTTCGGACGAAAATCTGACGGACTTTAGCTTTGGAACATGCTTCAAATCTTTCCGACGGACTCGAGTCCGGTCGAAAAATCAGCTCGTTTGTATGCTAGTCAGAGGGACAAAAACCAACGCTAGGGCAGCTATTGGCTACTGGCTATCAACTTCCTTATTTTAGTCCGGTCGTACGTCATCACGTACGAATCCGTCGGACTTTGGTGTGATCGTATGTAGGCAAGTCCATTTGTTAAAAAGTCCATCGAAGGTCCGCCAAAAGTCCATTGAAAGTCTGTCGGACCGGCTGTTGGACTTTTGTAGCTGAAAAGTCCGACCGTGTTGATTTTGAAAAGCAAAAGTTTTTATTTTGTTTCTGTTATAAAATTTTGTAAATAAGTTTTCTCCTTCACTGATGGGCACTGATAAGGCGGCACTGACGGCACCAATGAGGTGGCACTGATGGGCACTGACAATGGGAACTGATAGGCGACAGTGATGGGCACTGGTAGACTGCACTGATGGGTGGCACTGATATGCAGCACTGATGAGCATTGATAGGCAGCACTGATGGGCACTCATGGGTGGCACTGGTGGGCACTGATAGGCGACACTGGTGGGCACTAAAAGGCTGCACTGATGGGTACTTATGGGTGGCACTGATAGGCGGCACTGCTGGGCACTGATAGGCGGCACTGCTGGGCACTGATATGCGGCACTGATAGATGGCATTGATAAGTATCACTGATGGCACTGGCACTGGCAGGCATTGGGGATGGGCACTGATTGGCAGCTGCCTGGGCACTGATTGGCAGCTGCCTGGTTACTGATTGGCATTTCCCTGGTGGTCTAGGGTGGCATACCTGGTGGTCCAGTGTGGTGGCAATCCCTGGTGGTCCTGGCGGCATCCTGGTGGTCCTGGGTGGGCATCCTAGGGGGGCTGCGCTGATAAACAATCAGCACAAGCCCCCCCTGTCAGGAGAGCAGCCGACCGGCTCTTTTCTACTCGCGGGCGGGAAGTGGTTAAAGAGACCCTGTCATCAGAGCATTCATTTTAACAGTAATCTTCCCAAAAGTTTATATGTGCGTTTAACATATTTCATGCTTGTTATTCGTCTGTAAAAGCCTCCCTTTTGTAGACATTCAAAAGCCCAGATACTGCTGCTAGGTGCATCCATCTTGTATGTAATGTCAGGAGCCCCAGTAGACTCAGAGTTAATACTCTAAAGGCAGTGATGGCGAACCTCAGCACCCCAGATGTTTTGGAACTACATTTCCCATGATGCTCAACTACACTGCAAAGTGCATGAGCATTATGAGAAATGTAGTTCCAAAACATCTGGAGTGCCAAGGTTTGCCATCACTGCTCTACAGTGTTTCCTTTCGCTCCTCCCTGATTCCAAAATAAAAGGTTGTATAAGAAGGTGGAAGGAGGGAAGAGTTGGGCCAGCACAGAGAGTAATTGGACACTCCAAGAGGAGGCGAGGGCTATGACATACTAGGAGGGAGGGGTCTGTGCTAGGGAATTGACTCATCTTGAAGACATCAAATTGATAGCCGGTGTTCTATCAGATTACTGCTACCCATCAAATTGTGTAACGGAAGTGACGTTCTGACCAAAAATACTTACTGCACATGCACTATGCGTTTGAACATGCACTTTACGACGCTATGCCTTCCAAACACTTCATGATCTGATGGGTAGTGGTAATCTGATAGAACAGCGGCAGCGGACATCTTACTACACCCAGCTAGGTCTTGAATATCAGAGTAATTTTAGCAATAAAGTGAGCGGATATAAATATGTATTGACATCTGTGATGCTGTTTTGATGTTACATTTTGTAATAAGCCGGACACCAGCAGTAGGAAGGTGGCGGGAGACATTTTGGTACACCCCGCACTGCTCAGCGCTAAACCTTTAGGCTTTCAAAATGAAACATCCAAACAGCATCACAGATGTCAATATATATATATATATATATATATATATATATATATATATATATATACACACACGCTCACTTTATTGCTAAAATTACTCTGAAAGGTGTAAGGTGTCCGCTGCCGATGTTGTCGAAGAATCTGATGGGTTCTGTTGGTAGTGAAGTGGAGATGTGTGTGGAACGCATAACTCTCCTTCGGTATCAGCATCAGCCGGCTCCTCCCACGCATTATGTCACAACCTCGTGACTTCCTTAGTGCCCTAATAGACAGATAGATCTAATAAAGAAAGTTATTAGTCCATGATTAGAAGTGAGCGGGGGGGGGGGATCGGCACCTACCTATCCATCTTCCGTGCGGGGGGTGGCATTGCTTTGCTGCCCCCCCCCCCCCCAAAATATTGAGCACCAGTCGCCACGTTTGTGTTTAGAAGCGTTTAAAAAATATATATATATATATATATATATATATATATATATATATATGTGTGTGAAATGATGAAAAACGCCTGTAAACGAAACGCAGGTAAACACGAGTTACCACATTTAGCAGCGTTTAGAAGCTTTTGCCGCTTGAAATGCCTCTAAACTCAGATTCTGAACCCATTTTTTTTGTGTTCCAAAAAAATCCTCTAAACTCAACTGCCTAGAAACGACTGTAAACGCCCCAGTGTACATGTACTGATAAGATAACATAGAGGAGACTTCAGAAGCAGTTGAAAATGCCCAACTGCTCCTAAACGTCCGTTTACCAGCAGCAGTGTACATGAGGTCTAAAGGTGTTCAAAAGCCAACCAGCAGTTAGTTTGTATAAAAGTTAGACAATTGATGCCCATGCCTGGTTGTCCAGCATTAATGGCGATTTGCACCTTGGGCAATGTTAGTAAATAACCCTGTCTTCTGGGGAACCAAACGCTAACAGCAATACTCGCATAGGAACATTATGTGATGGTTCTGTTTTATCTTCCCGCCTGCCATTCCACAGGCTTGATATTCCATTTGAGAAGCAATTTTATGCCATCAGCCCCTGGACTAAAACGAAAGTCTTTAGCATTTTACAATGGAATAATGCCTTCTTGCATACGATGGTAATTTGGAGCGGCAAATGACAGCTCACATCCCCAGACACAAATGCAATCCGTTCAGTATTGTGCCGGCGCTGTAAGAATAGTGTAGCGCACAAAGGGCTATTCAGTCCCAGCAGTTTGAAACCAAACTCCTGCATATTCTCCCTGGGAGCTGATTATTCCCAAATTCACATCTTCTTTTGTCCATAGCCCATCTGCTCGTATAATAGCCTCGGCCTAACGTCGCAATCATGTAGGCGTCAGGTACAAAGTAGAAACACACACAGGAGAAAAAAAAAACAAATAGAGTGTTTATTCTGCAATATCGTATGTCTGATTAATACAAAAAACAGGGTTGCAAAAAAAATAAAAAGCAACGCTTGTTTGTGCCTACTCTGTACGTTTCTGAATGGGTTATGTTGCCTATAGTCTTTAAAGGGTGGTTGGACTTACCTAAATGGTTTAACTGCCTGAAGATTTTTTTTTCAGACTGTCACATAAACAAGCATGCTTGTAGTGCAGACAGACACTTCAGATATCAGTTTAGATGGAGGCAAAACAGTAGAGATTGACTCAAATATCCAAGGTGGCCAATTAATGTTTCTCCTAAGACTGGTCACAAGCAACAGGTGTCATGAAGTTCTAAAAGGTGAGGAATGTCAACCAGGGGCGTACCTACAGGGTTGCGACCCACCCTGGTGCTCAGGTGGCCGTGCGGCCCCCTTTATACACCTGGATAGGAAGAGTGGCAGGGACGGCTACATATAGAGGAACCAATCTCTCCATTTTCCTCTTGCCGCTGAATGCCTGCGGGATGGAGAGGAGGAGAAGCGGGCTTTTAGCAGCTGCAGGGGGAAAATGGAGAGATCGGTTACTCTAAATGCTTCCCCCACCGCTCCTCCTATCCAGCTTCTTTCTGCTTTCCCCATGTGTTCTCCAGCCCCCTCGGGCTCTTTCCAGGCCCCCATGTTCTCTCCTGCCCCCCCCTTCAACCCCCGCAGCTTTGTCGAGTCCCCCCATCTTCTGCATTTATTTCATATATTTGTTGGTCCGGGTGGTTTAGAAAAATGTTGCATTTTTTTCCGGAAGATTGCTATATATTCAATATATTATTGTATCGTATTTATTTGAAAAGTTCTAAAATAGGAGGATTGTCAACCAGGGGCGTACCTACAGGGTTGCGACCCACCCTGGTGCTCAGGGGGCCGTAAGGTCCACCTTGTACACCTGCATAGGAAGAGTGGCGGGGGCATCTGTATATAGAGGAACCAATCTCTCCATTTTTCTCCTGCAGCCGCTGAATGCTTGTGGGAAGGAGAGGAGGAGAAGCAGGCATTCAGAGACTGCAGGTGGAAAATGGAGATATCGGTTCTTCTATATGCTGCCCTCGTCGCTCCTCCTATCCAGCTTCTTTCTGCTGCCTTTGTGTGCTCTCCAGCCCCCCCCCCCTGCTCTTTCCAGGCCCCCATGCTCTCTGCTGGCCCCCACTTTATCACCCGCAGCTTTGCTGGGTTCCCCCCCTCCCCTCTCCCACCGGCTGCTGCAGGGATCTGTCAGGATGGAGAGTGGGATAGGGGTTGGTAAATGTTTAATTGAATTCCTTCCTTTTCTGAATGGAGTGTCAGTGATCCATACCAATCTACCAGGGTCACAAAGGTTGCACTTGCGCCCAGGCCCGGCCAGGGGTCAGCAGGGCCCTCCAGGGTTTCTTGCACGGGGACCCTAAAGGTTCTAGTTACGCCACTGTTGTCAACTGATCTGGGCAATGTTTAATTTCTTGGACATTACCACCCAAACCCAAGACAGCAGCTGCAACAATTTGTTGACAACAAATGTTAAAAAATTTACATATACAGTATAAAAGTGCAGCGCTAAAAACATAAAATAAATCTGTGTTCATACAAATCAATAGTGGTTATTCACATTCATTAATCAATTCAAAGGAAAGTCCCAAGTATTAAAAACAGAAGCGTGTGAACACCTTTAAAATGCCTGGAAAAGAATCTTCTGTGCAATATTCACCCACAATTCACCAACAGTGAGCAACCAAAACTCCTTACCAGAATATATTCACCCTCTTTAAACTCCCCACCAGTGGTCCAGAGACACCCAGCTCACTTGGTTACTCTTCTCATAAAAGGCATAAAGATAAACAGCCTCATGGTGTAGTAGTATAAAAAACAGGGATTTATTGAATTAAAATATTCACTCACATTACAACGAATAAGATTTGCATATCACAAAACTGCAAATCCGACTTTCAGAAGATGATGATGTTACACGACAGGTTGACTCTTACCTACGCGTTTCGTCATGTGCGACATCACAGCTAGTGCCTGTCATCACGCAATAAATACCAGCTTACTGGAAGGAAAGATCACCAATGTGTCATATGCATTCAAAAGATCAGAACCAAGGTAACTAACTGAAACAGGAGATCACACCGGTGCTGTTCATGTCTCCAATCACGGAACTATGAAATATAGCAGTAACGCCATCTTGCGGCAAGCCTCCATTCTCACAACATACGACATAAAATATTAGATTTTAGTCATAACACCATCTTATGGAAATTCTGATTATTACAGTATTTAACTTCCTTGGGCAATATTCCTGGAAAATGATAACTTTTTTTTAAATAAAACCTAAAATTTAAAAAATATAAAAGATTGTCTAAAAGAGACCCTAATCAAAATAATAATACAATTAGCACAAAAGATTTCTATCTAATTAAAGTGCAATATCCCACTGGAGTAGTATATTAATCCAAAAAGACCCCAGCATAAGAGCTCGTCTGGACTATAATGCACAAATAAAATGAACTATTATTATTAAAACAATTCACACCCTTTTCTATATTTAAACTGAATGGGATGAATACCGTATATACTCGAGTATAAGTCAAATTTTTCAGCCCTTTTTTTTGGGCTGAAAGTGTCCCTTCGACTTATACTCGAGTCCCCGCCGTCTGTCTGCATGATCAGTGTGTCATGCAGGCAGACGGCGGCCGGCGTGTGATGATAGTGTTCGCCGGCTATTGCAGCTTTCAAAAGCCGCGCCTCCTGCTCATCTGTGATAGGCTGAACAGCTGTCAGTGTACAGCCTATCACGGACATTCTCTCATCCTCGTCCGTGGTATGAGAATGAGAGAATGTCCGTGATAGGCAGTCAGCGGTCACAGACGAGGAGGAGGCGCGGCTTTTGAACTGTGGAATGGCCGCCGAACACTATCATCACACGCCGGCCGCCGTTTGAGGATGGAGATTGCCACAGGGAGGATGGATATCGCCACAGGGAGGCTGCACAGGACACAGGTAGGCTGCACATGCACACAGGACACATGCACACAGGACATGTACAGGACACAGGACATGTACAGGACACAGGACACACATGTACAGGACACACATGTACAGGACACACATGTACAGGACACACACACATGTACAGGACACATGCACAGGGTACAGGTAGGCTGCACAGGGCACAGGGAGGCATGCAGCTGCAGATGGGCATTGTTGACCCCCCTCTGCATTTCTCACCCTCGTCTTATACTCGGGTCAATAAATTTTTCCCAGTTTTTTGTGGTAAATTAGGGGCCTCGACTTATACTCGGGACGACTTATACTCGAGTATATACGGTATTTTTAAATTATATATCCAGTGGGTCTCTAATCTGGAAATTTCCCATCTAACTTGACTTTCTCTCCAGTTTAGGATAAATGTATCAATAACCATAAAAATAGTACCTTCTGGATTCTTCCTATGATGGGTTCCATAATGTTTAGAAACACAATGGCCCAAAAAAACTTGCTGTATGTTAGCAACATGTTCATTCAAACATGCATACTAGCTCATTATGCCTTTGTCATGCAGGTTTTTTTTTTTTAAATTTACAACCACTTTAACATCCATACAGTGCTACCTATGTACTGTAGGTCGTATGGGCATTGTAACATAAACCACGTTTTTAGAAGAACATGTAATAAAATAATTGATGTCATTAGATGATGTTTTAGATGTATTTCTAGAGTGAAAACTAGTAAACTATCTACTCTTTAGATTGTTTAGTTTACATATCCCACATTTGCGACAAGGGAAAAAAACCTTCATAGCTTGAAAAAACATTGGTGTCATAGGAGGGTCAATACCATTAGGAGCAACTTGAAGTTTCAGAGAGAGAGCTCCTCTATAAATTATTGAAGGGGCCTCAGGAAAAAGAGGACCCAAAAAAATTTGTTTAAAGCACTCCAATGTTCTTAATAACATGATGTTGAGTAGAAAAAGTAGTTAGGAAAGAACATTATTCTCAGATTTCCCAACTAACATCTAATTTCTATCATATAAACCCACCTCTGTAATGACCTGATCAAGCTGATTTATATCATATCCCCTATCTAGGTTCAAGGTAATCCTCATGATGGGTGCAATTTAATTTCACTGTAAAAAATTGGCTCTTAGATACCGATCTTAACTATGCTTGATAGTGACAACTATCCAATCTAATAAAGCCATTACTATATGTTTCTTTAAAAATGTAGTAGTGAGCATATATTCTCCGTAATTGTAATGCCTAAATCTGGGAGATGTAACTTATGTTTACTAGCCTCATGTTGTAATAAGATACGCATCACTGTCATTCAGATAATGAATAAAAGCATTAAGGGACTCAATATCACCATCCCATAGGAGGAAGACATCGTCAATATACCTTCGCCAAATAACTAGGTCTGGACTCCAATCTTTAAAGATGACGTCCTCCTCCCATTTGGCCATGAATAAATTGGCCATACTAGGCACGAATTTATCACCCATTACAACGCCTCGGTTTTGTAAATATTAAGATCCCCAAACCAAAAGTAATTGTGCTTCATTGCAAAATCAAGCAACCATTGCACCAACTCCCTTTTGATAAAAGGGAGCCCCTCATCTTTCTATAGAAACCAATCCACTGCTTAAAACCCATGCCTGTGGGCTATAATAGAGTAAAGAGATGTTACATCCATGGTTGCCAATATGCACCTATCCTTCCTTTGTATAGCCTTAAGCACATTAATAACCTGAATAGTGTCCCTCAGATAAGAAGGTGTTTGTGTTACTAGTGGCTGAAGGAACCCATCAATATATCTCCCAGTTTTAGAAGTCGATACCACTAATTATAGGTCGGGCTGGGGGATTGATGAAATCCTTGTGCACCTTTGGCAAATATATTTCTGGGACCTGAGGGGCACCAATGTTGGGGATTGTTATTGTGTCCACTGACACCAATGCTGTGGTTTATCTCTGCACTCACTGCCACCAGTGCTGGTGGTTATTGTACTCCGACTTCTTCAGTGTCCACTGAAAATGCAGGAGGGATAAAATTTTTAGATGTTGAGGTGTGTTATAGCTCATTCATTTTGAATGGGCTGTCTAACTTAATGCAATGCACCTCAATGCACAAAACTGTACAGATTTTTTGCGGCGCTCTGAAAGTGTCAGGGGCCGCACTTGAAGACCTCTATAATATTCAAGTTGACCACCACTGCTTTAGCTACTGAAACACAATCAAACATGCATTAAAGCATCTCAGAGGCACTTTTTTTGGTTTTTTTTGCACCTACTGCTAATGTAAAAGCTTGTAGATGGGCATTTGTTTCAGCTCAATACCTTTATCTTCATACAAATGAATAGGAATGCAAAAACAACTTGATAAAGCTTAGAAGGTGATCAGAAGCAGGTCAGATGGAGGTCACAAAAAAGTAACACACACAAAGATGCAAGATGAAGTGCATAATGAAAGAGCATCGTATGCAGGAAGAGGACGTGCACTATATAGGGGTGGGACAATGAGTTATATATATAAGTTATATATGTAAAGACTTCCTTAGCTAGGACCAACTGCATTTCTCCCCACTCTGATAGTTTTTTTGTTCTTTTGAATGCTTTGTTCTTTTACTTTCTGTCATACCTTTCTAAAAAGAGTGCTCTGTTGGGGACACTTACCTGTTATGGTTTAAAAGCCTGTGAAGTCACATGCCCATCAATGCCTCAGTTTTTGCACCTAGCTATTACGAGGAGCCAGTTTTTTTCGCACACATACTAAAACACCCAGTTTGTACTGGAAAACACACTTAGAATATAAAAACATTATACGTTTTTTGAAAGGAGACCATGGAATAAAAACATGGTAGTTGCAATTTGTATGTGAAATTTTTGGTCCAGCTTGGTCCAAATGAATTACTTGACATCACAAGAAATCCGGAGTTCAACTTTAAATGAGGGTACAGCTGCAAAATGCTACATTGCGGCAAACTACGACACTCAAAATGTTCTGTAGGTGACACTTTAAAGCTCATCAATTTAGAGTAAACTTTAAATGATGGCCCTAAAATTATTCCTCTTTCTACAGTATGTGCAGTAAAAGCCAATATGCGTTGTGCAATAGTTGTTTATGTATCTGTGTGCACTGTATGCATGCATTTGTGTTCATATATGCTTGCACGCAGGGACAGGTTAGCTTTAAAAATATTTTTTTTATTTATTATATAAAAAAAAAATATGTTGACACATTTTTCATTTAAATTTATTGCTATCACAAGAGGGCCAACAAGCACAGTTACCCTTTACAGATCCATTTATTCATGGATCTCTTGGATCAAATGTACTCAATCAGCTGTTTTGCTGATCTCATCAAATGGGATCTGACAGGCCTAAATTCCAAAAGTGCTCAGAGCAGCATGTTACCAGGTTTATTGCTTCTAGGGGAGACTGAGAAATGCACTTTTCTAAATACCCCACTACTCGCCATCCTGACAGTGCCAAATGATACCCCAGACTCCTGGATGACACATTTGAGCCTGGAACACATGTAAGGGAGAGGAACGCGCATACCATCTGTAACATATAGAAGTGATCACTTTTGTATGAATGTCGATAACTGGCTGAATATAACTTTTTACAAAACTTCTAGACAATTCTGACATGTCGTAATACTTATGGAGGCAGCTGTAAATACGTTAATCTAATAGGGATTACACACACTATTTGCAGTGTCCTGCATTTTTCTTCACTGGATAAATGCAGATCACCGCTAGGCCACATAGAAAACAAATGTTTTCTATAAGCCCCGTTCACACTGCAATGCTAGTGCGATGTGCAGTGTGGTGCAATGCAGAAATATGCAGCATGTCTGCATTTGTTGCAATACACTGAATGGTGCCACATGCCACACCGTGCTGCTTTTCAGTGATATGAATGTAACATTATTGTGACATTTCAAAATAACTTGTAAAAAGAACAAAAAAAAAAAAAAACCCATAAAAACAAGCACTGCAAAGCGCTGAAACGTGCATTGCAGTGCTGCTCCTTGCTGGAGCCATTATTGCAATAGACTGCATGGTAAAATGCTGCCTTTTTCCTGTGTTGGTTAGTGTAAAGGTAGCTATAGTTTGGCTTAATTAAGGCAACAACATTAGTGATTTGCTGAAAAATTATTAATTAAACCATAAACCATCTCCAATAAATGCAAACCAGTGAAACAAAGACAAACGAAAAAATATATATGAAAAAAGCAAACCAATGTGGGGCAAAAATCTCACAATGCAATTTATAGATTTCTTCTTCACTATGATATATTAAACTAGATTGATTGATATGTGCAATAGCTCCTACGTTTGCTCCATTTTTATAAATTGTACAATTGTATTTTTTAAATATTAAAAAAAAAAAATTAGGATCCCTGTTGGGGGCTTTGGTGAACTATCAGTGGTCTTAACAGACCTCTGATGTTTCACCTTTGAGACAAAGAAAGGAGATTGAGGACACAGCCCTCAATCTCATTCTCGGCAGCCTCAGCAGCACAGAATGAATGGACAGGAATAGCTCTCTGTAGAGCTTCCTGTTCATTCACCAACTGAATGCGGACTTGCTGCAATTGTGCAACAAACTTGTGAAGTCTAGCAAACAGCTAAGCTGTAGTATTGTAGTATTGCTTGCTATCTGGGCAGTAGATTTCGGTCTTTATGGGTTTTTAATGACTTACAAAAAAATAGTGTAGGTGAAGGGTGTGAATTTTTTTTGTTTGAGTTGGTTTTTTAGCAGTCTACTATTGCCTCCTGGTGTTTGCCTTCCCACTCAAACCTTGCTTGATGCTGTAGAGGAGACCTGAAGAGGCTAATAGAAAGCCAAATTCAGATATGGAATGTAGTTGCATTTGACAAATACTTTGGTATTTTTATTTAGTACTTGGGAGCTCAACTGTAACTTTAGACCTTAGTGCTGCAAAAAGGAAAGTGGAAGTTTTAAAGCATGAATGACAGTGCCCCTTTAAGCGCAGCATTTATAAGCATTAGTGCTTTATATACACAATTTAATAGCAAGAAGAAAATGGAAGTGATTATGAATCACGTTGAAAGGTTTCAATATCTGCCAGTATTTGGGGGATTAAAGCAGATGAATACTAATGATAGACGAGGGATTATTAGCAGTAAGAGCCAAAGCTGTCTATTCATGTGTGGGCCAAGGAGCAGGAAATATCCAGGTGCTCTTTATCCTGCAAGATTTAGAGGACTTGTGTCTCTTCAGCTCATTTTCTGCCCTATTAAACTTATTAGACTAATAGGCTTTAAAAAACTTTTTCCAAGAGTACTGACAAACCTGCCTTGCTCCGATATTTGCTCTGGCAACACTTAAAAGCACAGAGGTTATAGTAAATGTGAGAGTTCTTAGAACGGAATCCGTTAGGGGGTTAATTTATCTCTCCTCGTGGCAAGGTGGATATTAATAAAAGGAAACTACAGAATTGACTGTTTTTCTTTTAGTATCTACTGTTTATGAATTTGATCAGCTTAAGTAGAACTCCAGGAAAACAAAATTAAAAAATAATAGACTATTTAACGACTTGTCTAGGCGCACCAATGATGTTGACTTCCTTACCTGTCACTTTGGCCTTGCTGTTGCAGGTTCCTGTTTGTATTTTTTTTTTTCAGTGCGCGACTTGGTTGGGGTTTGCTGAGTTTTGAACTTATGGTTTGCCACACGTCTTATATTCCCTTTTTTTTTCTCCTTATTCTCTCACATTTTGTTTGCCCTATCCCTTTATTGTTTTTCTTTATATATGTAGCTTTGGCTTACGAATTGCCCTGCTTCTCATGGGTCTGGCTCAGTAATTGGTCCCACCTGAACTATGGAGCTCGCTAGCTTTTATTCACGGCTGGGTCGATACTCCATGGTTATTGGTCGTTGGGTGCTGGTGGTCTGTACTTTAGCCCCCTGGTCTGTCGCTCTAGCCACTCAGGCATCCTATGGCCAGGTGGAACATCCCTGGATTCCCTCCAAACTGCCTGTGTATATCCCTATTTAGACTACCTGCCAATGATAGCGAGCCCCTGTTTGAACTGCTTGTTTTATGTTGTTATTAATGTATGATGGTCTGCATAATATGATTCCAACCTCAGGCTCATTTGTATTATCTTTTCTTGCTTTTTGAACATGCCTCCCTAACCCGGAGTATGAGGCACTATGATTCTTATGGGAGTAGAGATTGTCAAGTTTTCTAACTTGTAGCATTGCATTACTTGCTCACATGTGGATACAGACTTGTTTCATTATTCTGTCTTTGTATTTGTAAAATTTTAAAATTTTAAATAAAGATTACATAAAAAAAAAAATAGACTAGTAAAAGTAAGAATAAGAAAAGCAAAATGAATGAAGATGATGCTACAACCTGTGCCTCTTGATAATAATGCTGAAAAGGCTATACCTGTGCCTGAACCACAGCCGCACACAGTGTCCAGCTATCCACAAATAGAGAAGGTCAGTAACACGGTATGCCTTGTAGTTAAAATTGCTATACCCCTAAAAGAAAATAAGATCCCGTATGTTTAAGACATGCTGTATAGCGCAGTGCTCGTGCTATGTAATTTTTCCCTTACTTGTAAAAAACCTGGTTGATCCTGCCAGTTCCTGTTTCCCCCTGTCTGTGCTGACCACGGTAAACATGGCTGCTGCATGATTACCGTGGTCAGTTTACGTGCTGTTTACTCTATCATCCCGCTGCTCTCCTCTGACAGGGTCTGACAATCTCTCCCCTCCCTCATTGTCAGCGTAAGAGCGGCTCCCCTCTATTCAGCTGCAATATGCAGTATAAATAAATGTACCCCCCTCTAGTTTAGGCTGCATTCTGCCATAGTGTATGTGATTATTTAAAACAAAAAGGCTAAATACCTTTTCCCTCACTGCCGCTGTGTGGTCATGTGACCCCCTGTGCTGGCCTGGCTGACGTCACAGGGGAATCTTGGCTCCTCCCGCTACTCTCCATAGATCAGGGTCGGCCAGCACAGGGAGATCACGTGACCACATAGCTGCGGTGTTAGAAAAGATATTTAGCTTTTTATTTAAAAAAAACAAACACTTATGCCCTGTACATACGATCGGACTTTCCAACAACAAATGTTGGATGTGAGCTTGTTGTCGGAAAGTCCGACCGTGTGTATGCTCCATACAACATTTGCTGTCGGACTTTCCACCAACAAATGTTTGAGAGCAGGTTCTTAAATTTTCCGACAACAAAACTTGTTGTCGGAATCGAGCAGAAGAGCCGCACTGGTTATTGAACTTCATTTTTCTCGGCTCGTCGTACGTCTTGTATGTCACCACATTCTTAACGTTCTGAATTTCCGACAACATTTGTGCGACCGTGTGTATGCAAGACAAGTTTGAGCCAACATCCTTCGGAAAAATATCCAGTTTTGTTGTCGGAAAGTCTGATCGTATGTACGGGGGATAACACTATTGTTACTGGCAGCCTAAACTGGAGAGGGTACATGTGAAGTCACATAGTGACTTTACAAACCCTTTAAAGGATTCTTCTTTATTTCAAATGCATCAAGACAACAGGGGAGGACAATGCACAGAGAAGGTTGATTATGGGCTTTAGTTCAAATCAGGGCTGAAATGCATCAACCTTGATTATGGGCTTAAGGCCCAGGTTCACACTGATGCGAGTCCATAACGAATGCGATGCGTCAAAAACACTTTAAATTCGCATGTCATCGCTAAAGTCATTGTTTTCAATGACGGTCGTTCACATACATGCGTTGCGATTCCACTACGAATGCGATGCGATAAAAAAAGGGTCTTGTGCGAGTTTACTGCGTTGCGAATTTAGTCTCCATAGACATCAATGTAAATCGTTCTTGAATCGCATTAAGGCCCGGTTCACACTGATGCGAGTTCATAACTAATGCGATGCGTCAAAAACACTTTAAATTCGCATGTTATCCCTAAAGTCATTGTTTTCAATGACGGTCGTTCACATATATACGTTGCGATACCACTATGAATGCGATGAGATAAAAAAGGGTCTTGTGCGAGTTTACTGCGTTGCGAATTTAGTCTCCATAGACATCAATGTAAATCGTTCTTGAATCGCATTGATTGGTTCACATATGTGCGAATTTGTCACCTCCAGCTCCTCCTCCCAGTACTGCCCCCTCACTTCCTGTTTCCTGTCTCATGTCCATATGCAAACAGATAAGATGGCCCCCAGGCGTCGGAACAGCATCAACAATGTGGAGCTCATCAGACTTGTCCGTGACAGGCCGTATATATGGGACAGCCGTATACCCGAATATAAAAATAATGCCCAGAAGAGCAGAGGCTGGGAAGAAATTTGTAAAACCTTGTATGGAGACTGGGAAGCCTTCACACCTTAAGTTCGCAAACATAAACGTAAGTACATATTTATTCATCCCACTGACCACCAATCCCTCTGACCACCAATGTAAGGGCATGTATACCACTGACCACCAATGTAAGGGCATACATCCCACTGACCACCAATCCCTCTGACCACCAATGTAAGGGCATGCATCCCGTTGACCACCAATGTAAGGGAATGTATCCCACTGAGCACCAATGTAAGGGCATGTATCCCATTGATGACCAATTTAAGGGCATGCATCCCACTGACCACCAATCCCTCTGACCACCAATGTAAGGGCATGCATCCTGCTGACCACCAATGTAAGGGCATGTATCCCGCTGACCACCAATGTAAGGGCATGTATCCCGCTGACCACCAATGTAAGGACATGTATCCCACTGACCACCAATGTAAGGGCATGTATCCCACTGACCACCAATGTAAGGGCATGTATCCCACTGATGACCAATGTAGGGGCATGCATCCCGCTGACCACCAATCGCTCTGACCACCAATGTAAGGGCATGCATCCTGCTGACCACCAATGTAAGGGCATGTATCCTGCTGACCACCAATGTAAGGGCAAGTATCCCACTGATGACCAATGTACGGGCATGCATCCCGCTGACTACCAATCCCTCTGAGCACCAATGTAAGGGCATGCATCCCGCTGACCACCAATGTAAGGGCATGTATCCCACTGATGACCAATGTAAGGGCATGCATCCCACTGACCACCAATGGAAGGGCATGTATCCCACTGACCACCAATGTAAGGGCATGCATTCCGCTGACCACCAATCCCTCTGACCACCAATGTAAGGGCATGCATCCCACTGACTACCAATGTAAGGGCATGTATGCCACTGACCACCAATGTAAGAGCATGTATCTCACTGATGATCAATGTAAGGGCATGCATCCCATTGACCACAAATCCCACTGACCAGCAGTGTAAGGAGCATTGTTCTCACTCACTACCAATTAATTGTTTGTTTTATTTGATTACAGAAGAACTCATATGTACTAGGTGGCAAAGCCTCAAGGATACACTTCAAAGACACCAGAAACTGGAGTGTGAATCACAAAGTGGGTCTGGTGCCGCCCCAAAGCGTCCCTATGCTTTTGCCAGATACCTGGATTTTCTCAAGCCAGTTCTAGAATTAAGTAAGTAAGTTTTCATACAAGAATAGGTCTCTCTACCATCTCTCTCTAATTTACCTGTCCTCCCCCAAACCTTTGTTTCGGCCCCTATCATCTTCATACTTAGAATTTCACGTAACAACTTTTGTATTTCAGCACAGAAGCAAGTTGGGAAGAGGAGGAGGAAGAGGGAGAGGAGCATGCTGCTTTTGTTGACGTAGATGAGGGAGTATCATTTGCTTGCACAAACCGAGAGGATTCATCATCTATGGAGGTAGAGGGTGACGCAATCGAGGTACATGAGTCATCTACTCAGGAGCAAGATAATGAGGATACTGACATTTCTACACCTTCCAACAGAAGGCAAAGGCAAACATCTACCTCACGCAGTAACCAAAGCAGCAGGGCAGCAGAACAGGTGGAAGACAAAGACGAGACAAATAAATTACTCCACATAGTGTCAGGGATCAGTGAACAAATCGATGTCCAGTGATCCCGTCATACTACAGTATGTTTGCCCTAAGTTTGGTGCCTCTTCTCAAAGAGGTCTTGCCAGACCATTACTTCAACATGAGGATTGCAGTGCAACATTGCATACATTCCTTCACTATGCCAAGCCATGTTTCAGTGCCAACGCACGAGAGTACTAGTACTCAAATAATTACTCCCATTTCTTCTGCCTCAAACCTTGCACTAAACCCTGATCCTTCTAGTTTTGCTGACCACTCAAGCATGTATGAGACCCCCAGATCAAGAATTCCATATCCCATTCCTTCACCAATTGACTCATTAATGACCCCCCCAACTAGAACCCCGGATATGACAAGAGCAATGGAATTGAGACCACGCGACTCAACTCCTCACCATTTCCCACAACAAAGCAGACCACCACAGCTCTACAATCAAATGCCATCCATGCCAAACCACTATCCACCTGTGTCAAGACCTTTGGAACAGCTCAAATCAATCATTCCAAGTCCTTATCCATATAGAAATCAATCACTTGAAGTTAATTCAATCGTGCCTCCAACAAATTCACAATATGGGCCCCCAAGTGAACCACTGGATAGAGTGATATCCCCGCCTGTGACTTTGAGGCAAGCTTCGCATGAGAAACAGAGTGTTACAACATTTTTGAATCTATAGATGCCTTCCTGTTAAATGGCACTGCCACTTTCATGTTGTTAATCCATATTGGATTTGTTTACGTAATGTTTTATATTTTTTTGTGAATTTGCATCCCACCTCTGACCAAAATGAATGTCAGGGCATGTATCCCACCTCTGACCAAAATGTAAGGGCATGCATCCTATTGACCACCAATCCCACTAACCACCAATGTAAGGGCATTTATCCTACTGACCACCAATGTAAGGGCATTTATCCTACTGACCACCAATCCCACTGACCACCAATGTAAGTGCATGTACCCCACCTCTGACCAAAATGTAAGGGCATGCATCCTACTGACCACCAATCCCACTGACCACCAATGTAAGGGCATGTATCCCACCTCTGAACAAAATGTAAGGGCATGCATCCTACTGACCACCAATCCCACTGACCACCAATGTAAGGTCATGTATCCCACCTCTGACCAAAATGTAAAGAGCTGTGGTGCGATTATGCAATATGGGCCCCCGAGTGAACCACCGGATAGAGAGATGTCCCCGCCTGTACCTTTGAGGCAAGCATCGCCTGAGAAACAGAGTGTAACAACATTTCCTGAATTTATAGATGCCTACCTGTTAAACGGCACTGCCACTTTCATGTTGTTAATCCATATTGGATTTGTTTACGTTATGTTTTATATTTTTTAGTGAATTTGAACAGTTTATGCAGATATTTGTTCATATCTTGATGGGTTAACTTAGGAAATAGATTGAAAAAAGATTAGGGTGAGAGGGGAGATGCACCACCAATGTAAGGGCATGCATCCCACCTCTGACCACCAATGTCAGGGCATGTATCCTACCTCTGACCAAAATGTAAAGGGCTGTGGTGCGATTTTGCAATATGGGCCCCCGAGTGAACCAGCAGATAGAGTGATATCCCCGCCTGTGCCTTTGAGGCAAGCAACGCCTGAGCAACAGAGTTAGAACATTTTTGAATTTATAGATGCCTACCTGTTAAACGGCACAGCCTCTTTCATGTTGTTAACCATATTGAATTTGTTTACGTAATGTAAAACTTTTTTGGTCCATACCAACTTTTCAGGTCCGTGTGGATTATGCAGTGGGATACATGTACAAAAGGAGGAGGAAGAGAGAGAGTACGAGAGTGAGGTGGAGGTATAGGTGCTTCTTTTTGTATAAGAAATGTGAAAATTCCACTATGTCCATGTGTGTTAAAGAGTAAAGAAACAGATAGGAAGTGGGAGGGTCAGATGAAGTAGGAGGGTCAGAGGAAGTTAGAGGATCAGAGGAAGTTGGAGGGTCAGAGAAAGTTGGAGGGTCAGAGAAAGTGAGAGGGTCAGAGAAAGTGAGAGGGTCAGAGAAAGTTAGAGGGTCTGAGGAAGTTAAAGGGTCAGAGAAAGTTGGAGGGTCAGAGAAAGTGAGAGGGTCAGAGAAAGTGAGAGGGTCAGAGCAAGTGAGAGGGTCAGAGAAAGTGAGAGGGTCAGAGAAAGTGAGAGGGTCAGAGGAAGTTAGAGGGTCAGAGAAAGTTGGAGGGTCAGAGAAAGTGAGAGGGTCAGAGAAAGTGAGAAGGTCAGAGGAAGTTAGAGTGTCAGAGAAAGTTAGAGGGTCAGAGGAAGTTAGAGGGTCAGAGGAAGTTGGAGGGTCAGAGGAAGTTAGAGCGTCTGAGAAAGTTAGAGGGTCAGAGAAAGTTAGAGGGTCAGAGAAAGTTGGAGCGTCTGAGAAAGTGAGAGGGTCAGAGGAAGTTAGAGAGTCAGAGAAAGTTGGAGGGTCAGAGAAAGTGAGAAGGTCAGAGAAAGTGAGAGGGTCAGAGAAAGTGAGAGGGTCTGAGGAAGTTAGCGGGTCTGAGGAAGTTAAAGGGTCAGAGAAAGTTGGAGGGTCAGAGAAAGTGAGAGGGTCAGAGAAAGTGAGAGGGTCAGAGCAAGTGAGAGGGTCAGAGAAAGTGAGAGGGTCAGAGAAAGTGAGAGGGTCAGAGAAAGTGAGAGGGTCTGAGGAAGTTAGAGGGTCAGAGAAAGTGAGAGGTTCAGAGAAAGTGAGAGGGTCAGAGAAAGTGAGAAGGTCAGAGGAAGTTAGAGTGTCAGAGGAAGTTAGAGTGTCAGAGAAAGTTAGAGGGTCAGAGGAAGTTAGAGGGTCAGAGGAAGTTGGAGGGTCAGAGGAAGTTAGAGCGTCTGAGAAAGTTAGAGGGTCAGAGAAAGTTAGAGGGTCAGAGAAAGTTGGAGCGTCTGAGAAAGTGAGAGGGTCAGAGGAAGTTAGAGAGTCAGAGAAAGTTGGAGGGTCAGAGAAAGTGAGAAGGTCAGAGAAAGTGAGAGGGTCAGAGAAAGTGAGAGGGTCTGAGGAAGTTAGAGGGTCTGAGGAAGTTAGAGAGTCAGAGAAAGTTAGAGGGTCTGAGGAAGTTAGAGGGTCAGAGGAAGTTAGAGGGTCAGAGGAAGTTAGAGGGTCAGAGGAAGTTAGAGAGTCAGAGAAAGTTGGAGGGTCAGAGAAAGTGAGAGGGTCAGAGAAAGTGAGAGGGTCAGAGAAAGTGAGAGGGTCTGAGGAAGTTAGAGGGTCTGAGGAAGTTAGAGAGTCTGAGAAAGTTAGAGGGTCATACTAAGTTAGACTTGAAGGAAGAGATTAAAGAGGAGTTCCACTCAGGGGGGCCATAAAAAAAATAAAAAAATTAAAAGTCAGCAGCTACAAATACTGCAGCTGCTGACTTTTAATTGGACACTTACCTGTCCTGGAGTCCAGCGAAGCGGGGGATCAAAGCCCCGCTCGTCTCCCCCTCCGTTCAGCAGCGCCGGCATTGCAACTGTGGGCGCCGGGCTGTGGCTTCACAGCCTGGCACCCACTGCGCATGCGCGAGCGGCGCCGCTCGCCATGATTGGCCGCTGAGTCACCTGGGACCTGTAATGAGTCCCAGATGATTGACAGGAGGGAGGGAGCAGAGCGGAGCCCTTCCTGTGCCGAGGGGAAAGTGATGTCACCAGCCCAGGCTAAGGAAGGGGCAGACTACGAGGGACCACCTAGCAGCAGGCATTTAGAGGTAAGTTAAAAAAAAAATCCAAATTTTTTTTGGTTTTTTTTTTAGGATTTTTTATGTATATTTGTTTTTTTGGGTGGAACCCCACTTTAAGTGAGGTGGAGAAAGCATGAAGGATGAGAGAAAGGGAAAGAAGGAGACAGAGTATTGTCTCCTTGTTATGTGGTTCTTTACAATGTTTGAAGTTTGATTGTTTCTCAAAAATGTTTCAAAAAGTATGTAATTACATGAAAATTACAAATTAAAAAAATAAAATATATATTTTTTGAAGACAACTATGGAGTGATATCTGTCTGCATTGCTTGTATTACCTTCTATTGCTTACTATGGTGCAAATCATCCATCTCATGTACCATGACCGGTACAGCTTACCTCCTGGAACCTATAAACAAAATTGTAAGTATATTGCTTATCGATGTGTATTTGTCTAATGATGCACTGATTGTAGATGTGTCAGGGTTAGGGTTCATTTTACGGTTAGGGTTATGGAAAGTGTTAGGGTTAGGATTAGGGTTAAGGTTATCTGTAGTGAGGATCTGGTATGGGAAGATCGATATGTACACAACACACCCTGTAAAATAATTACACTCACATGAACAGTATCAAAATAAATTTTTTTATTTTTACAGATGAAAATTGACACCATGCAAATATGTGAAGCAAAGTACAGCATTTTAACCTATTGCATCAAGCTGCCACGATAGCTGCCCATTTGCTGACATAAAGTACTTTGTGAAGTCCTGGCGAACATTTTCCCCACTGTAGTTGCCACGGGTTCTGATCCATGTTGGCTCTTCGCGGTCATGCATCAAAGAGTCCAAAAATAGGTACCCATCTCAAGCACGAACAAAATTGTGCAATGCAAAAGCTGCTTGCACTGCACCAATGGCATGCTCCATACTAAGGCTGATAAGTGAGTGCAGGAAACGCCACTTATTGGTAAGTATGCCAAAAGCAAACTCCACTACACGTCTTGCCCTTGACAGTCTGTAATTTAATACCCTCTTTGCAGAGGAAAGTCCCCTGTTTGCATATGGCCGTAGAAGGCGCTCAGAAATAGGGAATGCCTCATCCTCAACAAAGACATAAGGCTCCAGAGGTAGATTTGTTCAAGGAAGTGGGAGATTATCAAGAAGGTTCAGCGAGTTTTCTCGAAGCATCTTGCCAAAAGAAGAATGCGAGAAGATGCTTGAGTCAGAGCTACCTCCATATGATCCTATATCCACATAGGTAAAGGAATAATTGGCATCAGCCACTGCCATTAGCACAAATGAAAAATATTTTTTATAGTTAAAATAGTTTGAGCCACTACGAATTGGGCTGATTATTCTGATGTGCTTTCCATCTATTGCGCCCACACAATTTGGGAAATTGCACCGCTCCCAAAAATCTTTGGCAATTTTAGCCCAGTCTTCCCTAGTCAGCTTCTTCATCACCAAATCCTGTAAAACTAGCCAGATAGCTCCACAGGTTGTATGCACAATAGAACTCACGGTCGATTTGCCCAGCTTGAATTCGTATTGTAAACTGGCGAAAGAATTGCCGGTAGCCAGGTACCTGAAAGGAAGGAGAATTAAATGTGTGCTTACTTTTTTTCCTTTTTTGCTCTAAGTTAAGTAAAGGCGAGGTGGCGTAGTCTACGCAACACCTACATCAAATACGTGAGGCCAAGAGTGGATCAGCTGCCACGCCAAAAAAAAAAGCATACGCATTTGCTGGCTATCTGGCTTCCTATTAAATATGTTACCTTTAGGTGACACGTAATCGCTCAGCTGGCTCCACACTATTTCGGAAAGTGGTATTCTGATGCTCCACACTGCTGTAGATCAGTCTAAATGATTCGTCGAAACTGAAAATTAAATATATACAGAGAAGAGGTAAGATTACATAGATAAGGGAAGAGGTATCAGATAAGGAATTGGGGTGAAAGGGGGGAAAATTAGGATAAGGGGGAGAAGTACGTGGGGAGAGGGAGGGAGGTTGGATACAGAGCAGAGGGATGTATTGGGTTATGGAGGGTGAGGGATAGAGGGGGTAGGGATAGAAGGGGTAGGGATGGAGGGGGTAAGGGAAAGTGGGGGTGAGGGATAGATGGGTGAGGTATAGTGGGGGGGGGATAGAGGGATGTTCGGATTTCAGTTAGGGTTAAGGTTAGGGATGGAGGGGGGAGTGATGTAGGGTGAGGGATGGAGGGGGGATGTAGGGTAAGGCAGGTATGGAGGAATGGGGAGAAAAAGTATAACTTTTACATAATTGCTCACCTGTCAACTGATATACGAGTGTAGTTGAAAAATTTTTCATTATGTTGACGTAGATCATTGTAGATCATCTTGAACTGTCCTCTCTCCTCCCCATTTGCAATTACAGGGTGTACCCAGTATGTTCTGGTTGACAGCATCATCATCCTCCTCCTCAGCCTGGCTTTCTTCTTTTTTATAATGACTGCAGCAACTACTGCTGCCATAACCAAAGCCAATGAATGGTACATTCTGACACATTATCCCACGCTCCTCTCTAGACACTCTCCACGCACTCCACAAAAACCAGGAAGAGAACAGGAAGTTTATACAGCTATATATATATATTTTTTTTACGTCAGCATAAACACTGGGTTCCATTGGCCAGACATGAAATCGCAGTCATCTCCCAAAATGACAACTCATTCCAGTAGAATCGCAGTAAATTCACAACAAACACGTAATGAATTCGCAAAGAAGATTTGCAACGCAATCAAGTCAAAATCGCGCTAAATTCGCAACGCATCAGTGTGAACCGGGCCTTAGTCATAATCAGGGCTGAAATGCATCAACCTTCTCTGTGCATTGTCCTCCCCTGTTGTCTTCATGGATTTAAAATAAAGAAGAATCTTTCAACTACAAGGCACACTGTGCCACCCCCAACTGAATAGTTTCCTCCCTGTGCTAGAATCATCACTGAAATATTTGTATATCGCTGGCATATCTCCTCTCAAGTGTCTCTTCTCCAGGGAGAATACGTTTACGGCTTGAAGTTGTTCCTCGTAACTAAGGTTCTCCAGTCCGCTAATTACCTTGGTTGCCCTTCCCTGGACTCTAGCTCCAGCGCATCCTTCTTGAGGATTGTAGGCCAAAACTGGACGGGCATATTCAAGATGAGGCCAAACCAGAGATTTGCAAAGAGGTATAATTATGCCGCGTACACACGGTCGGACTTTTCGTCTACAAAAGTCCAACGGACGCTGACGGACTAAAGCTGGCTGGTAATCAGATCGTGTGTGGGCTTCTCCGGACTTTCAACTGACTTTTTTAGCCTCAAATCCGACGTACTTTAGATTTGAAACATGCTTCAAATCTTTCCGACGGACTCGAGTCCGGTCGAAAAATCCGCTCGTCTGTATGCTAGTCCGACGGACAAAAACCCACGCTAGGGCAGCTATTGGCTACTGGCTATGAACTTCCTTATTTTAGTCCGGTGTACGTCATCACGTAAGAATTCGACGGACTTTTGTGTGATCATGTGTAGGCAAGTCTGTTCGTTAGAAAGTCCGCCGCAAGTCCGTCGAAAGTCCGCCAAAAGTCCGTCGAAAGTCTGTCGGACAGGCTGTCGGACTTTTGTAGCTGAAAAGTCCGACCGTGTGTACGCGGCATTATAGTTTTATACCTCGAGTAAATAGCAGTGTTAATTTTGTCAATGAAAATATTTTTGTCATAGTTTCGTCAATTGAATTAAAGCGTTTGTTAACCCAACAAAAAAAAATAAAATAAAGATCCTGTTCCCTTAAAGTTCTTGTGCTGTGTCATTCGGACCTCCGTATCACCTGAAATAACTGGCTGATCCTGCCTGGCTATGACCTCCCCTCTGCAAATTGACCATGATAATCATGGCTGCTGAGCCCTGACACTGTGATCCGTTTGCGTGCCTCCATCATCCGCAGCCCTGCTATCTGTCTCCTGTGTCCTTCTCCCCCATCCCCTCTCTGGCTGTCTCTGCTCCAACCAGTGCTCCCATCCTCTCTGCACCATTAAAATAATGGTCCCTGTACCTGTGTTCTGCAAAAAATCTGCCCGATTGTACCTGTATGAGCTCTGCTCCCGCCACTCAGCTGATTGTTGGCGGCTCTGCGCTCTCTCTCTTTTCTCTCCCCTTCCTCCGCTGGCTGACGGCCCCGCCCACTGCAGCTGTGAGCCAGAAACAGAAGAGAGGAGAGGAATCAGCTGAGCAGCAGGAGCGGAGCTTATACAGTTACAATTGGGCAGATTTTTTACAGAACACAGGCACAGGGATAATTATAATAATGGTGCAGAGAGGATGGAAGCATATAATAGAAGTGAGTTAATAACCACTTTAATTCACATTTTATTTTTATTTAGTTTTCAGTGACGAAGACTAAACGAAAAAATTTAAATTAAGTAAATTGACAAAATCAATTCCAATTTTTGTCAACGAACTAAAACAGAACAAAAATGTGAGGGAGGGATGTTTACCCACCTGAACTTCTTCTCCTCAGAGCTCCACCTGTCGGTTAATGTCCCAGCCCCCTGACTCTATCAGCAAGCTGTATTGGCTGAAAGACACAGGCTCCCATTGATCCTTTCCCTTTCCCATGCAGTTCCACATATTACACTCATTCACACTCTTTGGCGCCCTCTGCTTGCCTTTTTTAAATTGCCACTACCACACAAGAATAAGTAGTGGGCGTCTACTAAGCTGCTGAAAGAAAAAAAAAATTAGAAAAAGGCTTTGCTTATCTTGTTTCTTAATATTTAATGTTGGTAATATATTAAGGTAATATCTGCAATGGCATTACACCCAAAAGAGTTTACAGGTTTTTTTTTGTTTGTTTATAAAACTTGGTTTTATTTATAATTATTTTTTTTACCAATTTATTTATCACAAGGGTTAAATCTGTGTTTGTAGTGCATGTTCAACCTTAATACCATAAATATTAAAAATGTTATTCGATTTTTACTCCAAGAGTATATAACGAGTTTGCCAATTCCAGAGAAATGTATTGCATTACAATTTAATTAAACCCATTAGATTTTAGTCAACTAAAATGTACTGGAGATTTTAGTCAACTAAAATATGAATAAAATATAGATGGCATTTTAGTCAAAAGTCTATGGCTGAAACTAAATCTAAATTTGACCTCAAAATTAACACTGGTAAATACTTTTTTAATGCATGCTAATATTCTGCTTACTTTGCTTGCTGAGCTTGGCATTGCGTGACACTGCTGAGCCTGTCATCTACAAGGACCTCCAGATCTTTTTCCATCCTGGATTCCCCTAAAGGTTTTCCCCCTAGCAAATAACTTGCATTCAAATTTTTGGCCCCCAAGTGCATTACCGGTACTTTACATTTCTCAACATTAAGCCTTATTTGAAGTAGCTGCCCATCTTATTATTTTATTGTTATCTTGTAAGGTTGTTATATCTTGCTGTGAAGTTATTGCCCTGCTTAGCTTTGTATCATCAGCAAACACTGAGATTGAGATATTACTGACTTCTATATAATTTATGAATAAATTAAATAAAATTGATCCCAGAAAAGGGCCTTGGGGTACCCCACTTACCACGCCAGACCATTCTGAGTACACACTATTTATCACCACACTTTGGTCGTGCCCCTGTAACCAGTTTTCTATCCAGGTACATACCCTATGGTCTAAGCCAAAAGACCGTAAGCATTTATGGGTAACTGTATCGAATGCTTTTGTGAAATCCAAATACATCACATCCATGGGCCTTCATTTATCTAGATGACAGCTCACTTCCTCATAAAAGGTTAACAGATTGGTCTGGCAAGAACAATCTTTCATAAATCCATGCTGATAACTACTAATTATACTGTTTTCCTCAGAAAATTCTTGGATATAGTCTCTCTTATCACCCCCTCCAATAGCTTACAGACTATTGGTGTTACACTGACTCGCCTATAGTTTCCAGGCATATATCTTTGCCCTTTTTGGAATATTGGTACCATGTTGGCCTTACACCAATCAGCTGGTACCATTCGAGAACTTAAACTGTCCATGGAAATTAGAACTAGTGGTCTGGCTATGACCTCGCTAAGTTCTTTGAGGACTCTTGAATGTAAGCCATGTGGTCCTGGTGATTTATTTGCATTCAGGTTTTTTCAGTCTTTTTTGGACACTGGCTTCTGTTAGCCACAAGGGTACATTCTGTAATGTCTTACTAACAATACCCCTCCTTTTCCTTTGTAAAAACTGGGGAGAAGAAAGCATTTAGAACAATTGCCTTCTCCTTATCATTTGTAACCAACTTCCCCTGATCATTTTTTATGGGGGTCTATATTCTCCGACCTCGTTATCTTACTATTAATATGTTTAAAAAAAATTTGGGGATTTGTTTTACTCTCCACTGCAATATGCCTCTCGTATTCTATTTTAGCTGCCATAATTGCGCTCTTAGATTTCTTGTTGCATTCCTTGTAGTTTTAGAATGCCGACAATTACCCCTCTGCCCTGTATTTTTTAAAGACCATTTTTTTTCTCGTTTGTAAACATTTTTTTTTTTTTTTTACAAGAAAATTTATAAACATTTTTACGTTAAAGTTTAGCCACCCAGGTTTAACCTTCACTCTGTTATATTTGTTGCCAATTTGAATGCACTGAATAATGCCATTGTTAATGCCATATTTTATTATGTTCTTAAAGCATTTTTTCCCAATGATCAACGCTTTTAGAATTTGATCCCATTTAATATCTTGTAATATGGAGCACAGCTTGCTATTTTAAAATGTAGTGTTCTTGCACTACCCTCATGTCTCTTTTTACTATGAATTACGTTGAATGTAATTACCTTGTGATCACTGTTTCCTAAGTTGTCCCATATTTCCACATTTAAGATCAGATCTGTGTTATTTCTAATTAATCAATGCATTATTTCTAATAGGGGCATCCACCAATTGTCCCATGAAGTTGTCCTACAAAACGTTTAAGAAGTGGTGAGCCTTAAAGTAGTGGATAGGGTGGAGATGTATTAGAACACGTCAGTTTTTTTTTGCTGTCTGTGCCCCCGTTAAGGAGATTCACCTTCTTTTTGTGTCCTGTTTACCATTATCAATGGAGGTAAAAGAAAGACCTAAATTTTGGGTTGTCCCCAGAAAAGTAAAAGAGGGGAATTCTTTCAATTGGGACACTAGTTCTGGTGACCTGGGGGTCCCCAAGGAATTACCTTAATTTGCAGGGTATTCCGCTCACTTCCTGTTTGGTTATGGGACAGGAAGTGAAGTAAAATCTCTGCAATGGGACACAGATAGCAAAGAAAAAAAATCTGGCAGGAGTTATAACCCTCCCTTGGTCTATGCAAAATGAAATAAAGTTTTGCCTATAGTTCTACTTTAAATGAGTGAGCAGTTCCTTCTGCCCAGTCAATATAGTTAGTTCCAGTGTAGACAACTCTTAAGGCGTCAGCATACCAAGACATTTTGGACAATTTTATGCTCCCAACTTTGTGGGAACAGTTTGGGGATGGCCACTTCCTGTTCTATAAATGACTGCACACCAGTGCACAAAGTAAGGTCCATAAAGACATGGATGAGTGAGTTTGGGTATGTGTTAGTGGAGGTCTGCGTTACAGCGAACCTGTTCCTTTGCTCTGCATGACCAAAGCAGTTTCCCTTAAAAGTGCGTGCCCTAAGCTCCGGCTTTTAAAGCCTATACTTTACATTTAAGTTCATATGCATACACGGAGGGGCTGAATGAGAGGATAAACTCTGTGTGTAGATACAGGCATGTGTTCTGTTTCTTATAAGGCTCATCTCACTTCTGTGCTGTAGACTTCTCTTTAACAGTCACCCCCATCAGCAGAACATGCCAATTGTGGCTAAGATTGCGGTGAGTTTGAAGTGGAAAAATGTCAAGCAAAATCTAAAATAAGACCACCAATTGTATTTCTCTCCTAAACTAAAACATTTTTCCCTCGACATGGAAAGGGCTACTGTGTAATACCATACACCACATAAGTGACTCAATGCTGCTACTGCCTTTCAATTTGATTGTATACAATGAGAAACACTTGCAGGCTTAATATCGGCCAGATGCAGAAAAATGAATTTGAAGTTCACGCTGGAGAAAAAGCTCCCGACTCTTGTTGATTATTTGTATTATGAGATAGAAGAGAATGCAGTCAGAGCATTAAACCGGCTTTCTTCTGAGGGATTGACAAATGCAATGTACAAGAACAAGATGTCATGTTAACGTCAGGGTCCCTTTCTGTTTAATTTCATTTTGGAAGAAAAAAGACAAAATTTAACATGAAAAAATGGCAGCAGATGGGCTTATTTAATAGGGAAGAGCAGCATTTACTCTCATTTAAGGATCTTCTCTGTGGTGAACAGATCTTATCTTTGGGTGTGGTATGGATAGGAAGTTATACCAAATCTGTATTAGATCAGATGGGGCCTCACTGGAGATGGGAAGGAACTGGAAATAACATCAGTAATTCTTGTCATGGTCAACAAGAAACATGCACTAGGCTGATATTGATAAGCAGTTCTATAGTCTGATTACTGGTCAGAAGATGAGATTTTGCTGTTGTTTTTGTGAAATCAATCATGGAACTGAGGTTCAGTTGCTGACAATGTTACTCACATGTCATCTGACACATCAAGTCATTTCTCCACTTTTGATTTGAGGTGATTGTAGCCGTATTAGTGCACTTGCGATAGAAACAATTAAGTACTGTCCGTGATACTTTTTTTTATTGGCACTAACATACACTTTTTTAGGACAAGCTTTCGGGGTGTGTCCCCTTTTTCAAGGTCCAAGCAGTATTGCTTGGACCTTGAAGAAGGGGACATACCCCAAAAGCTTGTCCTGAAAAAATGTATGTTAGTGCAAATAAAAAAAGTATCACGGAGAGTACTCAATTGTCCACGTTGAATTTTAAAAAAAGCAGAGAATCCTGTTTAATTTTTTTTTCATTATTCAAAGATCCAGTCCCATAACCTCATCATTTGGTTCCATAGCCCAAGGGGTATTGATGGCCACAGTTAAACAGCTGTACTGTAAGGTAAAGAGGATACTGTGCAAACAACCAGCTGATCAAGATAGGTTTTCAAAGATTCTATTCGTTTCCTTTGGCAGCTTAACAACTCAGTGCCCCCGTCCCTTCCAGCTACCTAGGCAATAACGCATATTTACCCCAGTGCACCATCTTCTGTCTGTACCTTTGAGCAAAATGTAAAATCATATCTTCATTTCTATATTGTGTTTCAATTACTGAATTTCTAGCTTTCTCCTAATAATTTGAATGATCTTGAAGTTTTTTAACTTACCTTGTGAAGGTCCCCACACATTTACTTCCTTGAATTCTGTGACACATATTCACTATGCCCTGTGGGAAGGCACTGCTGTGTCCGACATTTCACAGAGCCTGCTTTCTGAACAAGGCCCCTTTAACATGGGCCAGATCAGGTTTTGCTCAGCAGGGAATCTGTCTGCTAATCCCTTGTAGAGCTGAGCGGAGCCCTACAAGGGATTACAAGCTCTACTCTGCTTAAGCGGACACAGCCCTTTCTGCTCTATGGGCAACTGGATGTAAATAGACTGGCTGTCTACACTTGACTGCCATCCGATCCGGCCAGACAAGGGGAAATGGCTCCCCTTACATTTTTTTCTACTGGATCAGACCCGGAGGTAGCCCGGTGCAAATGGACCCAAGCCCATTTACATACCATATCCCATAAAGGAGAATGGAGGGTGTGGCTGAAAAGCAGACAGGTGGACCCAATTGGGCCTCCCATGTGAAAGGGGCCTCAAAGAGGTGCTGAGAGAAATAGTTTAAGGAGGTGGAGTCAATACAGGGATCAGTACTTGCAGGCAGCAAGGTACCATGGAACAGGTAGTCCTTCGTAATCTAAAGTAAACAGCAAAGGAGCAGCTGCAAAGCATGCAGGAAATCCAGAAAGTTGTGGAAAGAGATGGCCAGCAGACAGGCAGCACTCACAACATGAAAGGAAATTTTCAAGTAAGCTTATATTGGATTGTCAAAAAGACGATTGTTTGTATTGCTATTACAATGCTGATGTTATAAAATGAAAGTGTATGCTATGACCATAGAGTGGTAAGGAGAATACATCAATTATGAATAATTGTGCATCTCGTGGAAAATGTAAAGCGAGAGCATATTCTTTATGTCTCTTTTTTAAAAGAGAAGTTTGGGATGAAAAAAACAAAACAAAACAAATATACTCACCTAGGTGGATGCAGCACTGATCCGAAGCTGCATCTGTCCCCCACTGGCTCTGCAGTGAGAACTGAGCGATCAAATTCTATTCTCTCCCTCCGCTCTGAGCAAAGAGCTGTGACTGTCAGTCAATGACTCCCTACTCTTCCCTCCAGTGCTCACTGGAGTGCTGGGCTGTGGAGGGGCATGAGGGACTGGCTCAGGCTCTCAGTGGATCGCTGAGAGCCTGAGCCAGGCATCTGGGTGGATCCCAACCATATTGTCAGGATCTTTCCCAAACTTGGACCGGCTGAGTGATGTCAGCCCACAGAGGGCTTTAGCCCGCTGTCAGCTGAAAATGGGTCACAGGAGTGTAGTAAAAACTGCACTCTTATGATTCACACGAGATGCATGGGCAAAAAAAGATTTGGCCATACTTCTCCTTTAGTTTTGGGAAAGTGTCCATAGACTATCCTATCCCCTCCATAATAGAGGGGTGACCTGTTAGCGTGAGGAAGGCTTCTTAGCAACTCTGGTGGGCTAAGAGAGTGAAGGTTTGCCACGAACAGAAGGACCAACAGTAGATGATGATTATACTGTAGCTGTGAGGGGTGCATGGATGAAAACCATATAGTAGAAGATAGATAATAGAGAGCAAATAGTGATCTTGGGTTGTGGGGTCTGAACTCTCTCCCATCAGTAGCTGCCTCAATGTATTCATCGAGGGACTGCCAAAGAGAAGCTTACCCTCAAAGGGCTTGCACAAAAGGCATCTTTCCCGCACTGTATTCGTTTCTCAGGCTATAAGCCATGGGTTTCTGTGCATATGCTCAGAAAGTAAAGACATTGTGGGAATCTGACAGTATCCACACAGAATATTAGGGCCGAAGGTAAAAGTTGTAACTTTTAGTAAAGATGTGTTGACTATGAGTAGGAGAAAGTTCCTCATGAAATTCTCTGGCCCAGTCAGCCTTAGTTTGGGTAACTGTTAAAGTGACAGCGAGCAGCTTTAGGGCAGGGTCTGCTAGCGGAAAGGAAGTTTTGAGAAGAGTCTTGAAAACTATGGAACACTGTCCATGATACTTTTTTATTTGTACTAACATCAAAATTTTCAGGACAAGCTTTCAGGATGTACCCCCTTCTTATAAGGTCTAAGCAGTAATACCCAGAAAGCAAGGATAATTTGCCACAAATTTGTGGCAGTGTTGAATTGTAAGTCTGTTAACTTGCTGCACATTTTCACTGGCAAGTTGCACACTTGCAGAGCACTTGAAGCACAAGTTCTAGTTAACACTTTTCTAATTTGTAGCAAATTTGCATGGCAAGTCTCTAGCAAGAGCAAAGTTGCAGTGGTGAGTCTACAGCAAAATTTTCACAAGCCACAGTGAGCCCTGTGGTGGGATGGGTATTGCATACTGTAACTGATCCATAACTTGCAGCAGACTTGCAGAATGTTTGCAAGGAAAGTTAATATGGAGTCATGCAATTCGGACTTACTGCAATTGTGCAACAAACTTTTGAAGCCTTGCAGTAAGTTAATTTTTAACTTTCAGCTCAATTGCTTGCTACCTGGTAATACACAAAGTTTAAGCAGAATGTTAAGTAGGATAATCACTAAGGAAAAGATGAACACACAAACAAACATACACGGCAATGGTAATTAAACCCTAAATCCAGATTTCCTGTGACTTGAAAAGTTTTGTTTAGACCAAGCCGGGTCCAAATTAACAGTCCCACCAGGCACGATAAACGAGTCTCCAAATGCCTATCCATCGAGTCTGAAAAGGAGGAGCTAGTAGTGTCTAAGTGCAAGTATGGCTGGGTCCACAGTGGGGGCAATTATCTTTGTTAAATTCTGTGTCCTTAGAATACAAGGCTTTAACATTTACAGAAGGAGGGAATAACCTCTTTGAGTTTGGCTGGTCATTGCATAAGGCCAAACTTGCCTGATCCAGAGCGGGAAAGGTCTTTCTACAGAAGGTGCTCTTCTTAGAGCATTTATGAGTATATGGGGGCTATGTAGCACTATACGTAGCTTTGCAGAGACTAGCACACAATGCCTTGATCAATGGATCCACAGTAACCTGCATATTGCAGAGGGTAAAGAAATCATTTCTTCAAATAGTGGGGGAGAGAAATCTTGAGGCGCCTCTCTCAGAAAGTCTGAATCGCTCTTGGTTTGTCTCACAGTGAGTCTATCAGGCAATTCTATTGTCTGGGCAAAGTCACAATCAGGGGGAGGTGAGGCAGACAGCCTTCTATTATTCAAAAAGTGGCGATAGCCACTGAAATATCTCAGACATAGTGACTGTGCATTCAGTATTAAAGGAGTTGTAAAGGCAGAAGGTTTGTTATCTTAATGCATTTTATGCATCAAGATTAAAAAAAATCTTCTGTGTGTAGCAGCCACCCCAGCACCCTCCAATTACTTACCTGAGCCCCATCTCTCTCCAGAAATGTCCACGAGTGTCTAAGCCGTCCAGGACACTCCTCCTGATTGGCTGAGACACAGCAGCGGCACCATTGGCTCCTGCCGCCGTCACTGAAAGTCAGTGAGCCAATCAGGGGAGAGACCAGGCCAGGTCGAGGCTCGTGTCTGAATGGATACACAGAACTCTGACTCGGCTCGGGTGCCCCCAAAGAAAGCTGTTGGCTGTGGGGGCATTCGACAGGAGGGAGGAGCCAGTAGCAGCAAAGAGGGTCCCGAGAAGAGTAGGATCGGGGCTGCTCTGTGCAAAACCAACTGCACAGAGAAGGTCAGTATAACATGTTTGTTCTTTCTTTCTTTTTTTAAACTAGACTTTACAATCACTTTAAGCCTAGTACAGACTACCAGGTTTTTTTCGTTCAACCCAGTTGGTTAAACAGAAATACTGACATCTCAGGTCGAAACCTATGTACTAACGATCTGATGTTAGTACAGCAATCTCACTTGCTGAGCTATTGCGTTCTGACAGGGGTAAGGCCCCCCTGCCAGAACACTCTGGTCAGCGCTGATCGTGAGCCTGTCGGCTGCTGGTCTTCCAAGAAGCTGGCTTCTGTTGGACAGGCTGCCATACACACAGCATGCAGCACACCTGTAAGGGAGCTGAAGATATAGGGTTGGAGTGGTGTCTGTGTTGGACTTTGCTCCAGATTGAGGGAACCACTAGAAAAAAATTGAAGTTTCCTCTGGGTCTGCAGAGGATCTCTGTGAGTCCTGTGTGTTCCCGCTCCCAAGCCCCTGTTATCCTCCATTGCTAAGGGAGGGTATTGCCTTGAGGGGTACTCACAGAATATATTCTTACAATGTATTTCCCAGTTAAAGGGGCTGTAAACCCTGTAAACCCCCTCACTGGGGCTTACCTTACGGTCACGCTCCCGGGTCCAGCATTTGCATCCATAGACACAGAATGGCAGACTCGGTCCCGCCCCCGGCGCCCGCATCATTGGATTTGATTGACAGCAGCAGGCGCCAATGGCTGCGCTGCTATCAATCTATCCAATCAAGAGCCGAGATCTCCGGGCAGAGAGATGCAGCGCGTCTCCGCAGATGGAACGAACTGGCTCAGGTGAGTAAAATGGGGTGGGGGGCAGTCAGTGTCAGAAGTGACATTTTTTACATTTATGTCAGGGGCTTTAAGAGCGCTAGGGGGCACGACACCGGAGCCGATGCGCGTGCCCGGAGGCCGCAATGTCCGCCGGCCACCTGTGATTGCTCCTGAGAGAGACAGAACATGGATCTGTCAATGTAAACAGACAGATCTCTGTTCTGTCAGGGGAGGAGAGACAGATTTGCTGTTCCTAGTGATTAGGAACAGCAATCTCTCTCCTCCTCTAGTTAATACACTCCCCCCACAGTTAGAAACATCTCCCTAGGGAACACTTAACATCTTGATAGCCCCCTAGTGTTAGCCCCTTCCCTGCCAGTGACATTTATACAGTAATCAGTGGCTATTTTTAGCACTGATCGCTGTATAAATATCAGTGATCCCAAAAAAGTGTCAAAAGTGTCCGATCTGTTTGCCACAATGTCATAGTCCCGCTATACTAGTAAAAAAAAAAAAACTAATAAAAATGCCATAAATATATCCTCTATTTTGTAGACACTATAACTTTTGCGCAAACCAATCAATATACTCTTATTGCGATTTTGTTTACCAAAAATATGTAGAATAATACATATTGGGCTAAACTGATGAATACATTTGTTTTTGGATATTTATTATAGCAAAAAGTAAAAAATATTGTTTTTTCTTTCAAAATTGTCGATCTTTTTTTATTTATAGCGTAAAAAAAAAAATGCAGAGGTGATCAAATACCACCAAAAGAAAGCTCTATTTGTGGGAAAAAAGAACATACATTTTGTTTGGGTACATGGTCACACGACCCCGCAATTGTCAATTAAAGTGACACAATGCCGTATCGCAAAAAATGGCCTGGTTATTAAGGGGGCAAATCCTACCGGTCCTTAACTAGTTAATTCATATGGAAACACTTGTTGTCATATGTAAAGTTTGGAATTTAAAGCCCAAGCCCAGTCCAAACTTTTTCAGCATTGGAAAGCAAGAGGAATAGTTAGAACTTGTGTCAACTATTTATTGGGGTGGATTTACTAAAGCCTGTGTCAATGGACACAGCAGCAGGACACAGGAGCGAGCACACACGGGTACCCCCATGGAAAGCAGCTCCCGTGGGGGGGGGGCATTCGATGAAGAGGAGGAGCCAGGAGCGCCGCCCGGGGACCCCAGAAAAGGAGCATTGGTCTGTGGAAAACCCTTGCACAGAGGGGCAGGAGCTACACTGTGGACGTCACCCGCTGCTCGTCTGTTTATCGTGTTCTGCGGCTGTTATACCGCTGACCTATGCCGTTCTACGTTTAGCTGCATGTTTTCTTTGGATTTCAGTGCATTGTGCAGGCTATTTTTTATTCAATAAATGACATTATAGTGTGCACTTAGATTGTGTTCACTGTTTTATTATATATCCCAGGTTCATCTATTCTGGAAATATCCTGTATATGCCGCTGGACTGATTCATCTTTCTTACCCCATATGTGGGAAACAAGCATGTATGACCATTTGTTCACTCAAGTGGTCTATCTGATCCGGTAGGAGTGCATTATATTGATGGAGGAGGACCTGTCACAACGAACTCTATGTACTGCAGTTGAGAACACTTTGATTATCACGTGGTGGATTCCATTCTACTCAATACTCTGTATTGTTTATGTGTATGGATTTATTTTATTGCGCTGCACCTTTTTACATTTTATGTTTGTTATTTAAAAAAAAAAACCTTTACAATAACTTTAAGTTTGTTAATTTATGAGCCTTTGGCTGGTTCCGTTTCAGGACTAGCGAGCTTTGTATGCCTTTTTTGTGTGAATAGGCTGATAATTATGGCTTAGTTTAATGTTGGCATTATTGTCCATTATTTTGTGTTTACTTTGTGTGCTTTCTTTTTTTTGTTTCTGTGCTTTATACACAGTGGGGTTATTTACTAAAGGTAAATCCACTTTGCACTACAAGTGCACTTGGAAGTGCAGTCGCTGTAGATCTGAGGGGAAGATCTGAAATGAGGGGAAGCTCTGCTGATTTTATCATCCAATCATGTGCAAGCTAAAATGCTGTTTTTTATTTTCCGTGCATGTCCCCCTCGGATCTACAGAGACTGCACTTCCAAGTGAACTTGTAGTGCAAAGTGGATTTGCCTTTAGTAAATAAACCCCATTATGATACACTTATTTGGCTATAATGTACGATGGTCTTCGATGTTTGTCATATTTGCAAACTTTCAATAAGTGATTTTAAACATAAATAAAAAAAATAAATAAAAAATGGAAGGTATGCTCTGTTGAAGAGACAACAAATAGGGGGCGCCGCTCAAGGCTCCAGCTCTTGTAATACATCGCTGGGAGTGCTGACAAGGACAGAGCCCATCCCAGTTCCAATGATACGATGCAGAGACAAAAAAGGTCCTATGTGCAGAACATCACTGCAAGACCCTGTGGATATGTGATATTGCTCCAGCCAAGCCAAGAGGGACAGCGTAGTCCATTTACACCCAACTGACCGTAGAGCAGAGAAGGCTCTGTCTGTGTCCGCTCTGCAGAAACTCAGCATACTGTACATGGACCTGTCGTACGGACGTTCTTGCGTTGATCAGCAGGGGATCTGTCCACTGAACAGAAAGACACCAGTATGAAAGGGGCCTTAGTCAGCGCACTGTGCCAGAAACGCAGTGGTGTGAACCAAACACATAGGAGACAAGGCATTTTGCCTTGTCTATGCGATGGGACTGCGCTAGAATAGATGCCCAACACTGTCCCACCACATCTAGTAGGAATCTATCCTAACAGAGGAGAAACATTTTTTATTTTAAAAGCATACTGCAGGAGGCAATGGGGAGTACTGGGGGGATACGGGGGGGTATGGGGGGCAAAGTTGGATTTTAACTTTTTCAGCTAGACAATAAAGGTAACAATTATACTCCATATTTCCTACTTTACCCCTGGATAACAAGATACAACACTGGTGATTTCTGTCATTGGTTAATGATCTCTTCATAAGTCAAGAAGGCTGACAAACATAGATAGCCTGGCTCAGTCTCATAGAGCCCCTGGGATTTATTTAAAATTGTTGGCAACTAAAACCAAGTACTAGGGAACATCCTATGCTCACACAGTGTACTGCAATCCCACAACTGCTCTACTGGTAGACGCCTCAGGATATATTTTATGGGATTCAAGCTTTAAAAATTAATAGTGAACAACTGTGTGGAAAGACAGACAACTTCTACAAAGCATTATGTCTCACTGGTATGAATAAGGCTGCTTATTAACCTCCCTGGCGGTATGATTAATTCAGATTTTTGATGCTGAAATCGGTACAATTATTTTGCTAGGAAATTTGGCTTTTTATACTGTAGGCCTGTAATTCTTAGGAATAACTCACTTAAATCTGTCCAAACAAGAGTCTAGTAGACATCCCGGGTATGATAAAATTTGAAAAACAAAATAAAAAATGATAATATAATAAATAACTATAAATAATTATAACAAATAATAATAAAAATTTCTCAATAATGTAATCAATTCAAAAACACTGAAATTTGCTCCGTTGCAGAATTGTCGCTGTCATTACTTTCAGTGTTTGATGACGAATTTCCCCACAAATCACTATCGTTCAATTCTGCAAGTGATTCTAATTTATTATCGCTGTTTTCTAGCTGGTCTAAAAGCACTTTTAACGTAAACGCACATTTTTTGGTTGCTATGGACAATCTCCAGTTTCCTGGCAGAAAGAATAGTATTTATAATATAAAACTGCATGCAGGACACTGGACAGACCACTAGGGACAAAGGGGATGTGTAATTATTTGATACAGTACTGTAATCTGTAAGATTACAGTATACTGTATCTATACTGTGTTTTTTACTTTTTGAATTTGGCGCCGAACTCTATCTCCGTGCGTCGCAACACTCGCAGGGAACGGAGCTCGGCACTGTGAATCGAGCGAGACACGAGACACAGCGGCTCGCAGATCACAGCGTGCAGACATTGCAGGATCCAGGGGACAAGGTAAGTAACCTCTACATCGATCCTGAGATGCGATCCCGAGTCTGGCTCGGGGATACCGCTTTTGGTACTGAAAATCCACCCGAGCCAGACTCGGGAATACCGCCAGGTAGGTTAAGCGCAAATGACATGTGACATGTTTAGCATTTTTTTTTCTTCTATTTCTTTAAAGTTTATACATTTAGTAAATAATATTTTACTTTTTTTTGTGTTATTGAGAATGGTGTGTTTTAAGTCTAAAGCCTCGTACACACGATCGGATTTTCGACAGGGAATTGTGTGATGACAGACTGTTTGCCTAAAATCCGACCGTTAGTACGCTCCTTCAGACAATTGTTGTCCAACTTTCCGCCAACAAATGTTGGATGGCAGGCTAGTAAATTTTCGGCGGACAACGGTCTGTTGTCAGATTTTCGTATTGTGTGTACACAAGTTCATCACACAAAAGTCCAAAGTACAAACACGCATGCTCGGAATCAATGCTCACCAAACACGACATTAGCAGTAGGAGCCCAAAGGGTGGCGCTCAAGAGATGAAATTCCACGTAATACGTCACTACATTTGTGTTTGTTGGCCGACAATTGTGTGCCGTTAGTATGCAAGACAAGTTCACGGCACACGCCCTTCGGAACAAAAGTCTGACGCTCTGTTGGCCAACAATGCGATCGTGTGTATTAAGTATCATTATATATGTGGCTTACATAGCGTTTTAAAATATTTCAGTGTAAACAATGTTCTAGTAAGACTTCAGAAACATGGTGGGGAGACAAATAATCTTTATATTACAAATAAACATTAACTCCCCCCTTCACATTGGTATGTTACAGTAATGGTATGTTTACCATGTGTTGCTTAAAGTCTATCAAAACTAAAAAACAAATATTTAATTATTGCAGCTTACCAGTCCTAGATAGGGTGGCTACAATAGTTCTTCTTTTTCAGTCTAAGTACATTTTCAGCAAATACATAAAATACCTGTTGATCCTTCCAGAATTGTAGTGTCCATGTTGGTGTAACGTGTCACCGCCCCCCCCCCCTCTGTTACATCCAGGTGCTTGTGTTCTACGCTGGCTCCGGTAGCGCGGCGGCGCCCTTCTGATTTTCCTGACATGCCGTTCTACACTGCTGGTTGGTAACGAGACCCGCCGACAGGATTGTTAAAGGAAATCCCCCTGCTGGACGTCCCTTTATTTTTGATGAGCTTGTTTTTTCTTAACACCTCTGTAAGTGTTTTTAACTGTTTATGGCACATTAATTTCTTATATTACTGCACTTAGAAGTGCCTTCTTCTTTGTTTCTATCCTGGGTTAAAATATGCTTGGGCTAATGCAGGAATTAAAAAATCTGCTCTTATGCCCTGTACACACGAGCGAATTTTGGATGGTTTTTCCAACGGAATTACGTTTAAGCTTGCCTTGCATACACACGGTCACACAAAAGTTCTCTGAACTTTCGACCGTCAAGAACGCGGTGACATACAACACTACGACGAGCCGGGAAAATTAAGTTCAATGCTTCCGAGCATGCGTCGAATTGTTTCAGAGCATGCTTAGGAATTTTGCGTGTCGGAATTTGTACAGACAATCGCATTTTCGTATAGGAACTTTTTGTAACGAGCCCCTTGCTCGCTCGGTTCCACTCTCCCGACACTCCTCTGCAACTATTGAATCAGATTGCAACGTCTGATGGTTCGATCATCCAATGCTCCGGGACTAGAACTACAGCTCTGTGCCATTCTAGTCCAGTTGTGATAGCTCAGAACAAACACCAGGCAGGCTGTATGTAAGTTCCAACAGGAATCTCCTTTATTGCAAAATACAGGCTTTTATACACTCAAAGTGGAGGTGCAGACCTCCTGCTCATATTACTCTAACAATACAGCTGTAACCTAATTAACCTAATTAACATGAGCTAATTAACTAATCCCTTTAGACAGCCTAGATGACTCAGACATGACCGTTAGGCCAGACTGGCCGTCTTGTAGTTCAGAAAATCCAATCAACATTATCACAATCAACATAGACTCTTCTTCACACAATAGCAGAGTTAATTAACACAAATAACAATGGGGATCTAATGACTCTTAGATCCCATAGTATAGACTTATTTACAATACACATTTTAGCAGACAATAGACAGACAGGTGTTGGAATTTACATCAGCATCTCCTAACAGTATCTGTCCCAGCATTATGAATCAGCCACTATTCCAATATGGCAAATCCAGGGTCCCCAGAGTCTGTGTGTCCTGGGGGACCAGGACCCGAATCCACAGTAATACCACATCAAGGGTCCCCAGGCATACAGCTCACAAAGAGCACCGTTCCCCCAAATGCAAGGGCCCCCGATCGATCGGCAAGAGGCTAGCATACAGTCCTCTCCAAAAGTCTCTCTCCCGGCTAGGTCTGTCACACTTTTCCCGACCGAAAAATAGAGAACATGCTCTCAAGCTTTTGCTGGCTGGAATTCCGCCAGCAAAAGACCGATGGAGCATACACACGGTCGCATTTTCCGACAAAAAGCTCTCATCGGAGTTTTGCTGGCAGAATTTACGATCATGTGTAAGCGGCATTATGTGTTATAATTGTAAAGGCTCACTTATGAAAGATTATTTTCACTTAATTTTACTTTAATAACTTTTCCTGGGGCTGAAAATTCCATTTCAGTACTGGGGGCCAAAGGTTACCTGATGTGTGACATTTGCTCCCCTAACCCTACACTATCCAACCTCCTGTAAGGGGGAATGCTGGAGTACTGTAAAGTCAACTGAAAGAAGGCACCAGGTACCCACATGTAGAAGGACAAGCTCTGTAGGTGCCGGCATTGAGAGAGCACATCCTGGCTCCATGTACACACATGGGAAGGAAGAAGATAAAATGCTGCACTCTAGGAAAAACAGTCCAGGTGAAAAGGAAAGTGAAAGCAGCTTCAGCCTGACTAATCCCAGGTCACACCCGATACGTTTAACCAGTGGCGGCCCGTCCATAATGGGCGCATGGGCGCCGCCCCCCCATCCATGCGTCTGTCCCCTAATCTACATTCGCCAGATGCATGGATTCCAATGTTGTTTTTTTGTTTTTTTTTAGAAGCACGTGATTAGAGCCAGAGGCTCTAATAGGCTTTAAAAAGGGTGCAGTGAGCCCACCCAGTTGTGTGACAATAGCGAATTAATATTCGCTATTGTCTTCCTGATTCTCCTCCCGGGGGCAATCAGGAAGCGGGTCCTGAGACCGCTTGGCTGAGAAGAGAAGCGATCCTATTGACCGCTGAGAAAGAGGAGGGAGGAGACGCAGGGAAGCCGTCGTGAAGCCCAGGAAGAGGAGACGCATTGTGATGCCATAACCCGGAGAAAGTGCTGCACGAGACCTAGATGGGGTAAGTGTAGGGACCGTCCGACCGGGGGGGGGGTTGCCTGTGACCCGACCAAGACAGCCGCCATTGTGTTTAAGTCCACCTACAGGACTAATGCCGCGTACACACGAGCGGACTTTACGGCAGACTTTGCTCGGCTGACTTTACGCCGGACTTTCCGAATGAACGGACTTGCCTACACACAATCCACCAATGTCCGTTGAATTCGTATGTGATGACGTACGATCGGACTAAAACAAGAAAGTTCATAGCCAGTAGCCAATAGCTGCCCTAGCGTGGCTTTTTGTCCATCAAACTAGCATACAGACGAGCGGACTTTTCGACCGGACTCGAGTTCGACGGATAGATTTAAAACATGTTTCAAATCTAAGTCCCTCCAACTTTTGAGCAAACAAAGTCCGCTGGAGCCCACACACAATCGAATTGTCCGACGAAATCCCGTCCGCCAGGCAAAGTCTGCCGTAAAGTCCGCTCGTGTGTACGCGGCATTACTCATAGGTGTAAGCCCTGTGGGCAGGACAAAATGCATCGGAGGCATAGCCTGGGAGGAGTTTTTCCACTCCATGTGGAAGGAAAAGCACATATTGTAGGTTCATCCTGTGGATCAGGTAAAATTGGTTAATATCTGGGTACCTCAAAATCAAAATTAATGGGAGGCAACTTAATCATGTCTATATTGCTCAGTTTATACCAAAAACTGAATAAGAAAATATGCCAGAGAATTCATTACAAAAGTGAATGCTCATGCACAGAGATGCCTACAGGTCCGATAGCCATCTCACAGCGATCAGCTAGCTTCACTCACTTTAGTAAATCGCCCTCATGGTGTCATTAACTCCGTAATAACCATATGTAGCACGTAACAGCAGCTACTTTTTAACTTAAATTCAGGTATTGTTGGAGAAATTTGCAGCCGCCTCCTGTTTGTCTTGTAATTTTTTTAAACCCCTCAATTAACATGTCAAGGAAACAACTGCACTAGGTATTGTATTCCTTACCGATCACTTTAAGTGCTGTCATGTCCACGGAGATTGCACACTGATGTGTGTATTTCGAAATATGTCAATCTCAGACATTTCTGCGTAAAAGTTATGGGAGAATAAGGTGCTTATTACTGATCTTGCCTTTATAATTTACTGAAATAAACAGGTTTCTCTAAATGGACAGACATTATCCTGTCAAGTTTCCAAGGTTATATAACCTATACACCAATCTCACATGACATTTCAGCAGAGGCTCGACGTACATGTCATATCCAAGAGTTCTGTTAAAAGTCCTGTCAATCTGTAATGGCTGCACTTTCTTGCTGTTATCGTGGTTAGAGATTTCACATTCCTTGCTACTAGTTTACTTTTTGCGTTTACAAAGGTAGCAGATGCTTCATTCCTGTTACAGGCTGGCAATAAATGGATGTACTTGTAATTAAATGGTTAGACGTCCTGGGAAGGCCGCAATCCAACAATGAGATCCTGTGGGCAAACCTTCCAATCACTTAGGCTTGGTGACCTTGTTGGAACATTTGTGATGACTGAGTCATTAGGGTAAGTAAAATTCTATATCGGGGGGTTTCAAACTCAATTTCATCACGGGCCGCATCAGAATTATGGTTGCCCTCAAAGGGCCGGTTATATCTGTAAGACTAGAAGTCCAGAGGACCCCACCCCACCCTTACATCAGATGTCAAGAGCTCCGCATCATCTGAAGTCAAGAGTCCCCACCCTCCTGTACATCACAGTGCACCCTCCCTTACCTTGTGCTTCTAAAAGGAAGAGGCTGAAGGGGGAGCTGGGAAGCAGAAAATGCAGGGTTTGCAGAAGGACCACAGGGGGGCTGGAGTCAGCTGCCAGAGTCTGCTGAATGCTGAGACCAGGGGAAGCAGAGATGAGGGGGTGATGCAGCTGCACAGAGAGGCACAGGATCTGGTGGAGGAGTTCTGTCTTCCTCTCTGCTGCTGACTGCTGAGACACGATGGGGGTGGAGATGAGTGGGATGCCACAGCTGTAGAAGAAGTGCAAGGGCCACATGAAATGGTCTAGTGGGCCGAATTTGGCCCGCGGGCCTTGTGTTTGACACATGTTCCATATTTTGACAAGAGCATGTGGACACGCCTCCAGATTATTGAGGGGTACCGTAATGCTACAACATACAAAGACATTTTAGACAATTGGGCGTTTTCAACCTTGTGGTAACAGTTTGGGGAAGGCCCATTTCTGTGCACAAAGCCAGCTCGTCAAAGGCATGGTTTAATAAGACTGGTGTGGAGGAGTGCAAGTGGCCTTAACTGAGCTCTGACCTCAACCCTACTGAACACATTTGGGAAGAAATAGAACCCTGACTGCAAACCAGATTTTCTCCTCCAACATCAGTACCTTGCTTCACAAATACTCTTTTTTTAAATGGTCACAAATTCCCACAGAAACACTTAAAAATATTGTGGAAAGTCTTTCCAACAGATTGGAGCCTGTTATTACCAAAATGGAAGGTAAACTGCATGTCCATAGTTTTGAAATAGGATATCCAGCAAGCTCCTAGAAGCATGATAGTCTCACATCCACAAACTTTGTGCTATATAATGTATTTAACAGTACTGATCCTCCTGAAATGTGCAAGGGTTCTACACAGAAGTGTGTAAATCCTGCAGAAGGATTACACTACAATAGTCAGAGTCTTCACTTGGAAATGCGATAATCCTAACTAACAAGACCTGAGGTGTGCCTTGGCATAGCTGGTCAGTATGCCTAAAAGAGGGCATACCCTGAATGAATATGTATGAAATGTAAATGAAATGATGAAGGTATGGGGGAACGGGTGGGTGGGAACCCAGAAATGAGCCGACGAAGGATCTGATGGAGGAGGAGGACAGATATATAGCCCTCAGACTCCTCCTACAAATTCAGGCTAGCCTGCAGCCAGCCTTCCAACTAACCAACACTTCTATGCAATACCCAGTTGCCCTCCCCCTTTTTACATCCCACTCTATCCAAGACAAAAAAATTGTCTAGAGTTGGGCTTTACAACTATGTGTTGTGTGCCAATCCCTCTGCACTGAGCTCCCAATTCTACCCATGCGTTGTAATGCTGTTGCCATAACAGTGAGATTATACTTTTTGTGTCAGACTTGAATAAATCTTGTAATATTTAGAATGCAACAGTAGTAGTGAAAGAAAGGCCTGGCAGTGACAGTAAAAGGGAACACCAGAAACTCTGAAGTGGGTGGACAACCGAACTAGGATCTGTTTTAGGATCATCTCAGGAACTGTAATCCCCAAGGGGAATAACAAGCAAGTCAATGACTCAGGCACCAGTGCCCGCAGCTGTAAAAATAATTTATTTGAAAAATAATTATGATACTAATAACATTTGTAATCTGTATAATTAAAAGATCATGTTTTCCAAGACATTGCTATGTTTAAATAGTGTCATAATATAAAACGTACTCTTGGTACAGCTCTTGTGAATTGAAGTTGGGAATATGCACTTATATAAGTCCTGTATGAAATCATTTGCAGTGGTCAGACACAGGGCAGTGTCCACGGATACTGACTGCATAGAGCCTTCTTCAATAAGGATTTAAAGTGTAAGTAAACCCCACTATTGTTTTCAGCCAAGGAAGCTGCCATCTTTGCCTCTTTTTGATCTACAACTGCCGTGATGCTGCACATGTGATCAGTTATGACACCAGCCATTGGATGGTTTGACAGTTTGGTTGAGGGCAAAAAAGTGTTAAAGTGGTTGTAAACCCACTTTGAAAAAAACAACAAAAAACTAACACCTGCAAGACAAAGGCATAATGAGCTAGTATGCATAGCATACTAGCTCATTATGTAATATTCACCTGAGATCGAAGCCCTCGCTGCAGTGTCCGTACACAGCACCGACCGGCGACATCACTCCCGGGGGTTACTTTCGGTTATCGCGGCTCCGGCGCTGTGATTGGCCAGAGCTGCGATGCCGCTGGTAACGGCACAATCACTAAAGCAACGGCACATACGTGCCATTGCTTCAGTTTGCTTCAGTGCGCATGTGCCGATGACGTCGGCACATGCAAATACAGGGGATATCTCCTAAACCGTGCAGGTTTAGGAGATATCCAGTGTAGCTACAGGTAAGCCATATTATAGGCTTACATGTAGCAAAAAGTGGTCTGTAAGGGTCCTTTCACACGGGGCAGATCTGTGATGATCCGCCCCGTGAACATCCGCTTGCTCAGCGGGGATCGCTCCGCCGATCCCCGCTGAGCAGTCAGATGACAGGTCCGTCGCTGCACACTGTGCAGCGACGGATCTGTCAGAGCGCCGCTCTCCCCTATGGGGGATCGGATGATGACGGACCGTAGTGTCCGTCGTCACCCGATCCGATCCGAAAATGGATGGAAAAGTAGGGTTTTCCACCGTTACACTTTTTCGGATCGGAGCGGGTCGGATGTCAGCGGACATGTCACCGCTGACATCCGGCGCTCCATAGAGATCTATAGAGGGTCCGTTCAGGTCCGCCTAAAAAACTGACAGGCGGACCTGAACGGATGATCAGTGTGAAAGAGGCCTAAAAGTGATTTTTGCCAGTATGTGGTGTAACTTCATAGGTGAGATATTAAACTTGCTATATACTGCAAGGCTAGACATATCCTAGTTGCCAGGTCACCAATATGAATGGAAAAATACCCTTTGCAACAGGGATCCCCTGCCCATAAGCTTCCCATCTCTGACAGCCAACCACTGCACATTGCCAGGAACCAGGACACAACTTTCCCTGCACTCTGTGTCATGTGACTTACTGTCTACTTCCTCTCACATGATGCACAATGCAGGGGAATGCTTTGCACTTCAAAGCGCTGCATATCAATGCTTTATGATTAACCACTTCAATAATCGGGCACTTTTACCCCCTTCCTGCCCGGGCAAATTTTTAACTTTCACCACGGTTACACTTTGAATGGCAATTGCGCAGTCATGCAACACTGTACCCAAATGGAATTTGTATAATTTTTTTTCACACAAATAGAGCTTTCTTTTGGTGGTATTTAATCACCACTGGTGTTTGTATTTTTTGCTAAATAAACAAAAAAAAACAAAAAAAGACAGAAAAAAGACAGAAAATTTTGAAAACAAACGTGTTTTTCTTTGTTTCCGTTATAAGATTTTGAAATTAAATAATCGTTCTTCATAAGTGTAGGCCAATATGTATTCTACTACATTTCTTTGGTGAAAGTAACCCAAATCAATGTATATTCTGTGGGAATGTTATAGAGTCCACAAACTATGGACTTACGTCCCATCTCCTTACTCTCCTTCTCCTCCAAAACTTCTTGAAAGACTGGTCTACAACCGACTAAGCGACCATCTGACCATGAATAAACTTCTTGATCCCCTTCAGTCCGGTTTTCGCCCTCAACACTCCACGGAAACTGCTCTCCTTAAACTCTCAAATGACCTACTAATGGCTAAAGCCAATGGACACTATTCTTTTTTTTTTTTTTTTTTTTTTTTTTTTTTTTCTTTTATTTTTTCTTTTTTTTTTTTTTTTGCCACATCAGCTGAGTATTTTTCATGAGGATATATTATTTCAACTTTTCAGTCAAACTTATCCCATCATACTTTCACATCCTCGTGGCTGTTTTGCTATTGGCCGATGGGTCTTGTACTCCCAATGTTCTCAATACAATATTTGCTTTGTGACTCCTTAATTTAAATCCGTATTCTATAACTAAAGACCCTCCCTCCTACCCCCATCCCCCCCGCATAATTCCCCCCCCCATTGGAGGGGAGAGAGCTCCAACGCAGCCTCAGGATGTTGATGATCCTTTCCTTAATGTTTCAAGAATTTCTATAACCTGTCGGACTAGGAGACCTTTAACTTATTTGGGGTGCTTCTTTTAAGGTGAATTTTCTACTTTATCCTCCCATACCTCAGCTGCCTGATTGGAGGCCTTGAATTTGGCCCAATCTCTCCAAGTATCCTCGTACTCCTCCATCTCCATTCCGTCGCTATATCTCAGATATTCCATATGGTAGATTTCATCTATTCTGTCGAGCCACTCCCGCATTGAAGGTCTCCTCCTATCCCGCCAATGCCTAGGTATGAGGCTCTTGGCCGCATTGAGGAGGTGTGGTATTAGGCTTATACGATAGTTTTTGGATGGTATATTGCTCCCATGGTGCAGGCAAACCCATGGGTCGTCCGGGATTTTCTTCTTGGTTATTAAGTGTGTGGTCTCTCGCACCTCTTCCCAAAATTTTTTAATTTCTGGGCACGACCACCAAATATGTCCTGCTGTCCCCACTTCCCTGCACCCCCTCCAGCAAAGCTGTGAAGTCTCCTCCTGCATTTTATGCGCTAAGTCTGGGGTGATGTACATTCTAGTCATAACTCTATAGTTCATCTCCGCAATCCTATAGTTTACGGACATACCATTTGCCCTTCTCAAAATTCTCCTCGCCTCATTATCACTAATCTTCTTATCTAACTCCTCCTCCCATTTCCCGAGAAATCCTGGTCGGCCTATTTCTCCCATTTCTATCAAGCTTCTATATATTCTTGACGTTCCTCCCCTCCTATTTTTCTTTATAAGTGCTCTCTCCAGGGGGTAGAGATCTTCTATTACTCTGATTGGCTGCGGGAGTGACTCCACAAAATGTTTGAGCTGCCTGTATTTCCAACTGTCCAACACCAACCGCGGTTCTCGTACTCGGAGGTCTTGAAAGGTACGTAGTGTTCCCTGGCTGATAATGTCCTTCAATTGGACTTCTTCACTCAATATCCATCTTCCAGCTACGTCTTCCCTCCCCGGCGGGAAATAATCTGTACCCTTAAGCGGAACTAGCGGCGAGTTATATTTCCACTTCTCTCTAATGTGGATTTTATCCCATATATTTAAAACGTGTCTCGTGATATTAAGTGTTTTTGTGTTTAATTTTCTAACGTGAGGTGGTATCCAAATATTTTTTCCCAGTTCTACTCCACTCATTATATTTTCTATCTTCACCCATTGTTTTTCCTTATTGTTATTAATCCAGTCTGGAATACGTGATAAAATAGCTGCCGTGTAATATTTTTTGATATCTGGTGCTCCCCAACCTCCCCTCTTCTTGCTACTCGCTAATTGTGCATATTTTACTCGCGGCTTCTTCCCTCTCCATATAAACTTAGAAAAAAGTGTGTGCATTTTGTTCAAAAAGTTCTGTGTAATTGCCAATGGTATCATTTGAATTTTATACATGATTTTAGGCATAATTGACATTTTGAGTAAATTTATTCTCCCGCCCCATGATAACCTGTTCCGCGGGACTCTATTTAACTCCGCTCTAGTCTCATTAAGGAGATTCATGAAATTAGCTTGGAACATTTCTTCTTTTGTTGATGTTATTTTTACTCCCAGATAGCTCAATTCCTTTACCCCCCATTTAAAGGGTAAGTTTGTTTGGTACGCCATATCCCCCCCTTTTTCTTCAACCACTTCCTTTATTTCCGACTTTGTCGCATTTACCCGAAAGTTTGATAGCCCTCCGTATTTCCTGAGGGTCGCTAATATGTTGGGGAGGGTAATCCTTGGGCGAGTGACGTATAGCAACACATCGTCTGCAAAGGCTGCTATTTTATATTCATCTTCCCCTATTTTAATACCGCTGATGTCCGGGCTGCGTCTGATCGTGGCCAACAGCGGCTCCAGAGTCAGCACGAACAGCAGCGGGGAAAGTGGGCAACCCTGCCTGGTGCCATTTTTCAACTCAATGGCCTCAGACAGGGTACCATTGATTTTAACTCTGGCCGTAGGGCAAGTATACAAGGCTCTGATCTTGTTAATCATTTTGGTCCCAATCCCAAATTCCTCCAAGGCACTCCACATGAAGCCCCAGTCTACCCTGTCGAATGCTTTCTCAGCATCAATCGACAGGAGTAGTCCTGGGGCTCCCCTGTCCTTCATTATCTGGGTCAACATTAAGGTTTTTATACTGTTGTCCCTCCCTTCCCTCCCTGGTACGAATCCAACTTGGTCGGGATGGTTCAATTCTTTAATAACTCTTTTCAGTCTTTCTGCAAGTATCTTTGCATAGATTTTTACATCGGTGTTCAGGAGAGAGATGGGTCTGTAGCCGGAGCATGTGGTGTCATCCTTCCCCTCCTTTTTTATAAGCGTTATCTTCGCTTCTAATGCTTCCTTTCTTATCTCCCAATTTTCCCCTATCCCATTAATGTACGTGCATAGTATAGGGAGGAGGGGTTCCTGCAGCTTCTTATAGTAGAGGGCTGTCAGCCCATCAGGACCCGGGCTCTTCCCGTTAGGAATATCCTGAATGGCCTTCCTGACTTCCTGTAGGGTCACGGGGGCATCCAGCATGTTCCTGTCTTCCTCCGAGATTTTATTTAGGCTTGCCTCTTTTAAGAACCTTTTACCAGCTTCTTGCCTATATGAGGCCTGTTCTTGAGAGTTACCCGCTTTGATTGCATACAGTGCCTCGTAGAATTTCTGGAAGGTTTTAGCTATATCTTGCGTATTGTATTTAATCTCCCCCGTGCTGTTTCTAATTCTTTCTATGTAATTACTTGCTTTCTTCTTCTTTAAAATCCTTGCCAGATCTCTACCGGGCCTATTACTATTGATGTACCTCTCTTTTTTGACCAAGTAATACGTTTTGCGCGTTTCTTGTTCCAAGGATGTCCTCAACTCTTCTCTCTTTTGGTATAGGGTCCTCCAAATCTCCCTCCCCCCTGATGCTTTGTGTTGCTGCTCTAGCTTATAAATCTCCCTGGTCAGGGTTAGCCTTTGGGTTTTCATTCTCTTGTTTCTCTCCCCACCTATCATCATGAGAATCCCCCTTATGTATGTTTTATGCGCTTCCCAGATTGTGGCCTCATTCACCTCACCGGGGGTATTTATTTTAAAAAACCATTCTAACTCCTCCTTTAATCTTTCTAGGATAGCATTATCAACTAATAGGTCCTCATTTAACCTCCAACCTGTGCCCTGTGCATCGGTTCCGCCCTTCTTTAAATGCAGGCTCACCGGCGCATGGTCCGAAAAGGACATGTTGCCAATGGTAACCTCTGCAATTTCCTCCAACATCCTGTGTTCCACCAAGAAAAAATCAAGTCTTGAGTACGTCCCATGCACTGGGGAGTAGTAGGTGTAGTCTCTTATGTCTCCCTGTTGTACCCTCCAGACATCCACTAATTGGAGTTGATGGAGTTTTTTTTTAAATTTCTCCGGCCACCCTCCTCTTTTTCCCCGTGCATGGGACGTACAATCTCTCTCAGGGTCTGGGCATAGATTAAAGTCTCCTCCTACGATTGCTCTCCCCGTCTTGAAAGTCTCAAATTTGGACAGTATGGTCATTACTGTTCGATAAGTATTTTTGTTTGGCCCGTAGATGTTCGCCAGGGAGAACTTCCGACCATTCATTTTCCCTTTCAAGAAGAGGTACCTCCCTTCAGGATCGGAGAGTCTCTCCTCTAGTTCAAATCTCGTTCCCCTGGCGAACCCTATGGCCACTCCCCTAGCTCCCCTAATTGGTGAGTCACTATAATACCATTCTGGGAATTCCCTGGAGAAGATGGTCCGGTTCCTATGGATGCTGAAATGAGTTTCTTGCAGCATTACCACCTCGGCCTTCAAGAGTTTCAATTCTCCTAAGATATTTGCACGTTTCACACAGGCATTTAGTCCCCTGACATTGTAAGAGGTAATTATTAAGTTAGCAGGCATCTCTTTTTTTCTATTAGTTTTCTATTATCTATGAAACAAGCTCCTGATGATGTGGGCTGCGTTGGGCTCTCCTCTACTTCATTTCCCTCCCCTCTCCCCTCATCCCCCCCCCCCTCCAGGACCCCACAACCTCCCCTCCCCCCCCTCCCCCTGTCCCTCCCCCCGTCCTCCAGATTCCCACAGAAGCCCCCCATCCCCCCCCCAATCCCCTTCCCCTACTTTTGGGGGGTGTAGCAGGCCTTGGCTTGGCCCTTGACTTATAACCGAGGTCCTCCTCCACCACTCAGCCCCCCGGTTGTCCCCCGGAGGTTGAGCTCGGTGTGGGATTTGGTCGTGATCGCGGTGCCCCATTTCTTGTACAGGCACTAACGGCCTCGGCTCTCCCTCCCCCGTGCCTCTCCCCCCCCCCCCTCCATCCCAGCCACCTCCCCTCCACCATCCCCTACCAGCTCCATGATCAGCTGTATCTTCGATAAGTGACATGTTCATGCGTCTAACTCGGACCACTGATAGTCCGAGTTTCTTTCTCCCTTTCCCTTTATTCTTATTTCTCTTTTTTTTTTTTTTTTTTTTTCTCTTCTCCCTTTTTTTTTCTCGGTTTTATTTGCCGGTGTACGACTGATTTCAGGCAGGTCTCCAACCAGATGTTTCCCCTCTTGATTCGTGGTTTGTATTTTTCTCCCACCAACCCGGAATGTCCTCCAGGGGGATTTCTAAGTGTTCACAAAATCTTTGTGTTTCTTCGGGGAATCTAAGCACGGCCTTTCGGCCCTCTTTGCGTCCAATCAGGCAGGCTGGGAAGCCCCAGGAGTATTGTACTCCATGTGTTTTTAGGGTCTCCAGGAGAGGTTTCTGAATTCTTCTCCTGTTGAGCGTCTCAGCTGCAAGGTCTTGGAAAATTTGAAGGTTTGTGTCTTTATACTTTGCCTGGGGGTTTCTCTTTAAGTTGGTAGTTATTTGTTCCTTGTCCGCAAAATTGTGGAAACGTACAATAACATCTCGTGGTGGGTTTCCTCTGACTTCGGGGGGTTTCCTGATTCTGTGCACCCTGTCCACTTTCAGCTTTTGACCTGCTTCCCTAGGGTTCGACAAGTTATTGAAGATTTCTTCCATTTTAAGCTGGAGGTTCTCTATTCCGTCTGGTGGTTCCGGGAGGCCTCTAATCCGGAGGTTCTTTCTTCTGTTACGGTTTTCTTGGTCCTCCAATCTATATTTGATCATTCTGTGTTCGACTTGCATAGCTTCTATCTGATGTTTCATTTTTTGGATTTCGGCTCCCTGTTTTCCCACTATGGTTTCCGCGTCTTCAACCCTTTTCAGTAAATGACTCATATTTTCATGGACTATGTTGATCTCCCCCTTGATTGATACCTCCAGTCTGGCGAACATCTCTGCTATTTCTTCTTTCGTGGGGAGTATCCCCCCCTGCTGGAGTTCGCCTGATGATTCCTCATCTCCATTTTGACTTATGGGTCCAGTATCCCCTTCAGCCTTTTGTTTTCTTGTTTTGACTGCCCGCTCCGGTGTCTTGTTTTTTGTGCCTGTCGTCACTGTTGCAGCTGTAGCTCCTGTTGATTCACCCGAGCTCTCTTTGTTACCATCATTCGTCATGTATCTCCTGATTGTGCCGGGGCTTGAGCTAGTCCTGGGTGGATTAGCAGAATTCCCTCTGGATGCCTTACCCCTCATTTCCCTTTTTCTTCCGACCCCTCAATGGGGGTAGGCCACTAAGATGTGCTTACCCGGGTCGTGGGTCCTCAGGAGTTACCCCGGAATGATAATCACAGCGTACCTGGGACTTCAGTCCTAGTGGTCTACTCCTAGGTTAGTAGTGCTTAATGTTCAAAACAGTGACTAAAAATAAAGAGATTGGGAAATAGGATCGTATACACGGGGTCATGTACCACTATTCCAACCCTGCGTATGGTCCCGGGTAGTTACCAACTGTGACTGGCTCCGGGATTACCAATATCGTTGTGAGATCGTCTATCACGCCTTCCGCCTTTCCCCTCAACCCCTCCTTCGGTTGTCTCCTGATTAGTACTGGTTGTTTGGTGCTGCTTAGTGAATCTTTTTTTACTATGGTTACAGACTCCTGGTGGTATAAGTTAATACCAAAGACAGCAGGACTTAAAACCCACACTTTTCAGGCATAGGGGGGCACAGATATCCAGCCAGCAATACAGCTCAATTATGACAGTCACTTACCCTCCTCGTGGAATAGTATTCTGCAGTGTCTTACCCTCCCTGGCTTTATACCTCTCCTGGGTGCTTCCCACCGTGCTCAGATTCCGTCCACTTGCTTCTCAGTTGAAGTCTTCTATTCCTGCTACATGCTGTCCGCGGCTCTTCCTGTGTTTTCCACACTGACAGCGATCACATCCTAAGAGCTGGTTACTTTCTCACTCCGGGACGGGAGGTATGACGGCATCCCCAGCCGCAGATCCGGCCGTACTCCTCTCCTGCTACCACCGCTGTCTCCGCCACCCTCCTCACCGCCCTCGATCTCAGGAGCTGGGGGAGTGCAGAGGGAGAGGGGTGCAAACAAGGGGATACTGGCCTCGTAGGCCTTGTGGAGGTCACAGTGCGCCGAGACGAGCGGGGGGGGGGGGGCGGCTAAAGCATCGTCCTCATCACTGCTGGAGGGACGCCGAGCTGCCGCTTCCCATCACTAGCGATCCGTCCTCGCCCACATCCGGCCCCTCCCTCCTCCCCTATTCACCATATTCATTACTGAGCCAATGGACACTATTCTATACTACTTCTCCTGGATCTCTCTGCTGCCTTTGACACAGTGGACCACCCCCTCCTCCTCAAAAAACTCCACTCCTTTGGTCTCCGTGACTGTACTCTTCGCTGGTTCTCATCCTACCTATCCCACCGCTCCTTCAGTGTCACTTACAACTCTACTTCTTCCTCTCCTCTTCCTTTTTCCGTTGGGGTCCCCCAAGGTTCTGTTCTTGGACCTCTCCTTTTCTCAATCTACACCACCTCCTTGGGTCAGTTGATTGCCTCCCACGGCTTTAAATATCATCTCTACGCTGATGACACCCAAATCTATCTCTCCACCCCCCAGCTCTCTCCATCTGTCTCCTCACGCATTACCAACTTACTAGCAGACATATCAGCCTGGATGTCACATCACTTTCTCAAACTCAACCTATCCAAAACCGAGCTCATGATATTTCCTCCCTCAGGTGCCACTTCCCCTGATCTCCCTGTCAAGATCAACGGCTCAACCATCAACCCATCTCCCCACGCCAAGGTCCTAGGTGTAATCCTGGACTCTGAACTAACCTTTCGACCCCACATTCTATCACTATCCAAAGCTTGCCGCCTCTGTCTTCGCAACATCTCCAAGATACGCCCCTTCCTAACCAATGACACCACAAAGCTTCTAATCCACTCCCTGGTCATCTCCCGCCTTGACTACTGCAACTCCCTCCTCATTGGTTTACCTCTAAATAGGCTATCCCCACTTCAGTCCATCATGAACGCTGCGGCCAGGCTCATCCACCACACAAACCGCTCAGCGTCTGCTACACCCCTCTGCCAATCCCTCCATTGGCTGCCACTCAGTCACCGAATTAAATTCAAGATACTAACTATAACTTACAAAGCCATCCACAACCTGGCCCCTAGCTACATCTCTAACCTAGTCACAAAATACCAACCTAATCGTTCTCTTCGCTCCTCCCAAGACCTCCTGCTCTCAAACTCCCTTGTCACCTCATCCCATGCTCGCCTTCAGGACTTCTCCAGAGCCTCCCCCATCCTCTGGAATGCTCTACCCCTATCCGTCCGATTTTCTCCTACTTTATCCACTTTCAGACGATCCCTGAAAACTCATCTCTTCAGAGAAGCCTATCTGGCCCCCACCTAACAACTGTACATTTATCTTCTCAATCAGCACATCACCCACAGTTATTACCTCTTGTATCTCTTGACCTTCCCTCTTAGATTGTAAGCTCTAAGGAGCAGGGCCCTCTGATTCCCACTGTATAAAATTGTATTGTATTTGTACTGTCTACCCTCAAGTTGTAAAGCGCTACGTAAACTGTTGGCGCTATATAAATACTGTATAATAATAATAATAATAATATCTAAAAATCGATCATTCCTGATGTACTGATGGCCTAGCTCATTTCCTGAGGCCCGAAAATGCCAGGACAGTACAAATATCCTCTAAATTACTTTTCTGTAAAGTAGACAGTCCAAGGTACTTAGTAAGAGGCATGGCAAGTTTTTTGAAGTTGTAATTTTTTTGTCACAATTTTTTGGGAAAATTAAGAAATTAAAAAAAAAAAAATTTCACAATGTTTTTTTCTTTTACATACTGTCACCAGTGCAGTACAGCGTTATGAAATAACTGGTTTGGCGGTGAAAATTAATACTTGTTTTAATTTAAAAAAAAAAATTCTATTATTTATTATACCACAGTGGTACCATAGTAATACTGGGAAAGTGGGGGGACACTGGGGAAACTACTCTGGAGAAGTGATCTGGATTTTTTTTTTATGATTGTTAAAACCAATGAATTTTATCGGTATAAGCAACAATTTATACTGAATGAAGCTGAATTATTCAGTGTATTTCAGTGGTTCTCAACTCCAGTCCTCGGGACCCACCAACAGGTCAGATTTTAAGTATTACCTTGGGGAGATGCAGACTAGAATACTGCAATCACTGAGCAGCAAGTGATATCACCTGTGATGTATTTCAGTTATCTTGCAAACCTGGCCTGTTGGTGGGTCCTGAGGACTGGAGTTGAGAACCACTGGTGTATTTTGTTGTGATTAGCTGTGATTGGCCAAAGCTAATCACATGGTACAGATGGGCTCTGATTGGCCTTGTCTGTACCATGTGATCACTGTGACCAATCACAGCTAGCAATACAACTGTATCCAAAGGAAGCCATCCATTGTTTAAAATTGTCATGTGATCTGCTGTGATTGGTCACAGGCAGCGATCACATGACACCGGCAGCGGGCCAGTATAGTGATCAGTCGTCGGCTGTGTCCAATGGGCACAGTCGGTAACAGATCGTGGCCGCACCTTCTGAGGGGACATCATATGAAGTCCACTCAGAAGAAGGAAAGTCCTATAGCAGGATGACAGCTTGGGCGGGAAGGTGTTAAGGATTTCCACTATGCTGACAGGTGAAAAGCATAGCAGTAATCTTTAAGTCTGGCATACCACTTGTGCATTGCCGTAGAGCACGGTACTATGTGCATAGTGTTGTGGTCCTTGTTATTTAGAACGGCATCCCAACGCACACATACAGTAATGCCAATGCACCTGCGGCCTATGTAAATATCAGGGCTCTCCAAAATTTCTAAACAAAGGGCCAGTGTATTGTCCTTCAGACTTTAGGGGGGCCAGACTGTGGCCAGTGGAAGTAGAAAATCTCCCACCATCAGGGGGAATAACCAATGCTTCAGACTTGGTGATCAAGCCTGTGATTAGTAGGAGAACCCATCATTGGTGTCAGTGGCAGGATTTATGCCCCACAGTTGGTGTCAGCGGGAGGAATAGTGCCCAAAGGGCAAGATATAGGCTAGCAAATGGCCACATCTGGCCCATGGGTGCAGTTTGGAGACCACTGGTTAATACTGATTAATCGCTTCTCGGCCTTTTGGCTAAGATCAAGTGTAGTATCTGTTCTTATCAGTTTCCAGAGGAGGCGCTGTGTCACTCTCGTTGGGGAGGGCCAGCAAACCCAATGGTGTCATAGTACCTGGAAAGGCGATACTCAGCAGGGACTACGCCATGTTGCCCGACAGTATACTGGGGACCGGCCAATGGTTGAGTCTGAGCCGTCTGGAAGGGTGCTCCTGGTAGGGATGGGTGCTGCATTTTGGTCTGGCCGGAGGGTCGGGTCCCTGGCCTTCTGGCCTGGATTGTGGTAGCTCTAGCTACGGACAGTTATTCGGGAAAGAACGCTTACTCCCTTCTTGAGGGGGGGGGGAGTGGCTAGTACTTCCATGAATGTAATTAGGAGGGAGTGAAGGGAGCGACGGTGGGGCCTGATGGTAAAGGGCTCTCACCAAGCTTCTTGATCTCCATTCCTTCCTGCCTGTGGTGGGGGCTGCTGTGGTCTGGGCTGTGGGCCAGGGTTGGTCTTGAAAGCCTATGGAGTAGTGCCCCTGGGTGGCAGCCAGGGGTGCCATAAGATCACTGTGAGTGGCAGTCACTTTGATTTTGGGCACCACGGTCACTGCACCATAACACGCTTTTTTTGCACCTGCCTCTTGGGCCGGGCCTTTTGGCTAGGACCAGAGGAATTTTTTATTCCTGGCCGGAGGGCCTGGTCATTGTTTTACACAATGGCCACTTCTTCACTCTCCTCTCCACTATCCCTTCCCCCACTTTTTTATTTTTATTTATTTGAATCCTATGTAGTCTGTCACGTCTTGTTTTTTCACGTTTTGCACGATTAGTAAGGATGCGGGTCCTCGGGCCAGCCCTGAACGTCTTGGGAAGGGGTGGACATGGCCTTTTGGCTTAGTTCGCCCTCTCTCATGGGGTCTCCCTTCGGGGGAGCCCCACCTAGTACTTGGGTGGGTCCTGTTTCGGCAGGCCCTCCAGAGAACGGGGTCTGTCTGGTTTCGGCCAGATAGACCATTGTAAGTACCTTTGTCCCCGTCTGGAGCCTAACGCCCCAGGGGATCAGGGAATTGGCATGTCTTGTGTACCCGTGGCACTTTTTTGTGAGCACTCTTTATGTGTGTGCACATTTTTTATGCACCGGGTGAAGTTTTTTGGGTGTGTTTTGCACGCCATAGGCTTTCAAAAAAACCAAAAAAAAACTGGTTAATACTGAATATGTGGGGCAGGGGGCTGTATATGTTGCTGCTAAAAAGAGAGGGCAGTTTGGTGAGAACAAGGTCTGACATACTTCAAACTGTGTGGAGAGAATTAGGGAGTCGTACTGAACATAGTACCACCTTTTTTTCCCCCAAAAAAATAGCAAATCAGTAGGAACATTTAAATCTCATATCTGTGGTAGGCAGCCAAAGAAGGTGATACAATAAGCCATAGACCAGCTTCAAGCACCTTTGAAGGAACAGTCAGCTATGAAGGATGTCAGTGGGATCATAAACAGTACTTAGCCCAAGTTCTGCAAAAAAACCCTAATGACCCAGGGGGTCAGATTGAGGGTTGTTGCTCATACTGACATAACACATCAACTGTACAGAGTTAATTTTTTATATGAACCCCATAATTCCTACTGTGATGGAGATAGTTTCACAAATAGTGTACACCAAACAAACCTTTATTAGAAGATCCATACTGCATATCCTAAGCCAATATACAGTAGGTGTAAGATAAAGTATATTATATTTGGTCTCTACTGAATCATAATTTCATTTTGCTCACTAATATGTTAATTTTCCAGTTGTAAAACTTTGCCAGTTGGAAGTATAGATGTATTTAAAATACTTGGCATTAAAAGTGCATCTGCTGAGCATAAAAATATATCTCCAACACCCCTCCATCACACCCCTTGTACTCTATAATTGTTATAAAATTGTGTTAATTCTGTAAATGCCCTCTTTAGGGACGAGAAAGATCTCACTCACCATGAAAACTACATAACAATGCTAAGCTTTATTTATGAGGGCCAGGCAGGGCCGGATTAACATAAGGGCTTTTGGAGCTACAGCTCCAGGCCCCCATCATAATATAGGCCCAAACTCTCTAGATACATACAATCACCACGGCCCGGCCATCGGCCGCTATACAACTTGACATTGTCCAGGCAGCTGCATTATTTAGGCCCACATATATGAGTCTGTCAGCTCAAATGTAATTGCTGTTATATATTTTGCAGAGAGAGCAGATGTTGCAGTGCGGGCTGTACCAGTGCAGTGCGCCGAGGCTGAGCGTGCTCGCACACTGTTGGCGGAGCTTGACGTCCCGGCCAGCGTGACGTCATCCAGAGGCTTTCCCCGGCGTCCCGGGAGGCTTGATTGGGAAAGCACTGAGTGCTTTTTCCGGCGGTGCTGCGAGCCAGGAGGATCTGCATTCTGCATTCTGCATCTGCACAACTTCAAGTAAGCCATGGGCGCTGGGCTGGCCCACTGGGGAAGTCAATGTGAGACTCAGGCAGATGAGTTCTATTTATGTGTGCAGCAGTGTGCAGGTGTGTTAGTACTGTGTGAAGTGGTTAACCTACTTTTTTGGGGGGGGGGGGGGGCGGCTATATCAGTGCAACTCATTACATCAGTGCAGGCAGCCCATCAGTGCCCATTTAGTGCATCTTGTCAGTGCCACCTATCAGTGCAGCTCATCAGTGCCATCCAATCAATGCCAGTGCCACCATCAATGCAGCTCATCAGTGCCACCCAATCAATGCCAGCGCCACCTATCAGTGCAGCTCATCAGTGCCATCCAATCAATGCCAGTGCCACAATCAGTGCAGCTCATCAGTGCCATCCAATCAATGCCAGTGCCACCATCAATGCAGCTCATCAGTGCCACCCAATCAATGCCAGCGCCACCTATCAGTGCAGCTCATCAGTGCCATCCAATCAATGCCAGTGCCACAATCAGTGCAGCTCATCAGTGCCATCCAATCAATGCCAGTGCCACCTATCAGTGCAGCTCATCAGTGCCACCTATCAGTGCCCATTAGTGCAGCTCATCGGTGCTTCCTATCAGTGCTGCCTATCAGTGCACCTCATCAGTGCCATCCAATCAATGCCAGTGTCACCTATCAGTGTAGCTCATCAGTGCCACCTATCAGTGCCCATTAGTGCAGCTCATCAGTGCCTATTAGTGCTGCCTATCAGTGCCCTATCAGTGCTGCCTAACAGTGCAGGTCATCAGCGCCGCCTATCAGTGCAGACTATCAGTGCCCATAAGTGCTGCCTGTCATTGCCGCCTATCAGAGCCCATTAGTGCAGCTCATCAGTGCCACCTATCATTGACCATCAGTGCTGACTGTCAGTGCCGCCTATCAGAGCCCATCAGTGCTGCCCATCAGTGCCCATTAGTGCAGTTCATCAGTGCCTATTAGTGCTGCCTATCAGTGCCCATTAGTGCAGTTCATCAGTGCCACCTATCATTGACCATCAGTGCTGCGTATCAGTACAGCTCATCAGTGCCACCTATCATTGACCATCAGTGCCACCTATCAGTGTCAGTGCCACCCATTAGTGCTGCCTAGAAGTGCCCATCAGTGCCGCATAATAGTGCTGCCTCATCAGTGCCACCTTATCAGTGCCCATAAGTGCTGCCTGTCAGTGCCGCCTATCAGATCCCATTAGTGCAGCTCATCAGTGCCAGTATCAGCTATCATTGCCCATCAGTGCTGCCTATCAGTGCAGCTCATCAGAGCCCATCAGTTCTGTCTATCAGTTCTGCATATCAGTGCAGCCTCATCAGTGCCACCTTATCAATGCCCATCAGTGCTGCCTCATTGGTGCCCATCAGTGCCTATCAGTGTTGCCTCATCAGTGCTGCCTATCAGTGTAGCATCATCAGTGCACATCAGTGAAGAAGAAAAATTACTTATGGCAAAATATTATAAAATAAGAAAAACATTTTTTTTTTTTAAATGTCTGTCTTTTTTTCATGTTTAGCAAAAAATAAAAACCCCAGTGGTGTTTAAATACCACCAAAAAAATACCTATTTGACATGTAACATGTTCCAACTTCCCACTGCAGCATCTCCCCTATCCACTGGATCTAGTGACAACAAGAGGAGAATCTTCTCCCACAACTCGCTGTCACTATTTAAAAAAATACATTGTGGAAATAAATAGTGGAAATAATTGGATATGAGGGAATGTTAATCTATGATGCTGGGGGTTATTATTGCTGCTACTGACACCAATGATGTGGATTGTTATTGTGTAAACTGCCACTGATGTCATGTTGGGGGTTAATATTGCTGCTACTGATACAAATGCTTTTGATTGCTATTCTGTAAATTGGCACTGATGTTTTCGGTTATTATTATGGAAATTGCCATTTAGGATGGGGGTTATTATTTCCTAAACTGGCACTGATGCTGGGTGGATATAATTGCAGAAACTGGTACTAATGTGGTGGGTTATTATTGTGTAGACTGGCACTGATGCTGACGGTCCATCATTAATTACAGGTGATGTGTCAAAAAATGTGTTTATGGCAACCATATGAACTGTGCAGTGCTTATACAAAGGGTAAAATAAGTATTTTTCAGTAACAACCTATGTAATCCATAAATACAAAGAAACCAAAACAAATCGGTTCAGAAATGAAGTTCTGTGTAATAAAATGGAAGGACATGGGGAAGGAGTATTGAATCCGCTAACTGAAATGTATTTAATACTTGGTACAAAGTCCTTTGTTGGTAATGAAAGCTTCAAGACGCCTCCTGTATGGAGAAACGAGTCGCATGTGTTGCTCAGATCTTCAAATCTTGTCTTCAAACCTTGAAGGTTCTGTGGGCCTCTTTTATGAACTCTAATCTTTAGTTCTTTCCATATATTTTCTATTGGATTCAAGTCAGGTGATTGGTTGGGCCATTCTAACAGCTTTATTTTCTTTCTTTAAAACTAATTGAGAGTTTCCTTGGCTTTGTGTTTGGGATCATTGTCTTCCTGAAATGTCCACTCTCATTTCATCTTCATCGTCCTGGTAGAGGGCAGCAGATTTTTATCAAGAATGTCTTGGTATATTTTTTTATTCATCCTTCCTTCAATGATATGAAGTTTGCCAGTACCGTATGCTGAAAAACAGCCCCGCCCACACCATGATGTTTTCACCTCCAAACCTCACTGTTGGTATGGGGGGTGTTTTTAGGACGAAGTGACCCCCAAACATGGTGGGTATTATGGCATTCAAAGAGTTCCATTTTGGTCTCCTCTGACCAGACTATATTCTCCCAGTATCTCACAGGCTTGTCTAAATGTTGTGGAGCAAATGTTAACCGAGCTTCAACATGGTTTTTTTTCAGCAATGGAGCGTGCATACAGGCCATGGGAAGGAGTGCATTACTTATTGTTTTCTTTGAAACAATTGTACCTGCTAATTTCAGGTACAATTTTTCATCTTCGTTTTATTTATTTCCATAAAAAGGCCCAACGAAATCCTCAGCCCCAGGCCCATGATGCTCTTAATCTGGCCCTGGGGCCATGGACTCTGATATATTAGATTGGATTTACTCTGCAATTGAATTGGACTCTGTACAGAACCATAGACCGGATAAACGTATGTATTTTACACTTTTAATCCTTTTATTTTTGTTGGTTGCCTGTTCTGTGATATCTTTTCTGTAAATATTTTCAGCATCATTTTTTCTTTCATTTAATTTTCTTTTCATTCAAATTGAATTTCTGAGTTCTCTAAATAAAAAAAACAAAAAATAGTGTAGCGCTAATATAAAACAACCATGTGTTGTATAATATGAAGAGCGATAGATTCCTCAAATGCACATTTCACAAAAGAGGACATACAAAGTATATAAAAAGACGGAAAAGTCCTAATAGTCCTCAAGGAATGTGTCTGGCAGAGTGATGGTGGTCCTCAATATGTATTCGACTTCATATTGCACGTATCCATAAACAGAAAGAAAAGGATGATTCGAAGGTACACCCCCACCAACAAAAAAAGGCTTACCGGAACCTATGGATCCAATAAAACCTACGTTCAATTGGGTCAAACAAGCTTTGTTCATCAACGGCTGATGAACTTCCGTGGAAGGTGGAAAAAGATCCAAAGATGGTGTATGGAACGGTATGAGCCTCAGGGGTGATGTCCTCAGTAAAGATGGTTACAATGGATGGGGAAAAACAAAGAAAGGCCACATAGTGTAATCCCGTATGGAAAAAATGTATGACAAATTTATTGTAAAGGAATTACACTCACATGTAAATAGATAAAACCAGCACTGTATAGATAAAAATGGCGACAGTGGGGTCCTACCTATTCTCTAAATAGAATGTTTCTTCTGTGAGGGTTACCAAGGTTTAAAATTCTGTTACATTTTGGGTGTAGCAGCGAGTGTTACTGACATTTCTTAAAGCTTTCTGAAAAAAGGCTGCTGTAGGTAGACATCATTTATATGACGGGGCTATATATAGTATATGCTTGCTATTGTAAAGGCAAAGGGAGCTAGCTGTATGTATGACTGCTGTGGAGACCCCTTTCAACTATATGTAAACAACTTTTTTTGTACCAATGTTTTTACACTCAATAAAAGTTTGTAAACAGAAATAACATTTCCGTTTCAGGGAACCTCTGCTAAAAATTACTAGATCTACAACTTATGATACATTACTGTGGTGGTCAGTGGGAAGAATGCAGATTTCACTTGTGGTCATTGGGAAGAATTACCCCCTAACACATAGCTAAAAAGATCAATGGTGTCAGTGGGATCTTATTTGATAGGCAGAAATTGCTCATTGCTCAAGGAACCTCTAGTAACCTCTGGAGCAATGACGGACGCTCCATCAGGCCACCCACTTGTGTGACAATAGCGAATAATTATTTGCTATTGTCTTCCTGCTTCTCTTCCCGGCCAATCAGGAAGCGGGTCTTAAGACCTGATTGGCTGAGAGGAGAAGCGATCATATTGGCAGGTCGGGAGCAGAAGCAGGGGGGAAAGCCGTCAAGGAGACGCAGGGGGAAGCCGCTGAAGCTGCCTGCAACCTGGATGGGGTAAGTGCGGGGATGGTGGGCAGATGAGCGAGTGCCGGGGGGAGTTGATCGCCGATCGACTGAGCGACGGGGGGGGGGTAATTGATCGGTGATCGGTCGACCGACCAAAAGAGGGGGGGGTTTGTTTGTCGCTCCCACAAAAAATGGAGCACCATCCGCCACTGCTCTGGAGGAAACCGTGTTCCATGGAACCCTGGTTGAGAAACCCTGCTGAAGAGGGTAGAGAACTGTATGTGTAATACTGTGTATATATATATATATATATATATATATATATATATATATATATATATATATATATATATATATATATATATATATCTATATATATAGATATAGATATAGATATATATATTATAGCTATATAGATAGATTGTAAGCTCTAACGAGTATGGCTCTCTAATTCCTCCCTGTATTGAATTGTATTGTAATTGTACTGTCTGCCCTAATGATGTAAAGCGCTGTGCAAACTGTCGGCGCTATATAAATCCTGTATAATAATAATAATAAATAAATATATATATATATATATATATATATATATATATATATATATATATATATATAGTGTTTATACTGTATATATTGTATTTATATTGGGTTCCTAGAGGGTGAGAGCTATACATTAGGTTTAGGGGGTTAGAACAAGTGTTGCACCGATACCGTTTTTTTTTCAACGGTGAGTACCAATACTTTTGGTCAAGTACTCGCCGATACCAAATACCTATACCTTTGTGGTGCGATTTCAGCCCATACAAAATGAATGGGCTCAAATTGCACTGCAAAAAAATCAAATGCGATTTGAAAAGGAATGCGGTGTGATTCATGGCCGAAGCGCATGCTATTTCCCCCCACCACTTCTGTGTGAACACAGGCTGAAATCACTATGACAAGCCAGGTTTCAGACAGTAGCGGGGCGGGAAACCGCATGTGATTCGGATGGAGGTTGCACAGCATTGCATTTGATTCTATGCAGTGCGATTTGAGCCCATTCATTTTGTCTTAAAGCTGCATTATTGCTGGATCCTAACATTTCTCATTAAACCTGCTGCTTCATGTGTAAAACTTGTTCTTCAGAATATTTCCTTGTAAAACACGTGAAAAGCAGTTGCAAGGAAAGCTGGAATCTGCACTATATGAAGCCTGTCTGAAAGCCGTGTGTAATCAGAAGCCTATCTGGTGCTCTGTAAGGAAAGTGGAATAATCAGCCAGCGAGGAAGGTGACAAGTTTCTGTTTAGGATCAAGCTGCACCCCAGCTGCCAACACCGACCAGAGCAAAGCCTCTGTTTTCAGACTCTGACACTGGGTCAAGAACTAACTGGCAAGGTCAATTGGAAAATTGGAAGTGTAAAATTTTTTGGATCTTCATGAATGGCTGTTTTTGAAAGAGAAGCCTGTGCAGAGGGGAAATTATGATAATGAAGCTACAGAGAAGCATCCATTCAGGGCAGCTAGGATTTCTAAGCAGGTCAACGGAACAAGAATTGTTTTGCAAACGCTCAGGGCCGCTCGACTAAACATCAGAAGAAAAAAAAAGCATGTTTGACCTTTAAAAATAAAATTCAGTTTTACATCCCACATTGCTATTAATATAAATGTTTGTGTTCTTATTAAAGTGGAACTTCAGGGAAAAAAAAGCCAAAAAAGCAGGTGAAGCTAAACGCCAGGCAAACAGCTAAATATATAGATGAAATACATACTGTATATATATGGGAGCTGTTTTACCTGCCTGTCCGTCCATTTCGGAGATTTACATGGCTCTGCCGCACAGCCCTGTCGGGTAGGGCAGAACAACTGATTTTTCTAACCTGCCTCTCACATGTCTTGTCCCTCCTCCAGACTCAGAATGGGCAGGGAAGTAGAAGCAGTAGACTGAGGCGCTCATCTCTTTCCTCCAGTCAGCATTTTTCTTGCTAGCACATGAGCACTGCAGCACAACTGATTGGCCCCTAGCACTGCTTCCCTCTTGCAAGACTGCAAAACGCCGATGCCAAATCATATCCAGATACTTACACTGTTTGCACTTAAAAAAATACATTTAATGAATTATTAACACCTTCATGAAGAAGGGTAAAATGAATGTTACCGCCTGAACACGATTTTGCAACTTTGACATACACTATATTACCAAAAGTATTGGGGCGCCTGCCTTTACACGCACATGAACTTTAATGGAATCCCAGTCTTAGTCCGTAGTGTTCAATATTGAGTTGGCCCACCCTTTGCAGCTATAACAGCTTCAACTCTTCTGGGAAGGCCGTCCACAAGGTTTAGGAGTGTGTCTATGGGAATGTTTGTCTGTGCAGGCCAGTCAAGTTCCTCCAACCCAAACTCGCTAATCTAAAATGTCTTGTATACTGACTCCTTAAGAGTTCCCTTTACTGGAACTAAGGGGCCAAGCCCAACCACTTAAATAAAACCCCACACCATAATCCCTCCTCCACCAAATGATTTGGACCAGTGCACAAAACAAGGTCCATAAACACATGGATGAGCGAGTTTGGGGTGGGGGAACTTGACTGGCCTGCAGAGATTCCCAACCAGATAGAACACCTTTGGGATGAATTAGAGTGGAAACTGCGAGCCAGACCTCACAAATTTTCTTCCGGAAGAATAGTCAAACATTCCCATAGATACACTCCTAAACCTTGTGGACAGCCTTCCCGGAAGAGTTGAAGCTGTTATAGCTGCAAAGGGGGGACCAACTCAATATTGAACCCTACGGACTGGGAAGCCATTAAAGTTCATGGGCGTGTAAAGGTAGGTGTCCCAATACTTTTGGTAATATAGTGTATGTTAGTAAAACTGTACATATCATCCCAACTATTTTGTCTTTCCAGGTGGAATTTACCTTGGTATTTTTTTCAGGACAAATTGGGTTTTCTTTTGGTGGTAAATGATAATGGATATCTCCTGTTTTGTTTTTATTATCAAAGCAAAACTGGCCAAAAATAGTAAAATAAAAAAATAAAAAACTTTTTTTAAATGTAGCTGTATATTTCTTGCTTACACACTTTACCATTAAAGAATTATGCAAACTAATTTCTCCTGCTCCTGATGATCGCAGCGATACCACGTATGTATATGTCATTTGTTGATTATACTCGTAGTAAGGCCCAGAAACATTAGTGCAGATTTTGCTTTTTTTTATCCTACCAAAAACACACTGACACTAATTCTAATTTTAAAAATGCTTTTTTTTAAATCCTACGGTCCTACCCTAAATATACTGATCCTGACCTTTGACACTTACCTTGACGCTATCACTAACCCTGACACTGATCTAGATCAAAACTTGACCTAGCTATTTTTTTCTTTATTTTTTAAATTATTATTATAATTTTTTTTACACACTTTTGTTTGTTTACATCTTTCTCCCCTGGCAAGAACAGAAAGGTACAATGTATCTCTCCATTCAGAGAAAAAACACACAGGGGCGGGCTTAACAGTGATTGATCACTGTGATAGCCAATCAGAGACTACCACTGCAATCAGGTGTCCGGGAACCGGGAGTCACGGTTCCCAATCATTAGTACGAGACCCAGGCCTTCAGTGAGAGCCTGATTTCTGTGCCAAAAGACAGCTACAGTGCGGTACTATAGTTCTGGGATAGACTTCCTCCCAGAACCCCGCCCCCTGTGGCACACATTGGGTGCACTCTGCGGCCACTGTGTCCTTCAAGCACAGCTGGTCACAGATCAGGGTAAAGGGCCAATCACAGTGGCCCTTTACAATGTGATCAGCTGTATCCAATCACAGATGATCACATGTGAACAGACTTGCCGGTTATCAGCAGTCCTTTCTTCAGGCACTGTGTCTGTGTGAAGAAAGTGCTGATAACCAGCAAGGCTTTCAATACACTGTTTACACTGATAATCAGGGCACTGATCATCAGTTTCCTGATGATCAGTGCAGCCCCATCAGTGCCTATCAGAGCAGCTTATCAGTGCCACCTTATCAGTGCAGCCTCATTGGTGCCCATCAGTGCCACCTCATCAGTGCCCATCAGTGCAGCCTTATCAGTGCCCATCAGTGCCACCTCATTAGTGCAGCCTCATCAGTGCCCATCAGTGCCACCTCATTAGTGCAGCCTCATCAGTGCCCATCAGTGCCACCTCATTAGTGCAGCCTCATCAGTGCCCATCAGTGCCACCTCATTAGTGCAGCCTCATCAGTGCCCATCAGTGCCACCTCATTAGTGCAGCCTCATCAGTGCAGCCTCATCAGTGCTCATCAGTGCCACCTCATTAGTGCAGCCTCATCGGTACAGCCTCATCAGTGCAGTCTGTCAGTACCCATTAGTAAAGAAGAAAAGTTATTTGCAAAATTTTATAACAGAAACTAAGAATTTTTTTTTTCAAAATGTTTGGTCTTTTTTTGTTAATTTAGCAAAAACTAAAAAACCCAGTGATAAAATCCCACCAAAATAAAGCTCTATCTTTGTGAAAAAAATGATAAAAATTTCAGATGGGTACAGTGTTGCATGACCGCGCAATTGTCATTCAAAATGTGACAGCGCTGAAAGCCTAAAATTGGCCTGGGCAGGAAGGGGGTGAAAGTGTCAAGTAATGAAGTGGTTATTAAATTCAGCAGGCAGTATAGTTTCATAGTATTTCTTGGTCTATACAATTTTTTGGTAACATGACAATAAATAGAATATTTTTTAATAAGGAAATTAAAATAAATGTTGTTTTTGTTTTCTGTTGTTTCTTTTTAATTTGTTGAAAAAGATGGCCTTGATAGTAATCACTGCATTAAAGCACAACCGTTTTATTTTATGTCGATAGCTGTTGCAAGATATGATGACATGTTTCAATTTTTTATCTCTGGTGGTTAGTCTTTGACAGGGTTATCAAATAGGATTGCTACTGTTATAATGCCACATTTAAAGAAAATTTAAATCCAAACTGGATGACATTTAGGGCTCCTTTACAGTAGTGTTGCCCTCTGAAAAATGATATGCTATGGACTGCTTTTCAGAGGGCGTTTAACAGGTGCTGGGGGAGGTGTTAAACCCTAAAAGCCTGCACTGCAACACTGCAAACATGCACATTGCACGCGGTTGTTATGACATCCCTGCCCTTCCGCACACATGACACATGACAGTGTTTGGTCCTGGTAAATGGCTGTTCAAGTCAAAACACCATGCGAGGCGGCTCTATAATTAGGCGGTCACCTAAGGCCTCACACTCACAAGGGGCCTCGCGGCCGCCTAATTTGCCTGTGATCAATCACCGATTACGGCGCCAGCGGCTCACACTACCCTCGCTGGGACTCTGTGGCCCAGAAACTCACTGACAAATAGCGGCCTCACCATGGAGCGCCTGGTCCGGTGGCAGAAGGTGCGGGGAGTGGGACAGCAAAGGACTCTAGGTGGCGGTAGTGTCCGGATGATGTGCTCCAGGTGCCATCTCCCCAAGACGTGCGGGCAGCATGTCCATGTGGGGTCCTAAGGCAGCTGGGGCTGCTCCTTCAGCCCGCGCCACTCCACACCTGCCCTTCCGCCTATTCAAGTCAGCAGTCCCCATGACTGTGAAGAGGAAGGATGGAGCTCCAATCTCTTGATGCTGCCTGGCTGACCCCCACGACTGGAGACAAAGTAAGTGCCCGTGCGCCCCCCCTGTGTGCCTGGATAGAAGGAGCGGCAGCAATTAGAGGAATTGAGCTTTCTATATTCCTCCATGCAGCCACTGAATGCTTGCAGGAGAGAGAGGGGGAGAATCAAGCATGCAGCGGCTGCATGAAAGAATATGGAAAGCTCAATTCCTCTGTATGTAGCTGCCCCTGCTTCTCTTCCTATCCAACTTCTTTTGCTGGCCCCTCGCAGTTCTCCCTGTGCTCCCTGGGCCCCCCCCCCAGTGCTTTCCTCCCCCCCCCCCAGGCTCTCCAGCCCCCCCCATCACAGTTCTCTCCACCCTTGTCCCCCCCCTCTCTATCCAGCTCTCCCCATCGTTCTCCAGCCACCATCCCTGTGTTCCCCCCCCCCCCAGTGCTCTCCACCCCCTATGATTAAGTACTGTTTGTAGTGTGAAACGCGTCAGCTTCCCTGCACTTCCTGCTGTGGCATGTATTTTTGTTGATTTTATTTAATAAAGGCGAATATTATTTTGAGTGCGGCTTTCTAGGACTTTTCTTATAACTTTATCGTTACAAGCATTGCCGGCACCTGTGGCTTCCAGCCTGGAGGAGAGGTTTGTTCCTGATTGACCTTCCTAGAGCGGTGATATCTTTCTCTCTGCTCTCCACCCCTGTTCTTTCTGCCCCCCCTCCCCCCGTGCTCTCTGCTCCCACCCTGCTCCTTGCCCCCCCCAGTGCTCTCCAGCCCCCTGTGCTGTCCACCCCTGTTCTTTCTGGCTCCCCCCAGTGCATTGTGCTCCCCCTGTTCTTTGCCCCCCCAGTGCCCTCCAGCCCCCCATGCTCTCCACCTCTGTTCTTTCTGCCCCCCCAGTGCTCTCCAGCTCTCCCCATCAGTCTCCCCCCCAGTGCTCTCCACTCCCACCTGTTCTTTGCCCCCACCCATGTGCTCTCCAACCCACCCCAGTGCTCTTCACTCTCCCCAGTTCTCTCCACCACCCCTGTGCTCTTTACTGGCCCCCCTCACTCCCTGCAGCTCTGCTACGTTCCCCCTCTATTCTACCGCCGGCTGCTGCAGAGGATCTGTCAGGATGGAGAGCGGGGAAGGGACCGGTATCATGGGCTGCTCAGTCTAAAATGCTGGGCCTATTTTTTTGTCCCAGTGCGGGCCTGGCAAGGAAGATGAGCAGCGAGGGCAGCAAGCACCGATAGCCTTGGAGGGAGAGGAGCTCTGAAGACCTCCCAGGACCAGAGGACAGGCTGACTGGGGCTGGAAAATGAGGACGGCCGAAGGTGCAGGTGGCCAGGGACCACTTCATCTCACAGCAATCAGATCATCTGGAAGGAACGCTGTCCCCATCCAGAACAAGAACAGACCCTGCCTGCTGCTGGCCATCAAGGTACCATACCAAGTATCAAACACAGACCTGCCCACAGACAGGGACTGCAGACTGGGACTTGGGGCACAGGAGGGGCTGCAGACAGGGACAGAGCTAGGGATCTCTCTCTCCCTCACCCCTCTCTCTTTCTCACGCTCGCCCCTCTCTATCCCCCCTCTCTCTCTCCACCTCTCTCTACCCCCCACTCTCTCTCGCTCCCCCCCTCACTCTCTCTCCCCGTGCTGTGCTGTAATCCCCCCACTCTCCTTCCCCTGTGGATGTAGAATGAATCAGTGACACCCCTCCTCATTTTCCCAAGGCACAGGAAAAATTCCTAAAGGGGTTGTCACCTTGCTGGGTTCCAGATGTTTTATTGGCTGCATATGTTTGATGGGTGAGAAGGGTGGCCTGGAAGTGGTGCTGATGAACTGTGTGGTAGATCCATGCATCTTTCTGCAGCCATTTTTATTGCTTTAATTTGTTTTCCCATTATGGGGGTGAGTAGGGCCTCATGTCTAAGTTTTGCCTAATTCCTCACATAGCCTAGAACCGCCTCTGAGCACCACCCCCCATAGCCACTATGAGACACCCAATAATTTAGAGGATGGGTGAAATGTTTGGTAACAGTTAAACACTTTTGATTGACTTGATTCACTTTTTGGCAAATAACACATTTTTATGGAGGTCTATACATCAGATCAAAAAGAGGGGCAACTAATCACAGGTAATCGCTGGCTGTGGCTGCCGACATCCTGACATTGCACTGTACAGGCTTGGTGGCCGCAGCTCTCCTCACACAGCTGTCAATCCCATCCGCGGGAATCAGTAGACTCTAGTCGCTGGGATTCGCAGCCTAAGGAGTTAAGAGGGACAGGGGGAATCTGGTTCCAAATGAGGGACAGTTGGGAGATCACAGCAGTTCCCAGTGACCCGTTCAAGAACATACCTGACTTACTGTCATTCCTGCTGCAATGCCTTACATATCACATCACACACAAACCTGCATGTTTATGTTCCTTTATTGCTTTACAAGCAAAGTGCAGCATCTCCCTCTAATGGTAGACTGTAAGTATTTCATGCAACTCGATAGACTTGAGAACCAAATAAACATGAATGGATTTCTATCAGTATTAAAAAAAGACAGCAGTCATCTAACGATCTAACGATCTAACTTCCCATTTTATAAAAATAAAAATAAACAGTAAAAACAGCAAAAGCAAAGCAGTGCAAGACTATTGCTCACTTTTCATATTTAAAGCGGAGCTCCACCCAAAAGGGGAAACTCCATTTGTCTGCCTTCTATCGAGTTGAGGTCAGGACTCTGTGCAAGTCAGTCAAGTTCCTCCACCCCAAACTCGCTCCATGTCTTTATGGACCTTGCTTTGTGCACTGGTGCGCAGTCATGTTGGAACAGGAAGGGGCCATCCCCAAACTGTTCCCACAGAGTTGGGAGCATGAAATTGTCCCAAATTTTTTGTTATGCTGACGCCCAACCCCTGGAAAGCAACCCCACACCATAATCACCCCTCCACCAAATGATTTGGACCAGTGCACAAAGCAAGGTCCACAAAGACATGGATGAGCGAGTTTAGGGTGGAGGAACTTGACTGGCTTGCACAGAGTCCTGACCTCAACCCGACAGAACATCTTTGGGATGAATTAGAGCAGAGAGTGCAAGCCAGGCCTTCTCATCCAACATCAGTGCCTGACCTCACAAATGCGCTTCTGGAAGAATGGTCAAACATTCCCATAGACACACTGATAAACCTTGTGGACAGCCTTCCCTGAAGAGTTGAAGCTGTTATAGCTGCAAAGGGTGGCCAACTCAATATTGAACCCTACGGACTAAGACTGGGATGCCATTAAAGTTCATGTGCGTGTGAAAGTAGGTGTCCCAATAATTTTGGTAATATAGTGTATGTAAGGGAGATACCACTGCTGGCGAGATATAAGAAGTTGGCGAGGCAATGTTTCAGCCTAGCTGATTTCCCCTATAACAGACAACTGCGGGTTAATACCACTTCAATATGATAAACACACAGAATGCACAAGACACTGTGTGCTATATGCCCTCATCTTATGAGGCAGTATACACATAGAGAACTGATAGGTAGCCATGGACTTTTTGAGGGACATATAGAAAAAAGCAAAACATGAATATAAAAGCAGAGATTTTTATTGTTTAACCACTTCAATACCGGACAATTTTACCCCCTTCCTACCCAGGTCAATTTTCAGCTTTAAGCGCTGTCACAATTTGAATGACAATTGCGCAGTCATGCAACACTGTACTCAAATTAAACTTGTGTAATTTTTTTCACACAAATAGAGCTTTCTTTTAGTGGTATTTAATCACCACTGGGTTTTTTATTTATTTTGAATTTTTTGCCAAATAAATAAAAAAAGCCAGAAAATTTGGGGGAAAAAAAACGTGTTTTTTTCTTTGTTTCTGTTATAACATTTTGAAAATACGGTAAATAATCTTTCTTCATAAATTTAGGCCAAACTGTATTCTACTACATTCAAATCAGTGTATATTACCGTATTTATCGGCGTATAACACGCACTTTTTTCCCCTTAAAATCAGGGGGAAATCGTGGGTGCGTGTTATACGCCGATCCCCGCTAATTGTGATCTATCGGAGCGATCGCCGCAATCACCGCCGACATTCACATAGCGTGTAGTTTTAAATATGGCGTAGCGGAGGGACTCGGCGGAGCTGAACGAGCGCCGCCGAGATCACAGTGACTGGGCGGAGCCGAGATACACATAGTCGAGTGTTCTCGGCTCTTCTCAGCGCCGCTCACAGTCACGCCCAGTCCCGCCATTGGACCTGTGTTATGTCCATCATAGGGCAGGACTGGGTGTGACTGTGAGCGACAACGAGAAGAGCCGCGTACACTCAGCTATGTGTATCTCAGCTCCGCCCAGTCACTGATCTCGGCGGCGCTCGTTCAGCTCCGCGGAGTCCCTCCGAACTCCGCGTCGCCATATTTAAAACTACACGCTTTGTGTATGTCGGCGGCGATCTGTCCAAGCATGTAATGGACACTGGGGGCAAGGCTGCACTGACCACTGGGGCAAGGCTGCACTGGAGCAAAGCTGCACTGACAAGGCTGCACTGACAAGGCTGCACTGGGGCAAAGCTGCACTGACAATTCTGCACTGGGGCAAAGCTGCACTGACAATTCTGCACTGGGGCAAAGCTGCACTGACAATTCTGCACTGGGGCAAAGCTGCACTGACAATTCTGCACTGGGGCAAAGCTTCACTGACAATTCTGCACTGAGGCAAAGCTTCACTGACAATTCTGCACTGAGGCAAAGCTGCACTGACAAGGCTGCACTGGGGCAAAGCTGCACTGACAATTCTGCACTGGGGCAAAGCTGCACTGACAAGGCTGCAATGGACACCTGGGGCAAGGCTGCACTGACACTGAAAAGGCTGCAATGACACTCATAAGGCTGCATTGATGGGCATTTAAATGTACGTTTTTTTTTCCTTAAACTTCCCTCCTAAAAGTTTTTTTCCTTAAAATTCACTCCTAAACTTGGGGGGCGTGTTATATGCCGGCGCGTGTTATACGCCGATAAATACAGTATTTAGTCTATAGGCAAGTTATAGAGTTCACAAACTATGGTATATATTTGAAAAGCGATCAATCCTGATGTACTGACAGACTGTCTAATTTCTTGAGGCCCAAAAATGTCAGGACAGTACAGATCCCCTCCAAATGACCCCCTTTTTTGGAAAGCAGACAATCCAAGGTATTTAGTAAGAGGCATGGTGAGTTTTCTGAAGTTGTCATTTTTTTGTCACAATTTTTTGGAAAATGAAGAAAATATAAGTTTTTCACAATTAGTTAAAAAATGGTTTACATACTGTCTGTCACCAGTGCAATACAGCGTCCGTCATCATATAACTGGCGTGGTGGTGATCAGGGATGCTGACTGAGGACAGTATGTAAAAAAAAAAAAGTTATAAATTATATATATATATATATATATATATATATATATATATAAAACTTTTTTTTCCTTTTTTTACATACCTTGACCTTGTGGTGACAGGGTAATTTTAATGTAAAGAAAAATGTTTCTACGTGGTAGTTATATACACGATGTAAGAAGAGCATGAGGGCAAACAAATTTTCTTGCTACATATTCATGCTATGCTTCTTCTTTAGCACAGTGATTGTGCTTTTCTGTACCTCTTATCTCAACACCAGCCTAGAACTAGTCACAGACATCAGATGGATGTTGTATGAGCAGGTACAATTCATTTACTGAAACATTTTTCTAACATAAGCAGAGCAAAAAAAAAATACTCTGGTGGCCTAGTCTAAGGTTAGCCATTGACATTGCCATTAGACACTGAATAATCGTTTACCAGATAACTATTGCTATTCAGGCTTATTTAGGCCATATGGCTATGAAGGAAAGAAATAGAAAAATAAAATAAATAAATCACTGGTAGACATGTATTACGAAATGTTTTAGTTATTTGGAGATTTGGATGTATACTAATCTCTGAATCACAATAGCAACGAATTTCAACAAATCCGCAATAAATTATAATGAAAACAATTAATTCATTTGTTTCATTCGGATGACATGCTGCGATAGTTTGGGCCTTTTGTTAATGTTTGAAGCATCCCAAATAATATAACAACATAACGAATGATCCGAATTGATTTGGATCCATTCATTTTTATTCTACTGAGCGTAGCATAAATATTCGAATAAGAGTCTTTTTGTATTGGGGTTGAACGTGAGAGATCATTTGTTTAATGTGAAACAAGATGATTCCTACTTATTGGGGGAGAGTTACTAAAACTGAAGTGCTGTGCATGATAGCCAATTGGCTTCTATCTTGAGCTTGTTCAATTAAGCTTTGACAATAAAACCTGGAAGCTGATTGGTTTCTATGCAGAGCTGCACCAGATTTTGCACTCTCCAGTTTTAGTAAATAACCCCCTTTGGGTTTGGATTGGATGGAGGTGGATCCATTAAAATATCAGAATCATAACATAACAAATTAATCCTAAATCGATTTAGTTCCATTCATTATTTTTATTCCATTTTTCTTTGTGGGTTGGACTAGCAGGGATCACTCAAAGTGCATAAGTAGTCTCCCAAAATAAAGAACTAACATTAAAAACTAATATAGTTAATCTTCCAAAATAACTCCGGAAAACACCAATCGATTCACAACAATGAGTATACGAAACGAACCAGAATATACAAAACAAATTCCAAAAACAAATTATTCTAACATAACGATTATGATGAAATGAATAAAAATGGAATGAAACAAAACAAATTTTTTCCGTTGTGCACATCTCTGGTGCTGGTCATATTTCAGGGGGAAACGAAAGGTTTTCTAAGAGCAGATCAGTCAAAGGTCATCTCTTTTTTCAGGAAGTCTTATGCCGCGTACCCACGATCGGACGTCTCGTCGGAAAAAGATATGATGGCTTTTCCGACAGGATTCCGCTCAAGCTTGCCTTGCATACACACGGTCACACAAAAGTTCGCTAAACTTTCGACCGTCAAGAACACGGTGACGTACAACACTACGACGAGCCAAGAAAATGAAGTTCAATGATTCCGAGCATGCGTCAAATTGTTTACGAGCATGCGTAGGAATTTTGCGCGTCGGAATTGCTACAGACGATCACATTTTCGGATAGGAACTTTTTCCCCCTGAAAAATTGAGAGCATGCTCTCAATCTTTTGCTGGCTGGAATTCGGCCAGCAAAAGTCGGATGGAGCATACACACGGTCGGATTTTCCGACCAAAAGCTATCATCGGTCTTTTGCTGGCCGAAATTCCGATCGTGTGTACGCGGCATTATTGTGAAGTTCTGGGTCCTTAAGATTTTACTGCCCCATATGGTCAAAAGCAAATTCAGTTTCCAGAGTTCACTGGCTCTGGTAAAGGCAGGTGGACCACACCTGCCCAATGAGCATAGGCAAGAGAGACTGACGGAGGTTACTATTATTCAGCTCTCATTTTGCAAACAGGCCTCAAGACCAGCGCCATTCCTGTATTTTCACTGATAGGAGGCCTGTATTTTGACAGCATAAAATGGAGATGAAAGCAATGATTTTTAATTTGTGAATTAGCGATATGTGTAGTAAAAGTGAAAAAAAAAAAGCACAACTCTAGGTTTATGAAGTGTCCTGCATATGTCCGTTTCCAAAAACCTTTGCCTACAAGGTTGCCTGTACATAAAGAGCATTAACAGGTATCCATCCACCTGCCACTCAATATTCAGATCAACACCCTCTTGCAACCCTCAGCAAAATCTTTGCATCCAACAGACTTTTGGGTGTTTTGGATTCCTGCACCCCCCTGTGTGCTGTGGTTCCATACACTGGCAAGTGTGTCACTACAATACACAGTAATTAGGTAGGGGCTGATGGATCGGAGTGGTTTGACTGTACCACATCTGAAACAGTCCGATTTTTGGTGTACTTTGGAAAATTATGATGTTATGCTGACCCTCTTGGTTTATTACGTGGAGTCACAGGCCCATAACAAAGAGGTTGATAACGACTTCTGAGGTTACTCTGGCTTCCCTGATCCACATATTTAGCTCATGATCTTGGTCGGTAACAGTAGCCCTGTATTTCTATTATGAGAGGTTTATGGTAATTCAGCAATGAGCCCACGAGGAAATCCAGAAAACATGAGCCTGTGGCAATACCTGTGAGGTTTGACTACCTCTGCCGTGATTGGTTTTATTGCTTTAGCCACTAGAAAGAGAATCTAAAATCTGAACATCAGAGTGGAATTGTAACATAATGTAGTTATAGGATAAGTCCATCCTAACACTAAAATCCCTGCACCTACAGACATCCACAATCTAATGCCGCGTACACACGGGCGGACTTTTCCACCGGACTGGTCCGTCAGACTTTCCAGCGGATTTTCGACTGACTTTTTATGGACTTCCGATGGACTTTCTAACGAACGGACTTGCCTACACACGATCACACCAAAGTCCGACGGATTCGTACATGATGACGTACACCGGAATAAAATAAGGAAGTTGCCAAGTAGCCAGTAGCCAGTAGCCAATAGCTGCCCTAGCGTCGGTTTTTGTCCGTCGGACTAGCATACAGACGAGCGGATTTCTTGGTCCGGCGGAGTTACGACGTAAAGATTTGAAGCCTGTTCCAAATCTAAAGTCCGTCAGATTTGAGACTGGAAAAGTCCACTGAAGGTCCGGTGAAGGCCACACACGATCGGATTGTCCGCCGGATTTGGTCCGTCGCCGTCCGTCAGACCAGTCCGGTCAAAAAGTCCTACGGCGTGTACGCCCCATAACACTAACTTATCTAACCCCGTAAATAAGAAACAGCTGCGGCTTCGCTGTGTAGAGGTGGCAGCCGACAACGGAAGCCCCATAGCAGCTCTATGGGTGACGTCACTTCCCATTCATTTCACAGCCGTTGTCGGCTGTGTCCTGTGCAGAGCTTCCACCGCTGGAGACCGGAGCGGCTTCAGAAAAGTTATGTATACTGATTTCTTCTTTACTAGATAGGCTAGATAGGTTAGTCTTAGATCGTGGATGTCTGTAGATGTAGGGATTTTAGTGTTAGGGTGGAATTATCCTTTAACCACTTCAGCCCTGGAAGATTTGGGTTCTGAATGACCAGAGCATTTTTTGTGATTCGGCACCGCGTCGCTTTAACTGACAATTGCGCGGTTGTGCGACGCTGTACCAAAACAAAATTGACGTCCTTCTTTTTTCCCACAAAAAGAGCTTTCTTTTGGTGGTATTTGATCGCCTCTGCGGTTTTTATTTTTTGCGCTATAAACCAAAAAATAGCGACAACTTTGAAAAAAAAAACACAATATTTTGTACTTTTTGCTATAATAAATATCCCCATTTTTTAAAAAATAAAAAAGCTATTTTTTTCTCAGTTTAGGCCGATATGTATTCTTCTACATATTTTTGGTAATAAAAATCACAATAAGCGTATATTGATTGGTTTGCGAAAAAGTTATACAAAATAGGGGATAGATTTATAGCATTTTTTAAATTATTTTTTTACTAGTAATGGCGGCGATCTGAAATCTTTATCGTGACTGGGACATTATGGCGGACACATCGGACAATTTTGACACATTTTTGGGACCATTGGCATTTATACAGCGATCAGTGCTATAAAGATGCATTGATTACTGTATAAATGTCACTGGCAGTGAATGGGGTTAACACTAGGAGGCGATTAAGGGGTTAACTGTGTTCCCTAGTGTGTGTTCTAACTGAAGGGGGGAAAAGCTAGGGGAAGAGATAGATCGGTGTTCATACTTTGTTTGAACACACGATCAGTCTCTTCTCCCCTCAGAGAACCGGGATTTCGGTTTACACACAGAGATCCCGGTTCTCGCCGTGTCACGAACGATCGCGGGAGCCCAGCTGTCATCGCGACCACCGGGCACTCGCATCGGTTTCGGGCGCGAGCAGCGGGCGCGCGCGCCCCTAGTGGCCACAAATAGAAGCAACGTATCATGACGGCGATTCGCACAGCCGAGCCATGTTGCTGCAGTACAACTGCGGCGTTTGGTCGGCAAGCAGTTAAAGGAAATTTATGGTCACAGCATACACTTTCATTTTATCCCCAGGGAAAGCAGCTTCCCGTGGGGGCACCCAATGAAGAGGAGGAGCCTGGAGCGCCGGTGGGGGACCCCAGAAGAAGAGGATCAGGGCTGCTCTGTGCAAAAGCATTGCACAGAGTAGGTAAGTATAGGCATGTTTGTTATTTGTATTAGAACAAAATGAAGCTTTACAACCCCTTTAACTTTATATGCTGTAGTATCAACAGTACTCTTCACTGGAAACACCTGAAGTCAATAATTTGGAGTTACTTCTACGTTCTGGCGAGTGTGAACCCCAGTGGGGTGTGTGGAGTATAGTTTGAAGAAGTTTGGTGAAAGGTACACCCATCAGCTGATTTTTTAACCGGTTCCCAACCGGCGCACGCTGATGTACATCGGCAGAATGGCACGGCTGGGCAAATGGGCGTACCTGTACGTCCATTTTAATTCCCCGCCGTGCCATTGCATGCGCGCGGCGGCCAGGAGCTCCGTGAGTCGGGTCGCGGGTTCCGCAGACTCAATCGCTGCAGGGATACCCGCGATCACCTCACGGAGAGGACGAACGGGGAGATGCCGTTGTAAACAGCATCTCCCCGTTCTGCCTAGTGACAGTGTCACTCAATCTCTGCTCCCTGTCATTGGAGCAGAGATCAGTGACGTCACATACACAGAGCCCATCCCCCTACAGTTAGTAATCACTCCCTAGGACACACTTAACCCCTCCCCGCCCCCTAGTGGTTAACCCCTTCACTGCCAGTGTCATTTACACAGTAATCAGTGCATTTTTAATTGCACTGATCGCTGTATAAATGACAATGGTCCCAAAAATGTGTCAAAAATGTCCGACATGTCCGCCATAACGTCGCAGTCACAATAAAAATCGCTGATTGCCGCCATTACTAATAAAAAAAAATTATTAATAAAAATGCCATAAAACTATCCCCTATTTAGTAAACGCTATAACGTTTGCGCAAACCAATTAATAAACTCTTATTGCGATTTTTTTTTACCAAAAATATGTAGAAGAATACGTATCGGCCTAAATTGAGGAAAAAAATTTTTTATATATTTTTGGGAGATATTTATTATAGCAAAATGTAAAAAATAATGCGTTTTTTTCAAAATTGTCGCTCTTATTTTGTTTATAGCGCAAAAAAAAAAATCGCAGAGGCGATCAAATACCACCAAAAGAAAGCTCTATTTGTGGGAAAAAAAGACGTCAATTTTGTTTGGGAGCCACGTCGCACGACCGCGCAATCGTCAGTTAAAGCGACGCAGTGCCGAATCGCAAAAAACGCTCTGGTCAGGAAGGGGGTAAAATCTTCCGGGGCTGAAGCGGTTAATATACCCACCAGCTTGACTCGTTACGGACTGTTGCATGTGTGACATCTGTGTTTTTTCCCCAATTGTCCAATATTCTATATTGATCGTATGTGTTTTTTTACATGTGCAAGCCAGTCGAAGTGTTGTTTTGACAGGAGCGCCGCTTTGTTAAATTTTATCTGACCATAGAGTTTGAAAGATTTGTCATATTTACAAATTATTAATTTGGAGTATCTACATACTTTCAGCCATGTAGTATAGCTGGGATAGTCAGATGTCCACAAAACTTTGGTGTATCTGTAGTGCATCTGTGCTTCCTGTCCATAAATTGATAAAAAGCTTGGAGACCCCCCAAGGTAAACCTGAAATTCGAGAAATACAGGTGGTATCATAACTGACCAATATACTAGCAATTTCAGAATGGTGCCTGCAATGGCAACCTCCATATTTCTCTTAACATAGGCTTCCTTTTAAAATTTTTACACCCTCATAAGTTATGGAAATCGAGTAAGAAAGTGAAAGTCTCCCTTAATAAAACAAAAAACTTGTATCTTAAATTTGTGTGGATAAAAAATGTGCAGTGTAGACAGACTTGTAGTCTTTCCCTTTAAGTTGGGGGCAGGGGATGATGGGTTTATATGTACTGATGCCTACACAGCCTGTGTGTAATTATATCTATGAAGGGGACCTTTCATCCTGGTCTGTTAAAAGTTATTTCAGAGCATGAGAGGCTCGTCCTGACCACTCAGACTGCAGCCATTAGGGGCTGTGTACATTACAGACTGTGATGTTACTGGTGGCTGCTAACACTTGGCTCTCATGTTCTGCCGCTTCACGACAAATCAAGCAATCAGGGCCTAATGGGACTGATGAATCCCAGCTGATGTGGCTGTAATTTAAAAGAGCTGCTGGCGACACAACAAAAAAAAATTCTCTTCTGTGCAGGTGTAGGGCTATGTGCATATGGCCATTTCTTCATATAGGGACAGTACACTACCACGCTTGACTTAAAGTTGAACTATGGGCAAAATTTAAAAAATCACATGATGTGTTTTCAGACATAAATTTATTATTAATATTATAATATACAGTATATATTAGAATAATATAGTGTTGGGCGAACGGTTTGGGCCAAATTGTCAGGGCGTTTGACGGTTTGTTCGGCCCACTGAATGCCCCACTGCGTGCCACACGATGCAGTGGAAGCTCCGATTGGCTGAAGCAATGAAGGCTTTACCCATTGGCTGAAGCAATGAAGGCTTTACCCAATCGGCGTACATAGCACTGTCAAAGCCAAGATTGCATACCTCCCAACTTTTTGGGAAGGGAATGAGGGACACCTATCAGCAAAAGTATGCGGGCATAGGACACACCCCCTGCCACACCCCCTTAAAGGAGAATTGTACAAAAAACAAGATTGTGTGTTTAACCAAGTGCTTTTTTTTTACCACTACTATTCCTTTATATTGGCTCTTGGAATTTACAAATGCAGCAATTTAGAAATCAGATGAAAGGTTTAGCGCTGGGAAACACTTTTTGATAGATAAAAAGTGCATTTTATATACAACTATATAGATCAGACCAAAATGAGGGACAAATGAGGAGGAATGAGGGACAGAGGGACATTGCTCCAAATCAGGGACAGTCCCTCAAAATCAGGGACAGTTGGGAGCTATGTGATTGGACACTATCATGATGACTCTCTCCAATCATGGCTCATTGCTCATAGAACCACCCCACACTATAAAAGGTTCCTTCCCGGAGGAGCCATTTGCAGTGTGATACTGGAGTGGAGATAGAACGGGGCTCAGTTTATTGCTACTAGTGAGTTAGTGCGCTATAGTGTGCTATTGAGATTCTGTTGTGAGTGTAGGGCGGGGGTCTCAATTTGGCGGCTCTCCAGCTGTTGCAGAGCTACAAGTCCCATCATGCCTCTGCCTGTGGGTGTCATGCTTGTAACTGTCAGCCTTGCAATGCCTCATGGGAATTGTAGTTTTACAAAAGCTGGAAGGCCACCAGTTTGAGACCCCTTGTGTAGAGTGTCAGTGTAGTGTGAATATAGTGATAGTGCAGCGTGAGTTTGGTGCAACCGCATATTTCTACTGTAGTGCCAGTGTAGAGTGTCAGGGCGGTCTTACTACAGTATATTGTAGTGCGGTTAGTGCACTTTTACTGCAGTATATTGAATTGCGCTAGTGCACTTTTTTGAAGAGCATTAGCGCACTTTTACTACAGTAAATTAAAGTGCGTCAGTGTAGTTTTAGTGCAGTATATTGTAGTGTGTCAGTGGAGTGTGTCTGTGTAGTGAGTACTCAAGGTAAAGTGCACCAAACAACACTTTTCATTGATTAAAGTGGATCCAAGTACGCGTTTCCCCTTCTCTATTACATTTTGGTAATAAGCCCCCCCCCCCCCCCCATCATGTCTGGGAGGCCAACAAGAAGAGGCAGATGCTTCCATTCAACCATGATGGGGTCAGCAGTGTCTGTGTCCACAGGCAAAGGCTCTGCTGTGATTATACACAGCAGATGCCGATCAGCGGGTGCAGGCCAATAGATGACCGCCGGCACCCGCCGATTGTCGGGAAGACACATAGGACAGGTCTCTGCCTATGTAAAAAAGGCAGAGCTATGTCCTGTCAGCAGGGAAGTAATGGATTTTCTTTCCATGCAAAGCAGTGAATAAAATCTTTTACTTTCCTTAGTAAAAGCACCTCACATAGTACACCAAAACACTGGCTAAGCACACATTTAACCCTTTGATCACCCTAGATGTTTAGCTTCTTCCCAGGCAGTGTCATTAGTACAGTGACAGTGCATATTTTTAGCACTGATCACTGCATTAGTGTCACTGGTTCCCACAAAGTGTCAAAAGTGTCAGTTAGTGTCCAATTGTCTGCCGCAATTTTGCAGCCCCGCTATAAAGGCGTGTACACACGATACGAAAATAGGAAGTAAAATTTCATCCGACAAACGATCTGCCAATTTTCGGATCGTTAGTATGGTGCTTTCGACAGCCGATTCTGTTTTTTCTTCAGACAAAAGTTGGATGTGCAGACTATAAAATTTTTGTCGTACGTGAACTCAATGTACAATTTTCGTTTAATTACTATGGTATTCGTACGAATAAATCATAAGAGCAAAACTACACATGCTCAGAAACTCAACACCTGAAAGTCAACACATTATGTCACTTCTGAAGATCTATTGTCGTACAAGAATTTTCATATGGTGAGTAACCTCTTCACTTTCGACATGAGAGTAGCATGCAACAATAAACGGATGTTCGATCGTCCGAAAATCTGATCGTGTATACGAGGCTTTAGTTACTGATGGCTGCCATTACTAGTAAAAAAAGATAATAAATAAATAAAAGTTCCAGTATATATCCCATAGTTTGTAGACGCTATAACTTTTGCGCAATCAATATACGTTTATTGGGATTTTTTTTTAATCAAAAATATGTAACAGAACACATATTGGCCTAAATTTATGAAGAAATTTGATTTTTTAAATGTTTTTATTGGATACGTTTTAAAGCAGAAAAATAAAATATTGTTTTTTTTTTTAAATTGTCTGTCTTTATTTGTTTATAGCACAAAAAATAAAAATCGTAGAGGTGATCAAATACCACCAAAAGAAAGCTCTATTTGTGGCAAAAAAGGGACATAAATGTTATTTGTGTACAGTGTTGCATGACTGTGCAGTTATCAGTTAACCTCCCTGGCGGTATGATTATTTCAGACTTTTGATGCTGAAAGCGGTACAATTACTTTGCACGGAAATTTGGCATTTTATATTGTAGGCCTGTAATTCTTATGCCCTGTACACACGGTCGTATTTTCCGACGGAAAATGTGTGATAGGACCTTGTTGTCGGAAATTCCGATCGTGTGTGGGCTCCATCACACATTTTCCATCAGAATTTCCGACACACAAAGTTTGAGAGCTTGCTATAAAAAAATTCCGATCGTTTGTACACAAATCCGACGCACAAAGTGCCACGCATGCTCAGAATAAATAAAGAGACGAAAGCTATTGGCTACTGCCCCGTTTATAGTCCCGACGTACGTGTTTTACGTCACCGCATTCAGAACGATCGGATTTTCCGACAACTTTGTGTGACCGTGTGTATGCAAAACAAGTTTGAGCCAACATCCGTCGGAAAAAATCCATGGATTTTGTTGTCGGAATGTCCGATCAATGTCCGACTGTGTGTACAGGGCATTAGGAATAACTCACTTAAATCTGTCCAAACAAGAGTCTAGTAGACATCCCGGGAATAATAAAGTTTGAAAAACAAAATAAAAAATTATAATATAATAAATAACTATAAATAATTATAACAAATAATAATATAATAATAATAAAAATTATTCAATAATGTAATCAAATCAAAAACACTGAAATTTGCTCAGTTGCAGAATTGTCGCTTTCGTTACTTTTATAGGGCGTACACACGGTCGGACTTTGTTCGAACATACCGACAACAAAATCCTAGGAATTTTTTCCGACGGATGTTGGCTCAAACTTGTCTTGCATACACCCGGTCACACAAAGTTGTCGGAAAATCCGATCGTTCTAAACGCGGTGACGTATAACACGTACGTCTGGACTATAAACGGGGCAGTGGCCAATAGCTTTCATCTCTTTATTTATTCTGAGCATGCGTGGCACTTTGTCCGTCGGATTTGTGTACACACGATCGGAATTTCCGACAACGGATTTTGTTGTCGGAAAATTTTATCTCCTGCTCTCCAACTTTGTGTGTCGGAAAATCCGATGGAAAATGTCCGATGGAGCCCACACAGGGTCGGAATTTCCGACAACACGCTCCGATCGGACATTTTCCATCGGAAAATCCGACCGTGTGTACGGGGCATTAGTGTTTGATGACGGATTTCCCCACAAATCACTATCGCTCAATTCTTCAAGTGATTCTAATTTATTATCGCTGTTTTCTAGCTGGTCTAAAAGCACTTTTGATGTAAACAGACATTTTTTGGTTGCTATGGACAATCTCCAGTTTCCTGGCAGAAAGAACAGTATTTATAATATAAAACTGCATGCAGGACACTGGACAAACCACTAGGAACAAAGGGGATGTGTAATTATTTGATACAGTACTGTAATCTGTAAGATTACATTATACTGTATCTATACTGTGTTTTTTACTTTTTGAATTTGGCGCCGAACTCCATCCCCGTGCGTCGCAACACTCGCAGGGAACGGAGCTTGGCAGTGTGAATCGAGCGAGACACAGCGGCTCGCAGATCACAGCGGGGAGACATTGCGGGATCCAGGGGACAAGGTAAGTAACCTCTGCATGGATCCTGCCATGCGATCCCGAGTCTGGCTCGGAGTTACCGCTTTTGGTACTGAAAATCCACCCCGAGCCAGACTCAGGAATACCGCTAGGGAGGTTAAAGCGACGCAGTGCCGTATCGCAAAAAATGGCCTGGTCACGAAGAAGGGTAAATCTTCCGGAGGTCAAGTGGTTAAATGTCATTTATAACAAATAAAATAAAAAATCAAGCACTGTGATGTGTTGTAACAATGCACCGCAGTGCACACATGCATGAATGTGCCCTTTGTGTGTTGGTCTACCTTCACAATGTGTGTAGAGTCTACTTATGTAGAGTCCTCAATTTCCTTCTCCTTAGAACCTAGCCTTGGGAGCAGCTTCCCTTCACCTGGCGGAGGGGCTGGAGTCTGGTTTCAGTTTTTCTCAGGCTGCTTGTGTTTTATTTATTTTTTCTTTTTTTTCCCTCTTATATATATATATATATATATACACACACACAAGGGAAATCTCTCTTATCTAGGGGTAAACTTAATTTTCAGCTGATATATGATCGGTATGAGGGTTGAATGAATGAATGTTTGTCTGTTATGGCCACTTGTGTTGTGATAACGTTATCATATTTTATAATTTTGTGGTGGAGGTATTTTTTCTTTTCTGAATGATATTTTGGTGGGATCGTTTTCAATAAAGATTACTATTTAATTCTTATTATTTCCAGTTTGTTCCTTTTTGACGAATCCTGTCTGGACCTTTGGTCCACTGTTTCTCCCTCTTTTTTCTACTATGCCTGTGTTGGCGCAGGCAGCGTCATCAGTATACCAATCACAGGAGCATGCACAAAAGGGTGACTCCAGCGGCACCCTGCTAGGGAACTAAGCCGCCCTGGGAACGCCAGCGCCAGCTAAGCTGACATAAAAGAAAAACTTCACAAGCGCAGCACCCACTGTAAGCGATTGTTTCAGCGTATAAAATACATTGTTGTTCAGCCGTTTAGTTGTGTCCTACTCGTTGTGACCTCAAGGACCATAGCGTGCCGGGCTTTTCTGTCCTTCACTGCCACCCGGAGCTTGCTTAACTTCATGTTCATTGTTTCGATGATGCTATCTATCCATCTTGTTTTCTGTCATCCTCTTCTCCTTTTTCCTTCCATGTTTCTCAGCTTTGGGGTCTTTTCCAATGAGTCCTCTCTTCGCATTAGGTGGCCAAAGCATTTGAGTTTCAGCTTCAGGATCTGTCCTTCCAGTGAATATTCAGGGTCGATTTCCTTCAAGATTGACTGGTTAGATCTTCTTGCCGTCCAACACCAAGGGACTTTCAAGAGTCTTCTCCAACACCATAGTTCAAAAGCATCAATTCTTTGGCGTTCAGCCTTCCTTATGGTCCAACTTTCACAGCCATAGGTTACTACTAGGAATACCATAGCTTTGACTACACAGCACTTTGTCGGTAGGGCAATGTCTCTGCTTTTTATAACGTTGTCTAGGTTTGCCATTGCTTTCCTCCCAAGAAATACATTACAGTGTATAATTACTGTGGGTGGTCGGCAAGTGGTTGGAGGAACTTGAAGTTTGTAAACTTACCTTGTGTCAGATTTACCTCCTGGAATTCAGTGACACTCAGTCACTATGCCCTGTGGGTAAGCACTGCCGTGTCACACATTTCACAGAGCCTGCCTTCTGATCTACAGAGGTGCTTAGAGAAGGAGTTGCAGGAGGCGGGGTCAGTACAGGAATCACTGCTTGTAGGCAGAAAGGTACCATGGGATATGTAGTCCTTAGAAATCAAAAGAGCAGAGGAGAAGCTGCAAAGCATGCAGGGAATCCAGGAGGTTGTGGAAAGAGACAGCCAGCAGACAGGCAGGACTAACAACATGAAAGATATTTCAAGTAAGCTTACGTATATTGGATTGTCAAAAATAATGTCTATTGCGATTACAATGCTGATCCTATAAAATAAAAGTTTGTGCTGTGACCATAGATCTCCTATAAAAAAAATTAAAGCAGTATTAAACCCAAAATTGTAATATATTGCAGCCTAGAAATCATTATAAGTGGTGTTTTATTTTTTGGCTTTTTCCCCTCTGTTTTCACCTGGTGATCTGGCCAGTAACACATTTACTGTATTAGAGTGCCCCCACTATGAATGAAGGAGCACAGGGGGCACCTATGGACAGCAGCATTGTCAGTCTGGGGGATATACGTTTTTACATAATTTTTGGCATGGTAGTGCCTTCAAAGTCCCACCCCTAGGGGGTTTCTCCATTTCCATGTCTAGGGGAGGAGAACAGATTTAGCCCTTGTGCACACTGCCACGACTTTAAATTCGACATCCCTGTGCGACTTCATCGCGGCTTGCATACAACTTCTTTAACAGAAGTCAATGCAAGTCGTGTTAAAGTCACACCAAAGGTAGTGCAGGAAATTTTTTCAAAGTCGGAGCGACTTAAGTCACACTGATTACAATGGTTCCATTGCTGTTAATGATGCACAACTTGTCATGCAACCTTGAACTCTCAAGTCACATGACAAGTCGTGGCAGTGTGAATCGGAGCTTAAATACACTAACAAATTGAAGCAAAGCTTCAGCTAACACTTTTTTTGGAAAGTTACAGGAGCAGTTTTGTTTCTTTTGGGATAGATTTGGGTTTAATACCGCTTTAACTACCTAGAGATCAGCCGCCGCGGTTGTACTGCGGCAGGTTGGCTTTCCTGATCACTTTACGTCGGCTCTAGCAGGTGCATGCCCGCTGCGGGAACGTGCCCGCGGGTTGAGCGGACTCGGTCCCTAGTACAGTGACAGATGACAGAGATCTACCGTTCCCAGTGATCGGGAACAGTGATCCCTGTCATGTCCCAGGCAGCCCATCCCCCCTACAGTTAGAACACACACTAGGGAACACAGTTAACCCATTTATCGCCCCCTAGTGTTAACCCCTTCACTGCCAGTGTCATTTTTACATTGATCAGTGCATTTTTACAGCACTGATCAATGTAATAATGTTACTGGTCCCCAAAAAGTGTCATTTGGGGCCAGATTTGTCCGCCACAATGTCGCAGTCCCACTAAAAATCACAGATCGCCGCCATTTCCAGTAAAAACAATTTAAAAATGGCCTGGTCATTGAGCAGCCAAATCTTCTGAGGCTGAAGTGGTTAACTGGTAATTGCGATATATTGTATTTTTTGCAATATAAACTAAAAAAAGACACTATTTTTTACTTTCTGCTACAAAAGATTTCCTAACCGCGAATTAGGTGACCTCTGAAGGCAATTGGATCCACTAGATTTCAGTTAGGGGTATCAGAGTAAAGGGGGCTGAATACAAATGCACACTGCACTTTTCAGATATTTATTTGTAAAAAAAAATTGAAAACCATTTATCATTTCCTTCAACTTCACAATTATGTGCCGCTTTGTGTTGGTCTATCACATAAAATCCCAATAAAATACATTTATGTTTTTGGTTGCAACATGACAAAATGTGGAAAATGTCAAGGGGTATGAATACTTTTTTAAGGCACTGTATTTGCATACATATATGCATATACACACCCAGACCAAACTAAAGGTAATACAACAAAATAAATAAATAACAATATTAACCACTTGCCGACCAGCTCACGCACATTTCTAGCGGCAAAGTGGCTTGTTCCCGCGAACCGATGTACCTGTACATTGGCTCCTCTAAGAGCCATAGCAGGCACGCACACCTGCTGCACAGTGGGGTAACCCAATGCACGTGCCCAGCGGCCGCAATGTCCCCCAGCCACCCACGATCGCGGGTACGAGAGCCAGAACAGGGATTTGTGTATGTAAACAGAAAAATCCCCCTTTTGACAGGAGAGGAGAGACAGATCTGCTGTTCCTAGTAATTAGGAACATCGATATGTCTCCTCCTCCAGTCAGTCCCATCCCTCCCCACAGTTAGAAACACTCATGAGGGAACACATTAAAACCCCTTGATCGCCCCTTAGTGTTTACCCCTTCCCTGCCAGTGACATTTATACAGTAATCAGTGGCTATTTTTAGCTCTGATCGCTGTATAAATGTCAGTGGTCCCAAAAAAGTGTCAAAAGTGTCCGATCTGTCCCCGCAATGTCGCAGTCCCGCTAAAAATCGCTGATTGCTGCCATTACTAGTAAAATAAATAAATAAATAAAAATGCCATAAATCTATCCCCTATTTTGTAGAATCTATAACTTTTGCGCAAACCAATTAATATACGCCTATTGCGCTTTTTTTTTTACCAAACATATGTAGAATAATACACATTGGCCTAAACTGATGAAGAAATTAGTTAAAAAAAAAAAAAAAAAAAATTGGTATATTTCTTATAGCAAAAACTGATGAATACATTTATATATATATATCTATATATTGGATATGTATTATAGCAAAAAGTTAAAAAAAAAATTTTTTTTCAAAATTGTCTAGTCTTTTTTGTTTATAGGGCAAACAATAAAAAACGCAGAGGTGATCAAATACCACAAAAAGAAAGCTCTATTTGTGGGAAAGAAGGGCATCAATTTTGTTTGGGTACAGGGTCAGACGACCGTGCAATTGTCAGTTAAAGCGACGCAGTGCCGTATTGCAAAAAATGGTATGGTCATTAAAGCGGAGTTCCACACAAAAATGGAACTTCCGCTTTTCGGAACCCTCCCCCCCTCCGGTGTCACATTTGGCACCTTTCAGGGGGGAGGGGGGTGCAGATACCTGTCTAAGACAGGTATTTGCACCCACTTCCGGCATAGACTCCCATGGGAGTCTATGCCTCTTCCCGTCCCTTCGCGCTGTCTCCTGGGAACACACAGCTCCCAGGAGAGAGCGGGGACCACTTAAGATGCGCAGCGCGACTCGCGCATGCGCAGTAGGGAACCGGGAAGTGAAGCCGCAACGCTTCACTTCCTGATTCCCTTACCTAGTATGGCGGCGGCAGCTGCCGAGAACCGAGCGGGTTCTCGGCGTCGCCTGCCGACATCGCTGGACCCTGGGACAGGTAAGTGGCCATGTATTAAAAGTCAGCAGCTGCAGTATTTGTAGCTGCTGGCTTTTAATATTTATTTATTTTTGGCGGTGTGGGTGGACCCCCGCTTTAAGGGGGAAAATCTTCCGGGGCTGAAGTGGTTAATAAACAAACAATAATGGTTCAAACACCTACATTCTTATACGTTGTAAAAATATATGCACAGTATGTACACAGTTACCAGAATACAATATTTTATACTATAGCTGTCCTTTAACCTGAAGCGATGATAAAACCGCTAATCCAGTCCGTGCAGCAATAGTTACCAGTATGTTGGGTTCATTTTCCAGTGAAGCACCCGTGTGACCGGAATCCCGGGGTGTTATGATATGTACTGTACATGTCAATTCAAGTTCCTGGGATGAAAGTCTAGCCCCACTCTTGCCCCCACTTTCCCCTCAGTGATGGTTATAGTCTGACTATAATGGCTTTATGTTTTCATCATTTAGGAATCAAATCATGCTTAGCAAAGTTATTCTTTAATAGCAGACTAAATGCATAGTAGGCCACCTGTTATAAGGTCTTTAAAGTTTTTAAGCTCCAGAGATGTCTGTTCTAACTCTTGCCATCTGACACTAACGCTTACACTTTAGCATGGCTTCAAGTAGAATTACTCCAAATCATTTAATCTTTATAATTCCTTGATCTGTCTTAGTGTCTTCAGCTGTATCCTGCGGTATCAGTCTGACTTTGAAATATTGATCTTGGTGTTTAAAAGATCCTAAACCTTTCCGCGCTGTGTGTTTTATGTCACTTGCCTTTTATCACCAGAAGGAAATCTCTCCTTTTCATTATTTTCATGTGTTCCTTCATATTTCTTGTTTTGGTTTATCACCTGTTCACTATTCCAATGTTAAAAGGGTAATGAGCTGAGTGGAGTGTCTGCCAACATCCCAAACTCGAATAACCATATGCACAACTATGTGAGATTCGGTCACACCATTTCTGTGGGCTGTAGTATATCAAGAATATACTTTCATCTATTGGCGCCAATTGGCATCCAGGTTCCTTGTGGACGTGGAGGGGGTCTACGCACTACCTCTCTGCCCACTGGGCGGAGAGTGGCCTGTACCGGTGCCATCTGAGAGGACTGATGTATTCTCATATGTTTACTTATCAACTACATTTCATACCCAATAATTGCCCTGAAGTAATTGATTCTATAGAGCAGGGGTCTCCAAACTATGGCCCTCCAGTTGTTCAGGAACTACAATTCCCATCATGCCTGTGAATGTCAGAGTTTTACAATGCCTCATGGGACATGTAGTTCTGCAACAGTTGGAGGGCCATAGTTTGGAGATCCCTATACATCCCTGGGTACTGTTTATGGAATGTTTGTTTTTGTTTTTTTTCTATAATAGGATGAGTTATTTTGTAGCTTTGTGTTTTATGAATTGGTTAGCAGGGGAATTCCCAAAGGCTATGTTTTTTTGTACCTATACATTTCAATTTTCAATAAAAAGAAATTTTTCCAAAAAAAAATTCCCCTGAAGTAGGAAATCTTCCAAAACATGTCAGGATTTACCGTATATACTCGAGCATAAGCCGACCCAAATATAAGCCGAGGCACCTAATTTTACCATAAAAAAACTGGGAAAACGTATTGACTTGAGTATAAGCCTAGGGTGGGAAATGCAGCAGCTACTGGTAAACTGTGCCCATCTGCAGCCTCACTGTGCCCATCTGCAGCCTGCAGGTATCTAAGATCGTTTCCCAAGCTGACCAAGTGTTTTGTTGGCAGACCCTTGGGGCATATCTTGATGTATATGTATAAAACTGTTTCTCTCTTTGTGTATACACATTGGGGGAGATTTACTAAAACTGGAGAGTGCAAAATCTGGTTCAGCTCTGCATAGTAACCAATCAGCTTCCAGGTTTTATTGTCAAAGCTTAATTGAACAAGCTGAAGTTGGAAGCTGATTGGTTACCATGCACAGCTGCACCAGATTCTGCCCCCACCCACCTATCCACCACAAAGCACCTTGTCCCCATGATGATGGGACAAGGGCCTCATCCCCACATCCCTGGTCATGGTTGTGGGGGTCTGCGGGCAGGAGGCTTATTGGTATCTGGAAGCCCCCCTTAATCCCCAGATCCCGCACCCCCCCCCCCCATGTGAATCAGTATGCAGTACATAATACCCCTACCCATTCACCAAAAAAGTGTAAACATTAATAAAAACAGGAGGCTGTGTTTGACAGTTCCTTTAGTAAAAATAAAAAACAGTGTCCCCCGATGTAAATCAATCGTTAATCACGACGCCGATGCCACTTCCAGACCTGAAAAAGAAATAGAAGAACTGTCGAATGGCAAGCCAGGCATTCGCTGTTTGCCTTAGTGGACGGGGAGAATTTTCTTTTTCGGGTCTGACGGTGGCGTCTGTGCCTGTTTTTTTTATTTTTGATAAAGGAATTGTCAAAAACTGCCTCCTGTTTTTAATTATTACACTTTTTTGGTGAATTGGTAGCATTGGTAGCGGGTACTATGTACTCCATACTCATTCACATAGGCGGGGGTGGGATCTGGGGGCCCCCCAGATAAGCTTTCAGATTCCGATAAGCCCCCTGTCCGCAGACACCCAAAACCACAGCCCAGGGTTGTGGGGATGAGGCTCTTGTCGGGCTGCATGCTCGGATAAGGGTCTGGTATGGATTTTGGGGGGGCCCTACACCATTTTTCTTTTAATTTTGGTGTGAGGTTCCCTTTAAAAGCCATACCAGACCTGAAGGAACTGGTATGGATTAGGGGGGTACATGCACGCCGTTTTTTTTTTATATTGCCGGAAATGGTATTGCATTGCCGGCAATTTAAACGTGATTTGACCCATTTTTTTTTCCTTTAGAAATGTCAGTTTTGCTGCATTAGGTTCTATCCACGGTATAGATGCGCCACTTTACAGGCAGACTAAGGGGACCCCCCAGGCACCATATGCGGTTTTTATTTTTTGCGCCATAAACAAAAGAAGAGCGTCAATTTTGAAAAAAACAACATTTTTTACTTTCTGCTATTAAACACATCCATTAAAAAATGTAAAAAATCTAATTTCTTCATCAATTTAGGCCAATATGTATTTTGCTACATGTTTTTGGTAAAAAAAATCCCAATAAGTGTATATTGATTGGTTTGCACAAAAGTTATCGGTCTACATTTCGTGCAATAGAGCCGACCTGCCGCAGTAAAAGTGCGGTAGGCGGACAGCAAGTAGTTAAGCATCATTAAAATCACTGCTCCTGTAACATCTGTCTTTTTTTTTTTATACATGTCCCCCAGGGCAGTATCCAGACCCCCATTCCATTTTTATGTCCAATAATTTGCATATAGGTCTTCAAAATGGGGACATTTGATTTTTCAATTTCGGGTCCCATAGTCTTCAATTGGGTTCGCCGTTCAGGTCAGAACTTTTTCTCTGTTCAGGAGATCTGGTGCGAACTGAACAGGGGGGTGTTCGGCCCATCTCTACACTCTAACTTGATATGTGACAGAATAATTTATCTGCATATGTTATTCATATTCGGGGTGTGTTGATCGCAGTCCGTGAGAGGTAGGATCACAGTGCAATGGAGCAACGAGTGAACATCAAGTTCTGCTATGAATTGGGAAAAACGGCAACGGAGACGCATGAAATGTTGGTGCAAGTGTAAGGGATGGAAGCCATGAGCCGAAAATGTGTTTACGACTGGTTTAAACACATTCACGACGGGAAGGAAACGACTGAGAATGAAGCACGTTGGGGTCGGCCCTCATCGAGCAGAATTCCAGACATGATCGAGTAAGTGCGACAAATGCTGGCATGAGATCGTCGACTGACTCTACGGTTGATGGCGGAGGAATTGGGCATCAAGCAAGGACACGGTGCACACAATCATCCGCGAAGATTTGGGTAATTGGAGTTTGTGCCGCACAAGCTGACAAACGAACAGAAAGCAAAGCGAATGGAAACCTCTGGAGATTTCATTATCATGTGTGACCAGGATCCATCCTATCTGCAAACCATCGTCACACGGGATGAGATCTATTGCTATCAATTCTATCCGGAATTCCATCAATATGGCAACCACCATACTCCCCTGATCTGGAACCTGCGGACTTCTTTCTGTTTCCCCGCCAGAAGAGCGTCATAAACGGCGCACGTTTTGGCAGTCTAAGAATGTGTGACAGCGGTTCTGAGATTGATTCCTTGAAGAGGAGTTCCACCCAAAAGTGGAACTTCCGCTTATCTGATTCCTCCCCCCCTCCGGTGCCACATTTGGCGCCTTTCAGGGCAGAGCGGGTACCTGTTTTTTTACAGGTACCCTGTCCCCACTTCCAGGAGACCGGGCCGCAGTGAATTGAGTGAGCAGCTCGGCCCCCCCCCCCTCCTCCCTCCCCTTTGCCGGGCCAGTGAGAGAGCACATGTGCAGTAGGACCCCGGCCGTGAAGCCAAAAGGCTACACCACCGGGTTCCTTTACCCGCAAAGGCGGCGGCAGCACCTGACCATCCAAACATCAGCTGTGGTGCCAACATCACTGGACTCCAGGACAGGTAAGTGTTCTAATGTTAAAAGTCAGCAGCTACAATATGTGTAGCTGCTGACTTTTAATTTTTAAAGAACTCCGCTTAAAGAGGCCTTTCTGACAGTTTCCATAATCTTTATGAACATTGCCAAAAGTGTGCTGTGAAGGATGGCAATTATTTTGAAGGCCAATAAAGGTAATTTGTATCTTCTGTTTTGTTTGTTTTCTGATACCATTCACAAAACTTTTGTGTAACCCATAAAATCTGTATATTTACTGAAAGCTAAAAGATAAAGCTGAACTTCAGGCAAATGGGGGTCGGAGGGTACAGGGTAATAGTTCACCTTTTTATTTTTTCTGAAAGGGTAAACAAGTCTTTTAAAGAAGAACTCCGTGCATTTTTGTTCCCCATACAGTGGGTTAACTGCCCCGTGCATGGGTTACCTGCTCGTTTTCGTCTAGGGGTGAGGAGAGCGGAAGACCAAGCGCAGAAGACCAAGCCCCTTCGCTCCTGTCTGCCCCACGTGCTAGCGGTCTTATGCAAGTCCCTGGCCTCATCACGCCCATAGACCGGCTCTGGACATGAGGACAGCAGGAACAGTCCACCGCTGGATGTGGGAGAACACTGTTTTCCAGACGATCGAATGATGGGGTAAGTACAGCTTTTCCTTGTACCCCTGGACAAAACGAGCAGTCCCACTACATGGGAAAATAAAAATTTTGCCTGGAGTACTTCTTTAAGGATTGTCAAACTGAAGAATATAACATTTTTGTTTTTGGGCTTATACAGTATATTAGAGGAAAAATAAATAAATACATAAATAAATATATTTATGCCTGATTAGGAAACAGAAAAGATAGCGTGAAGGGAGCTTTATCTGCATGTTTTATATAATTTGATCCCAGCTACAACCCTCTTTGTGTGTGACATTCGCAGCATATCTAAGTTAGACATCTCCTGGTTTGCATCAGGCTGGCTTTCATCTTCTGGTCTCAATGATCAAGCCTTCTGGTTGCAAATACAGAAAAAAAATGATAAAAGTGATTATTGTGTATTTCTGCTCCTACTAGAATTAGTGTGGAATTAGTGTGACATCAAGGGATTTACATGAGCTGTTTGTGCCTTAGTGCCATAGCATGCGGGTGCTTTGATGTCCTTACTCTGATACTGTCAGACACTGAGGGGACATCACGGGTACACATGGCCACTTGGAGCCCTGGGATTAAAGCTGTAGCATCATAAAAGGACCCATTCTACCAGACTACTAATAAAACCTCCGGAGAACGGGTTTTATCAATAGCAGAGGCTCATCTAAAAAATCCTGCTCAGTAAAATACGCTTTAATTTGAACCTCAGCAAAAATTCTAAATTTCTTTACCCAAATATATATCTATGCAAGTTACATCAAAAATCATATCTTTTTTTATATATTTTTTATTTTTTTTGGATAGAGTAGGGAATGGTTAAAACTTTTTTTCATCATTTCTGACTCATTTGAGAGATTTCCCCTCTTTTTCTGTTTTGGTGACAACTCAACATTTTGGATTTTCCTTAAAGTTGTTGTAAAGCCTCAAGGTTTTTCACCTTAATGCATTCAGGCTGGGTTCACACAATTGCGAATTAGATGTGGGTTCCCGCATCCAATTTGCATAGCAGGAGATTGTGACCGGCTCTCTATGGAGCCGGTTCTCACATCTCCGCAGCGGCTCCGGTGCGAATTGCACAGGAGTCCTGTGTGTCTTTTGGTCTGCTTCAGGTCTGAATTCAGCCAAAAATTCGGGCTGAAATCGAACCTGCAACGGTGAATGGGGATGCACCGGACTCCTGCTGTGAGCCAGAGCGTGCTGCAGTGTGAACCCAGCCTAAGGTTCAAAACCTTCTGTGCTGTAGCTCCCTCCCCAGACCCCCCCCCCCCCTTTTTCTTACCTGAGCCCAATCTGATCCAGTGATGTGCACAAGTGCAACGGCTTCAGCCACTGTCTCTCTCCTCATGGGACAGATTGATAGCAGCGGGAGCCGTTGGCTCCCACTGCTGTCAATCAAATCCTGTGACACAGGAGGGGGGGGGGCAGGGGGCCGAGTCCCGCTGTCTGTGTCTATGGGTGTACGGGTGCACCCAGGGAAAGCGGCTTTCAGTGGGGGTATCCGATGAAGAGGAGGGGCCTGGAGCGCCGGCGGGGAAACACAGAAGAGGTGGATCGGGGCTGCTCTGTGCAAAACTATTGCACAGAGCAGGTAAGTATAGGTATGTTTGTTATATTTATTTTTTTTAAATCAAAGGTTTACAACCACTTTAACTTTTAGTTCCAATGGCAATGGCCACAGGTCAAATAGCTAGACTAAATCTAAGATAAAAACCTGAGAGGGGTACCAATTCTTCCCTACTTTGTCCAAAACAAAACCCTTTAGATGGGGTTGCACCTATACCGATACCAGTATCGGGGCCAACACTAAGCATTTGCACGAGTACTTGTACTTGTGCAAATATTCCGATACCTAAAATAGAAAAATAATACTGTGATGAAGTTCTTTGTATCAAAGAAGAATGTCGCAGAAAATGTTTTTTGCCATCTTCTCATGGTCTATTCACCTTAGTTTTGGTTAGAGGTCTGCTTTAAGTGTATCTAAAGGCGTATTTAAGATGCACCGACACCTGTTTTTTAAGCGCTAGTATGAGTATCGATACATGTGCTCACGTACTTGCCAATACCAATTACTGATACCTTTGCGATTTGAGCCCATACAAAATGAATGGGCTCAATTCGTACTGCAAATAATCGCATGCGATTTGAACAGAAATGCGATGCGATTCCTGTCCGAATCACATGCGGTTTTCCGCACCGCTCCTGTGTGAACCCAAGCTTGTCATAGTGACTTCAGCCTGGGTTCACACAGGAGCAGTGCGGGAAACTGTATGTGATTCGAACAGGAATCACACTGCACTCCTGTTCAAATCACATGTGATTCTTTGCAGTGTCATTTGAGCCTGTTCATTTCGTATGGGCTCAAAGCGCAAAGGTATCAGTAAACTGCACCACACAATATCGGTAATTGGTATCGGTAAGTACTTGAGCGCAAGTTTCGATACTCGTACTTGCTCTTAAAAACAGGTGTTGGTGCATCCCTACCTCTAGATACACCTAAAGCAGACCTCCAACAAAAACTAAAGTGAGTAGCTCATAAGAAGATAGCAAAAAAAACTTCAAGTACTATTTTTCTGGTGCTAGATGTGTCATCAGTCTGATGGCAAGCATCATTCAACCTATTTCTTCTGAACCCAGGTCATCCTGGACCCACACCAGCCTCTGACTGGACAGTGAAAGGAGAAGCAGCACAGTGATGACCTCATCTCTCTGTCACCCTGCTTTCTCTACTTTTTTGCACAGATTTTGAACTGATTGACTTCTTGTTCTGCTTCTCCCTCTCACACTCCGGCCCTGGTGCTACACTACTTGCAATTAAAAAATATTTTTAATTATTTATTAACCACTTTTTGCAATTTTTACCCTCTTCATAACCAGACTCTTTTTTGCTATTCAGCACTGGCAATTGTATCTCAATTGTGACGATGTCCTGGATTCCTGGTCATCCAGGCTGCAGGTCATCTATAAAGGTTTACTAAATGTCCCCCTTGTAGAGGCCGGACTCAAAGTGCTGACCAGATGGTACTTGATCCCGACTCGCCTGGCCAGGAGGTATACTACAGCAACCTCAGAATGTTTTTGGGGTTGCATGTTGCGGGGTTCTATGTTGCATACAGTATCTGGTGGGAATGCCCTAAAATTAGGGTGTTCTGGAATAGGGTGTTCTCAATGCTCCGAAAAGTGATGGGGCTCTCTATTGATCAGCAACCAAGCTTGGCCCTGCTTAATGTTTTACCTACTGAGTGAACGTTTATTTTACTGGCGGCTAAAATCACTATAGCAGGAGCATAGAGGACACCTTTAGTATCTTTTAGACGACTTAAAGCAAAATATCATGGATTATGATACATGAAAAATTGCTAGCACCGTATATACTCGAGTATAAGCCGAGTTTTTCAGCACATTTTTTTGTGCTGAAAATGCCCTCGGCTTATACTCAAGTCAAGCACTTTTCTGCTACAGAGAATGACATTTTCCGAACTGAATTTGGGGCCCCGTATCTCGGGGCCACTTAGTGCTAGGAACCCCAAATGGTGTGCAAACTCAGTGGAACTAGCACTAGGACATATCTAAAGCTGGGGTTCCTAGCATCAAGTGGCCCAGAGATACAGGGCCTCAAAATCGGTTCAGAAAATGTCATTCTCTGCTGCAGAAAAGTGCTTGACATTTTCCAAACCGAATTTGGGACCCCGTATCTCAGGGCCACTTGTTGCTAGGAACCCCAGCTTGGATATGTTGTAGCGATAGCTCCACTGGGTTTGCACACCAAATTTTGGGGTTCCTAGCACCAAGTGACCCCGAGATACGGGGCCCCAAAGTCGGTCAACTGTGTCCATCTGCAGCAATATCATTTCGGGACCCTTTGGGTCCAGAGACCCCAAATTTTGGCTGCCGCTAGGAGGCATCTAGGAACCCTTAACTACTGAGTTTGAGGTTCGGGGACCTATGGCTGCAAATGGGCACAGTGAGGCATGCAAATGGGCACAGTGAGGCTGCAAATGGGCATTGTTGACCCTCTTTTCCACTTACAGTAGCTGCGCATTTCTCACCCTAGGCTTATACTCGAGTCAATACGTTTTCCCAGTTTTTTTGTGGTAAAATTATGTGCCTCGGCTTATATTCGGGTCAGCTTATACTCGACTATATACGGTACTATCAATAAACAAAGTGCTCTGTTTGAACGAACTTGGGAACCTTGGGAGTCATATATCCACGTACCCTTGTCCTTGACCCCAGGTACTATGCGGACACAGACCTATTCTCCTCCCAATATGTCTACCTCTTCATCCTAGTTCTCGCCTTGTTTTGGGGATTTCATTCCCGTACTATTACTTCTTTTATTTTTTTCCCTTTTCCTTTTTCTGTCTCTCTCCTTTTCTCCTTTCTCTTATCCTTCGCAGCACCAAGAAATCCTCTCTCGAGGTTAAACTACGATGACATACTGTTATACTATCGTTGGTGACTGATTACATTACGTGAGCTGCAAGACTATTAAGAGAACCCTTCTCCTTATTTTTATTATTATGTTACTTGTTACACATTTGGGATTCTCTAAAGTGTCGTTAGTGTTTCTGTTTCTTTGTCTTTATCTCACTATTTTTTTTTTTTCGTTCCTTTTTGGGTTTTGGAACTTACATAACAATGTTACTGTCATGATAATTTTTGCATTTTAAACAATAAAAATTAATTTAACGTAAACTGGCAATTGTTCGGTCATTAAACACTGTGCGCAAATTAAATTTATATCAATTTTTTTCACACAAATAATTATTTTGGTGGTATTTGATCACCACTGGATTTTTTATTTATTATATAAAGGAAAAAAAGACTGGAAATTTTGAGAAAAAAACCCCCAAAAATATTATTTTCTACTTTCTGTTATAAAACGTATCCAATGAAAAAAAAAAATCTAATTTCTTCATATATTTAGGCCCAAATTTACTCTGCTACATGTCTTTTTGGTATACAGTACTGGAATTTACACAGCTGTAGAGGTTATACTGGTAATGGCAGTGATCAGCGACTTATAGCGGGATTGTGATAGGATGGCGGCCAATCTGACGCTAACAGACACTGGGTGGGAGGGACACTAACTGACTGACACTGACATCACCAGCGAAACTAATACAGTGATCAGTGATAATACTGTACACCAGGGATATGCAATTAGCGGACCTCCAGCTGTTGCAAAACTACTAGTCCCATCATGCTCTGCCTCTGGGAGTCATGCTTGTGGCTGTCAGAGTCTTGTTATGCCTCATGGGACTTGTAGTTCTGCAACAGCTGGAGGTCCGCTAATTGCATATCCCTGCTGTACACTGTACTAAATGGGGAGGGGGAAACCAATAGGTTAAGGCCTCTTGCACACGATACTCCTGTTTGAGCATCTACTTTTTTTTTTTTACTTTTTATGCATTTTCCCACGTTTTCGCAATTTTTGCACAAATTCGAGGAAAATTTCCAAGCATGCGCAGAAGCTTGTTCTCATGTTGTTAATGTCAGTGGACAATCTGTGCAAATTTGTGTGCAAATGCACGCATTTGCGCACAAGAGGCGTAAATTACTGACTAAAAATGCAGATTTTACTGAAAAAATATTTTTACTGAAGAATACACGGCGCTTGTTTACACTCCTGTATGCATAGGCACATTACAATTAATGGGCTGTATTTTAGCTCACTAAAAAAATAAGCTGTACTGAGCATTTTCAAGCTGCAGCGTGCAAGAGGCCCAACTGTGTTCCTAACAAGTGTAATGTGTGCTGCTTTTACTTACAGATATGGCAGTTTTTTCTCCCTGCTTTTCAAGGTAAAGAAACAGCCAGATTGCTGTTCTCTGTACACAGAGTTCTGTATGTTTGTAAACACAGAACTCTGTACTGTGATTGGACACAGCTGACCAAAATCATTGCCTGAAATCTGCTGCCAAACTCGCGCTGTGTCCAATCACTTTAAAGTGATACTAAATGCACACTGCTTAATTTATATCACCCCTTCTCTTTATGTATATGGATGATGGCTCTGGATTCATTTTAACCACTTCAATACAGGGCATTTTCACCCCCTTCCTGCCTAGGCCAATTTTCAGCGCTGTAACACTTTGAATGACAATTGCACGGTCATGCAACACTGTACCCATATTTTTATCATTTTTTTCCCCACAAATAGAGCTTTCTTTTGGTGATATTTGATCACCTCTGCGTTTTTTATTTTTTGCGCTATAAACAAAAGAAAAGTGACAAGTTTAAAAAAACACAATATTTTTTACTTTTTACTATAATAAATATGACATTTTTTTAAAAACAAACAATATTTTTCCTCAGTTTAGGCCGATATGTATTCTTCTACATATTTTTGGTAAAAAAATTGCAATAAGCGAATATTGACTGGTTTGTTATAGTTATAGCGCTTACAAAATAGGGGATAGATTTATGGCATTTTAATTATTATTTTTTTTTTTACTAGTAATGGCGGTGATCTGCGATTTTTATTGTGACTTTGACATTGCGGCTGACATATCGGACACTTTTGACACTATTTTCGGGCCATTCACATTTACATAGCGATCAGTGCTATAAAAATGCACTGATTACTGTATAAATGTCACTGGCAGGGAAGGAGTTAACACTAGGGGGCGATCAATGGGTTAAATGTGGAGTGATTCTAACTGTGGGGGGAGGGGACTGACTTGGGGAGGAGACCGATTGGTGTCCCTATATACAAGGAACACACGATCAGTCTCCTCTCCCCTGACAGGACGTGGATCTGTGTGTTTACGCGCATAGGGTGCTCGGTAACGCGACACGCACGTGCCCCCAATACCGCCGAGATGCCAAGGACATCGTATGACGCCCGCCCAGGATGGGGGACCCCATCTGCGAACGTCATATGTCTATAGGCGGGTAGGGAAGTGGTTAATATTATGAGTACCCTTTCTCATAATCAATATACAGCTGTCACATGACCTAGCTTTTTCCCAGCCTGTCTGCAGGGAAACAGCGGCAGGAGGAGCTTCTAGTCCTCTGCTGCTGGACATGTGATCAAAAAAAGGAACAGCCATCAAAATGAGTATTAACACAAAATAGCAAATAAATGTTTTAAAACATCATACAACTATGTATTTGAACTAAAATAGCTTTTTTTTGTGCATTAACATGCTGTGGCCTATCTAGGGGGAGGTTCTGCCAATCACAGCCTGGTCCATGCCCCTCCAGTCTGTATCTATTATTTGAATGTGCTTAGAATTACAGGGAGATGACACCTTCTTCAATCAACATGTATCATACCACCCCCATTGTGCCTAAATGTTTAGTGAGTATGGAGGAGAAGGAGGGAGGGAGTGGGCTGTCATTTATCCAGTGTGTATACACTCACATGTGTGACTCTATAGTCATGTGGGCAGCACAAACATGAAAAAGGAGGAAATGAACAACTTAAACGGCTTTGGAGCATGGTGAATAGATGTGGCATCGGTTGGTGTACACAATCTCAGCCTGCAGAGGGGACACAGACAAGGAGGGAGGGACAGTGAACAGAACGATCCACTCATTTTTTTGCAGAGTACAGAGAAGCATGTAATACAGAATGTGCTGATAGTTTTTAACGATGTGGGTTTAATGGCACTTTAATTAAATGTTGGGAAACAGGCTGGAGCAGGCATGCACAAATGACGTAACCTCAGCTGGACCAATGAAAATGGCCAAAGATCAATACCCAAAAGCTGATCCAGTCAAAGACAATAGGGGCCATTGGGGAGCTCGAGGGCACCACAGCGCTGGAGTGAAGGTGAGTATAGTTCTGCTTTAACTATTTTTAATCCTTATGCTACTAGCATTAGTAAATAAGATAGAAAAGGATATTATGTTAAAGTGTTTGGAAAGTTGTTTAACCCCCCTGGCGGTATTCCCGAGTCTGGCTCGGGGTGAATTTTTCATACCAAAAGCGGTATCCCCGAGCCAGACTCGGGCTTGCATCGCAGGATCCAGGAAGAGTTTACTTACCTTGTCCCCTGGATCCTGCGATGTCTCTCCGCTGTGATCGGCGAGCCGCTGTGTCTCGCTCGATTCACAGTGCCGAGCTCCGTTCCCTGCGAGCGTTGCGACGCACGGGGACGGAGTTCGGCGGTAAATTCAAAAGTGAAACACACAGTAAACACACAGTATAGATACAGCATACTGTAATCTTACAGATTACAGTACTGTATCAAATAATTACACATCCCCTTTGTCCCTAGTGGTCTGCCCAGTGTCCTGCATGCAATTTTATATATATAAAACTGTTCTTTCTGCCAGGAAACTGGAGATTGTCCATAGCAACCAAAACTGTCTCTTTACATCAAAAGTGGTTTTAGACCAGCTAGAAAAAAGCGATAATAAATTATAATCACTTGCAGAATTGAGCGATAGTGATTTGTGAGGAGATCCGTCATCAAACACTAAAAGTAACAAAAGCTACAATTCTGCAACTGAGCAAATTTCAGTGTTTTTGATTTGATTACATTATTATATAATTTTTATTATTATTATATTATTATTTGTTATAATTATTTATAGTTATTTATTATATTATAATTTTTTATTTCGTTTTTCAAACTTTATCATACCCGGGATGTCTACTAGACTCTTGTTTGGACAGATTTAAGTGAATTATTCCTAAGAATTACAGGCCTACAATATAAAACGCCAAATTTCTGTGCAAAATAATGGTACCGCTTTCAGCACCTAAAATCTGAAATAATCATACCGCCAGGGAGGTTAAAAAAATTAATAAAAATAACAAACATGTTATACTTTATTGCTCTGTGCAGTTGTTTTGCACAGAGCAGCCCGGATCCTCCTCTTCTCGGGTCCCTCTTTGCTGCTCCTGGCCCCTCCCTCCTATCGAGTGCCCCCACAGCCAGAAACTTCCTATGGGGGCACTGGAGCTGAGTCACAGCTCCGTGTGTCCATTCAGACACGGAGCCCCGACCTGGCCGCGCCCCCTCTCTCCCCTGATTGGCTGACTGACTTTGATTGACAGTCGCGGGAGCCAATGGTGCCACTGCTGTGTCTCAGCCAATCAGGAGAAGAGTACAGGACGGCTTAGACATTTGGGTATCTCTGTTGTTTATACCATATTCCCAAAAGACCATTGGTGGTTGTCAACTGTTGTTACTTTATTGCATACATTTGTACCCGCATCCAGCATATTTTTATGTATTGTACCTCATCTTTTTTAACCTTGATCAATTCAAATTTATATATATTTTTTGTACTTTCTTGTGATCGTATAGTTGTTCACTGCCCCCCAAAAGTCCCACTTAGAGGAACTTTCTGTATTCGCTTAGACATTCGTGGACATTGCTGGACAGAGATGGGGCTCAGGTAAGTAATTAGGGGGGTGCTGGGGGGGCTACTACACACAAAAGGTTTTTTATCTTAATGCATAGAATGGATTAAGGTTAAAAAACCTTCTGCCTTTATACAGCTCCTTTAACTTGTTTTACCTTTTGTTTTTTACATTTCTTCAGTTGATTCCTGGTTCCTGGCCTAGGCCAAAACTAAGTTATACCAAACAAAATCAAAGAAAATTCCCAGTTCAACTTGCCAACCAGTCTGCTACCAACCAAATTATCCTGTCTAACAGTTTGCATAAAAAACAGGGGTTTTGTTTGCACACATTTGCAAATACATGCATAAGCTGCAGAGCCGCTCCAAGGCACCCCGATATTTCAGCAGTCCTAACTCTTGGAAATGTATGTGCGTCTCCACAGTGGAAGTGGTTATACCGGGGGTTATACTGGGATGATGCCCGCAGCTGCAGGCATCATCCCGGTACCGTTTTTTTTAGAGCTGGCGATCAGCTATCCAGGGTAGGGATGAGCTTCGTGTTCGAGTCGAACCCATGTTCGACTTGAACATCGGCTGTTCGACCGTCCGTCGAATTGCGAACGTTATGGGCCGTTCGCGCCAAATTCGTGTGGCGCGTCACGGCCCATAATTCACTGCGGCATCGCAGTGCATTGCTGGCTGATGATTGGCCAAGCATGCACTATGACCCGCATGCTTGGCCAATCACAGCGCCGTCAGTAGAGAGAGCTGTAATTGGCCAAAGCCAGGGTGGCTTTGGGCAATTATGGCTCAGGGGATTTAGTACACGCCCCACACTATATAAGGCCGCCTGCACGGCGGCCCTGTGTAGTGTGTTCCGGTGTGCTGATAGAGAGAGAGACAGACAGTGTCATTTGATTTGAGTTAGATAGATTAGGCTAGATCTGTTCCTGCTATTTACATTTAGTGCAGTGCGTCCTGCTCACAGTGTTCAGCTAGATCTGTTCCTGCTATTTACATTTAGTGCAGTCAGTGCGTCCTGCTCACAGTGTTCAGCTAGATCCGTTCCTGCTATTTACATTTAGTGCAGTGCGTCCTGCTCACAGTGTTCAGCTAGATCTGTTCCTGCTATTTACATTTAGTGCAGTGCGTCCTGCTCACAGTGTTCAGCTAGATCCGTTCCTGCTATTTACATTTAGTGCAGTGCGTCCTGCTCACAGTGTTCAGCTAGATCTGTTCCTGCTATTTACATTTAGTGCAGTGCGTCCTGCTCACAGTGTTCAGCTAGATCCGTTCCTGCTATTTACATTTAGTGCAGTGCGTCCTGCTCACAGTGTTCAGCTAGATCCGTTCCTGCTATTTACATTTAGTGCAGTGCGTCCTGCTCACAGTGTTCAGCTAGATTTGTTCCTGCTATTTACATTTAGTGCAGTGCGTCCTGCTCACAGTGTTCAGCTAGATCCGTTCCTGCTATTTACATTTAGTGCAGTCAGTGCGTCCTGCTCACAGTGTTCAGCTAGATCCGTTCCTGCTATTTACATTTAGTGCAGTGCGTCCTGCTCACAGTGTTCAGCTAGATCCGTTCCTGCTATTTACATTTAGTGCAGTCAGTGCGTCCTGCTCACAGTGTTCAGCTAGATCCGTTCCTGCTATTTACATTTAGTGCAGTGCGTCCTGCTCACAGTGTTCAGCTAGATCCGTTCCTGCTATTTACATTTAGTGCAGTGCGTCCTGCTCACAGTGTTCAGCTAGATCTGTTCCTGCTATTTACATTTAGTGCAGTGCGTCCTGCTCACAGTGTTCAGCTAGATCCGTTCCTGCTATTTACATTTAGTGCAGTCAGTGCGTCCTGCTCACAGTGTTCAGCTAGATCCGTTCCTGCTATTTACATTTAGTGCAGTGCGTCCTGCTCACAGTGTTCAGCTAGATCCGTTCCTGCTATTTACATTTAGTGCAGTCAGTGCGTCCTGCTCACAGTGTTCAGCTAGATCCGTTCCTGCTATTTACATTTAGTGCAGTGCGTCCTGCTCACAGTGTTCAGCTAGATCTGTTCCTGCTATTTACATTTAGTGCAGTGCGTCCTGCTCACAGTGTTCAGCTAGATCCGTTCCTGCTATTTACATTTAGTGCAGTCAGTGCGTCCTGCTCACAGTGTTCAGCTAGATCCGTTCCTGCTATTTACATTTACTGCAGTCAGTGCGTCCTGCTCACAGTGTTCAGCTAGATCCGTTCCTGCTATTTACATTTAGTGCAGTGCGTCCTGCTCACAGTGTTCAGCTAGATCCGTTCCTGCTATTTACATTTAGTGCAGTGCGTCCTGCTCACAGTGTTCAGCTAGATCTGTTCCTGCTATTTACATTTAGTGCAGTGCGTCCTGCTCACAGTGTTCAGCTAGATCTGTTCCTGCTATTTACATTTAGTGCAGTCAGTGCGTCCTGCTCACAGTGTTCAGCTAGATCCGTTCCTGCTATTTACATTTAGTGCAGTGCGTCCTGCTCACAGTGTTCAGCTAGATCCGTTCCTGCTATTTACATTTAGTGCAGTCAGTGCGTCCTGCTCACAGTGTTCAGCTAGATCTGTTCCTGCTATTTACATTTAGTGCAGTCAGTGCGTCCTGCTCACAGTGTTCAGCTAGATCCGTTCCTGCTATTTACATTTAGTGCAGTGCGTCCTGCTCACAGTGTTCAGCTAGATCTGTTCCTGCTATTTACATTTAGTGCAGTCAGTGCGTCCTGCTCACAGTGTTCAGCTAGATCCGTTCCTGCTATTTACATTTAGTGCAGTGCGTCCTGCTCACAGTGTTCAGCTAGATCCGTTCCTGCTATTTACATTTAGTGCAGTCAGTGCGTCCTGCTCACAGTGTTCAGCTAGATCTGTTCCTGCTATTTACATTTAGTGCAGTCAGTGCGTCCTGCTCACAGTGTTCAGCTAGATCCGTTCCTGCTATTTACATTTAGTGCAGTGCGTCCTGCTCACAGTGTTCAGCTAGATCCGTTCCTGTTATCTTCCTACTGACAGGCAGGCTTGTCTGGTTACAGTATATAAAGCTACCTGAAGAAAATTACAGGTGTTCTATCCCAGGTTAGTGCAGCTACAGGCCATTAGTATGTCTGGAAGGCCAAGAAGGAGAGGCAGACAGTCACAAGCCAATAAGAGAGGGCAAGCAGGCTCTGTGTCTAGTGCTGGTCGTGGAGACGGTGCATCCTCATCAGCACGTGGCCATGGGACACGCTTGGCCTTTTTTCGGCAGCTGGCCGTGTTGAGCCGCAACATGCGGAAGACTTGGTCGAGTGGATGACCAAGCCGTCCTCATCCTCCTCATCCTCTCTCACCCATGCCCAGGGTGCTTTGTCTGGCAAAGCAGCGGCCTCTTCCCTCAGCTCAATGTCATCAGTGACTCCTTCCCTAGCTCCACCATGTCCTCCTGAGGATTCCCTCGAACTGTTTGACCACAGTGTTGGGTACATGCTCCAGGAGGATGCCCAGCGTTTGGAAGGCTCTGATGATGATACTTAGTTCGATGAAGGCAGTAACATGAGCACGGACAGAGGGGGTGCCCAAGAAGGACAGCAATCTGGCAGTCATGCTCCCCCTTCTGCAGCATACTGCCAGGTTTGCTCCAGTGATGAGGAGGGAGGGGATGATGAGGTCACTGACTCAACGTGGGTGCCTGATAGGAGAGAGGAGGAGGAGGAGGAGGAGGAGGAGGAGGCGGCACATCACCGAGGCAGGATGCCCTCCAGGGGCCAGCCTAAGGGCAGCACATTGACTGCATCACACCCCAAAGCTCCACATGTGCAGGGCGCTGCAGTCTCTGCGCGTTATTCAAAAAGTTCTTTGGTGTGGGCCTTTTTTGAGACGAGTGCATCAGATCGCACCGCTGCTATTTGCAACATATGTCTCAAGCGTATCTCGCGTGGCCAAAACATCTCCCGCTTGGGTACCACATGCTTGACCAGACATATGTTGACCTGCCATGCAGTTCGTTGGCAAGCGTATCTAAAAGACCCACACCAAAGAACAAAGAGGATCTCTCCTTGCTCCTCATCAGCTGAGATTTCCAACCCCACTAGACCTTCAGTCCTCTCTGAGACCTGCAGTGAGAGGAATGAAGGTGTAAAATTAGGTGTGTCACAGCCAAGTACTTGTGGGCAATCTGCTTTTGGTACACCGACGTCAGATTGTACCAGGCAAATTTCCCTGCCCCAGCTGCTGCACCGCCGATAGAAGTTTGCTCCCAGCCATCCACATGCCCAGCGGTTGAATGCTAGCTTGGCAAAATTGCTAGCACTTCAACTGCTGCCTTTTCAGTTGGTAGACTCTGCCCCCTTCCGTGAGTTTGTGGAATGTGCGGTTCCTCAGTGGCAGGTACCCAAACGCCACTTTTTCTCACGGAAGGCGATTCCGGCTCTCTACCGGCATGTGGAAGGCAATGTCCATGCCTCGCTGGACAGGGCGGTCAGCGGTAAGGTGCATATTACCGCTGACTCATGGTCCAGCAGGCATGGACAGGGATGCTACCTAAGTTTCACGGCGCATTGGGTGACTCTGCTGGCAGCTGGGAAGGATGCAGGACAAGGTGCAGTAGTGTTGGAGGTTGTTCCGCCACCACGCCTCCAAAATGCTGATTGTGACACACCTCTCTCCTCCACCCCCTCCTCTTCTTCTTCCTCCATGGCCTCTTCCTCGGAACCAGCGGTGCTCCGTAGGCGTTCAAGGGGCTACGCAAGTACGCAGGCCAAAAGATGCCATGCGGTGCTTGAGCTGGTGTGCTTGGGGGACAGGAGCCACACTGGGGCAGAGGTTCTGTCAGCTCTGCAGGGGCAGGTTCAGAGGTGGTTGACGCCACGCCAACTTAAGGCAGGAATGGTGGTTTGCGACAATGGCACCAACCTCCTCTCTGCCCTCCGACAGGGACAACTGACCCATGTGCCCTGTTTGGCTCACGTCCTTAACTTGGTGGTGCAGCGGTTCTTGGGCAGGTACCCGGGCTTACAGGATGTCCTGAGGCAGGCCAGGAAAGTCTGTGTGCATTTCCGCCGGTCATATAATGCCAGTGCTCGGCTGACGGACCTCCAAAAGGAGTTTAACCTGCCCAAGAACCGCCTAATCTGTGACATGCCCACCAGGTGGAACTCAACGTTGGCCATGCTGCAGCGGCTGCACACGCAGCAGAGGGCCATCAATGAGTACCTGTGCGACTATGGCACCAGGACAGGGTCAGGGGACCTTGGTTTTTTTTCCCCACGCCAGTGGGCCATGATCAGGGATGCATGCACTGTCCTGTCACCATTCGAGGAGGCCACGAGGATGGTGAGCACTGACAGTGCATGCATCAGTGACACTGTCCCCCTTGTCCACCTGTTGGAGCACACGCTGCGTGGAATAATGGACAGGGCACTTGAGGCAGAACAGAGGCAGGAAGAGGAGGACTTCCTTAGCTCTCAAGGCCCCCTTTATCCAGACAGTGTTCCTGCGTGCCCGCCGATCACACAGGAAGAGGAGGAGGAGGAGGAGGAGGAAGATTGTGTCAGTATGGAGGTGGAGCCTGGCACTCAGCATCAGCAGTCTTTAAGGGATCAGTCCCAAGGAACACATGGACTTGTACGTGGCTGGGAGGAGGTGGCTGCGGATGTTGTTGTCCTTAGTGACCCAGAGGACTCCGGACCGAATGCCTCAGCAAACCTACACTGCATGGCCTCCCTGATCCTGCAAAGCCTGCGTAAGGATCCTCGTATTCGTGGTATCAAGGAGAAGGACCAATACTGGCTGGCAACCCTCCTTGATCCACGTTACAAGGGTAAGGTTGCGGACCTTATCTTGCCATCGCAGAGGGAGCAGAGGATGAAACATCTTCGGGAGGCCTTGCAGAAAGGTCTGTGCAACGCGTTCCCAGAGACTGGGAGGTTACAAACTCCTGTTTCTGGACAACGTGTTGCTGAGGCTTCAGTCAGTCAAAGAAGGAGCGGTGGAGAAGGTGGCCGTCTGACCGATGCGTTCAGACAATTTTTTGGTCCGCAGCCCCAAGGTATGATCGGTTCCAGCAACCATCGCCAGCGTCTGTTTTACATGGTGCAGGAATACCTAGGGGCAAGATCAGACTTGGACACCTTTCCCACCGAAAATCCCCTGGGTTACTGGGTCTTGAGGATGGATCACTGGCCAGAGCTTGCACAGTATGCAATTGAGCTACTGGCCTGTCCTGCATCCAGCGTTCTTTCGGAACGCACATTCAGTGCTGCTGGAGGCGTGGTAACCGATCACAGGGTGCGTCTGTCCACCGACTCGGTCGATCGGCTGACCTTCATAAAAATGAATCAGTCTTGGATCACCACCAGCTACCAAGCACCTGATGCTGATGTAACCGAATAATTTTTTTTGAAATCTCAGATCCCTTCAAAGACTGCTGATGCTGAGTGACTATCCCTGAGTAATTATCCTCTTCCTCCTCAATCATCACGCTGATAGCTTGTAAGAACATTTTTGGTTCTGGGCGCCACCACCAGTGCCAAAGGCACAATTTTTCAGCCCCTGTTTAACAGGGGCGTGTAATTACAATTTTTGATGTAATACTTTGCAGCAGGGCTCGTTCCTGCATTCCAACTAGAGTGTCTGTGAGGGGTTGCAGTGTTGTGGCACCAGCACCAGTGCCTAAGGCCCAATTTTTCTGCCCCTGTCTAACAGGGGCGTGTAATTACAATTTTTGATGCAATACTTTGCAGCAGGGCTCGTTCCTGCATTCCAACTAGAGTGTCTGTGAGGGGTTGCAGTGTTGTGGCACCAGCACCAGTGCCTAAGGCCCAATTTTTCTGCCCCTGTCTAACAGGGGCGTGTAATTACAATTTTTGATGCAATACTTTGCAGCAGGGCTCGTTCCTGCGTTCCAACTAGAGTGTCTGTGAGGGGTTGCAGTGTTGTGGCACCAGCACCAGTGCCTAAGGCCTAATTTTTCAGCTCCTGTTCAACAGGGGCATGTAATTACAATTCTTGATCTAATATTTCACAGCAGGGCCCTGTGAGGGCTTACAGTGTTGTGGCCACAGCAACACCTAAGGCCCAAATTTCTGCTGAGTATATAGGGCAGGACCCTACTTTCAAACATCTAACTTACAAACGACTCCTACTTGCAAACGGAAGGAGACAACAGGAAGTGAGATGAAATCTACCCCTAGGAAGGGAAATTCTCTCCTGTAAGAGTTAATATGGGAAAACAATTTCTCCTTTCCACTGATGCTTTCCAATCCTTGTTCCACAAAAAAACCCAAATTTTCAAAAAACATTTTTCATTGGGACAAAAAAGTGAGGTGAAATCTTCTGAAGAGGAGGAAAGACAGCAAAACAAATGTCACAGGGGTGATAACCCTTCCCTATGTTTTCCAAAAAGCTTAAAAAAGATTTTTTGGCTGGAGCTAAACACGTTAAAAATGTACCCGTTCAAAATTACAAAGAGATTCTACTTAACAACAAACCTACAGTCCCTGTCTTGTTTGCACCGCCTGTATACTGCTGTTCAGAGTATATAGGGCCTTTCCTTATTTTAATTTGGGTGCGGGGTTCCCCTTAATATCCATACAGGACCCAAAGGGCCTGGTAATGGACTGGGGGGGTACCCATGCCGTTTGTCTCACTGATTTTCATCCATATTGCCATGACCCGACATGACATTAAACCCGCAAGCAGTTTTAAATGAGATTTTTTTCCTTTAAAAATGACATTTGGTGCAGGGACTGTTCTAAACATGGGAAACACGCGTCACTTTACAGGCATACTATAGACACCCCCCAGGTACGATATTTAAAGGAATATTTCACTTTTTTTTTTTACTTTAAGCATCATTAAAATCACTGCTCCCGAAAAAACGCCAGTTTTTAAAAGTTTTTTTTGCATTGATACATGTCCCCTGGGGTAGGACCCGGGTCCCCAAACCCTTTTTCGGACAATACCATGCAAATTAGCCTTTAAAATGAGCACTTTTGATTTCGAACGTTCGAGTCCCATAGACGTCAATGGGGTTCTAACGTTCGTGCGAACTTTCGGTCCGTTCGCGGGTTCTGGTGCGAACCGAACCGGGGGGTGTTCGGCTCATCCCTAATCCAGGGATAACAACCGATGTGACTAAAAGCTGCTCGTTGTTATCCCGGAGGAGTGGGAGGGGACATCCCCCCTCCCGCCGCCTTCCGCCGCTCTTATCGGGCTTCCCATCCCACCGGGAGTTCCGATCATAGATCTGCCACCCCCGGTGGCTAGCGAGAAACTGGCACAAAGCCAGGAAACAGCTTCGTTCCAGTCTTCCTCTGTAAACACGGAAGTGAGGTTACGACGTCACTTCCTGTTTACTCGGCTGCCAATGGCGCCGGTTTTTCAAAAATATACAGTATTCAGAACCGTCGTTTTTAGCGATTTGAATACTTTAAAGTGCAAAAGAGGGATTGGGGGTCTTTTAGACCCTTGATCCCTCCATAAAAAGTGCCTGTCACCACCTATTAATGTCACAAGGGATGTTTACATTCCTTATGACAGCAATAAAAGTGATCAAAAATGTAAAAAAAAAAAAAAACACAATGTAAAAAAATAAAAATAAATGAAATTTAAAAAAATAAACATTTTTTAAAGCGCCCCCGTCCCCGCGAGCTTGCGCAGCAAAGAAAACGCATACGGAAGTCGCGTCCGCAGAGGCGGCTCTAGGCTTTGTGAGGCCCTAGGCAAATCTAAGACATGAGGCCCCATTCACATCCATAATGGGAAAAATAATTCAAGTGATAAAAATTAACTGTATAAATTGCATATATTAAGAGTTTTAAATTCTATGAACTATGAATTCACCAATTATAGAATTTTCTCTTAACAATTCTTCTTTAATCAAATATATATATTACATATATATTATATATTACACGCATATTTATCCATGGGGCTTGTAGTTTTAAAACAGCTGGAGGGCCGTCTGTTTGAGACCCCTGATTTACATGAAGGTCACATGATACAAGAGACGATCAGAGACTGCAGACATGATACAGGAGATGATCAGAGACTACAGACATAGTACAGGAGGCGGTCAGGGACTGCAGACATAGGGGACTGCAGACATAGCACAGGAGATGGTCAGAGACTGCAGACATGATACAAGAGATGGTCAGAGACTGCAGACATGGTACAAGAGATGGTCAGAGACTGTGCAGAGATGATACAAGACATGGTCAGAGGCTGCAGACATGATACAAAGATCAGTGGTGGCTGGTGCTTACATTTCTTGGGGGGGGGGGGGGGGGGGTGCAAACAAACTGAAAAATTCTAAAAAAAAAAAAAAAACATCAAATGCAGCCACTGTGCCCATCAAATGCAGCCACTGTGCCCATCAAATGCAGCCACTGTGACCATAAATGCAGCCACTGTGCCCATCAAATGAAGCCACTGTGCCATCAATTGCAGCCACTGTGCCCATGAAGTGCAGCCACCATGTCCATTCAAGTGCAGGCACTGTGTCCATCAAATGCAACCACTGTGCCCATGAAGTGCACCCACTGTGCCTATGAAGTGAACCCACTGTGCCCATCAAATGCAGCCACTGTTCAATCAAGTGCACCTACTGTGCCATCAAATGCAGCCACTGTCCCCATAAAATGCAGCCACAGTGCCCTCAGATGCAGCCACTGTGCCATCAATTGCAGCCACTGTGCCCATAAAATGCAGCCACTGTTCCATCAAGTACAGCCACTGTGTCCATCAAATGCAGCCACTGTGCCCATCAAAAGCAGCCACTGTGCCCATGAAGTGCAGCCACTGTGCCCATGAAGTGGAGCCACTGTGCTATCAAATGCAGCCACTGTGCCCATCAAATGGATGCCACCCCCTTTGTGGCAGACAGCATCTGTTTGATTGGGGGGCTTTGGGAGGGGAGAAGATATGTTCTGGGGGGGATAGAGCTGGAATGGGATCGGGGGAATGGATGGAGCCAGAATGGGATCGGGGGATGGATAGAGCTGGGATGGGAACGGGGTGGTAGATGGAGCCGTGAAAGGATTGGGGGCATGGAGGAAGCCAGGGTGGGATCGAGGTGATGGAGGGAGCCGGGATGGAATGGGGGGATGGAGGGAGCCGGGATGGGATCAGGGGATGGATGGAGCCAGGATGGGATCGGGGGATGGATGGAGCCGGGATGGTTTGGGGGGATGGATGGAGCCGTGATGAGATTGGGGGGAATGGATGGGGCTAGGATTGGATTGGGGGTGGATGGAGCCGGGATGGGATCATGGGGGAATGGATGGAGCCGGGATGGGATTGGGGGAATAGATGGAACCGGGATGGGATCGGGAGTATGGATGGAGCCAGGATTGGATTGGGGTGGGGTGGATGGAGCTGGGATGGTATGGGGGGTGGATGGAGTTGGGATGGTATGGGGGGATGGAATGGGAATCGTATTGGATCAGGGGGTATGGATGGAGCCGGGATGGGATTGGGGTGAATGGAGCTTGGATGGTATGGGGGATGGATGGAGCTTGGATTGGATCGGGGGATGGATGGAGCCAGGATGGAATGGATGGAGCCGGGATGATATGGGGGGGATGGATGGAGCTGGTATGGGATCGGGGGATGGATGGAGCCGGGATGGGATTGGGGTGGGGTGGATGGAGCCGGGATGGTATGGGGGGATGGATGGAGCTGGGATTGGATCGGGGGATGGATGGACCCAGGATGGGATTGGGGTGGGGTGGATGGAGCCGGGATGGTATGGGGGGATGGGTGGCGCTGGGATTGAATCGGGGAATGGATGGACCCGGGATGGGATTGGGGTGGGATGGATAGAGCCGGGATGGGATTGGGGTGGGGTGGATGGAGCCAGGATTGGAACGGGGGGATGGATGGAGCTGGGATTGGATCGGGGGATGGATGGAGCCAGGATGGGATTGGGGTGGGATGGATGGAGCCGGAATGGGATGGGGGTGGGGTGGATGGAGCTGGGATGGTATGGGGGGATAGATGGAGCTGGGATTGGATCAGGGGATAGATGGAGCTGGGATTGGGGTGGGGTGGATGGAGCCAGGATGGTATGGGGGATGGATGGATATCCTCTCCCCCAAATCACTCCAAGTGAACTCTTTGCTTGTTCCCCCTCCCTCGCCCTCCTCTTCATGCCCTCCTCCCCTCCAAGACTCAATTTTAGATGACACAGACCTCAGACCAGCGCGCCTCTCGGTACAGTGGTGTGACTCCTTCCCTCCTCCTCCGTGCACAGGAAAACATCACAGCACAGGAGGAGGAGGAAGGGCGTGTTCATGTCGCTTCGCTCCGCAGTGCACTGTGTGTGTCAGGCAGCTGGAGAGAGATGCCGGCTGCAATGCACAGTGGAGTGGAGCTTACGGCGTGCGGGAGCGGAGACACCCCGCACAAGCCGAGGGCATTGCGGGAATCTGATTTGCCGGGACTCCGGATCGAGAATGCAGGGCGGTCCCGGCGAATCATCAAGGTTGCGGTATGGGCAAATTAGGCGGCCGCGAGGCCCCTTTGGGGGCGAGGCCTAAGGCGACCGCCTAATTTGCCTAATTAGAGAGCCGCCTCTGCGCGCCCGCATATGTAAACGGTGTTCAAATCACACATGTGAGGTATCGCCGCGATCGTCAGAGCGAGAGCAATAATTCTAGCACTAGACCTTCTCTGTAACTCTAACCTGGTAACCGGCGTAACATCATTTTTCACATTTTACAAAAAAATTGGGCTAACTTTACTGTTTCGGTTTTTTTTAAATTTATGAAAGTGTCTTTATCCCCAAAAAGTTGCGTTTAAAAGACCGCTGCACAAATACTGTGTGACATAAAATATTGCCACAATCACCATTTTATTCTCTAGATTCTCTGCTAAAAAATATACATAATGTTTGGGGGTTCTAAGTCATTTTCTAACAAAAAATACAGATTTTAACTTGTAAACACCAAATGTCAGAAATAGGCTTAGTCATGAAAGGGCTAATGGATAGATAGAGGGCAGGTCCCAAAAAGCTTGGTCTGCAAATACATTGTAAATGTGGAGAATTAGAAAAAATAAATAGAGGCATATAAAATAATAATTAATAAATGAATATACTGTATTCTATAGTTACTTGTGTTAATGAAACCGTAATCAGTATTTTTTTTTATTTTTTATTTTTTTTGCAATAGTGGCCTTTTATACATGTTAAGGATTGCTCTGAAACTATTAATATACATTTAGAGGGTACAACCAATAAATGTACGCCCTTAAGGGAGAAACACGTACCAGAAGGTACTTTGTAAACATTTGTTGTAATAAAGGGGTACAACGTATAGTACAGTGGAGAAACACTGCTACAGTTTATTTAAAATGTGTGACCTATATCAGATTATCAATCAAAATGAGATACTAGCGAGAAATGAGCATGAGATTTACCAGGAGCCCTAGACCTTGACACACTGGCAAAATATACTGCATACACAAAAAACAAAAACCCTGCTCATAGTGCACCAACGCACGAAGAATTAACATCAACACACACCAGGCACGGCACAGGAAAACTTCGCTCCGTCACCCTAATCAGTTTGGCAATATTGTTAGCACACCGCCGGTGAAAGAAACCAAAGACCGGCAGTAAATTCTCCTTCCCGCGTGGCTCTTTGCCTTACTCTGTAGAACGTCATCCTAACAAGACGTGAAGTCAACACACGGCTAAAGGTAGTGCAGCAAATAAGCTTTTCAGATATACATCATCACAACTAAATACATATATATCATCGCTATTAAGAAACTGCCGATATACAGACTGTATTTGTACAATTTACTGCCTGTTTTGGGTCCACATCTGAAGCAAGCTTTATAATTTTGAGACTTGTTCATAATGACTTCTTATTTTTTACTGAAACAATTGAGTACTGTCCATGGTATTATTATTTTTTTTATTGTTATTATACAGGATTTATATAGCGCCAAGAGTTTGCGCAGCGCTTTACAATGTAGAGCGGAGACAGCACAAATACAATACAGTTCATTACAATTTCCACTAACATACAATATATCTGGACATGCTTTTGTGGTATGTCTCCTTCTTCAAGGTCCAAGCAGTACTAATTCACAAAGTTTTAGCAGAATGTTAAAAAAAAAAGACAATCTCTGAGGGAGAAAAAAGAAAACGCAAACAAATAATGTACATAGCAATGGTAAGTAAACGAGGATAGTTAGTTAGATATGACAGAGAGAAAGCTATGGACTGAGGGGGGGGGGGGGGGGGGGGTGCAATCAATGACAGTCACAGAGGGGGGTCGTAAAACTGTTGGATAAAGAGTAAAGCCTCGTACACATGACGAGATTATCGAACGAATGATTGCCCGTTTTTTTTTTTTTTGCATGTTAGTCTCCATATCAAAAATTAAGAGGTTACTAAAGTCACGAAAATTCTGTCAGAATAAAAATTCAATGTCAGAATAAAAATTTATAAAAATCAGAATAAAAATTAAGCGATATCATGTATTTTATTGTATTTTTGGAAGAAAACTGTGCTGATTAACTACTTGCCTACTGGGCAACTTCACCCCCTTCCTGCCCAGGCCAATTTTCAGCTTTCAGCGCTGTCACAATTTGAATTGTGCGGTCATGCAACGCTGTACCCAAAAAATGTTGATGAGGCTGCACTGATGGGCACTGATAGGCTGCGTTGATGGGCACTGATGAGGTGGCGCTAATATGCAGCACTGATGGGCACTGATATGCAGCACTGATGAGCACTGATAGGCACCACTGACTGGCATCACTGATGGGCACTGTTGGGGCTGCACTGATAATCAGTGCCCTAATTGTCTGTGCAGATCTCCCCTGTGAGGAAATGCTGCTGATCGGCTCTTCTCACCTCACACGCTGTAAGTGTGAGGAAAGGAATGCTGATAACCGGCATTTCCTTGCTTACATATGATCAGCTGTGATTGTACACAACTGATCACATGGGTAAAGAACCTCGTCGTCGGCTCTTTACCGAGATCGGTGATGCGCCATCTCCCAGGGACAGTGCGCACCACTGATCGCTGTGCTGGCCGCACAAGTGCAGCGAAAGGTGGGTGACGTCATATGAAGTCGTCCCAAGACAATAGAGCTGCTGCCCGCCCCTCATTTGTCAATACAGCAGGAGATGATTAAATGAAAACAGTACCATCTGTTATTGTACGAGTAAAAATGTTGCATTTGTCCGGATGAACTGTCGTGATCTGCTCTCAAAAGCTGTGTACTAACGATCAGATTATTGTACGATCGCTTCAAAAGCGGTATTTTACGTATGATTTTCTGATCATGTGTACTAGGCTTTAGAATACCCAAGTCTAAATTTAGGTTGTTATCTTTTATGTCAAATAGAACTATCATTCTTAGTTCAAAAGTTTTCTTTTTCTGAATAGTTTTGAAATTCCCTTTAAAGTGGTGTTCCGGCCGAAATTATACTTTTTAAATAAAAATACCCCTATAATACACAAGCTTAATTTATTCTAGTAAAGTTAGTCTGTAAACTAAGGTCTGTTTTGTTTTTTTATAGCAGTAGTTTGTTATTTTATACATTTACAGCAGGCCGTGGCCATCTTAAGTGTGGGCATCTGAAGCCAGACTGTATTACTTCCTGGATCTCATCCTTGCAGATCTCGCACATGCTCAGTGCAGCACAAGCAGTGTAATAGGTTTCAGGTCAGGTTTTTATAGCAACGGCAGTGTCAGAGGAAGTTGCCGCCCCTTCCCAGAAGGCATTGCAAACAGGAAATGATGTGATGGGCCACGGCAAGGGAGGAGGAAGTGAAAAATGAATACAGCAGATATACAGTAAGTGCTGAGAAAATTTTTTTTTAAATATCCAATTCGTTTACAGTGCACAGTTTAGTGAGGGATGCTGAAGAGTTGTAAAAGTGGGTGGAACTCCACTTTAAGAACTAAGACACTGAGGTCTTCCATAGTGTGGTCCGGTTGTGAGAAATGGTGTCCCACAGGTGTGCAGAACTCTGTCCTGTTTCGCCAACATAAGATCCTTTGCTACATATTTTGCATTGGATGAGGTACACAATATTAGATATTGAAGGTACCTTTTGTGTGTGTGACAGTTTTAGATGGATTGATTTGATTGCACAGTTTGCAGCGTTTTTTATTGCAGGGTTTGCTTCCATTATTTGTGACTTCATAATCAGAATGAAGTTGGGTTGGGTGGTTGTCTGAAAGACAGTATTAAGGGTTGTTGGAATATTTCTTTCAGATTTTAATTCTCTGTTATGATGGGTTGTAAATCTTTGATTAACTTTCTTATCCCTTCTAGTGCTGGATTGTATGTGGTTACTAGAGGTACACTTGTTTTTTTTCTCTTTGTATTGAAGTAGGTTTTCTCTTTGGATTTTCAGGGCCGTGTTTATGCTGGTGTTGATGATTTTGTCCTTATAACACTTCTTATGGAAGGGGAATGCTAGTGTTTTGAGATGTTTATCTCTGTCTTCTGGGCAGGGGCGGATCCAGAGTCTAGTCTCGGGAGGGGCACTGCCAGAAAATAATTATTTTTCTGGCAATTTATCGGAGAAATGGCTGGTGTTGGTGCTTCAATCATCCTGGCACCATGGTTGTTATGGTGTCAGGATGATTGAAGCGCATTATTTCTATTATTGCATTGTTATATAAAATGAAATAGTTCAACTAACCATAATGCAGAATCAGTGGGAGCCCTGAATGTTTCACATGCCACCATCACCAGATGCGGATTGTCACTTGCAACATCACCTGCCACAAGTTGCAGACTGTCAATTGCCACGTCACCTGCCACACAATGCGGTTTGTCACTTGCCACATGGTCTGTCACCAGATGCAGATTGTAAATTGCCACGTCACCTGCCACATGTTGCGGATTGTCACTTGCCACATCGCCTGTCACTAGTCGTTTAGTCAATTGGTGCTCTGATGAGGGTAGGGGTTCCCATGCAGGATTTCGGAGCAATGGAGTGGAGAATCAATGGAGATGGATCGGATGGATCCAGTAATCTTCTCAATAAAGTCGTCTTTGTGTATAACTGCGCTCTGCACGGCAGACTGCCCAAGGTGGAGAAGATGGAGGAGGTGGGTGGAGCCAACAATAACTCATGGGTGGTGGTGGCCTGTACTTTAGTGTGGACAACATGGAGGGAGGAGGGTGCCGGTGGGTGGGGCCAACACAGTCAGGGGTGGAGAAAGCCCTGCCGCCACTGACTGTGGACGGCCTGGTAGCCTGGCTGGACATGTTAGTGCACTCAGTTAGTTACTGTGTAACAGGGGCAAGTTAACACAGTGAGTCTGCCCTATTGCTCCAGCCTCCAGCATGAGCATCTCCTGTGACTGTCCTGTCACACTGTCACGTCGGTTGGCTCTGAGAGACTCGAGTCTTACCTCTGAAGTGACGGTGACTCACTCACTGTGACTGACATCACTCGTTGCTAATGCCTGGGCCGCCTGACGTCTAGCAACGAGTGCAGGGAAGAGGCTCCACCCACCTCCTCCTGGTATCCTTCCTTGTCAGAGTGAGTGACCGCCGCCGCCCGTAACCACATAGACGCGAGTCTCTCTCTCGGCGCCGCTGATCGGCTCATGTGAGAGAGAGACTCGGGCCGGCAGGAGGAGACAATGACATATCAGTGCTATTATTTCGAGGCGGATCCAGGGGGGGGGGCAATTGCATGACATGTTAGGTATTTATTTACTCGGCGTAACATCATCTTATATATTTTACAAAAAAATGGCGTAAATATTGTGGGTTTTTTTTTTTTTAATCCTTAAGGGGTATTTTTTCCCCAAAAATTCCATTTGAAAGACTGCTGCGCAAATACTGTGTGATATAAAATACATGTGGGATTAGTTTTGTACCAATCGAAAATTCATACGAATTTCCGTAAATTCGTACATTTGGGAGGATCCGAAATACGAATTGCTATGCCTCCGAATTCTGTACGAAATTTCATTTACGAATTTCGGATCCAAATTCCTAAAACGAACATTCGTAATTGTTATGAAAAGTTAACAAACCTAACGAAAATTCGTATTTCGTACGAAATTTCGGACACAAATTACGAAATACGAATTAGTTCTAATACAAAACGGAACAGAACAAAACAAAACGAATTTATTGACGGCACACATGTCTATTATATATATAGGGGTTCTAAGTCATTTTCTAGCAATAAGAACTGGTTTAAACTTTTAAGCAAAACGTTATGAAATAAAAGGCTCGTCTTCAAGTGGTTAAGTTAGCATATTGAGGTGCCATTTTATGTCCCATTGCAGTACCCCTACACTGAAGATAGAGGTCATTATTGAAAGTGAAGTAATTGTGTGTAAGAATTAATACAATTACCTGTGTAACATACTTAGCAGTGTATTTGTGGTTTGATGAGGATGAAAAGAATCTGTGACATGCAGCCAACCCATCCTTGTGAGGGATGTTACTATACAGAGATTCTACATTCATAGTGACTAGAAGTGTATTTGGTGGCACTTGCTGTAAATTGTTGAGCTGGTTCAGAAAATCAGTTGTGTCTTGCAGCAAACTAACAGTACTGATGAGTAAAGTTTTCTTTTATTTATTTTTTTTTACTATATCCATCTTTACAGATCTAATATGATCTAACAGTGCAGCCCCCAAAGTGAATCTGTTATTACATTGTAGGGATGCCTTATACTTGTATTTTGCCATTGTTGCTTGGGTAGGCACCACCATCCCTTAAATTACAAATAACCAAAACAAGTTTCCTCCAACATGAGACTTTAGAGGTACTTAAAAATGCAATTGCTATGCCATACTGCTAAAATGCATTAAAATATGTGGTGTATTTCACCAATACTTCTGTTTCGTGTCTACAAATATACAGCATGAAGGTATTAGTGTATGCAAACATATAATACATAAAAATTCTACATATATGTTTAACAGCATATTGTTTTTCATCCCACTGTACTCAATGTAACTTGACTTCTTGATTCTTCCAAAACTTGATACTGTAAAGTCTGGCCGGTGGGAGTAAAATGATATATCACAACGCATTTATGGGTTTCAATCCCCACTCCCTTAGGTTATGTAAAACTTTCATTAGGCCCCTTTCACACTTATACGACTTCAAAGTCGCGCGATTTTACCACGATTTCACCGCGATTTGCCGCGATTTTACCGCGATTTGGGAGCAGTACTACTTTGTACGACTTTGCCACATTTTTGGCATTAACAAATGAAAGCATACAGTAGTTGGTATGAATCATAAGGGGGAACTCCACGCCAAGTTTTAAATAAAAAAACTGGCGTGGGTTCCCCCCCAGGGGCATACCAGGCCCTTAGGTCTGGTATGGATTGTAAGGGGAACCCCCTACGCCGAAAAATCGGCGTGGGGGTCCCCCCAAAATCCATACCAGACCCTTATCCAAGCACGCAGCCCGACCGGTCAGGAATGGGGGTGGGGACGAGCGAGCGCCCCCCCCTCCTGGACCGTAGCAGGCCGCATGCCCTCAACATGGGGGGGTGGGTGCTTTGGGGCATGGGGGGCACCTTGTCCACCATGTTGATGAGGACAAGGGCCTCTTCCCGACAACCCTGGCCGTTGGTTGTCAGGGTCTGCGGGCGGGGGGCTTATCGGAATCCGGGAGCCCCCTTTAATAAGGGGGCCCCCAGATCCCGGCCCCCCCACCCTATGTGAATAAGTATGGGGTACATGGTACCCCTACCCATTCACCTAGGCAAAAAAGTGTCAATAAAAAACACAGTACACAGGTTTTTAAAGTAATTTATTAGGCAGCTCCGGGGTCTTCTTCCGACTTCGGGGTCCTCTTCCGACTTCGGGGGTCTCTCCGGCGTCTTCTCCCGGTGTCCACATCTTCTGCCGGCTCCACCGCTATCTTCTGCCGCTCTTTTGCCAGCGGTGGTCCGGACTTCTGGATCATCTTCTTCCCTCTTCTCTTCCAGAGATGTTGACACAACGCTCTATCCAGCTGCAATGGTCTCTGAACGCTCCGCAACGGACTTATATAGGCGGTGACCCCGCCCCCTTATGCCGTCACAGTCCCTGTGCATTGATAGAACCATAGAAGACTGATCTATGTATATTTTAGCTTGAAACCGCCACCCACCAAAGCTTAATCATAGGGGATCCCTATCCCCGGTGGGTGGAGCGAAACATGTCGGGGGGCATAGCCTGAGGAGCACTATTGACTTTCACATGTACACATCCATACTAAGATCAGCTTTGGCGAGCAGAGGTTTTAAGCTAAAATACTCACTGGATGAATTTTTCTTACACTGGCATCCATACTATCCTAAATGCCAATGGGGCTCTACACCTCAGCCTGGAGTGGGACCACCAAGTCATTATGGCCTTATTGATCTATGTATCGATCTATGCTTGTCCCAAGTATGCCTGAATCCACTAACTATTGACTGATGCTATATATGGCTATCCAAGGACCAATGTGTGCCCAGTTATTGCTGAATTTTTACATATAGGGCTCCTAATTAGCACTAGTTTTCCACTCCAGTGTGCATATGTGGCACTGAACTTGCCCCTACTCACCTTTCTAATGTAATGTTAAACACAGGGTCTCTTTTAGAGTTCATAGAGGATGCTGTACTGAGGCCATCCACAAAGAGCCCCTGCTGGGTCTGTGTGCCCTTCTAACCCAATAGGGCCTGGGTTTGGGAAAGGAGTACTGTACCTCCCTACTGGCGGTCCTGCCTTCCACACATTACTGATGACCCCTTAATATAGATTTGGCCCAGACACGAAGGTTTAGGGGGTTGGTTCAGGTATGTGCCAGCACCTCCAAATGACTCTGCTTTATACTGTGAGCAGTTTTGCTGTGTAATTTTGTTCCCATGATAGAGTTTCTTAAAAGGATAAGTTCACCTTTTGACAAAAAATAATAAATGCGCATTTATTTGCAGGTGAAAAAATGTGCATTTATTATTTTTTATTTCTGGCGCCTGTAAAGCATTGCACCAGTGATCAGTAGATAGCTGGTGCCATGCAGGTCCCCTGCAGATCTGTCAGTGTCCTTGTACATTGTATGAGGAAGCTGATACATTCTAACAGGCAGAATGAAGGAGCTTTGGTAGTTCATTGAAAACTACAAGATGACAGCCGCAAAGGCTGCCGAACGTCTACAGAGCGCTGTCCCGCAGGGGCGTGTTGTTTTTTAAAATTTTGACTGCTAGTGGGGGGAGTCGAAGATCCCTGCTAGCTGAGGGAGCGGGAGGTGCCAGGCCAGTGCATTCATAACATGTTACATGTTACACCCCAAATATTTGTGTAACATGTTATGAAAGGAGAACTTATCCTTTAAAGATGAAAGTATCATATATATATATATTTTTTTTTTAGTGATCTGGATTAGTCCCTGAAATGGGAAGCTCCTATGGTTCATATGAGTAAGTCCTTGACTAACTGTTTGACTTCTACGTGTTTATTGCTTTTCCTTACAATGGCTGTACATTGTGACTGCTTATTGATTGTCACACAGAATTAGAGAAGTCTACGATTTATTATACCTGTTGCACACTTTTAAATAAAAAAAAAAAAAAGGGATGGAAGTATCTTGACCCTTTCAACTTCTAACCCAATCCATGAGGCCATTTCTAGAGCAATGAAATTCCGCCTGGACTGTGAAGCAGCTTCACTTCTGTGGTTCAGCTCCTATAATTACAGCTGTAATAACGTTAACGTGGCAGACAAGTCTCATTGCATAGCACAGCAAACATATGCCCACCCGACTGCCGCTCTGTTTAATGACATTTCAGGCTCCAGCAAGCAGGCCTGAACTTGGCTGGGTGCACAGGGAGCCAGTTAAATGGAGCCTGTGCCTGTGCCAGCAGGACCACTGCCCAGCCTAGTGGACGGCACACAATTGCTTGAGAGTATCGCCGAGAGCTGAAACTGATAGTTATGCAGTGAATGAAATTTGTGTTGTGTCAGCAATATACTCACACCGGATCCCACAGGCCCTCCGGTTTTGGCTAAGCCTGATAAAGCTGGTCTCTGGCCAACCTGACGTGGCCGCTTAAAAGCTTTAGTAAGAAACTATATAATATATGAATTATGAGCTGATTATTACTCACTATTAGCATTCTTTACCAAATAATAAAATACCTGAAGATGTAAAAAACTGTAAATCCAATCGCTAACTCTTATGTAAGGTTTAACAGGTTAAAGTAGTTTTAAAAACAAATTAAAAATTTTTTTTTGAAATCCGCAATTTAATTTAATAGTAATCCTGCCAAGAAGGTCCTTGTTAATGCTTTTTCCTGTTATAGGGTGACAACGCTCTCTGCCTGTCTTTCAGTTGTTCTCCTGTGTTGTCACTCTCTTGTACAAGTTTTCGGTGGAGACAAAGGTGACCATTTCCACACACATTGTACATGCAATAATTGTCACCTTTAGTACCTGAGAAGTGCTAGGCTGCCAACACTAGTAGGAGACCAGCAGCACTGAAGTGCAACAACTTGGAAAAAAAAGGCAAAAACAGGTATTTTAATAAGAAAAAAAAAATTCTAAATATTTATGGTATGCAGTGCTTTAGTAAATTAAATGTCATAGTTAGGGTTTATAATGACTTTAAAGCTGAAATTGAATATGCTTATATTTTGCCTTCCCTGCTCCCCCCCCCCCCCCCCCCCCCCCATATACATGCTAATGACCTATTGAGATAAAATCTGTACATTTTCATTAAATACCTTACTTTAGTCTCAATTATGTCATCACTGTGTCTCTGTGCCTCTCTATTTTTTTTTTTTGTATAATCTTTATCTAAACATGTAAATAACATACAAAAGACAAGGTGACTCTATATAATTACAATTCATATCATATCAAGACAAATAGCTGCAACATGTATCTTGCATCACCAAAAGAATGTACGAAAGAAAAAGACAATGAAATCGTCTTTTCTCTAAATTCTCCAAACCACGTCCCTTTCTAACCAATTAAGCCACAAAGCTCCTGATTCACTCCCTGGTTATCTCTCGCCTCGACTACTGCAACTCCCTCCTCATTGGCTTACCTTTAAATAGACTCCTCCCCCCTTCAGTCTATCGTGAATGCTGCTGCCAGACTCATCCACCTTACAAACCGCTCAGTGTCTGCTACCCCTCTCTGCCAATCCCTCCATTGGCTGCCACTCGCCCAACAAATTAAATTCACAATACTAACAATAAGTTACAAAGCCATCCACAACTCTGCCCCCAGCTACATCACTAACCTAGTCTCAAAATACCAACCTAATCGCCCTCTCCGTTCCTCCCAAGACCTCCTGCTCTCTAGCTCCCTCATCACCTCCTCCCATATCCGCCTGCAGGACTTCTCCCGAGCCTCTCCCATCCTCTGGAATTCCCTACCCCAATCTGTCAGACTGTCTCCAAATGTATCCACTTTTAGGCGATCCCTGAAAACTTTCCTCTTCAGAGAAGCCTATCCTGCCTCCATCTAACAACTGCACTATTTTCTCTATTAGCTCATCCCCCACAGCTATTACCCTTTTGTATAACTTGACCCTCCATCCTAGATTGTAAGCTCTAAGCAGGGATCTCTGATTCCTCCTGTATTGAATTGTGTTGTAATTGTACTGTCTGCCCTAATATGTAAAGCGCTGCGTAAACTGTCGGCGCTATATAAATCCTGTATAATAATAATAATGCAATATTGTGCAGAATTGCCATAAGTGTAAACCATGGATCTACAGTGTTGTTGGCAGAGGTGGTGATTAATATCTAGCCCAACAGAGAGAAGGGGGCATATCAGTCAGAATAGCAGCAGGAATTCCGTGGGATGTGAACACAACAAAACGGCTCGCCCTAAGGTCCATAGCTCAGCCGGCCGGGTGCTAGAACACCAGGGTAGCAATTATAAATTATCATTAACAGATACAGGATACTAAAAGCACTAAATTATAAAAAAATAAAAGAAAGCAAACAACTAAGTGAGTCCCCACAAAATTTGGATGCAATCCATACCATGTCAAGGCATCAACACCGCTCACACAGGTATGTTCCATTGGGCAAAAGAAAATGAAAGCAATAGCATTCTTAAGTGAACAAGTCACTTCTGTAAGACTGAGTAGCCTAAACGAGGGGTCTGCTAATGCCAATAGGGCAACATCTAGGCTTGGTGGGGAAGGGTCCAGGTCAATAGTGTATTCCCACCAAGCCGCCCAAGTATTACGGAAATGCTCCCGCGTATCCCTGCAAGTCGCCATCCTCTGCCTTCATAATCTCATTAACCTTCCTGATCCATTCCTTGCATTTAGGAACTTGTGCCGGCTTCCAATATATTGGTATTAAATGTTGGCTGCGTTCAAGAAATGAGGCAAAGCACAGCGTTTATAATGACTAAGTGGTATAGTGGGTACATGGAGGAGGAAGTGAACCGGAGATAAAAGGAAATCTACAGTAAAACCTTGGTTTTAAAGTAACTTGGTTTGAGAGCATTTTGCAAGACAAGCAAAACTTTTTAATACATTTTGACTTGATATACAAGCAATGTCTTGATATACAAGTAGCGTCACATCACAACTGACTATAGAAGCGAAGTGCCTCTAAGTGTAGCAGTATGGTTACATTTAGTGAAGGTACAACATTTAGCAACATATTGCTACACTTAGAGGTGCCTCTCTTCTTTTTAATACTATGTAGCTCCTGCTGGATTTTGCTTCTAATCCTCTTGTGGAGGCTTCCATTTGTGGATGGACATTTTATGGTTACACAACCTGGTCACATTGCTATATTCTTTTTATAAAGACTATAAACTGAAGGACTTATGAATAAATGGTTGTGGAACGAATCATCTGAGTTTCCATTATTTCTTATGGGGAAATTTGCTTTGATATATAAGTGCTTTGGATAACAAGCATGTTTCTGGAAAGAATTATGCTCGCAGTCCAAGGTTTTACTGTATTTTATTTCTCGATTTGGGCTTTTGTGCCTCTCTATTTAATGCAGGCAGATCATGGATGGTAGGAGGGGCCGGCAGGCAGTGATGCCAAGCTACCAGATTAAAATTTACTGACACAACACCCAAAATTTACTGGCACTGTCACGTTTTTACTGGCATATCTAAAAGTTACAAAATGACAGTTTTAAGTGCAAATTTCTGTATTTAGGCTACAAACAAGTACAATATGCAATTAGCAAAGTGATTTAAGGTAGATATTAAGGTAAAAACATATTTTACTTACTTATTTTATTTTCGATATAGTAAATAAGTAGCTCAGGGACAGGAATTGAGAGGGCAAGAAATTAGAACGGGTGGCACACACACATGAAATTGACTCTCATAGTGACACTGACAGCAGTGTGCAGCAGCACAGATGATGATGGCACCTCACCAACATGACACGTCCCCTCCTGGCATGGAGAGACACAGTGACCCTCTCTCTCCATGCCAGGTGGTCCCTTCATTCCACTCCTGGCTTCCCTTCCTCCTGTTCTGCAAACCTGCACATGAGGCTCCGGCTGCTCCGCTCCCTTGAATCATGACTTCATGCGACACACTGCTGGCACAGTCCGAACACACTGTAGCAAGCACTCGGATGGTTTCAGCCAAGCCTCACAGCCATATTATTTAATGGCAACCTTTTTCTTTCACTGACATTTACTGGCAGGAGAAAAGTGCCCATTTTTTACTGGCTGCCAGTAAATATACTGGCGGTTGGCAACACTGCCGGCAGGGTGCTGTACATAGCTTCCTGAAAACATCACAACACCCTGCCTCAGTACCCCTCTCCAGGGTTGGCTCTTGGGAGGAGCTATGCAATTATCAAAATGCTTTGATGGGTGGATGCTAGTCTGGAAGAGTGGAAGTTCTTATGCAAGCTACCTTAGCATGCAGACAGCCTTAGGTAACAACCACATGATACCCAGCCTCTGTAATTGAAAGAACCTAAATCCAAATAATGAAAGGGGTGGAGCAGGGGTGGTAAGGTTAGGTAGGAAAAGGATAGCTGATGCTGGACATCCTCCAGCAGGCTTTATCTGACTTGTTGCAGCTTCTAATGCCCTGTACACACGGTCGGACATTGATCGGACATTCCGACAACAAAATCCATGGATTTTTTCCGATGGATGTTGGCTCAAACTTGTCTTGCATACACACAGTCACATAAAGTTGTTGGAAAATCTGATCGTTCTGAACGCGGTGACGTATAACACGTACGTCGAGACTATAAACGGGGCAGTAGCCAATAGCTTTCGTCTCTTAATTTATTCTGAGCATGCGTGGCACTTTGTGCTTCAGATTTGTGTACACATGATCGGAATTTACGACAACGGATTTTGTTGTCGGAAAATTTTATAGCAAGCTCTCAAATTTTGTGTGTCGGAAATTCCTATGGAAAATGTGTGATGGAGCCTACACACGGTCGGAATTTCCTGACAACAAGGTCCTATCACACATTTTCCATCGGAAAATCCTATCGTGTGTACAGGGCATAATGCACAACTGTACAACTGTACAAGACTGAAGGAAAGGCTGGAGTTCAGCTTTAAACTGTACCTGTTGCCTACATGCAAGATTAATTGAATCTATAAACATGTAATCAGTTTTTTAGGATTTAAATAGGTCATGCCCAGGCCTGGCTCTTCCTAAGCATCATATAAGATCTTGTTGGCTAGTGATCTAGCACCCGGCTGCCACTCTGCCTTGTTACCAATTGTCCTGCACTCAACTTGGCAGCTTGCAGAACATGGACACTGTGGGTAAGTGTTCAAAATCCAGGGATAATGCCCAGGAATGAGTGGCTGAAAGAGGTGGAAGGAAGGAAAGAGATCACCATCACAGGGATGTAAAAAGGTTATAAAAAAGTGAATACAGTATTTTATGAAGAAAAAAAAGATACCCCAATTGTTATTATGCACCATGCTTTAGTACAGGGGTCTCCAAAGTTTTTTCAGTGCGGAGGCCACATTGTATATTTTACAAACTTTTGCGGGTCGAAAAAACATAGTTTTTTAAAAGAATGAAGATGATATAAATAATAATGTTTTAATTGCAGGTTTTTTTTTGTAATCAGCTTGATATAATTTAGAACAACATAAAAAAATTTTTTATCATTTTTTTCCCACAGAGCTTTCTTTTGGTGGTATTTGATCACCTCTGAGATTTTTGTTATAAAATTTTGCAAACAGGTAATTTCTCTCCTTCATTGATGTACACTGATCAGGCTGCACTGATGGGCACTGATAGGGTGCACTGATGGGCATCGATAGGCTGCATTGATGGGCACTGATAAGGCGGCACTGGTGGGCACTGATGAGGTGGCACTGGTGGGCACTGAGAGGTGGCACTGATGGGCGGCATCGAAGTGCTTTGATAGGTGGCACTGAAGGGCACTAATAGGTGGCACTGATAGCTGGTAGTGATGGGCACTGATAGGTGGCAGTGATGGGCACTGGTAGGTGACACTGATAGGCAGCACTTCTAGGTGGCACTGATGAGGCATTGATTGGCACCACTGGTGGGCATTGATAGGTGGCACTCATGGGCATTGATCGGTGGCACTGTTATACACTGGTGAGCACTGATTGGTGGGCACTGATATGCACTGTGGGCACTGGCAGGCGGCACTGGTGGGCACAGATGAGGTGGCTGTGCCTCTTCCTCTTTGGGGCCGATGTCCCTTACACAGAAGCCGATGATCGGCTTTTTTTTCTCTTCGCGCTGTCGGCGTGAGGAGAAAAAAAAATATTACCGATCTTCTGTTTACATCACGTGATCAGCTGTCATTGGCTGAGGAGGTAAGGGGCCGGGATCGTTCCAGTCTCATGGACTCGGGGATCACAGAGCGCGCCGCTCACGCCCTGCAGGGAGCATGCAAAGGTGAGGATGTCTATTGACGGCCTCCCGGCAATGTAGGTCCGCGCTGTAGCCGTCATTCGGGTATAGCGCAGACAGGAAGAGGTTAAACCTGCAAGGCAATGTCATAATGTGTTAGTTTGTATCACATACTAGCACATTATGGGAAACTTACCTTAGAATGAAGCCTTCCAGCGCCGCGCTTTCACCGCTGAAGGCATTCCAACCTCACCCGATCTTCCTTCCCGGGTTCGTGGACTCCAGCAGTGTAGTGGCCGGAGCCGCGAGGACGTCACTCCCATACATGCGCGCAGGTGCCGCCGTTTATTGCAGAGGACTCTGAAGGAACGGCTCGGGTGGCCGCTCCTTCACAGCACATGCGCCAGTGACGTCACCAGCTGCATCTACAGTAAATATCCCCTAAACGGTGCACGTTTAAGAGATATTTACAGCACCTATAGGTAAGCCTTATTATATGCTCTATCAGAGCCCCCTTACATCAGAGTCCCATCAAAGGCCACTTTTACATCAGAGGGCCAGATTCCATCTTGCAGCAAGCCAAATTTGGCCCATATACAGTTTGGGGAACCCTGCCTTAGCAAACTAAATGTTGCCCATTTAGGGTTTACATCTATTTTAAGAAGCCTTTATACACATTCCAGTGCAGAAATGTTGGTGCAATGGTCTTCCTAAGATTTCTGGTCCTAAGGGAGTTAATTCAAATGGTTTAATGATGTTTGTATAAGAACATTTATACATTTTTTATAATCTTAGTGATTCAGTAAATTTTATTTGAAAGCATCAAATCTGACGTTAAGCCACAGATTTTGGTTTGACTTGCAAAAATTATTGCTGGTTTCCTGAAGAGCCTTTTCACTGCAAATACACAGGTCAAATAACGGTAAATTATAGGTTTTCATGTGGATAATAATAGCTTAGCAGAAAAGTCATGGGTCACTTTTATTAATATTCATATTTCTTGCGCAGAATATCTGCTAAAAGTTCAGCTTGAGGGTATACTATTATTTGATTCATGAAGAATGTTGTCTGCATCCCAAGTAATTAACACAGACTCACGGATGTGACACATCTTAATTACATGTTAAGCTGAGATTGAGAAGACCTTTATGATATGCAGAACATGTAAAAGTACACTGAAAAGGCTTCTTATTATTTTTTATGTCAGTCAGGGGGCGTTGCTGTAATACATTTGAACCCATAACAAATCAAAATGACTTTTCCTGGACACGGGCAGAGAAATACAGATGATCGGAGGTGCACCAATGACAGCACACGTTACTGATCCTCATCTTCCTAGTTTATAAAAAGTTGAAAATGCTGGAAAAGTATCACAGTAAACAAATTATTTTTTTATAGACATTTTGGATCTGTAGCTTTACTAACTTTTTCTTCTTTTCATGTCGTGCCCCCACAGTGCCACGTTTACACTACAACGAAGCAGAGAGGTGCATAAAAATTCAGCATGTCTGTTGTAGCTGGTCTAACTGATCCCTTAGATTTACAATCAACCACGTAATGCCTCGTACACACGATCAGATAATCGGATGATAAAAATCGCTTTCCGATTGATCGCACGATAGTCTGATTGTTAGTACACAGCTTTCGACAGCCGATCACGGCAGTCCGTCCAACAACTTCCGAAGGGACAAACGCGAAAACTTTGCTCAGACAATAGCCCAGCGAACGACAATCGTTTGATCAGTACAGTATGCATCCGATAAAAATCGATAGACAAACACCACGCATGATCAGAAACACGAAAATAACCCGGAAGGAGATAGGAGAACAATATGAACAGAAATAGCCAAAAGGCGTGGCAGACACAGAGCCCACATGTATTTGACATCATTTCCGATACGTAGCTACACAAACAGGAAGATTTTCCAGAATCATACGTCAAAAATCGTACATTTCGTAGAGCGCATTTTGCACTGTTGTATTCGATATTAGTATTATGCGACAAAATGCGAATGATAAGTTGTATGATTATCTAATCAGGTGTAAAAGGCATAAGGGTAGCACCCACCCAGGTAGGTGCTAGGATTAGTGGGAAGCCTGAAGTTATAGGAGGAGTTGGGCTGTATTTAAGCCCACCCTCTAGCCTCCATTTCATGTCAACGTTTCTCTCGTGGACGGTCGTCAGGTGTCATTTCCGGGCGACTTGCTGACGTCACTTCCAGATTTTGGTTCAACAGGGAGGTCGCGCGGATGCAGCGAGCGCTACTTCTCCCCGCTCTTTCGTTCAGGGCTACAGGCATCGGTCGGGAGCAGTATGGGTGGAGGAGGTCCACCCGCTTCTTGGTGTATCATGGACAGGGGGCCGGTAGGTGATCCTCTAATCCTCTATAGGAAGATATAGATCGTAGAGTGCTACGCTTTCTGTGTGTCTCTTGTACTCCTCGAAGACTCCTCCGGTCCCCAGCTGATCAAAAGTACCCCCCAGTCCTGGTTTGGTTCTGATCAGTAGTCCTCCTGATGCTGATCTCCCCCAGTCCAGTTATGGTGCTGATCAGCAGTACTCCCCCAGTCCTGGTTTCGGTATAAATAGTATATTGGAGATAAGTGTATTATGTCCTGAATGGGTGCTGAGCTCCTGTCCTGGTACGATGGCCTCAGGTTGCTGGTTCTGCTGGCTGTAGGTGCCTGGGTCTCTGCTGGACCCTGGGAACTCGGCAGGTATTTCCCTCATGGTTACAGGTATTGGGTGGGGGACTACGGGCAGGGGAGGGGCCGCCGCATCTTGGTGTGCCATTGAGAGGGCCGGGGGGGGGGGGGGGGCAGAACAAGGACCGCTCTGCATGGCTCAGGAGCAGCCCGCATCCGGGCACGGGATACCTGGGGGTGGCTTAAGTGCAAGGGTACCTCCCAGTACTCAGCACCTAGGCACCCCACACACCTATACAAAAATTAGTGTAGTGCTAAAAAATTAGACCAAATGAATGGAAACTGTGCATAAAACTGAAAAGGAAAACATAGTAAAAGGACTAGTGACAATAAATCACTAGCTCTCAGTGACAGTGAAGATATTGTGAGTATAAACCCACTAAAACACATGGAAAAAAGTGTATAAAGGTTGATATATAAAATGCAAAATTAAAAAAATATAATAAGTGGAACACAATGTGAGTTCACAAGCAATGAACGCCAAAGTCCAAACAAGTGCGTGGAAGAGAATCAGCTTCCAGATAGGGTGTTGACATATAATCCGAGTGAACCGATCAAATGCCTGTACAAACTTCAAGGAATTCTCAGATAAAAAGTTGGGTACTCTTACCAAATACGGTGGACACACATGCCGTATGGCAGTGGGTCAAACGAGCTCTCAGCCCTTGGTTCCTGGTGCTTCAACGCTGTAAGGATGTCATGCTGGATTGGATGATGGATCTTGCGACTTCAAACCATAAGACAAGTGAAGTTTGTACAGGCATTTGATCGGTTCACACGGATTATATGTCAACACCCTATCTGGAGGCTGATTCTTTTCCACACACTTGTTTGGACTTTGGCGTTCATTGCTTGTGAACTCACATTGTGTTCCACTTATTATATTTTTTTAATTTTGCATTTTATGTATCAACCTTTATACACATTTTTCCATGTGTTTTAGTGGGTTTATACTCACAATGTCGTGGGGTTATACTTCACTGTCACTGAGAGCTAGTGATTTATTGTCACTAGTCCTTTTACTGTGTGTTTTCCTTTTCAGTTTTTTGCACAGATGTTTCCATTCATTTGGTCTAATTTTTTAGCGGTACACTAATTTTTGTATATTGCTTTAGACTTTGTTTGTTTGAGTGTTAGCAGCTATTGTGTTTTCTCTTGGTTTAGCGCAGTATGTTTCCCCCTTTTTCACATACCCCACACACCTAGCATGGCTCAGGGGGTCACATGTGCATGCACTGCATCCGAACCATCCCCATCCAAGCTCACGCCATGTACCTCTTCTCCTTGTTTGGCTGTGGTTTCAAATACAGGTAAAAAAAATCATATCCTCACACTGTAGGTAGGTTGTTTGATTTGGTGTTAAGTGGGGAGTCATGCAGTTGGCCTCATGCGGTCTATATCCCCCTGTTTAAGGTACTCTTACCGCAGTTCACGGCTCTAAGCGGTATCTAAGCATCTTACATAGGCTGCATTTCACACATATCTGTTTATTTTCAGGTTTCTGGTTGGAGTGTGTATGTGATCAGCCAATTAGTGTTCAGTTAGTGAGCTCAGTGGGTGTCATGTATTCAGTCATACACAGTTCGGGTTTCTCAGATCAACATTTCTTGTGTGTTCGCGTTAGAGCACACACTTCCCCACGGTGACGGTCGCATGGGTGTTAGGGAGAGGCAGGACACTGGATGGGCTTTGGTATGGGTCGCTGGAGGTTGTTGTGGGGTTGTGTTAGAGCCTTACTGGGTCACAGTGTCCATGTTCACATGAGGTGGGTGTTGTTGCAGCAATATGGGTTTTATATTTTTTCAGGACCTCAGAGCATGGCTTGTTGCCGCAGTTATTGGTTGGTTGCTTGAGCATCAGTTAGCATATATGGGATTTTGGGGCAGCACTGTTTACCACCTTGCTCCTTCTGTTGGCACGGCTCACTTCCCGCTACGTCACTGGGAAGTAACTAGTAAGGGCACCTGCCAGTTGTACCTAGGCATCTCACAGGTCGGTTGGCAGGGGTCACATAGTGCAAGTCTTATCCGGACTTTCTCTGATGATTTCATGTTCAAACCTGATTTAGACAATCCATGCATCATTCGGGTGGTAGCTTTGTTCAGCTCAGGTAGGTGTTGTTTGTTTCACCTGATGCGGGTTGCTAAGCTCATGCATATCATGTGATTATTTCTTCATTTATTAGGCCTTACGGAGTTCTAACACTGCGGGGTCACCCATCATGTTTATGGGTCCTAACAGATTGAGATGTTCGTTTTTAGACGTTCTCATAAGGTTCATGTTATGTTTTCATGCATCATGACATTTCACCACTCATATAGTTGCCGGACACGTCTTCAGGTTTTCCTTAGGCCTGAGTTGTGTTTTAATTTGCCTGCCATGCTTCAGGTTGCTCGGCCTGTTTAGTTCAGGGGGTTGACATGTTTTCAGTCCTACTCAAGCGTTGTATTTCAGGGTTGGCCTCGGTCACCAGGTGCAGGCCTTAAAGGATAAGAGAGGAAATCTAAGTCAAAAGGTAGGTAATGGTTGCTTTTGTTGTACTATTCTTCCTCAGATATCGGTACTTTTGGTTCACCGCTTACCGTTGTCTCGTTGTAATTTCCATACTTGGTACATATTTTGCCTTTTTTAAGGTCACGGCATTCACCACTGAAGTATTACCTATCACGTACATTGGTAACCACGGGTTGAGGTGATCGTTTCTAATTGGCTTGTGTGGTGGCAAGTCTCCTCACCCGTTTCTCATACAGTAGATATTAGACTGTTTTCATACGTTATAGTCATTGCACTACTCACTACATTTGACCTGACACACCTTCAGGTACATTTTTAATTGGCCTGCTGCATCTCAGGTTACTCTGCCTCTGTAATTTATATGTGAACCCTTTCTTAGGCTCCATTCACACTAGCGCGTTTTTTGATGCATTTTGCATTTTGCAGAAATGCACGGGAATTTTTTAACATGGGTTCCTATGGAACATGTTCACATCAATGCCTTTTTGTTTCTCTGCATTTTTGGAAAGGGTCAGGGACTTTTTTTCATGCAAAATGCAGCGTTTTGCATGTAATAGAATTCAATGGACAAGCATCAAAAACGCAAGTGCACCGTTTTTGCAGCGTTTTTGATGTGTTTTTGGTGCGTTTTTGATGCGTTTTTGCCATTTTTTTTTTTTTTTTTTTTTTTTTAAGACTGTAAAAAAAAACAAAAAAAAAACCACGCAAAAACGCAAATCGCGGCAAAATCGCGGCAAAAACGCGGCAAAAACGCTGCTCAAAAACGTGGCAAGCATGAAAAAAAAACCTCCAAAAACGCTCAAAAGCAACATGCATAGGTGTGAATCGAGCCTTAGTCTTATAACGAGACTAATTTTAACCACTTCAATACCAGGCACTTAGACACCTTCCCGCCCAGCCCAATTTTCACCTTTCAGCGCTGTTGCAATTTGAATGACAATTGCGCGGTCATGCTACACTGTACCCAAACAATTTTTTTATCATTTTGTTCCCACAAATAGAGCTTTCTTTTGGTGGTATTTGATCACCTCTGCAGTTTTTATTTTTTGTGCAACAAATAAAAAAAGATCGAAAATTTCGAAAAAAAACAAGTTTTTCTTTGTTTCTGTTAAATTTTTTTGTAAATAAGTACGCTTTCTCCTTCAATAATGGGCACTAAAATAGCTGCACTGATGGGCACTGATACGGCGGCACTGATGGGCACCGATGAGGTGGCACCAATGAGGTGGCACTGATGAGGTGGCACTAATGGGCACTGATGATGGGCACTGATAGGCGGCACTGATGGGCACTGATAGGTGGCACTGGTATGCGGCACTGATGGGCACTCGTAGGTGGCACCGATGGGCACACATAGACGGCACTGATGGGCACTCATAGGTGGCATTGATTGGTATATATGGGTGGCACTGATGGGTACTTATGTGTGGCACTGATGGGCACTGATAGGTGGGCACTGATGGGCACAGATGGGCACTGACAGGTGGCACCGATGGGCAGTGACAGGTGGCACAGATGGGCAATGACAGGTGGCACTGATATAGCATTGCTGGGCATTGCTGGGCATATCATTGGCATAATAGTGCCAATCAGTGCCCATTTGTGGGCACTGATTGGCACAGATTGGGCACATGTGGATGGCCATGGGGTACATACCTGGCCATCCACGTTGCCCCTTCCCTGGTGGTCCTAGTGGCATCCCTGGTAGTCCAGTGGGGTGATCTGCGGGGGGGCTGCGCTGATAAACAATCAGCGCAGACCCCCCCTGCCAGGAGAGCCGCCGATCGGCTCTCCTCTACTTGCGTCTGTCAGACGCGAGTAAGGAAGAGCCGATCAACGGCTCTTCCTATTGACAGCGTGATCAGCCGTGATTGGACACGGCTGATCACGTGGTAAAGAGCCTCCGCCGGAGGCTTTTTACCAAGATCAGTGTAGCGGTGTGTCAGACTGTCACACCGCTCCACCGATCGCCGCGATGCGCGCCCCCGGGGGCGCGCTGCGGCATGTTATCCTGAAGGACGTCATATGATGCCCAGTCAGGATAACAGAACCACTTCCCGGACGTCAATCCGCTATAGGGCGGGCGGGAAGTGGTTAACCCCCTCTGGTTCTAGGACGTCAGCTGCTGGGTCTAGTCTTCTAGTCTAAAGGAGACACTGGCTGGTGTCTTGATGAGCTTTGTCCATTTAACCCCTTTTGAAACTAAGGACTTTACATAGATCTGCTTCAGTTTGTTGCTACTGTTTCTCAGAGCTATAAAGTAGTAGCCCCTCCCCGCCCCAAAGCACCCAACCCTGTTGGTATGGTTCGGGGGGGGGGCGCTTGATTGTCCCCTCCCTTTCCTGACCTGTTGGGCTGCATGCTTGGATAAGGGTCTGGTACGGATTTTGGGGGGGAACATAGATTTTTTTTTTTTCAGCATTGGGTTCCCCCAAAATTCATAGCAGGGGGACCCCATGCTGTTTTTTTTTTTTTTTCATAATTTTTAATTGCCGCCATGTTTTCTTTACATTCAGCTGTCAGCGAGGAACCCGCTGACAGCTGATAAGTCATCTGTTGTTAAGGACGCGGCAGCCGGCTTCTCAGCCCTCTCCTTAGCAACCAGCTCAATGTGATATATTACTGCATGAAAATATGTGGTACTTACCGTATTATCAAAACTTTACGGCAGTAGTTATTTACTGCACAATTCTTAGTGAATTCGCACAATTGTTTCCGCGTGCGTTATCTTACCGCATTTCTTTCAGCGTTATTTAACTCTTAGTGAATTGACCTCCATGACTGCCACATAAAGCATGATAAAAATTACTTCTGTTGGCTCGATGAAGCACAGCATTTTGCTCCTGATTTTGACTTAATTTATTTTAGTATTCAGAGGAAGAGGAGTGGCTATACACAGGTAATTTTGGTAATTGGACCTGGCTTTTTGGAGTTTATCAGAACTTAAAATTATAGCCACTGAGAGATGTTTTTCTAAAAACCAGACCTAGTAATTTTTTGAAGAACTCTACAGACATTCGCCGGTACTTATTCCTTATGTAAGAATACCCCAACTTTTATTGGAATTATGGTGAAAAACAGAAGATTTATGTGAATTTTCACCACTGGTGAAAAAAGTCAGTTGGAAGGTGAAATCCAAGTTAGCAATTCAGAAACTACTGAAGTCAAAGGGTCAACAGGACAGCCAGGCAACTCACTTTTTTCAGTAGAAGGGCAGTGATGTCAGTCTATTTATTGCCTACATAGATTCCTGACAAGTCATAAAATATAGCTATTGTATCATTTTTAATGAATCTTCACCATTTCCGATTAAAAAGCCATCCTGATCCAAGGAGGGTCTGTGTTGTACCAAGTAAATTCCACAACTTTTATCCCAAAGATCTTTTGAAAATGCCTTGCCACCCATAGTTGTTTGCCTCGGTCGGGCTACCAGGGACTGAAATGCTCCAGGACAGCTCTTTTCATACTGAGCTAATCATAATAACCACAGTTAATCACACAGTTGAAAGTCAAATGGATTTTGCCAGGTACACACTGACAGCTCTGGTCGGGAGCTCAGCGATCTCCCCCACTGACCCCAAAGGTCGGTTTCTGTCAGACAGACCAACTTACACATGGGCAGAATGTCAGCCGGTATTTTTTGTACCGGCAATTGTCTCCTGACATTTTGCTTATGTGTACGAACAGGGCTTTAGTGTGCCATTGAGAAGGCCATTTGACTTTCAACTGTATGATCACCTGTCATTTTGATTAAGTTTACAAGTGATTTTTAGGAGTGTGGTGATCCTTTTTCCAACTCAGGGATTCTGTTTTTGAATTTTTTTTTTTCTGACATGCTGGTCTTTCACTTGGATGTTATAAACTGCTATAATTACACAGCTGGATAAAACAAAAACTGTGTGTCTTCATTTCAGGCTGCAAAGCAACAAAACGTGACTATTTTAAAGGGGGCGATTCTTTTCTACACCCACTGTGTATATGTATATATATATATATATATATATATATATATATATATATATATATATATATATATATATATATATATATATAGAAAGAGAAAAATGATGTGGTCCGTGGCACCATCAGTAATTGGCCTCCTTCCCAAATTTGGACAGAAAGAAAGAGAATTTTGGTCAGGGGGACTTTGAATGAAGTCAATCACTATATAAAGTAAGCACATATGATATAAAGCACAGTATTACTTGCCTGAGTTTATTACATAATATCCGACAAAAAGGATGGTTTTAGGACTTTGAATGAGAGATGTATACTATATATATATACACACACACATACAGCAGAACAACAGCAGGTGTTCTGATTTTCTTTTCAAAACATAAAGCCTTTACATGTGGCCTTTTAATGAGTTTTATTAAGCCCCATGATGGATAATTTGTGTACGCTGGCAGATGTGCCGTGCAGTAAATGGGGAACCTATATTGCAGCCACTGAGCATAGCTGAAGGCAATGTCCAATCAAATCACAGAGCTGGGCGGCCCAGGTTTCTCTGGCAGGAAATACCACCAACAATTTTAATTCTGATCAGACTTCAGGAAGCGGCAGGAATAAAAGTACATCAATTATTCGGACAGAGCGCTTTCAGTCACATGGCAAACAGCTGCTACCATCACACAGGTCAGCGTACGCCATCATACGTGACTCCATGTGGTAACATTCAGACTAGTGAGAAAAGGAGCTGTACTGTATATGGATATTGTCTGTGCTGATTTATAAAACGGAAAGGTTTCTTTGGCTAATGCTACAGATTTTGGATGTTAAGGACACATTCTAAGTCCCTAATATAAGAAACAAAAGGGTTTGTACATCTTTGTTTATGTGCACTAGTACGTACATCAAGCCTTTAAAGAGACCATGCCACCAACTTTAGCAGGTAGAAGCAGAGAAAACTCATGTATTTTAATGCTTACTCGCAGTGTTTCTCCTTTCCATGAACACTTTTATCCACTTGCAAAGTGCCTTTGAACTTACTAGCAAATGTGACACAACCCATTCCCATAGCTCCCAACTGTCCCTAATTTCGAGGGACTGCCCCTTTATCTTTCAAAAAGTGCTAAACCTTTCATCCAGTCTCTCAATTGCTGCATTTGTACATTTCAAAAGCCAATATAAAGGAATGTAGTGGTAAAAAAAAAACACTCATGGGTTTAACTAATCATTATTTTTTTGTATAATTCTCCTTTAAGGGGGGTGTGGCAGGGGGTGTGTCCTATGCCTGCATACTATTGCTAATAGGTGTCTCTCGTTCCCATCTCAGAAAGTTGGGAGGTATGCTTTCCTACTTACATGTCATAACCATCTCTCCTCTCTACTAGGAGTATCTAATTATTGACTGTGCTGACCCGGCCCCTCTGCTCTTCATCTCTCTTTTATGCAGCTGCCAGGGAAGGGCTGAAGGGGAATACTATAAGGAAGGGGTATCCAAACTTTATAAACAAAGGGCCAGTTTTGTGTCCTTCAGAATTTATGGGGGACAGACTGTGGCTGGTGGGAGGAGAAAATACAGAGCGTGAGTGGTAGTAGACCGGTGGTCATCCACCCTGTCCTCAGGGCCCACTAACAGGCCAGGTTTGCAAGATAACTGAAATACATCCCAGGTGATATCATTTGCTGTTCAGTGATTGCAGTATTATAAAACCTGGCCTGTTAGTGGGCCCTGAGGACAGGGTTGATGACCACTGTAGTAGACAGTGTCTCAGGCTTGGTGGTCAGCGGGAGTAAACAAATAAAATAGTGCCTGTGGTCAGTAGAAATGGTGTTAGTGGGAGAATTGATGCCCAGTTTGTTTGTTTTTTATCAAGGGAAGAATTATGCTCCATCTTTAGTGTCAGTGGAAAGAAAAGTGCCCCATCATTGGTGTCGTTGGAAGGAATAATATACCATAGTTTGTGTCAGTGGGCTGAATAGTGCCCCACTGTTTTTGTCAGTGGAAGGAATAGTACCCCAAGGGCCGGCTAAAGGGAACAGGGGCCACAGTTTGGAGACCAATGGTATAGAGTGTCAATTGAGTGACAGCCCAGAGTCTGCTGGGGCTGTTGACATCACATCTAAGGCCCTTTGGATGCCAGCACTTGGTAGGTTTTTACAGGTCAATAGCATGTACTATAAATAATAACTGAATTAAATGCACATATAATATTATGGGAAAATGTTCATAATGTGAATGGTCTGGCAACCAAAAATTTTCAACCAAGCCATACCTGTAAAACCAGACAGGATATTTTTAACCTTTTTCCTATCTGCATCCCTGCAGTTCCAATGCTGGGAAATATTTACTGAAAGCCCCTGGGAAAGTGACACTTCCCATGTTTTGATCTCCTGGGTCCTGCACAGCTCTCATTGATTCCTCCTGTTGAATTCCATGTCACCACTATATCCTCTAATGCAGTGGTTCTCAACTCCTGTCCTCAGGACCCACTAACAGGCCACGTTTGCAAGATAACTGAAATACAGGTGATATCATTTGCTGCTCAGTGATTGCAGTATTCTAGTCTGCATCTCCCCAAGGTAGTACCTAAAATCTGGCCTGTTAGTGGGTCCTGATGATAGGATTTGAGAACCACTGCTCTAATGGGTGGAGGTCCGAGAGAGGAACCAGTGATAGCTGCGGGAAACCAAGGAGATTGACTCTTCCGGAAGTGTGGGATTCCATACAGACTAGGCACCATTTGGGCTATCCCAAAGACTGTACACTACCTTCTCCTCCCCCCCCCCCCCCCCATATGGGCCTGGCATTTAATTAAAGAGCTGCTAATCTCTTCTATCTCCAGTGATCCCTACGCATACCAGCAATCATTTCTTGGCACAGAAAGTCTGCCATTGCTAATAACTTATTTGAGCTTTCTCAAGGTGGATCATGTGGCATGTAGGAGCCACAAACAAGTTATTAGTGATGGGAGCAGGGGTTTTTTCAGCGGGAACGCGGAGGAACGCAGTTCCGGCACCTCCAGCACTGAATTATCTAATGGCAAGGGGTGGTGGGGTGTCCTGGAGGGTCTACTGATGCTGGCTGCTGGGGGATCTATTGTTGCTGAAGGGGATCTGTTTTTGAGTGGTGGCCTATTGTTTCTGGGGAGGTCTATTGTTGCTGGTGGTGGATCTATTGTTGCTCGGGGGGTTATATTGCTGGGGGGTCAACTGCTGCTGGAAGGGATCTACTGTTAATGGAGGGGTCTATTGTTTCTGGCTGCTGGAGAGTCTATTGATGCTGGCTGCTGGGAGATCTGGTCTTGCTGCTGGGGGGATATTTTGTTGCACGGGTCCGCTATGTTGCTGGGGGGCCTATTGTTGCTGGGGGGGGTATATTGCTGCTGGCTGCAGGGGATCTATTGTACTGCTTTTCTTGTTATCATTACCAATTTCCATACAAATTACTTTAGCATAGCATGACATAATCATACTTGGCTTTGTATTCTCTCAATGAGACGGTGCTGGGAGGTGGGTAGGGGGTGGAACCAAGAGATGTTGCTCGGAGGTGGGTAGGGGGCAGAGACAAGAAGTGACTCAGAAGGTGGGAGTTCCAGCACCTATTTTCTGAGAAAAAAAGCCCTGGATGGGAGACTTCTTGTGCTAGGAGCTTATTGTCAGTATCTGTGAAGATTGCTGTAGGTTACAGGAGATCAGCAGTACTGTCACAAAATGCCAAGGAGGGTAGTGTACAGTCTTTGGGAAAACCCCAAATAGCGCCAATACCCGATGCCTGCCGCAAGAAGTTAATAATATTATGTCACTACTACGCATGCATTGTAGCACTGATGTTCAAAAGTTCCATCCACAACATCTCTACCCAGTGGGAAGCCCAGCCAAAAAAGTCCTTGCAGCAGGTAACCTATGTCATGTATGGGTGAGGTAGTGCTAGACATGGTCAGTGGTAAGTGAGAGCAACATTTATTTTATACCGCAGTGACAAGAAAATTCTAAGGAGTAGGTCAAAGTAATTTCTATTGCCCCGTACACACGGTCGGACATTGATCGGAAAATCCGACAAAATCCATGGATTTTTTCCGACGGATGTTGGCTCAAACTTGTTTTGCATACACACGGTCGCACAAAGTTGTCGGAATTTCCGATCGTTCTAAACGCGGTGACGTAAAACACGTACGTCGGGACTATAAACGGGGCAGTAGCCAATGGCTTTCGTCTCTTAATTTATTCTCAGCATGCGTAGCACTTTGTGCGTTGGATTTGTGTACACACGATCGGAATTTCCGACAACGGATTTTGTTGTCGGAAAATTTTATAGCCTGCTCTCAAACTTTGTGTGTCGGAAATTCCGATGGAAAAAGTCCGATGGAGCCCACACATGGTCGGATTTTCCGACAACACGCTCCGATCGCACATTTTCCGTCGGAAAATCCGACCGTGTGTACGGGGCATAAGGCTCCATTCACACCAGTGCGTTTTTCATACTTTTTGAAGAAATGCAAGAGATTTTTGTAACATGGGTTCCTATGGAACACGTTCACATCAATGTATTTTTGTGCCTATGCATTTTTGGAAAGGGTCAAGGGCTTTTTTAAACGTGAAACTCTGCTTTTCTTATGCCGGCCATACACGGTTCGAATTTCGTAAGAATTTTCTTTCGAAAATCGTATGAAAGAATTTTCGTATGTATTTCACATCATTAGTGGGCTGCAACAACGGCCGATTTTCGTGTGGCAATCGAATTTGAGGAATCGGACATGTTGGAAATTTTCCGAAAAACGAACGATTTTCTAATCAATGATGGGAGAATCGTGCGAGAAATGTAATAAGAAAAGAAAATTTACGGAGAGAAAAGAAGATTCCCAGCCAAGAAAATTCTTTTCTGTAGCAACATGAGGTGAAATTGAAGGCTTGGTCGGCCGAATTTCGAAAATCAATGGTGGCATCATCGGATCACAAAAAAACCGAAATTTCTTATTTTGAAAAGAAAATTCGTTCGAAATTCGACCGTGTATGGCCGGCATTAGTTCAATAGACTTCAATGGAGACTCTGCAGAAAAGCATGTAGCGAGTTTTTGACACGTTTTTTGATGCATTTTGCATGACTTAATCTGCCCAGCAACAAATTGGTCAAATAAAAGGAAAATGGCATAAAAAAAATGTGTGTCCAAAAACGCTGATAACACTGCAGAAACGCTCAAAAGCAACATGCATAGGTGTAAATGGAGCCTAAAGCCGCGTACACACGGGCAGACTTTTCGACCGGACTGGTCCGACAGACTTTCCGACAGACTTTCAACGGACTTCCGACAGACTTTCGAACGAACGGACTTGCCTACACACGATCACACCAAAGTCTGACGGATTTGTACGTGATGACGTACACCGGACTAAAATAAGGAAGTTGATAGCCAGTAGCCAATAGCTGCCCTAGCGTTGGTTTTTGTCTGTCAGACTAGCATACAGGCGAACGGATTTCTGGGTCCGGTGGAGTAACGGCGTAAAGATTTGACGCATGTTCCAAATATAAAGTCCGTCAGATTTTCGACTGGAACAGTCCACTGAAGGTCCGATAAAGCCCACACACGATCGGATTGTCCGCCGGACTCGGTCCGTCGGACCAGTCTGGTTCGAAAAGTCCGACCGTGTGTACGCTGCATTACAGTGAATGCGGTTTTCAGTTGGAAAAGTCCTTTCACTCTAAAACTGAATGTTAAAAGCAAACAATTTTTGAAGTGCATTCAGACGATATTCACCATGTCACAGAATGTACTGAGGAAAATTTTGGTACATGTGTTCGGACGTTTGTTTGAAAATCTACTAGTGTATGGCCAGCTTTACACTACCAAACTCCTGGAAAAGGGGGAGCTGCAATTCACTGAAAGGCTTCGGCTAGTTTTTTTTATGACACAAAAAAAAGTGATCATTATTCTACCGACTTGAGTTTTCAATACTATCTATTTACGCACAGTGTTCCTCACCAATCTCGGCAATCCTCACTTGACGCAGGTGAGTCTGTGTTGCAATGGACATGGTCTTTTCATTTTTGGTCTGTGCCACACCCTACCCAACAGTTTCGGCTTACACAAGCACTCGTAAATGTGGCCTGGCAGCTTATACCACAAATCCCCACCTCAGCCCAACCTCTGTTGCCGGCTAAGAGGACTGCATTAGGAGTTACCTCTCACAGATATACCTGAAACCCCCCACACTCTCATCACCACAGTTGACTCTTATCCCCCCCCCCCCCACCAACCTGCAACCCAACCCCCACTGTTACCACTGCGCCTGACCCCATCCAATCCCCACCCCCCAACCTTCCTTTCTCCACTTTCACCACCTTGTACATGCCCTCACTTCAAGTGATTGTAAGCCTTTCTTTTTTTTTTTTCTTAAAGTGGAACTTTAGTCAGAAAATTAAGTCCTGTTAGATCACTTCAGGCTGGTACCTTTTGCAGGTATAGTGATGTAAAACATTAAAAATAAGTGTCTATACTGTTTAAAATCAAGTAATACACGATCTCACCTTGCTCTGCACATGCTCAGTTGCTCTCAATTTTAGGCACTGCTGAGTTTGTAGAGGCCAATCTGCTGACAGCGTTAACCACTTACTTACTGGGCACTTAAACCCCCCTCCTGCCCAGACCAATTTTCAGCTTTCAGCACTGTCGCAATTTCAATGACAATTGCTTGGTCATACAACGCTGTACCCAAATTAAATTTTTATCATTTTTTCCCCACAAATAGAGCTTTCTTTTGGTTGTATTTAATCACAGCTGGAATTTTTATTTTTTGCTAAACAAACAAAAAAATGTTGAAAAAAAAAAAATCATGTTATATAGTTTGTTATAAAATTTTGCAAACAGGTAGTTTTACTCCTTCATTGATATGCGCTGATGAGGCGGCACTGGTGGGCACTGATAGGCTGCACTGGCGGGCACTGATAGGCACAGTTAAGGCGGCACTGATGGGGACAGATAAGGAGGTACTGATGGCCACTGATAAGATGGCACTGATGGGCCCTGATGGGTGGCACTGATGGGTGGCACGGATGGGTGGCACTGATGGGTGGCACTCATGGGCACTGACAGGTGGAACTGATGGGTGGCACTGATGGGCACTAACAGGTGGCACTGATAGGGGGCACTGATGGGCACTGGTAGGTGACACTGATGGGCACTGTAAGGTGGCACTGATGTGCAGCACTGTTGTTGAGGCACTGATTGTAGGCACTGATAGGTGGCACTGTGGGCACTGATAGGTGGCACTGGTGGGCACTGGTAGGCGGCACTTTTGCCTACTGCTAGGTGGCACTGGCAGGGGGCAGAGGTGGGCTCTGAGGATCTGGCGGCAGCTCGCCGTGATCAGGACTGATGTCCCTCTCACAGCCGCTGGTGATCTGCTTTTTTTTTTCTCCTCACGCTGTCAGCGAGGAGAAAAAATAGCCCATTACCAGCTCTGTTGACATCGCATGATCAGCTGTCATTGGCTGACAGCTGATCACGTGGTAAGGGGTCGGGATGCACCCCTTACTCCGATCTGTGATCCAGCGAGTCTCATAGACTCGCTGATCACAGAGCACACCGCACGCGCCCTGCAGGGGGCGCGCAGGCCGCTCGGGCACGGGAAGACGTCAATAGACGTACTCCCAGCAAAGTAGGTCCGCGCTGTAGCCGTCATTTGGCTATAGCATGGATCTGAAGTAGTTAAAGAGGAATTTAACCCTCCTATCCTTTACAGCCAAGAAAGCTGCTTCCGTTTGATCTGCAACTGTCATGGTCCTGCACACGTGATCAGTTATGACACCAGCCATTTGATGGTTTGACAGTTTGGTTGAAAGCACAGTTAGCAATCCCACCATTCCAGGAATGTAATTTTTTTAATGAAACTGTTAAGTTGGTGGGTTTAGTTCCGCTTTATGATTTACTGCTGTTCAGGGGCTCTGGGCTTCAGTAAAATGGCATCCTCCAGCAAGAAGAAATAAGAGCAATGCTGGAGGCAATTTACAGTGCACACTAATTTTGGTAGCATAATTGTTAATGTGGAATGTGTGTTCCTTGCCAAAGAACATTCTTTTTTATTAAGTTATTATGGGTAAAGTTCTGCTTTAATTCAAATAATAAACATGTTATACTTACCTGCTCTTCTGGAGTCCCCCGCCATTGCTTTCGGTATCTGCATGTGCCACCATAGCAAGTCCCCTAGCATTTGTATTCAGCCCCCTTTACTCTGATATCCCTAACTAAAATCTAGTGGAACCAATTGCCTCCAGAAGTCACCTAATTTGTGAATAGAGTCCACTTGTGTGTAATTTAATCTAAGTATAAATACAGCTGTTTTGTGAAGCCCTCAGAGGTTTTTTAGAGAACCTTAGTGAACAAACAGCATCATGAAGGCAAAGCAACACACCAGACAGGTCAGGGATAAAGTTGTGGAGAAGTTTAAAGCAGTGTTAGGTAATAAAAAATATTCCAAGCTTTGAACATCTCACAGAGCTCTGTTCAATCCATCATCCAAAAATGGAAAGAGTATGGCACAACTGCGACCCTACCAAGACATGGCCATCCACCTAAACTGACAGGCCAGGCAAGGAGAGCATTAATCAGAGAAGCAACCAAGAGGCCCATTGGAAAATCTAGAGAAGCTGCAGAGATCCACAGATCAGGTGGGAGAATCTGTCCACAGGACAACTATTAGTCGTGCTCTCCACAAATCTGGCCTTTATGGAAGAGTGGAAAGAAGAAAGCCATTGTTGAAAGAAAGCCATAAGAAGTCCCATTTGCAGTTTACGAGAAGCCATGTGGGGGACACAGCAAACATGTGGAAGAAGGTGCTCTGGTCAGATGAGACCAAAATTGAACTTTTTGGCCTAAAAGTAAAACGCTATGTGCGGCAGAAAACTAACACTGCACATCACCCTGAGCACACCATCCCGGCTGTCAGTCAACTTCTGGGCCACATCCTGACTGATGGCAGCCCATTCTTGCATCAATGCTTGGAGTTTGTCAGAATTTGTGGGGGGGGGGGGGGGTTTCACCCGCCTCTTGAGGATTGACCACAAGTTCTCAATGGGATTAAGGTCTGGGGAGGTTCCTGGCCATGGACCCAAAATTTCAATGTTTTGTTCCCCAAGCCACTTAGTTATCACTTTTGCCTTTTGGCAAGATGCTCCATCATGCTTGAAAAGACATTGTTCGTCACCAAACTGTTCTTGGATGGTTAGGTGAAGTTGCTCTCAGAGGATGTTTTTGTTCCATTCTTTATTCATGGCTGTGTTGTTAGGCAAAATTGTGAGTGAGCCCACTTCCTTGGCTGAGAAGCAATACCATATATGAATGGTCTCAGGATGCTTTACTGTTGGCATGACACAGGACTGATGGTAGCGCTCACCTTTTCTTCTCTGGACAAGGTTTTTTCCAGATGCCACAAACAGCCAGAAGGGGGATTCATCAGAGAAAATGACTTTACCCCAGTCCTCAGCAGTCCAATCCCTGTACCTTTTGCAGGAAATCAGTCTGTCCCTGATGTTTTTCCTGGAGAGAAATGGCTTCTTTGCTGCCCTTCTTGACACCAGGCCATCCTCTAAAAGTCTTCTCCTCGATGTGCGTGCAGATGTACTCACACCTGCCTGCTGCCATTCCTGAGCAAGCTCTGCACTGGTGGTGCTCCGATTCCGCAGGTGATTCAACTGGCGCTTGCTGGACTTTCTTGGGTGCCCTGAAGCCTTCTTCACAACAATTGAATCCCTCTCCTTGAAGTTCTTGATGATCCAATAAATGGTTGATTTAGGTGCAATCTTAGTAGCAGCAATATCCTTGCATGTGAATCACTTTTTGTGCAAAGCAATGATGACTGCACGTGTTTCATTGCAGGTATTTAGCAGAGGAAGAACAATGATTTCAAGCACCACCCTCCTCCTCTTAAAGCTTTCAGTCTGTTATTCTAGCTCAATCAGCAATACAGAGTGATTTCCAGCCTTGTCCCCATCAACACTCACACCTGTGTTAGCGAGAGAATTACTGACAGCTGGTCCTTTTGTGTCAGGGCTGAAATGCAGTGGAAATTGTTTTTTTGGGGGGATTAAGTAAATTTTTATGGCAAGGAGGGACTTTAAATTAATTGCAACTCATCTCATCACTGTTCATAACATACTGGAGTATATGCAAATTGCCATCATAAAAACTCAGGCAGCAGACTTTGTGAAAATTAATATTTGTGTCATTCTCAAAATTTTGGCCAGGGCTGTAGTAATCTAAGCATCTCGAAGTAATTAATCGTAGTAATAGTAATGCCTTATCATTTTTTTTTTCATGCCCAGTTGCTTCTCCCAATTTTCCATATTATATCATTTTTGTTTTTTTGCAATATGTAATTTGTCTGATCCTGCCCCTGTACATGAATAAAAATATTTATATCTGCTCAATTGTTGTTATATACTAAAATGTAAGTATTTGTATTTATTATGTATATTCTTTAGCCAGGCTACTCATCGTTATATCCAAAAATACCAAGTCCTGAGGAAGCAAGGATTGCGAAACGCGTCAACCTTTTAGATCCCTTGGTGTAACTATGGACACTATAGAAACTGAGTAGCTCTTTCTGGTTTAATCTGCCGGTTTTACAGGACCAGAATGTGGAATTTTATTTTACATGTGTTTTTTTATTTGTGATAAACTTTTTAGTATTTTTTTATACTAATTATGTGTTTGCCGATTTGTACTATTAAATTAGAAAATTCCAATTTCTTTAGATACAATGGATATAAAAAGTCTACACACCCCTGTTAAAATGTCAGGTTTCTGTGAAATAAAAAAAATTAGACAAAGATAAATAATTTCAGAACTTTTTCCAGCTTTAATGTGACCTATAAACTGTACAACTCAATTGAAAAATAAACTGAAATCTTTTAGGGGGGGGGGGGAGTAAAACTAAAAAACTAAAATAATGTGGTAGCATAAATGTGCACAACCTCCTATAACTGGGGATGTAGCTGTGTTCAGAAGTAAGCAATCAGATTCAAACTCATGCTAAATAGCAGTCAGTACACACCTGCCATCATTTAAAGTGCCTCTGATTAACCCCAAATAAAGTTCAGCTGTTCTAGTAGGTCTTTTCTGATATTTTCTTAGTCACATCCTACAGCAAAAGCCATGGTCAGCAGAGAGCTTCGAGAGCATCAGAGGGATTTCAATGTTAAAAGGTATCAATCAGAAGAAGAGTACAAAAGAATTTCCAAGGCATTAGATATACCATGGAACACAGTGAAGACAGTCATCATTAAGTGGAGAAAATATGGCACAACAGTGACATTACCAAGAACTGGACGTCCCTCAAATATTGATGAAAAGACGAGAAGAAAACTGGTCAGGGAGGCTGCCAAGAGACCTACAGCAACATTAAAGGAGCTGCAGGAATATCTGGCAAGTATTGGCTGTGTGGTAGATGTGACAACAATCTCCCATATTCTTCATATGTCTGGGCTATAGGGTAGAGTGTGAAGATGGAAGCCTTTTCTTATGAAGAAAAACATCCTAGTCCGGCTAAATTTTGCAAAAACACATCTGACGTCTCTCCCAAAAGCATGTGGGAAAATGTGTTATGGTCTGATGAAACCAAGGATGAACTTTTTGGCAATAATTCCAAAAGATATGTTTGGTGCAAAAACAACACTGCACATCGCCAAAAGAACATCATACCCACCGTGAAGCATGGTGGTGGCAGCATCATGCTTTGGGGCTTTTTTTTATTTTCAGCTGGAACAGGGGCCTTAGTCAAGGTACAGGGAATTATGAAGGGTTCCAAATACCAGTCAATATTGGTACAAAACCTTTAGGCTTCTGCCAGAAAGCTGAACAGGAAGAGGAACTTCATCTTTCAGCATGACAACGACCCAAAGCATACATCCAAATCAACAAAGGAATGACTTCATCAGAAGAAGATTTACGTTTTGGAATGGCCCAGCCAGAGCCCAGATCTGAATCCCATTGAAAATCGGTGGGGTGATCTGAAGAGGGCTGTGCACAGGAGATGCTCTCACAATCTGACAGACCTAACCGGGTGCAATCATAGGTAAAGCAACGTGAACAAAGTGAGTTCCAAGCCGAATGACAGCATCTATAGAGAGGGGCAGAATGCACGCACAAATGGGAAGATGTCCAGAGAAGTTGCGACCCTACACTTTCCCTCCTCTCCAGGAACCTTTCCCTACCGCTAGTACTGTCCCTAACAGACAGGATGGATCGACTTCAGTACAACCAGCCTTTCCATACATAGATCGAAACTCGGCCGGTCCCTGCCGAGATTCGATCCATCTATGGCAGGCTTTAGATAGAAGAATAAGAGCATCATTGCACTTTATCCTAGCTCACCTTATGGAAACTATAGAAAACACCAGGCAACCAACAAAACACACACATAAAGGAAAATAAAAGTGCTATAACAAGGAGCCAGTGCCAAGAACTGTTTTCGATGCTCGTATTTCATATTCCTTTTCATGTCTAGTGGTTTATCGTGTGTTTTCATCAGTAAGAAGCCCAAAGGTACAGTAATTGTGAGGTGTTACAAATCACTTATACATTTATTGTTCTGTAAAATAGGAGACACGTCATTACACATTCACACATACCTCATTCCGCCCGGGACGAAGGCTGGAGACCCGCTGGCTAATTTGTTGCACAGCACCATCACTAATAGGTCTTTGTGTCCAAGAGGGGTTTAAGTTGTAAAAAATAACTAGACAATGGGCCAATATATCAGAGTTTGTTAAGATCGATAATAAAAAAAATAAAAGGCTTATCTTAAGGACAGCTTGACAAATGCATACACAAACAATAGGCAGTGTTTCCATACGGAGAGATGGCGATTATATACCTTGTCAGGTCATCTGTCAACAAGTTTACTATATGATATATATCAGTATGCACTAGCTGAAACCTGTTACTTATGTTTTTTTTAAAAGTCCCAAGCAGGCAGGTAGATGAATAATGATTGTAAATATGGTGAATATCATTCCTTATCTTTGTTACAAGGCTAGCGAATGAGCTGAGAGTACAAGCAGATGATGAAATATAACTGCTGTTTGCTATTGGGAGCCTCCTATTGGAAGCCTGTGAGGATTAAAATATGGGTGCTGCTATTCCCGATTTAACCACTTAACCTCCAGGAGATTTACCCCCCCCCCCCCCTTCATGACCAGGTAATTTTTTGCTAAACGCCACTGCGTTACTTTAACTGACAATTGAGCGGTCATGTGACGCTGTACACAAATAAAATTTATGTCCTTTTTTCCCACAAACAGAGCATTCCTTTGGTGGTATTTGATCACCTCTCCATTTTACATTTTTTGCACTGTAAACAAAAAAATACGAATTTTGAAAAAAAAAAAAAACAACAATATTTTTTACTTTCTGCTATAAAACATACTCAAAAAAAATGTAAAAAAATCTAATTTATTCATCATTTTAGGCCAATATGTATTCTGCTACATATTTTTTTTGATAAAAAAATCCCAATAAGTGTATATTGATTGGTTTGCGCAAAAGTTATAGTGTCTACAAATTTTGGGATATATACTGGAATTTAATTTTTTTTTAATTTTACAGTTTTTTTTTACTACGGTATTAATGGCGGCAATCAGCGACTTATAGCAGGACTGCAATAGTGCGGCAGACATTTGGACACTGTCACTTTTTAGGGACCAGTGACACTAATACAGTGATCAGTGCTAAAAATATGCACTGTACTAATGACACTGGCTGGGAAGGGGTTATACATCTAGGACAATCAAAGGGTTAAATGTGTGCCTAGCCAGTGTTTTGGTGTACTGTGTGTGGTGCTTTTAATAGGGGAAGTAATTGATTTTATTCTCTGCTTTGCGGGGAAAGAAAATCTATTACTTCCCCCGCTAACAGGACAGTCTGTAAACAAGGCAGAGCTCTGTCCTGTGTAAATTCATGACGATCGGCGGGTTGCCAGTGGTAATCCGTTGGCCGACACCTGGTGATAGACGTCTGCTGTGTTTAACCACTGCACAGCTGGGTTCTTGGTGTCGAGCACGCACCCTCTACCTGGAAGTGTCAGATCATGTACTATGTACGTAAACTGGCACAGCCAAGCCGCCTTGCCGCCATATATCTAGGTTATGTGGTCTGCAAGCGGTTAATGTGAAAGCAGAAATAAAGTGGTTCTTCAGGTTTTTTTTTTTTAACCTTAATGCCTTCTCTAGATTAACGTAAAAAAACCTTGTGTGTCCAGGATCCCCCCCCCCCTCATACTTACCTGAGCCTTATCTTGATCCAGTGCTGTGCATGAGAGCAGCGGCTCTCTCAACTCTCTCTCTTCTCACAGGGCAGATTGATAGCAGTGGGAGCCATTGGTTCCTGCTGCTGTCAATCAAAGCCAATGATGAGGTAGTGGGGGCAAAGCCCTGTTGTCTGTTTCTATGGATGCAGGTAGTGGGGCTCGGAAGTGAGGCCCCAACAGTACCCCCCTTAGCAAGCGCCTTGCTGGGGGGGGGGGGTACTCGGCAGAGGGGAGGAGCCAAAAGCACTGACGGGGGCCCCCAGAAGAAGAGGATCACAACTGCTCTGGGAAAAATCATTGCACAGAAAAGGTAAATAGAACATGTTTGTTATGTAAAAAAAAATTAATTGTTTACAATCACTTTAAATTCTGCATCAAAGTAGGTGGCTTTTGCCATAATATGCTGCAAAGTCTCACATTATGGTGGAATGACCTCCAGCAATGCAATCTGAGCGATCTTCCCAGTCACTCTGTCACCACCGCTGACATCTTCATCCAGTCTTCCTCTGGGTCTGGGATCTTTAGCCACCTTGACTGGCTGACTGGAGAAGAGTTAACATCTGCGCATGGGCACAGGCATTGCTTCATCCTTAAACCCATACGCTGAGCTGCGCATGCACTAATCAGTGTAGGTTAAAGTCCCCTTCACACCTAGCGTAGAGGGAACCTGTGCTCCAGCACACGGTTATTGGTGCTTTTTGTGCCTCTTTCACTTGAAGGGGCTTCCCTATGCACGACAAACACACCAAAGAAGCGCCAGAACCTTTTCGGGCATGAGGATTTTGCTAATAGATGATGATCCGCAACGCCATACATGCTCTTAAATCTTTTCAAATTTATTGATACTCCATAAAAGACAGGTAGGTACAGCAGATGTTAACGCATTTCAGCAATGACGGCCTTGTTCACCACGGCGTAGTAGCACCTTTTTCTTTTTCTTATGAGGCATTGCATGTTTTTTCAACAGGCGCTTGTCACGCAACAAAATGCACGGCCAAATGTGTCTGCTAACCACGCTTGGGGTGCCATTCACAATAGCATCACATGCACGACACGTGTTTGTAGCACACTTTTCGTGGATTTCTAAAACATGCTCAAAACTGCACGTTCCTGCGCATCTTTGCCTGCATTCTGGAGACTCATAGGTGTGAATGCAGCCTATGAAGAAAATATTTTGCAAAGCACTTAAATACTTAAATAGCACCATCAATTTATGCAGCACTTTACACATATATTGTGCATTCACATCAGTCCCTGCCTTCAAAGAGCTTACACTCTAAGGTCCCCAACTCTAAGGTCGCTAATTTAGACAAAAAACAATTAATGGTCTTTGGAGTGTGGGAGGAAACCGGAGTATCCCGGAGGAAACCCATACAGACACAGGGAGAACATGCAAACTCCACGCAGGTAGTGCTGTGGTTTGGCTTGTTGCAGGCTGGCTGGTAAGTGAGCTGGTAATTTTTTTTTTTTTGTAGTTTTTTATCATCTAATTGCACATTCTCGTTTAGATCTGCCAGCAACTATGTAGTGCAGGGGCTGCCTGACCGGATACACCTTAATTGGTTAGTTTAGGAAGGTCATCAAATTACATAGTTTTGGTATATCTAAAGCTTAATGTAGAAACATTGCACACTCAGATTGTAACATGTATGATGACTCGAAGTCTCATATATGCTAAATGTACTGTATTTATGGCTAACAACATCCTTTTTGAATTTTGTTTAGTATCGAAGATGTTAAAATGAAATAACACAGATTGTAAACGATCACCTTGTAAAACAACCCATTCAGTCTAAGAAATGAAAGGCAAAACATATATATATATATATATATATATATATATATATATATATATATATATATATATATATATATATATATATATATATATATACACACATACACACACACACACATATATATATATATATATATATATATATATATATAAAGATAACTACCTTTTTTATCTTTTTTATAAAACAGAGTCCTCACATTCCCTCTGTTCTCAGAGGAGCTGCATAAGAGCTGGGGGGAGGAGAAGCTGCAGAACACTGAGCTTTCCAGTGAATGGCTGTGCGGGTGGGGGTGGTCTAATCATTGGAGGAGAGCAGGCTGAGTTCCCAGTATAGCTAGTGAAGTGACCAAGCTGTTCTCTCCTGCTTAGTGTGGTCATTTTTTAAAAGTGACCACGCTGTTCTCTCCTGCTTAGTGTGGTCATTTTTTAAAAGTGACCACGCTGTTCTCTCCTGCTTAGTGTGGTCAATTTTTAATAGGACAGCACATGGACTGGCAGGTTCACAAAAGATTTCACATAAAGGAAGCAATACAAAGAGAACAGGAGACTTTTTTTTATACAAGTACATGGTACAGCAGCCACATATCAGGAATATGAAATGTTGGGTTTACAAACGCTTTAAATTCCACCATAATGTTTCAAATAAAGTATAAAAAGGAAACATGCACTGCCACTGTAACCTTTCATTGAATTTATCAACACTTTTAGTTTCAGTAAGGCCTCTGCTGCCATCTACAGGATAAAAATGATAATGACTGTAAAATAACCATCAAGAAATTGTACACACTTCTCCTTTAACTCCACATATAACATCCGACCTAATATTAGGTAAATGCATTTGCAGCACAGGAAGGGGAGAAGAACACTGCGTTTAATAAGTCTTACCAGTAGTTTCTAATGGTACCTTATAAATTCACTGGAATAATAGGGGTTTATGCAAAGATATTTAGGTCACTGCCTGTCCTGACAATAATAGTGTATGTTAATGGATTTGTATGAACGTGACCCAAATCTTACACCAAACCTTCCTCTCCCTCTCTAGATCACGTCCAACCATTTTTTCTTTTACCTTGTTCCTGTAGGGAAACAGCTTTTATTATTCCCTGTAACATCATCACCAGGCTTGTAAGAATCCCCGCTCCCCCGCCGCACACTGTTGTTCCTCCTGCTGGTTTGTACATCACTACAGGACATATGAACTGGTGAGAGGAAACACCCCGGCCGCTGGAAAGATAAGTATACAGGCAAACCCCGCTTTAAGTACACTCACTTTACGTACACTGATGCCGCGTACACACGAGCGGACTTTACGGCGGACCGGAGTACGTCGGATAATTCGATCGTGTGTGGGCTTTTTTTTTCCAAAAGTTCGACGGACCTAGAAATGAAACATGTTTCAAATCTTTCCGACGGACTCAGGTCCGGTCGATAAGTCAGCTCGTCTGTATGCTAGTCCGACGGACAAAAACCGACGCTAGGGCAGCTATTGGCTACTGGCTATGAACTTCCTTGTTTTAGTCCGGTCGTACGTCATCACGTACGAATCCATCGGACTTTGGTTGATCGTATGTAGGCAAGTCCGTTCATTCGAAAAGTCAGTCGGAAAGTCCATCGAAAAGTCCGCCGGACCAAGTCTGCCGTAAAGTCCGCTCGTGTGTACGCGGCATTACGAGTATGGACATACCTGCGAGTGTATGTATAGTACCTCGCAAGTACAGACATCCTGCGTTGCGCATTCGCAGTATGAAGAGGCGGAGCTGTCGCCCGGAGTTATCACCAGGCCCAGAGTTGCCAGCCATGCCTGCCAGTCAGCCAGAGTTGCTGCCTAAATGTAAGTGGATTACTGTACAGGACTATAAACTTCACTCCCTGCCCCCCCCCCCCACACTACAGCCCATGGCCCTTCACTATAGGCCCTGATCCCCCCACTACAGCCCCTGACCCCCCCTCTACTGCCCCTGACACCCCCACTACAGACCCTGACCCCCCTCTACAGCCCCTGACACCCCCACTACAGACACTGACACCCCCACTACAGACACTGACACCCCCACCACAGACCCTGACCCCCCTCTACAGCCCCTGACACCCCCACTACAGACCCTGACCCCACTGAAGTGAAAAAAGGTATTGCTTCACTTTAAGTACATTTTCGTTTTGCATACATGCTCTGGTCCCGTTGTGTACTTAAAAGTGGGGTATGCCTGTATTGCCTCTTTTATTACAGGCTGCCTTGTGTGTAGAAGTATGATACTTTCAGTCTTTTTTTCAAATTTCCATCTATTAAATCTTCTGCCCTTGTTGTTTTAACTTTGGATAGCAAAACATTTTTCTCTGCCAGTAAATACCTTATACAGCCCACGTCCTGTTTCTTGTCTGGTAAAAAGCCTAGGCTTATGACATCATGAACAGCCCTCTCTTTATTTCTCACACTTTGTCATTTTGCTAGGAAGGGAGGAGGGTGAGTCATACGAGGGCCAATGAGAGCTGCAGAGCTGGAGGTGTACCTCTGTGTGTCTGTGTACATCCAGGAAGTGAACAGGCAGCAGCTTCAGCAGTTAAAATCGATGCAGCCAGACTTAGTGGAGGGAGATTTCTGCAGCATATTTGGCAAGTACAGAATCATAGTGTATAGAAAATAATATGCTATAAGTGTTTGGAGGGAAGCTTCAGAATGGCAAAGATGTTTGTATTACAAATTCTGTGAGCAGACTGCAGTTCCTCTTTAAGCTGATTATAACTACACTGAGCAGGAAAGATCATAAAGTGCACACAGTAGGAATATGAACATAAATGTATTTACAGTAGAGCATTGTAAATTGCTCCCTGTGATTCTACAAACTGTGACTTTGAACGGACTAGGGGAAATTACTTTTGGACATTTCATGTAGAGACGAAGGGGTTGATTTACTAAAGGCAAATAGACAGTGCACATTGCAAAGTTCAGATTCTAAAGAGCTTAGTAAATGAGCAGAATCTCTGCCGACTTTCACCATCCAATCATGTGCAAGCAAAAATGCTGCTTTTTTTTTTTTTTTTATTTCCTTGCACGTGATTGGATATTCTTTCCAAAGTGAAGCTCCACCTCATTTACTAAGCTCTGGAACAACTGCACTTGCAGAGTGTACATTCTATTTGTCTTTAGTAAATCAACCTCAAAATATTGTACCGGTATATTTTCCTTGACAAAAGTCCGTAATAAAAGAGATGCAAAGTACATCACATCATAAAATTCCTACCTTCTGCCTGATGTGTAGTGATCGGCGTCTGTGTCTCCTTGGAGTAAGAAACTACTTCTCGAGGTTGGAAATCCACCTGGGTGATCTTTGAGACTCCAAGTTTAATAAGTCTTCTTCTGAAAACAGAAATGTGTCTAACTGTTACCAGCTAAATAGAAAACAAATTTGGTTTTACAAGACATGGGAGGCTAATTTGGGCCGATGGCCATGAAAGTTCTACCCTCCTGCTGCTTTCTGCTTCAGTTTTACAAAAAACAGAAGAGAGAATAGAATAGCCTCAAGGTCTACAGGGTATTGTCAGGAGGGAAATACTAGCAGGGTCATTGCTAAAGGGCCAGTACTTAAAGGGACATGGGTTGGGGGGGGGGGGGGGGTATTTACTAAAGGCAAATCCACTTTACACTACATGTGCACTTGGAAGTGCAGTTGCTGTAGATATGAGAGGGACATGCAAGGAAAATATAAAACAGCATTTTAGCTTGCACATGATTGGATGATAAAATCAGCAGAGCTTCCCCTCATTTCAGATCTTCCCCTCGGATCTACAGCGACTGCACTTCCAAGTGCACTTTCAGTGAACTTGTAGTGCAAAGTGGATTTGCCTTTAGTAAATAACCCCCAGCTGCAGGGATATTCTGTTCAATCGCTGCAGACAGCATTGACAGAACTGATCTAGCTGTAGCTAAGGCCTCTGCTTTAGGCCTCTTTCACATGGGCTTCAGCTTGTATTAGAGGACTGTGAACAGCAAGTTTTTATGAAACTTTCAGCAAGCTTTTGCAATGCTTTCGGCAAGCTTTGAGCAGCTCTCTCCAAGCCTTTAATGTGCCCCTCAGCTCCTGTTTGCGAATGTTACACACAGATCTTAATTGGAGAGCTGATTGCTACTTTAAACAAGCTGCTAGCAGGCTTTCGACAAGTAGCAAGTAGTGCTGAAGCCTGTTAGTGGCTTGCTTAAAGTGGCAATCAGCACTCCCATGTCGATCTGTATTCAACATTTACAAACTGGAGCTGAAGGGTTTGTTAAAAGCCTCAACAAAGCTTGCTGAAAGCCCTGCACATGCTTTGTAGATGTTTGCTGTTCACACTGCTCTTGTACAGGCTGAAGCCTGTGTGAAACAGGTCTTATACAAACAAGTTTTTCACAAATTTGAGTGCTCACTTTCAGGAAAGAAACATCAATGCCAGGTTATTCTAATGCCGCGTACACACGGTCGGACTTTTCGTCTACAAAAGTCCGACGGACGCCGACGGACCAAATACGGCAGACAATCCGATCGTGTGTGGGCTTCCCCGGACTTTCAGTGGACTTTTCCAGCCGCAAATCTGACGGACTTTAGATTTGAAACATGCTTCAAATCTTTACGTCGTAACTCCGCCGGACCCAGAAATCCACTCGTCTGTATGCAAGTCCAACAGACAAAAACCCACGCTAGGGCAGCTATTGGCTACTGGCTATCAACATCCTTATTTTAGTCCGGTGTACGTCATCACGTACGAATCCGTCAGACTTTTGTGTGATCGTGTGTAGGCAAGTCCGTTCGTTAGAAAGTCTGCCGCAAGTCCGCTAAAAGTCTGTCGAAAGTCTGTCGGACTTATGTAGCCGAAAAGTCCGACCGTGTGTACGCGGCATTAGAGGAGGATGAAGCTGCTCAAACATAATGACTGCTTCCACCTCATTTTCTTTTCATAAGAAGACCCATTGCACTCAGCTCTGTTTGTACTGCAGAGACCAATGGCCGGTTAGAGAACAATGGATATAGGTACAGAAAGCCACACTGCCTGTGTACATGTGCTGCGCAAAATGGTAGTGCCAAAAAGATGTTCAATACATATGAAAGAAAAGGGATGAAAGGATCAGTGAACTGAAGGATGTTCTGATGGCTCCTGTTCCTTAGCTGTAAGCGTGCACATACAGTATCTCACAAAAGTTAGTACACCTCTCACATTTTTGTGAATATTTTATTCTATCTTTTCATGTGACAACACTGAAGAAATGACACTTTGCTACAATGTAAAGTAGTGAGTGTACAGCTTGTATAACAGTGTAAATTTGCTGCCCCCTCAAAATAAATCAACACACAGCCATTAATGTCTAAACCGCTGGCAACAAAAGTGAGTACACCCCTAAGTGAAAATGTCCAAATTGGACCCAAGTAAACATTTTTCCTCCCTGGTGTCATGTGACTCGTTAGTGTTACAAGGTCTCAGGTGTGAATGGGGAGCAGGTGTGTTAAATTTGGTGTTATCGCTCTCACTCTCTCATACTAGTCACTGGAAGTTCAACATGGCATCTCATGGCAAAGAACTCTCTGAGGATCTGAAAAAAATAATTGTTGCTCTACATAAAGATGGCCTAAGCTATAAGAAGATTGCCAAGAGCCTGAAACTGAGCTGCAGTATGTTGGCCAAGACCATACAGCGGTTTAACAGGACAGGTTCCACTCAGAACAGGCCTCGCCATGGTCGACCAAAGAAGTTGAGTGCACGTGCTCAGCGTCATATCCAGAGGTTGTCTTTGGGAAATAGATGTATGAGTGCTGCCAGCATTGCTGCAGAGGTTGAACGGGTGGGGGGTCAGCCTGTCAGTGCTCAGACCACACGCCGCACACTGCATCAAATTGGTCTGCATGGCCAATTTTGATGTAGTTGCTAAAGAAGCTGAGGGTAAAGGTGATGGACTGGCCAAGCATGTCTCCAGACCTAAACCATATTGAGCATCTGTGGGGCATTCTCAAACGAAAGGTAGAGGAGCGCAAGGTCTCTAACATTCACCAGCTTTGTGATGTCGTCATGGAGGAGAGGAAGAGGACTCCAGTGGCAACCTGTGAAGCTCTGGTGAACTCCATGCCCAAGAGGGTTAAGGCAGTGCTGGAAAATAATGGTGGCCACACAAAATATTTGTCACTTTTTGCCCGATTTGGACATTTTCACTTAGGGGTGTACTCATTTTTGTTGCCAGCGGTTTAGACATTAATGGCTGTGTGTTGAGTTATTTTGAGGGGACAGCAAATTTACACTGTTATACAAGCTGTACACTCACTACTGTACATTGTAGGAAAGTGTCATTTCTTTCTCGTGTTGTCACATGAAAAGATATAATAAAATATTTACAAAAATGGGAGGGGTGTACTTACTTTTGTGAGATACTGTACATATCCCCTACATTAGGAGATTCCGTTGCATGCTGCAGAAAAACAATGGTTTCCCTTCACTCTATGTGGGCACCTGGTTTTCTAGTGGGTTTGCTTTAGTCTACTTAGCAGAAGCAACGGCCTGAAACCCGGGAGTGGTTGGGGTAATCACACTACATTAATAGTCCCATCAGTTGGATCTTATTAGAATGAAGATGCACAAGACCAGAGCATCTTTTTATAGAAGGATGCTTTGGTCAGTCCTGCTCCAAAGTTGAGTTTTCATTCAGCTAGTTGTGTAGTGGTGCATATAAATCATGTCACATTCTACAGAAAGACGGGAAAAAAGTGTAGGGTTCCCTATACTCCTTGTGGGAGCCTGGCCTGCAATATATCCCCATCTCACGCATTCCTAAAGAAAGCCTGAAGTAGGGGGGTGCTGTATGCAAACAGATGGTTAACCAGGATTAACAACAAAGAGAACATATGTCGCTAGAACACCATGAATTCTTAACATATAAGTATACTGAAGGATCACAACACAATCAGTGTCAGTGCAACTTCAAGGCCACGCAGGATCCATTGCCAGGCAATGTGATGCCTGATAATTCATTGTCTGCTGGCAGGGCTGCTGATAAGGCAGTACAGCCAGCCCTCCTGTACTGGGCCCAGGCCCTATCAGTTTAAAAGGACAGGAGAGCTGGCTGTACTGCCTCATCACTGACACTGATCCTTTTATGGCTCCCCCTACAGAGCTCCCAGCTTCTTCTCCTCTTCCTGCCTCCCACTGCGCTGCAGGGGAATTCTAGTATTTGTGCCTCCCTCTTCCCGCTTCTCTGATCACCCCCACCACCCCTGCTGTCCGGGCCCACCTTTGTCCCACCCTTTCACCAGTTGTCCAGGCCTCCCTGTGTGTCCTTTTCTATGCAGCGCTGCCAGCTTTCCTCCCTCCTTGGGGCAGCTGCTGAGGACACACAAGTGGGGTCATTTTCAGGATGGAGAGTGGGGGTGCCCATAAATATGTCGTATTTACCAGCCCCTTCCTTTCCTTAATAAACACAGCGTGCGATCACTCACTGTGTTTATTCAACACTGAAGCCGATAAACTGTGTTTACTATGATTCAGTTTGTGAATGAATAGTAGAGTGCTTCCTATTCATTCATTTGTGCAGCTGAGGCTGCAGATAAAGAAGCTAAGGAATCTATGTCCCTTTCTCTGTCTCAAAAGATCAAAGCCCCCCCCCCACCCCCCACAACAGGGCAGCTAAGAAAATGTAAAATAAAATTAAAAATTCTAAAATAAATAAGTAAATAAAGGGCTCATTCACATGTGCTTTGTTCTCTGAAAAGCAATCAGCATTTAGATCTTCAGAAAGCATTTGACAGGCAATGAGGAAACATATCGCCTTCTCGCCCCCTGCTTTACCCTGCACTAGTGCACCGCAACCGGGGGCTTTGAAGAGCAGCGCTATTCACTTGAATGGGTCTTGGGGTATAATTTCTGCCACGGCTGTAAAGCATGGCAACACAGCCATGGCATGTGTAGACCCCTATCCACTGCCTCTGTTGCTAAAGAGGGTAGCGGTTGATGGGCACTAAAAGACTCAACCATGGGGTTTTACCACCCCTCAACCTCACGTGTGAATGATCCCTAAAAACTCATTCACACAGGTATAAATAATAAAAATATACTAATGCACAAACCAAAATTCAAATAAATCAGTGAGTAGCTGTCAACACAAAATATGTTCCCACACAGCGATAATATACAAATAAATCGATGTGACATGCAAAAAAAAAGAATCTCCATGTGTAGAATTCCAATAAAAGAATTGATTAAAAAGGTAGTAACTTAGATCTAAAATTGCAGTAATCAGCTTCTCATATATCAGGGACTTCCGGTCTCGCCTGCAAACAGGAGTGACGTCACCCGTCTCCTCCCGACACGTTGCATCACAGATCACGTGACTTTATCAAGGGTTTCATTATAAAGTCACGTGATCTGGGATGTAAGTTACTACCTTTTAATAAATACTTTTATTGGAATTCTACACATGGAGATTCATTTTTATTACATTTGAACTTGCAATGGAGGGAAGTGGATGAGATTGAGGAGATTCATACGTCCAGTGGAGTTTCCTGCCTATATTTGAGAGTCTTTCTGACTTGGTAGAGGACTTCAAGGAGAAAGAGTTTGCCGCTTTGGATACCTATGCGATTTATACTAGAAGTGCAACTAGACCTGTAGGGGTCTTTACCTGAGGTGAGAGGCTGTGCAGTGAAACAATTGTATGTGAATTAGGTCTTGGGGCTCATTCACATGGCTGCTGTGGCCTGTACAGTGTGAATCAGCAGATTGTTTATGTGGCTGGAACCGCCTGGAGCTGTGTGCTGGCAGCCTATGTTATGCTATGGGGACGCAGCAGCTATATGAACACAGCCGCAAGTTTTAATTTAAGAAGGGTTGAAATTTAAGTGCCACGCCACTGCTGAAATGTCCAGATACAACTTTATTCCATTAAAGGTTAGGGGTACAGATCAAGAAATAGCCAACGCATTTTGGGGTCTACGTGTCCCCTTCATCAGGGCTTGACTGGCAACCAAGTAAACAAACCAGACATCGAGTCCGCGGGAACCCCGATCCGACTCACGGAGCTGCCGGCGGGCGTGCGCGCGCCCGCAAGCCGCCTCTTAAAGGGCAACATACAGGTACGTGATTCTCCCTGTACGTGCCCTTCTGTCGCAGTATATCTGCGTGAGGCGGTCAGGAAGTGGTTAAAGTGTTACTAAACCCAGTAGCCTGCATTCACTATATCTGGTCTCCCACAGTACACATAACATGGAAATGCAATTATTTTAGTAAATATAAACTGCTAAATACCTTTTCTCATCAGCAGTATATACTGTGTTTTACAGAAAATAAAACCTACCCCGAAAATAAGACCTAGAGTTATTTTCCAGGAGGGCTGCAATATAAGCCCTACCCCAAAAATAAGCCCTAGTTTAAAATGCTTGTAAAATCCTATAATCCACTCTATTACAGTAGTATATAATGCACAATGTGTGTGTTTCTGTGATATAAATGCGGGGAAGAGAGCTCCGGCGGCTCACAGAAGCGCAGAGTGGCGCTATAACGAAGGTATTTGGCACAATTATATTACAGAAACACACACATTGTACATTATATACTACTGTATTAGAGTGGATTATAGGATTTTACAAGCATTTTAACTCAGTTCACTCTGGGGTTTCCTGTCAGGCAGGGAGAGAGAGAGGGGGAGAGAAGACAGCACATAGCATGGTTAGACTTTTCCCAAAAATAGGCCCTACTGTGTCTTTTGTTGCCCAAATTAATAAAAGACCCGGGCTTATTTTCGGGGAAACACGGTAGCAGTCTTGTGACTTCTATCAGTGTCTGGTTAAAGCTTGTAGGAGGAGTTTTCAGTCTATTCTGACTGTCCTATGAGGCTGCAGGACCCCTGACCCTGTGTCTGGACTGTACCTATTGGCCCTCTGCTGATCACATGCACACTCCCAAGAAAAAAAAAAAACTCTCTATTGAGATGTGCAGAGTGCCCCCTAGGCTTTGTACTTTTACGAGATTGATTGGAGACTGTGGAAGAAGGGGAGGATCAGAGAAGAAAGGATCAAACTGCCTTTTTACATAAAGCAGAGGATTAACCCCTTAGGTTCCATGGTGAGTATACCAAGCATGCTTTACTGCATATACAGTGCCTTGAAAAAGTAAGATGATACAACCAAAAACGTAAATGTATTTTATTGGGATTTTATGTGATAGACCAACACAAAGTGTCACATAATTGTGAAGTGGAAGGAAAATGATAAATGGTTTTCAAAATTTTTTACCAATATATATGAGAAAAGTGTGGCGTGCATTTGTATTTAGCCCCCCAAGTCAATACTTTGCAGAACCGCCTTTGCAAGTCTTAATGTGTCTTGTGATATGTGTAATTTTATATCTTTGCAATAAAGGTTGATTTTTGTATATGCATGGAAGTACTCTCACGCCTATACTTGTCCTCATCCCTCTCCCCTTTGGGGGTATGTTATATAGCTTTTTATAGAATCGTTAGTATTCTCTCTTATCGTTATATTGGTAGGGGTCGAGCACTATCCATATTCATTTGGGCTGTTTTTGGTATTTAAGTGCCGGTTCACACTACTGCGCTCCGCAAGAGCCACGTGATTCGCACTGCACTGCAGTGCAAATCACATGCAATGTCCATGCGATGCAATTTCAGCCGTATAGATAGTATGGCTGATATTGCATCGCATTTGGACCAAACTCACACAGGACCCTTTTTTTGGTCCGCACCAGAATCAGATCGCATGGGTGTTCAAACCCATGCGATCCGATTCATGTCCGAACTGACAGTTCGCAGTGCGATATGCAAGCTGAAATGGGGGTGTCATTACTGACACTCCTGACAGTTTGCATATGGCAGTATGAACTACCGTGCACGTCACGTGCGATGCGGGAACCCGCAGTGGATTTGCAGGGTTCCCGCATCGCACAAGTGTGAACTGAGCCCAATAGTGGAATAGCTTCCCCACTAAATTATAGAGACCAATGTTTTGAACCTTATAGGACTCCATAGGGTGTTTTGTTTGTGTCTTTTTGGGGATGTCTCTACTAGCTTTGCACATCTCGAGAGTGAAATTTTTGCCCATTCTTCTTTTCAAATTATCTCAAGCTCTGTCAGATTGGATGGAGAGCGTCTGTGATCAGCAATTTTCAAGTCTTGCCACAGAGTCTTAATTGGATTTAGGTCTGCACTTTGACTGGGCCATTCTAACAAATGAATATGCTTTGGTCTAAACCATTCTATTGTAGCTCTGACTGTATGTTTAGGGTCGTTGTCCTGCTGTAAGGTGAACCTCCACCCCAGTCTCAAGTCTTTTGCAGACTCTAACAGGTTTTCTTCTAAAATTTGTCCTGTATTTGGCTGCATCCATCTTCCCATCAACTCTGACCAGCTTCCCTGTCCCTGCTGAAGAAAAGCATCCCCACAACATGATGCTGCCACCACGTTTCGCTGGGGATGGTGTGTTCAGGGTGATGTGCAGTGTTAGTTTTCTACCACACATAGCGTTTTGCTTTTAGGCCAAAAAGTTCAATTTTGGTCTCATCTGACCAGAGCACCTTCTTCCACATGTTTGCTGTGTCCCCCACATGGCTTCTCCCAAACTGCAAACGGGACTTCTTATGGCTTTCTATCAGCAATGGCTTTATTCTTGCCACTCTTTCATAAAGGGCAGATTTGTACAGAACAAAATGGGATGGAGGTGACAACCTCATCCAACACAAGGTCTCTGGAAGCACCAGTGGCCCCCCCCCCACTCAGAGGGGAGGATCACAGGGCCCAATATCCACCTGACCCCCATACACCCAAGTACCAATATAGGAGTCCAGCCCCCCAACATAGGGGTAGGGGCAAAAGGGGTAGGGGCAGGAATAGGAGGAATGATGATCGTGTTCCATACTATGAGCAGGGTCCTCGTGACTCTTCAGTACAGGGGGGACATAGGGGACGTGATGATTATCATCACTACGAACCATACCCCCATAGGACACCCCTAAGGACCTATAACAGGTTCTCCCCTCTAAGAGACGAACAAAACAAAGAATATAATTCTCAATATTCCCATAGAACTAGGGATAATGATTACCCAGAAAGGTCTCCGTATAATTACAATCAAAGGTTTCCCAGAGCTCCAAGGATGGAGGGTTTTCACAAACAGAACGAAAACCCCCCACACTATGGAAATCAAAACGGGGCACCAGAGGGGGGAGGCGTGCCCGTAAAAAGAAAGCGGGTATAGAAAACAAAGGCATCTTTAATCTGAGTAAAACAACCTTTTCAGAAGCAGAGAAGACTGTGCTTGAGAAAGGTTTAAAGTTCGCTCCCCCCAAAAAATTGAACAAATTTGCCGTTTTTATTGACGTACAGAAATATGTGCGTAAATTAAACATCCAAAGATATATCATGTCAAACTCTAGTAGACCTCTTGGTCCACAGATTACTACCCAAACTGTGCATTCGGGATTGAGCAATCCGTCCTTATTTAATCCACCAGCCCCCGTAGCACCTCCGATTAAGGTATTCAGAGACCTAGTTTTAAAGGACCTTGAAGACCTTCCCCCTAAAAGGATATACAATGATCCGAAGTTTAAAATAGGATTAAAGTCCCTATGTGAAAGGAAGGATCTTATTATCCGCTCTGCGGATAAGGGAGGAGGGGTCGTCATTCTCGACAGAAGTGACTACCATAGCGAGATGACCAGGATTCTCAGTGATTCCGAGACTTACCGCTGCCTTCAAAAGAATCCAACTTCAGAATACAAAAAGATACTAACTGGCTTGGTTGATACCGGGTCACGACTTGGCATTCTGAATAAAAAAGAAAAACACTTCCTAGTACCAGTGGCACCACGCATTCCCATCATGTACTATCTGCCGAAAGTACATAAGAATGCGATAAATCCGCCAGGACGCCCGATTGTTAGCGGGATTAATTCTATAACCTCCCGGGTAGGGAAATATATCGACTTCTTCCTCCAACCGATAGTCCAAGCTGCTCCTTCCTTTTTGAAAGATACAAGAGATACCATTATGAAATTACAGCAAGTTACAGACACCAGGAACTTAATACTAGCCACTGCGGACGTTACGTCCTTATATACATGCATACCCCAAGATCAGGGCCTAGAAGCAGTGGAGTTTTTCCTTTTGAGAGAGGGCAACATCCCCCGAACACAGAAAAAGTTTATCATGGATTTACTCAAATTCGCTACAGGTGCCAATTATTTTTGGTATAATGATCAATTTTTTCTGCAGACAAAGGGGGTGGCCATGGGGGCGAAGTTTGCCCCCAGTCTGGCAAACATTTTTATGGCCAAATGGGAGGAGGATGTCGTCTATGCTTTAAACCCCCCAGAGTTGGCTCTGTGGGTGAGGTATATAGACGACATCCTCCTCTTATGGAGGGGCAGTATGGACTCGTTGGATGCATTCATTACTACCTTGAATGCGAACCGGAGAGGGATTCATTTGACATATGAAGCTAGCCTGTCTAAGATCCATTTTTTGGACTTGGAGATCATATCGAACAACGGTTGTCTGGAAACCAAAACATATTTTAAGGCTACGGATCGGAACGGCTATATTCCGACCGATAGCTGTCATCACGAGGTATGGCTTAAATCCATTCCGAAAAGCCAGCTAGTGAGAATAAGAAGAAATTGTTCCCACCTCTCTGATTATTTTCTACAAGCCGAGATCTTAAAACAACGCTTCTGCGAAAAAGGATATGATAATTCCCTTATCACAAAGGAGATTCAACAGGTAGCCTTAATGGATCGGGTCTCTTTACTGACAGCCCAATCGGGCGAACTTAAAAAACAGGGAGATTCCAAGCACAAATGGTCTTTTTTAACGAATTTTTCCACTCAACATAGACAAGTTAGAGACATCATTAAAAAACACTGGAAAGTATTGAAGAGTGACACCATTTTGGGCCCTGTACTACCCGAACAAGCTGCTACTATATTTAGGGGTGCTCCATCAATTAAAGGACAAATCGCACCGAATGTGATAGATCCGCCAAAGAAAATTTCATTCTTTCACAATATGCAGGGATTCTATCCTTGTAGAAGATGCACAGTTTGCAAATGGAATGTTTGCCAAGCACGCAAAATGGATACATTCAATTCTACTACCACAGGCAAAATATACAGTATGAAACAATTCGCTACATGTAAAACCCCATACATTGTATATCTTATTACATGTCCGTGTAAAAAGCAATATATTGGTCGGACAATACGTAATTTCACCACTAGGGTGAAAGAACACATCACAGCAATCAAGAAAGGTAAAACTAATCATAGCGTTTCTAAACACTATGCATCATATCACGACCGCAACCCAGCAGGGACCACTTTCCAGGTTATAGATAGGTTTATTCCACATTGGAGAGGGGAATCCAGCATAAGGGGTGTCTCTAGACTCGAAACCTGGTGGATACACCAAATTAAATGTTATGTACCCCACGGTTTAAACATCGAGTGGGACATAAACGCGTTTATAAATCAGTCTTAGGACCCTCATTACGCCCTCCCTCTATTCTGGAAATGTCTACACATACTCTCTGGTTGACTGTAGGTATTCCAATTCATAGTAGATTTCATCATCTCTACCACAAAGACTCCATAATATATATAACGTCCATTTCATTTAATCAAATATTTAATATTTTTTTACATTATATTTTTTTATTCTTTTAAATTTTTTTTTTGCCTTTTTTTCCCTACCTTCCTTTTTTTTTTTTCTGTTCACATTTAAACAGGAAATACCCAAGACCCAATACAGGGGGTCAAATAGGAAGCTTGCATATCTCCCGTCTTGGACATTGGTTCTTTCTAGATGTTTTCGGTCGTTATGACCAACACATCAGGTGGATTTTTTTCCCTGTGATTATATATTTTTATATATATTTTCTTTTCCAATATTTTTTATATACAATTTTTAAACAATTAGATAGTTTGTAACACACAGCTGTGTAAGAGACTGTACCATTCGGCTCAAGAACAATGTTTGTAAACATGGGGGAACATGTGTGTTGTGACTTTCAGGGTTTCGCATTCAGAGTTCTCCTCAATGATTCTATTAGTCCATGCACCTATATTACTCCTATGCCCCAGTGATTATTTTCTCTTTGGAAGACATAAAATCTATGTCCGTCAATCCTATTAGCTATGGAGAATTACATGAGCGGTGAATGGAGTGAGGAAGTGTTTTCGATCGATGGTCGTAAGACGCTGTCCCTCGATAATATTAGGTGGGATGGATTTTCGATTTCGCGCTGCTGCGCCTGCGCAATGCGAGCGGTTCGTCGCCGCCCGCATTATTCTGAAAAATGAGAGGGTATAGTGGACGTATTGCGTCTCCGCGTAGATACGCGGTGACGCATACGTCCATAAAAAGCCAGCTAACAAGGGCTAATAGATTGGGCTCCGCGTCACCACGTTATGACGCTTGGACGTGGGGATCACATGTCCTCATTCGCCCAATTAGAATTGGCTGCATACGGGATCCAAACCGAGGCTTGGTTTGGATCCTGAACTCAATTTTTGATAGGCCAGACAGTGAGTCAGCTGACACCGAACACCATCACATGACGCAAACCCGGAAGTCACGCTACACAGGTGTCCCCAATGCTGATTATAGCACTTTGTATTAAATAGCGCAGCAGATGAGAGGTGAGCTGTACCCCAGTTGATGTCTTCTCAGACGAAACGCGTCGGGTGTAGGACGCTACCTTATACCATCTGTCTACTGCGCTAATTACGTTTTTAAGAATATTTGTTTTTATTTGGAATTTTTTCGTTGGAAAAAAAAAAAAAAAAAAAAAAAATTTTTTATACAATAAATCTTCTGATTGATTGGATTTACACTATGTGGAGCTTTTTTTCGTCCACTTTCTCCCTATCTCCAACTACCTGAGACAAGAGAGTGCTGGAGGACGAACCGGGAGACTGCTCAAGATTGGAGTTCTTCTCAAGTCCATCCGGTTGCAGACCAGGAACAGCTATAACCCTACCGTGCTACACGGTTCAAGCTCGTACGACTCACCGCTGTATGGCTTGTGAGTCCACCGCGTCTGGTAAGGGCATTTTTATTACTCTTTGCATCAGGCTGATCAGTGGAGGAGTCCACCAGTAACAATCATTTCTATGTGATCTGGATCCATGCTCTAAGAAGTCTCTACTTGATTAAAAGAACTTTTCTCACTTCAGGGACTTATCACTTGTTCCCATCCCTATATGCTTGTTGTCGGCTTTAAGGGGTCGGGTTCAATCTGTGTGATGCACACTTTTTACATTGTTACATCTCAAAGGTCTTAAATAAGAGTGGTTCTCTTTGCAAATTTTGGAATTACCACTGTTTTACTGCTTTTTGTATATGTGATTCAATGCTATTTAATTTTTGAGATATACACTACTGGTCAATCAGTACACCTTAACGTTTTTGACTAACATATTATAGCGCTACACTTTTTTTCTTATATCTGTTGTCACAATTAGTCTAATTGGTGGTGTTGGCAGCTTATCTTTTTCACTACACTTTGTATTCCATATATATATTTGGTTTGTCTGGTGGGCGCAGCAGTTCTTTCCTCTATTGTATTTTTGTGCTATTTCTTGACACTACTGCTGCAGCCTTCCGCCTTTTTTCACTTTCCATATCATTTAAAGATATGGATGTATTTGAATATCGCACTAGTCGCACTTTTAATATAGAAGGTGTTTTTTCAATTCTAAATGCAGACTCTGAAATGGGAGGTCTCTTCCTAAGGTTGAAAAACCTAATGGTTTCAGAAATCCATTTAGAATGGGATATTGCATTCTTAGAACAGTACTCTAAAGACCGGATGGTCCCAAGAGGGCTGCGATGGACCATCCACCCACAACAAGGAGATACAGACATTGAAACTTGGTTTCACTATTTCAATGAGGCAGGGATCTCATTGCTGGGTTTCCTTATGGACAGGAAACGGGCAAGGAGAAGTGTATTAGACAAGGAGATCAAGGAAATTAGAGATAAATTACTTCCACATAAATCTACAGCTGAATATATCAATCTATCCACAAATTTAAAGAACCATCTAGAAAAAGAAGAACGGGAACAGAAAACTAAAAAACAGAAAAAATATAGTAGAGATATGAATGATTACAAAACAGGGAATGTATTTAACTGGCAAAATAAGGAACAGACCGTTGGGTCTACAGAACAAAATGGGATGGAGGTGACAACCTCATCCAACACAAGGTCTCTGGAAGCACCAGTGGCCCCCCCCCCACTCAGAGGGGAGGATCACAGGGCCCAATATCCACCTGACCCCCATACACCCAAGTACCAATATAGGAGTCCAGCCCCCCAACATAGGGGTAGGGGCAAAAGGGGTAGGGGCAGGAATAGGAGGAATGATGATCGTGTTCCATACTATGAGCAGGGTCCTCGTGACTCTTCAGTACAGGGGGGACATAGGGGACGTGATGATTATCATCACTACGAACCATACCCCCATAGGACACCCCTAAGGACCTATAACAGGTTCTCCCCTCTAAGAGACGAACAAAACAAAGAATATAATTCTCAATATTCCCATAGAACTAGGGATAATGATTACCCAGAAAGGTCTCCGTATAATTACAATCAAAGGTTTCCCAGAGCTCCAAGGATGGAGGGTTTTCACAAACAGAACGAAAACCCCCCACACTATGGAAATCAAAACGGGGCACCAGAGGGGGGAGGCGTGCCCGTAAAAAGAAAGCGGGTATAGAAAACAAAGGCATCTTTAATCTGAGTAAAACAACCTTTTCAGAAGCAGAGAAGACTGTGCTTGAGAAAGGTTTAAAGTTCGCTCCCCCCAAAAAATTGAACAAATTTGCCGTTTTTATTGACGTACAGAAATATGTGCGTAAATTAAACATCCAAAGATATATCATGTCAAACTCTAGTAGACCTCTTGGTCCACAGATTACTACCCAAACTGTGCATTCGGGATTGAGCAATCCGTCCTTATTTAATCCACCAGCCCCCGTAGCACCTCCGATTAAGGTATTCAGAGACCTAGTTTTAAAGGACCTTGAAGACCTTCCCCCTAAAAGGATATACAATGATCCGAAGTTTAAAATAGGATTAAAGTCCCTATGTGAAAGGAAGGATCTTATTATCCGCTCTGCGGATAAGGGAGGAGGGGTCGTCATTCTCGACAGAAGTGACTACCATAGCGAGATGACCAGGATTCTCAGTGATTCCGAGACTTACCGCTGCCTTCAAAAGAATCCAACTTCAGAATACAAAAAGATACTAACTGGCTTGGTTGATACCGGGTCACGACTTGGCATTCTGAATAAAAAAGAAAAACACTTCCTAGTACCAGTGGCACCACGCATTCCCATCATGTACTATCTGCCGAAAGTACATAAGAATGCGATAAATCCGCCAGGACGCCCGATTGTTAGCGGGATTAATTCTATAACCTCCCGGGTAGGGAAATATATCGACTTCTTCCTCCAACCGATAGCCCAAGCTGCTCCTTCCTTTTTGAAAGATACAAGAGATACCATTATGAAATTACAGCAAGTTACAGACACCAGGAACTTAATACTAGCCACTGCGGACGTTACGTCCTTATATACATGCATACCCCAAGATCAGGGCCTAGAAGCAGTGGAGTTTTTCCTTTTGAGAGAGGGCAACATCCCCCGAACACAGAAAAAGTTTATCATGGATTTACTCAAATTCGCTACAGGTGCCAATTATTTTTGGTATAATGATCAATTTTTTCTGCAGACAAAGGGGGTGGCCATGGGGGCGAAGTTTGCCCCCAGTCTGGCAAACATTTTTATGGCCAAATGGGAGGAGGATGTCGTCTATGCTTTAAACCCCCCAGAGTTGGCTCTGTGGGTGAGGTATATAGACGACATCCTCCTCTTATGGAGGGGCAGTATGGACTCGTTGGATGCATTCATTACTACCTTGAATGCGAACCGGAGAGGGATTCATTTGACATATGAAGCTAGCCTGTCTAAGATCCATTTTTTGGACTTGGAGATCATATCGAACAACGGTTGTCTGGAAACCAAAACATATTTTAAGGCTACGGATCGGAACGGCTATATTCCGACCGATAGCTGTCATCACGAGGTATGGCTTAAATCCATTCCGAAAAGCCAGCTAGTGAGAATAAGAAGAAATTGTTCCCACCTCTCTGATTATTTTCTACAAGCCGAGATCTTAAAACAACGCTTCTGCGAAAAAGGATATGATAATTCCCTTATCACAAAGGAGATTCAACAGGTAGCCTTAATGGATCGGGTCTCTTTACTGACAGCCCAATCGGGCGAACTTAAAAAACAGGGAGATTCCAAGCACAAATGGTCTTTTTTAACGAATTTTTCCACTCAACATAGACAAGTTAGAGACATCATTAAAAAACACTGGAAAGTATTGAAGAGTGACACCATTTTGGGCCCTGTACTACCCGAACAAGCTGCTACTATATTTAGGGGTGCTCCATCAATTAAAGGACAAATCGCACCGAATGTGATAGATCCGCCAAAGAAAATTTCATTCTTTCACAATATGCAGGGATTCTATCCTTGTAGAAGATGCACAGTTTGCAAATGGAATGTTTGCCAAGCACGCAAAATGGATACATTCAATTCTACTACCACAGGCAAAATATACAGTATGAAACAATTCGCTACATGTAAAACCCCATACATTGTATATCTTATTACATGTCCGTGTAAAAAGCAATATATTGGTCGGACAATACGTAATTTCACCACTAGGGTGAAAGAACACATCACAGCAATCAAGAAAGGTAAAACTAATCATAGCGTTTCTAAACACTATGCATCATATCACGACCGCAACCCAGCAGGGACCACTTTCCAGGTTATAGATAGGTTTATTCCACATTGGAGAGGGGAATCCAGCATAAGGGGTGTCTCTAGACTCGAAACCTGGTGGATACACCAAATTAAATGTTATGTACCCCACGGTTTAAACATCGAGTGGGACATAAACGCGTTTATAAATCAGTCTTAGGACCCTCATTACGCCCTCCCTCTATTCTGGAAATGTCTACACATACTCTCTGGTTGACTGTAGGTATTCCAATTCATAGTAGATTTCATCATCTCTACCACAAAGACTCCATAATATATATAACGTCCATTTCATTTAATCAAATATTTAATATTTTTTTACATTATATTTTTTTATTCTTTTAAATTTTTTTTTTGCCTTTTTTTCCCTACCTTCCTTTTTTTTTTTCTGTTCACATTTAAACAGGAAATACCCAAGACCCAATACAGGGGGTCAAATAGGAAGCTTGCATATCTCCCGTCTTGGACATTGGTTCTTTCTAGATGTTTTCGGTCGTTATGACCAACACATCAGGTGGATTTTTTTCCCTGTGATTATATATTTTTATATATATTTTCTTTTCCAATATTTTTTATATACAATTTTTAAACAATTAGATAGTTTGTAACACACAGCTGTGTAAGAGACTGTACCATTCGGCTCAAGAACAATGTTTGTAAACATGGGGGAACATGTGTGTTGTGACTTTCAGGGTTTCGCATTCAGAGTTCTCCTCAATGATTCTATTAGTCCATGCACCTATATTACTCCTATGCCCCAGTGATTATTTTCTCTTTGGAAGACATAAAATCTATGTCCGTCAATCCTATTAGCTATGGAGAATTACATGAGCGGTGAATGGAGTGAGGAAGTGTTTTCGATCGATGGTCGTAAGACGCTGTCCCTCGATAATATTAGGTGGGATGGATTTTCGATTTCGCGCTGCTGCGCCTGCGCAATGCGAGCGGTTCGTCGCCGCCCGCATTATTCTGAAAAATGAGAGGGTATAGTGGACGTATTGCGTCTCCGCGTAGATACGCGGTGACGCATACGTCCATAAAAAGCCAGCTAACAAGGGCTAATAGATTGGGCTCCGCGTCACCACGTTATGACGCTTGGACGTGGGGATCACATGTCCTCATTCGCCCAATTAGAATTGGCTGCATACGGGATCCAAACCGAGGCTTGGTTTGGATCCTGAACTCAATTTTTGATAGGCCAGACAGTGAGTCAGCTGACACCGAACACCATCACATGACGCAAACCCGGAAGTCACGCTACACAGGTGTCCCCAATGCTGATTATAGCACTTTGTATTAAATAGCGCAGCAGATGAGAGGTGAGCTGTACCCCAGTTGATGTCTTCTCAGACGAAACGCGTCGGGTGTAGGACGCTACCTTATACCATCTGTCTACTGCGCTAATTACGTTTTTAAGAATATTTGTTTTTATTTGGAATTTTTTCGTTGGAAAAAAAAAAAAAAAAAAAAAAAAAATTTTTTATACAATAAATCTTCTGATTGATTGGATTTACACTATGTGGAGCTTTTTTTCGTCCACTTTCTCCCTATCTCCAACTACCTGAGACAAGAGAGTGCTGGAGGACGAACCGGGAGACTGCTCAAGATTGGAGTTCTTCTCAAGTCCATCCGGTTGCAGACCAGGAACAGCTATAACCCTACCGTGCTACACGGTTCAAGCTCGTACGACTCACCGCTGTATGGCTTGTGAGTCCACCGCGTCTGGTAAGGGCATTTTTATTACTCTTTGCATCAGGCTGATCAGTGGAGGAGTCCACCAGTAACAATCATTTCTATGTGATCTGGATCCATGCTCTAAGAAGTCTCTACTTGATTAAAAGAACTTTTCTCACTTCAGGGACTTATCACTTGTTCCCATCCCTATATGCTTGTTGTCGGCTTTAAGGGGTCGGGTTCAATCTGTGTGATGCACACTTTTTACATTGTTACATCTCAAAGGTCTTAAATAAGAGTGGTTCTCTTTGCAAATTTTGGAATTACCACTGTTTTACTGCTTTTTGTATATGTGATTCAATGCTATTTAATTTTTGAGATATACACTACTGGTCAATCAGTACACCTTAACGTTTTTGACTAACATATTATAGCGCTACACTTTTTTTCTTATATAAGATTTGTGGAGTGCACGACTAATAGTTGTCCTGTGGACAGATTCTCCCACCTGAACTGTGGATCTCTGCAGCTCCTCCAGAGTTACCATGGACCTCTTGGCTGCTTCTAGGTTTGCAGTTGTACCATACTCTTTCCATTTTCGAATAATGGATTGAACAGTGCTCCGTGAGATGTTCAAAGCTTGGGATATTTTTTTCATAACCTAACCCTGCTTTAAACATCTCCTCAACTTTATCCCCGACCTATCTGGTGTGTTCCTTGGCCTTTATGATGCTGTTTGTTTACTAAGGTTCTCTAACAAACCTCTGAGGGCTTCACAGAACAGCTGTATTTATACTGAGATTAAATTACACACAGGTGGACTCTATTTACTAATTAGGTGACTTCTGAAGGCAATTGGTTCCACTAGATTTTATTTAGGGTGTCAGAGTAAAGGGGGCTGAATACAAATGCACGCAACACTTTTCAGATATTTATTTGTAAAAAAAAATTGAAAACCATTTATCATTTTCCTTCCACTTCACAATTATGTGCCACTTTGTGTTGGTCTATCACACAAAAGGCCAAAAAAAAAAAAAACATTTACGTTTTTGGATGTAACATGACAAAATGTGGAAAATGTCAAGGGGTATGAATACTTTTTCAAGGTACAGTACAGACTGATTGTACTGTTGTGTGTTTAGTAACACTTTAAAAAGTGAAAATTCTCATTGCTGTTGGTATCAAAGACACATTTCTGTCCTTCACATCCTGCAAGATCCTTTTTTTCTTGTAGTAAAAACATTAAATGAAGCATGAACAGAGGAAAATTAAGAAATGTCTCATATTGCTCATGAAGCAGATGAAATTCACATTATAATATAAAGGAGGGAACGTACCCAAGGTCAGACTCCGAATGCAGCTGCAGTACAGACGGGTCAGTATCCCACTGCAGGGTCCTGCTCATCATCCAGAAAGCAGTTTAAAAAATATAAGTAGACATTTTAATTCCTGAAATAACAATGTTTAATGAACATAAAGAAAATTCACACAAAATACAAAGGAAAGCATGCATGTGCTGATGGATGAGATGAGTCAGTGATGGTAATTCCCCAGCCTTAAAGGGTAACTTTCTGCATATGCAGCGTAACAATCTACCTTGCGATAAATTGGCTGAGTAATCAGCAAAATTATTGATTTTTTTTTCCACCATACCTTGTCTAGATTTGCCACTAAAGACCTTTTTTTCCACTGTATCTAATTTATACAAGACTGTGAAATGGGAGACAAGCAGACTGACTGGCTTACAAAAGGGCATTAAAAAAAGTATTTTGCTGCCTTGAAACACTACAGTACCTCCCCACTGAATACAATGATTTTTTTCAAGGTATAGGATGGCAGAGAAATTGCATACATTCGTGTCTAAATTCATATTGATTTTACCTTCTATACCAGCCATTCTCAACCTTTTTACCCCTGAGGAACCACTGAAATAATTGCTGAAACCAATTAATTGGGGGTCAGTGGTAAAAATGTCCCCTGACCCCAGGTTCACATCTATGCAGTTGCGGCTGATGCGGTTTTCAGGTGCGTTTTTGCGGTGCATTTTTTAACATGCCCTTTGCGTTTTTTTTCTAACAAACTTTGTATGGCTGGTTGTAAAGGAGTGGGCCAGGAAGCCAGCCTCCGAGTCCTTAACAACTGATGAGTCATCAGCTGTCAGTGGGCTTCCCCGCTGACAGCTGAATGTAAAAACAAGCATTGTCAGCAAAAAAACAGCGCGGGGTCCCCCACATTCCATAGTAGGTCCTTCAGGTCTGGTATGGATTTTGAGGGGAACCCCAGGCCAAAATGCAAAAAAAAATGTTTAAAAAAAAAATGGCGTGGGGTTCCCCTCGAAATCAATACCAGGGGGAAAAAAAAGCTTTGCTCGCGCCCAAGGCTCCCGCCGTCTGCATGCTCTGCCATATGACAGTTCTTGAATAGCTAACAGGCAGTGCCACCCGGCGATGTCACCGGGTGGCACCGCCCCCCTGTGAGGTCATCGACCGGTGCATGCTCAGCCACCGACATCACAGGGGGGCAGTGCCACCATTTTTCAATGAAAGACTTGTCAAAAACTTGTGTAGTGTCTTTAGTCCCTTTTTACACTTTTTTTAGTGAATGGGTAGGAGTACTATACCCCATACTCATTCACATAGTGGGGGCCAGAATCTGGGGGCTCCCTTGTTAAAGGGGGCTTCCAGATTCCGATAAGCCCGCCACCCGCAGAACCCACAACCACCGGCCAGGGCTGTGGGGAAGAGGCCCTCGGCCCCATCAACATGGACAACGCAACCCCTCTATGTTGAGAGAATGTGGCCTAATGTGGTTCGGGGGGGGGGGGGGGCTTTCCTGACCTACCGGGCTGCTTGCTCGAATAAGGGTCTGGAGGTATGGATTTTGGGGGGGGCCCCCGCCATTTAAAAAAAAAAAAATTGCCGTGGGGTTTCCCTCAAAATCCATATTCGACCCAAGGAGGCGCTGTGTTTTTGCTGATTTTTGTAGTAGCAAAATTTCAGCTGTAACACTTTCATAGCATTGGGAACACTAAATATATATTTGATTAATATCAATTATGTTTTGAATATATAGTTCAAAGCATAGGCGTGCGCAGCCTATTGCATTAGGGTGTGCACCCAAAAGCTCAAGCACACATACATATATATATATATATATATATATATATATATATATATATATATATATATATATATATTGTCAAAAGTATTGGGACACCTGCCTTTACACGCACATGAACTTTAATGCCGTCTTAGTCCATAGGGTTCAATATTGAGTTGGCTCCACCCTTTGCAGCTATAAAAGCTTCAACTCTTCTAGGAAGGCTGTCCACAAGGTTTAGGAGTGTGTATATGGGAATGTTTGATCATTCTTCCAGAAGGGCATTTGTGAGGTCAGGCACTGATGTTGGATGAGAAGGCCTGGCTCGCAGTCTCCACTCGAATTCATCCCAAAGGTGTTCTATCGGGTTGAGGTCAGGACTCTGTGCAGGTCAGTCAAGTTCCTCCACCCCAAACTCGCTCATCCATGTCTTTATGGACCTTGCTTTGTGCACTGGTCCAAATCATTTGGTGGAGGGGGGATTATGGTGTGGAGTTGTTTTTCAGGGGTTGGGCTCGGCCCCTTAGTTCCAGTAAAGGGAGCTTATAAGGCGTCAGCATACCAAGACATTTTGGACAATTTCATGCTCTCAACTTTGAGGGAACAGTTTGGGGATGACCCCTTCCAACATGACTGCTCCCCAGTGCACAAAGCAAGGTCCATAAAGACATGGGCTTAGCAGGGGTGGTGGGAAATTAACTTCAAGTGCAATAATTCATATTATAACTGTAACTAAAACATATACAATTAAGTGTAACACTCTAAAAAATAAAAAATCCAAAGTGCTATAATGGTGTGAAACTCCCAACTAAAAAGTTGTTGCACTCGAAGGTAATTTGTATTGCAATTATCTGTAGAGGGGTTTCCACCATCCCTGCTAAGGCAGCACTGATGGGCACTAATAGGCTGCACTGATTGGCAGCGTTGATGGGCACTAATTGGTAGCACTGATGTGCACTGATAGGTGGCACTGATAGGCAGCACTGATTGGCACTAATGGGCACTGATTGGCACTGATAGGTGGCACTGATGGGCACTTATATGCATCACTGATGGGCTCTTATTGGTAGCACTTATGGGCACTGATAGGCTCTGATTCGCAGCACTGATTGGCAGCACTGATCTACACTGATTGGCACTGATAGGCAGCACTGATTGGAAGCACTGATGGGCACTGATAGGCTGCACTGATAGGCAGCACTGATGGGCACTGACTGGCAGCACTGATGGGCACTGGTAGGTGGCACTGATAGGCAGCACTGATGGGCACTAATTGTCAGCACTGATTGGTACTGATAGGCAGCACTGATTGGTACTGATAGGCAGCACTGATGGGCACTGATATACATCACTGCTGTGCACTGATTGGCAGCACTGATGGGCAGCACTTATAGGCACTGATAGGCAGCACAGATGGGCACTGATATGCAGCACTGATAGGCAGCATTGGTTGGCACTGATTTACAGCATTGGTTGGCACTGATAGGCAGCACTGGTTGGCACTGATAGGCAGCACTGGTTTGCACTGATAGGCAGAATTGGTTGGCACTGATAAGCAGCACTGGCACAGATAGGCAGTACTGGTTGGCACTGATAGGCAGCACTGGCACTGATAGGCAGCATTGGTTAGCATTGATAAGCAGCACTGGTTTGCACTGATAGGCAGCACTGGTTTGAATTGGTTGGCACTGATAGGCAGAATTGGTTGGCACTGATAAGCAGCACTGGCACGGATATGCAGTACTGGTTGGCACTGATAGGCAGCATTTGTTGGTACTGATTGGCAGCATTTGTTGGCACTGATTGGCAGCATTTGTTGGCACTGATAGGCAGCATTGGTTGGCACTGATTGGCAGCACTGATGGGCACTGACTGGCAGCACTGATGGGCACTAATTTTCAGCACTGATTGGCACTGATAGGCAGCACTGATGGGCACTGATATGCAGCACTGATGGGCACTGATTGGCAGCACTGATAGGCAGCATTGGTTGGCACTGATTGACAGCATTGGTTGGCACTGATTTACAGCATTGGTTGGCACTGATAGGCAGCACTGGTTTGCACTGATAGGCAGCGCTGGTTGGCACTGATAGGCAGAATTGGTTGGCACTGATAAGCAGCACTGGCACAGATAGGCAGAACTGGTTGGCATTGATAGGCAACATTGGTTTGCACTGATAAGCAGCACTGGCACAGATAGGCAGCATTGGTTGGCACTGATAAGCAGCAGTGGCACTGATAGGCAACAGTGGTTGGCACTGATAGGCGGCACTGGTTTGCACTGATAGGCAGTACTGTTTGGCACTGATAGGCAGCATTGGTTGGCACTGATTGGCAGCATTGGTTGGCACTGATTGGCAGCATTGGTTGGCACTGATAGGCAGCATTGGTTGGCACTGATTGGCAGTACTGGTTGGCACTGATTGGCAGCATTGGGTGGCACAGATAGGGGAGAGGAGGAGTTTCACATTCAGCAGATGGTGAGAATTGCCAGAGTTGTTCAGTGTATGAAACTGTCAGATAATGACACTGCATGCAGGGAGAGACACAGCTGTTAAAAGTCAGCGGTGATGCTGGTGGTGGGCGGGACTGAACAGTTACCAAACACCATCCAATAGGATGGGTCTGGGCAGGCCGCTACATTTCTCTGGCTCCGCCCCCTCTCTGAAGCAGCCCAATCATTGGCTGGTGTTGCCGCTTGATCCCGCCCACCCCCGACATCGCGGCTGAGTTGTGATGACTTACAACTCAGCCACGATGTCGGGAGTGGGCGGGACCAAGCGCTATAACACAAGCCAATGTTTGAGCTGCTTCAGAGAGCGGCCCGCCTAGACCCCATCCCATTGGCTGGTGTTTGATGGCCGTTCTGTCCCGCCCACCCCCGACATCACCCTGACATTAAGACAGCTGGTCTCACTTCCTGCATGCAGTGTCATTATCTGACAGTTCCATACACTGATCAGCTCTGGCAATTGTCACACTCTGCTGCCTGTGAAACTGTTTCACAGGCAGCGCGGGCCACACACTCTCTTAGATGCAGCATTTTGGGGCAAATCTCTGGACACAGCAGGGGGTGATTAGGGTGTGCCCAGGCACACCTGGCACACCCCGTGCGCACGGCTATGGTTCAAAGGTGTCACAAAATGTACACAAATCTTTCTCAGTCCATGCATTTCATAAGCGGCAAACATGCCCTTCAATAATGATTCTAATAAGATTGCTGTCATTTTTAAAGCAATATCATAATAAATAAATATTTTCACTCTTTATTATAGCTGACGGGGATACTGGGGGCATTTGGATCTGTGCCGCCACAGAAGTGAGATTGACTGCTCACCGTCCACTCCTATAATATGCACGTCAAAAAGCTCATCTCCCAGCAGCCTCATAACTTAAGATGTAGTTTAATCTGCCTATAGTAATGTAAACCACTCGTGCCTAGGTAATATATAGCAATATATTTAAGAAGCTGGTGTCAATACTGTCCCCACCAAAGGGCAGGTTGAAAATAGGTAAATAATAGACAGGGCTTGCTCCACCTAAAAATTCTAGATCCCAATGTGATACTCCATATCTATGACTGGTACCTTATCTATATCGTATGGATATCTATATCCTATTGAATGTGACAAATAAATGATACAACAGTGAATGTAAATATATAAAGTGCATATATAGAGGACTGTATAAACCAAAGTCCAATGTGAATAATCAGATGATACAATACATTAAAAATAGATATATAGTATATGGTGATGGCTGTGCAAAAGTATTTTCCTTAAAAAACAGTGCTGTGGTGCTCCGTGTCTCATCAGTGTCAATGCATCCACCTTACGGGGGCTGTAAAGATCTGCACTCATCAGATAGCCTGGACTCCCTTGCCTTATAACAAAAGGAGTCTACTGTGCTTTTAGGTCATTAATGGGGACCAATCCCAGTACGATATCCTCCGGTTGCTCCCTCTATAGTAGGTTACCCCCAATGGTGATTCCGAGGCTCCAAGGGCAAAAATTGTGCAATGTGCGGTATATGGAAAAGAAACTCCTCATAGAGTAAAATCCTCAGATGATTCATTGTGAAACAGCAGCATACATAATAAAAAAAATTCATGCAAATATTATTAAAAAACTGTCAATATGACAGAACTGGACGTCACAAGAACGAAAACATCAGCCCTACTCATGTGAGAGACGTGGACGCTGCTTACTGCATAGCGTGCCTTCTACTCTCTGGGCCGGTAGCGACGTATGGGAGAATCATCTTGACGCGTTTCGTCATCTATGTGCAACGTCATCAAAAGCAAAATGTCCTCTATATATGCACTTTATATGTTTACATTCACAGTTGTATCATTTATTTTGTCACATTCAGTAGGATATAGATATCCATATGATATAGGTAAGGTACCAGTCATGGATACAGAGTATCACATTGGGATCTAGTATTTCTAGGTGGAGCAGGCGCTGTCTATTATTTACCTAATTAATCTGCCTATAGTTTTCTTTCCCTGGTCCCCCCTTATCAACATGTTAATAAAATTATTATATAAAACCTTTCAGTTTTTTCTACATATCTTATTTTAGACCCAGTATCATCACTAGGTCTCTGTGCTTCGTAATGCAGGTACATCATATCTGGTGGCAGAGGCTGGCAGGGCTCTGTCCAAACAGTCGTTTCCTGAAAACAGAAAACTAAGGGAATGCCCAACATGTGATGCCAAACCTTCAAGATTGAAAGAACTGAAATACAATAAATAAATAGGGTGGCCGGGGACACTAATGTTAGCCATACACCTGTCAAAAAATCATTTGAATGCGTTTTCGAAAAACAAACACATGGTTGTGAGAGCAAACAATTTTGACATTATGTAATGACCGAATTTTAATCGATAAATCATTCAATGGACATAAATGAATCAGTTTTTCGTTTGTTTTGTCACATATGCCTAGTGCAAACTGTTTGGGGCGAGAAACACATTAACCTTTCAATTTATCGTCCGTTCGGCAGAAGTTTTCCAAACTTTTCCTTAAATTTTTGGGATCAAATTGTGCCCATACACTAGGTGCAAAATCATTTGAAAATCTGTCATTTGGACAGTTTGTTCATTTATCGCCCAGGTAATGGGCACAGATTGAAAATTGGTTGGGACGTTTTTGAGCCCAAAAAAAAAAAATCGAAGGAAATGTTTGGTAAACTTCTGCCGAACAGACGATAAATTGAAAGGTTAATGTGTTCCCTTGCCCGAACAGTTTGCACTAGACATATGTGACAAAGGGAACGAAAAACTGATTCATTTATGTCCATTGAATGATTTATCGATCAAAAATCAATCATTACATGATGGCAAAATCATTTGCTCTCACGATCGCGTGTTCGTTTTTCGGAAATGCGCTTGAACGATTTTTAGACAGGTGTATGGCTAGCACAAAACGTCACAACCAATTTTCGATCTGTGCCCATTAACTGGACGATAAATGAACGAACTGTCCAAATGACAGATTTTCGAACGATTTGCCTAGTGTATAGGCACCATTATACTGGGAAGGAAATGGGCTAGATAAAACTGGATGCCCTCCAGCATGAAACGGCTCTATCTGATTTGCTTGCTGCAGTTTCTGATGGCTCGTTTCCACTGAGCGGATCGGTTCGGTACGCTATTTTGAGTGTTTCCATTATGAAAGCGGCCCATACAACCGAACCGAACCGCACCATTCTGGGTCTTGCTTCAGATGTGGGGCCATAGAAAATGGTACGGTTCGGTTTCGGGCGGAGCTATGATACATTCCACTGATTGGCGGACGTGTGACGCCATGCTAGGCATTTTTTCTAAAGCCACATATGGCCCCTGGCGGTCCCACTTGCAGTGGAAACGCTCAACTGAATAGGCTGAACCATTCTAGGCCTTCCAAACTGTACCGACCCCAACCGATCCGCTCAGTGGAAACGAGGCATAATGCACACTTTGAGAAGCTCACAGTGTACAATGAAATCAGAGTAAGCAATTTCATTACAGGAGAGAAGTCTGTACAACTGAGCAAGACGGAAGGTATGGCTGGAGTTCACTCTTATTAAAATAATTGACCCTGATTATTTGTAGAACAATAAGATTTTTGAAGGATCATATTATCAGAATGAAAATATATGCAAGATAATTTTTTTTTTCAGACTGGTTTTCCTTTATTTAACATATAAAGGTTTTAGTGCTAGAACGGCAGAAATGGAAAAACGAATACATCAAGCGAAAGACAACCCAACAAAATTCAGTGACACTTGGTCATGCTGGCTACACTTTAGGGAAACTACAGCGATTACCAGTCTAACCAATAGCCCACCTTCACCCTCATAAAAGAAAAAGAACATTTCTAGACCCCACATAACACCCAAAACCTCCGCCATCCCTTCTTTCCCACTTTCCCCCCCCCACCCAGCTGCTCCACATAAAGCTATAATACACTTTAACCACCCTTACCTGACCCTATGCACGCATTTCTACCAAATCGTCCAGGTAGGTGTACACTCCTTAAAGGCCACTGGCAACCCAACTCCCCCTAACCTTGGAAAACAAACTACCCTACAAGGGCTCACTCATACACCTTAGTATGCCGAACCTGTTTGGACCACATACACAACCACCCATGGCCCCCACTCATTCACAGTCAGATCCCTTTAGGGGTGAATGGGTTTGGGCTAGCCTTTGTCGGTATATACCAAACCACCATTTGGATCCCAACCCATACACCCACCCCAACACCCCAACACAGAGATGCATCGAAAACTCAAGTTACTGCACATGATAATCAAACTATACCCACATAAGCTTAGACAGATCTAGACACATCGATATCTACTCTAACTTACAAGCTAAGACATCGTCCATAACACAAATCTTAGTGCTCCGTTTGTGTTATTCATTGTATTTTCTTTTGAACCTTTGTTTGACAGACTGCTCATTGTATTCTCTGTTTGTGATTTTCTATAAACCTGACAAATCTAATAAAATTTCTTGGAAAAAAAATGGTTTTAGTGCTGGTTCCCAATAGATGCTACCTGAGTCACATGACGAAGGAAAACACATTTTATTCAATGGTGCCCTTTCTCATCAATGTGGCTTAGCACGGTGAGACTTTGAAAAAGGCTCCTGTGCTAGTTTTGTGCGATTTACAGTGTGATTTGGCCCTATAGAATATGCAAAGTCAATCATCAAAGTTGCACCACATAAACGCACCATAAAAATTGCGTCAAAATCGCATCGCAGCAGTGTGAACCGAGCCTTATTCTGCTGATAGAGTTGCTTTTGCTACAGAATATTCACACACTTTGCAAAACACAAAAACGCTTTCTTACCCCATAAGGCCACTTTGAATATTCCTAAGAATAAGAAATGAGAATGGTTTATTATTAATCCAAATGAAATAAAACGAAAATAAAACACAGATCTTCTGTCTTCTAAGACCTTTAGAAACGATTTCAAACAGTGGTGGGTAATATGGGTGCCCCACCTAGATTAAAAACCGGGGCCAAAACCAAAAACTTGTTTCCACTACTGGTTCTCCTCTGTGACAGACCCAACCAGGTCAGGGACTTTTGGAGGGGACTATAGGTGGCCTTTTGTCTACTGACTAAGAGCCCTGGCTTTTAAGGGAACACTACTCTTTGGGAGGTGTGCCTGGGGGACCCTTGGAGTGGTCTTGCTTCGAATTTGTATTCATGTCTCCCCAAAACACACAGGTTTGGGTCCTTTGTGCCCAAACCAGCAATGACTGCTTTAGACTGTGGGATCAGAAGCAGAATTTAATATGATCAGCTCAAAGCAACCTGAGGGTGGGGTCTCCTGCTATAGTCTGTTTATTAAGGTGTTATGTTTTTATTGTTAAGTACAGTGCCTTGAAAAAGTATTCATACCCCTTGAAATTTCCCACATTTTGTCATGTTACAACCAAAAATGTAAATGTATTTTATTGGGAATTTATCTGATAGACCAACACAAAGTGGCACATAATTGTGAAGTGGAAGGAAAATGATAATTGGTTTTCCAAATTCTTTTATAAATAAATATCTGAAAAGTGTGGCGTGCATTTGTATTCAGCCCCCTTTACTCTGATACCCCTAACTAAAATCTAGTGGAACCAATTGCCTCCAGAAGTCACCTAATTTATAAACAGAGTGTGTAATTTAATCTCTGTATAAATACAGCTGTTCTGTGAAGACCTCAGAGGTTTGTTAGAGAACCTTAGTGAACAAACAGCACCAGGAAGGCCAAGGAACACACCAGACAGGTCAGGGATAAAGTTGTGGAGAAGTTTAATGCAGGGTTAGGTTATAAAAAAATATCACAAGCTTTGAACATCACGGAGCTCTGTTCAATTCATCATCCGAAAATGGAAAGAGTATGGCACAAGTGCAAACCTACCAAGACAGCTGCAGAGATCCATAGCTCAGGTGGGAGAATCTGTCCACAGGACAACTATTAGTCGTGCACTCCACAAATCTGGCCTTTATGGAAGAGTGGCAAGAAGAAAGCCATTTTTGAAAGAAAGCCATAAGAAGTCCCGCTTCCAGTTTGCGAGAATCTATGTGGGGGACACAGCAAACATGTGGAAGAAGGTGCTCTGGTCAGATGTGACCAAAATTCAACTTTTTGACCTAAAAGGAAAAACGCTATGTGTGGCAGAAAACTAACACTGCACATCAACCTGAACACACCATCCCCACCGTGAAACATGGTGGTGGCAGTATCATGTTGTGGGGATGCTTTTCTTCAGATGGAACAGGGAAGCTGGGCAGAGTTGATGGGAAGATGGACGGAGCCAAATACAGGGTAATCTAAGAAGACAACCTGTTATGCCACGTACACACGGTCGGATTTTCCGAGGGGAAATGTTGGATGTGAGCTTGTTGTCGGAAAGTCCGACCGTGTGCATGCTCCATCGAACATTTGCTGTCGGACTTTCCACCAACAAATGTTTGATAGCATGATCTCAAATTTTCCGCCAACAAAACTTTTTTTGGTTCACGCAAGGTTCACGCATATTCGGAATCAAGCAGAAGCAACCACACTGGCTATTGAACCTCCTTTTTCTCAGCTCGTCGTACGTCTGGTATGTCACCGCGTTCCCACGTTCGTAATTGTTGGCCAACATTTGTGTGACCGTGTGTATGCAAGACAAGTTTGAGCCAACAACCTTCGAAAAAAATCCACGGTTTTGTTGGCGGAAAGTCCGATCGTGTGTACGCGGCATTAGAGTCTGCAAAAGAGTTGAGACTGGGGTGGAGGTTCACCTTTCAGCAGGACAATGACCCTAAACATACAGCCAGAGCTACAATGGAATGGTTTAGATCAAAGCCTATTCATGTGTTAGAATGGCCCAGCTAAAGTCCAGACCTAAATCCAATTGAGTATCTGTGGCAAGACTTCAAAATGGACGCTCTCCATCCAATCTGACAGAGCTTGAGCTATCTTGCAAAGAAGAATGGGCAAACATTTCACTTTCTAGATGTGCAAAGCTGGTAGAGACATCCCCAAAAAGACTTGCAGCTGTAATTGCAGAGAAAGGTGGTTCTACAAAGTATTGACTCAGAGGGGCTGAATACAAATATACCCCACACTTTTCAGATATTTATTTGTAAAAAACTTTTAGAAATATTTATCATTTTCCTTCCACTTCATAATTGTGTGCCACTTTGTGTTGGTCTATCACATAAAATCCCAATAAAATACATTTATGTTTTTGGTTGTAACATGACAAAATGCGGAAAATTTCAAGGGGTGTGAATACTTTTTCAAGGCACTGTATGTCTCTCCTATTGTGTGCCTCCTAGGTGTGCGTTCCCATCGTTAATTAAGTCACCTATTGTTTGTCTGTCTACTCATCTCTTGGAGATGTCATTAATATTGTGTCCATTTTACCTTGTTATCAAACCATTGTGGGATGTTATGTGTTTATGCTTATAATAATGTGTAATGTACGTTGTGTATCCAGGGTTGTGGGCTGGGTGCCAAACAGTCTGGGCACCTTGGTTTGTTTAAGTGACTAGTTGTTAATTAGATCACTGTCAGCTATTAGTTGCTAGATGTGAATTAGCATTATGTGTATGTTGGCTGTTCATTAGCTATGTTAAATATATTCCTGATTGCATTGTTAGTGTAATGTGATCAGGCCCTGCTTGAAATTGTGTGCCATATACAGTACTCTATGTGAATTTTCAATAAATAGTTCCAGTTTGCATCTAAGCTAGTGTTGTCTAGTATATTGGATGCAATATTCAGCTATAAAACCTGGATCCTGGTTCCCGACTGGAGGAAGCTATATCTTGATGGAGGCACCGAAGCTGGGTGCTGGATAGTTCCGTCTCAACCACATTAAAAAGAAACTGATGCTAAGAAAAATATGGAGGCTGTCACTGCCGATCTCTCCCTGAAAATTCTAGTTGACAGGCTGCCATGTTGATCTTCTGAACCTAATCCATTCTCTGTTACTGATCTGGAATACGCATGCAGCAAGTTGAAGTATATGTGAACTCTAATAAACTTATATTTGCTCCCATTTGGTCTCTTAAATATATTTTTGAAGATGTTTTGTTATACTCACTTGATATGTGACAAAATATACCCTGCTCAACTATGGAGTCAATAACTTCCTGTGTTCTCTGCCTGCTCTCACTGATATCAGTTACATTGTTCTCTGTGGACTACAGAACCACACCACTCTACGTTATAACCAAAAGGAGAGGGGTAGGGTGCTTCAAGTTTGTTTCTTTACTCCAGCTTTCGTAAGGATCTGTGTCAATGGACTTTTCTCTATATTAGAGAGATTTTGCATGCCCATAGAAGTCTATGGAAATGCAAAATCTGCTTGAATCATTCAAATGCAGATCGGAAAGAGGTCAACTGCGGGTCAGATGCACCTGTCAGTGAATTCTGAATGATCTCGGAAGGATCTCAAACTGACGTCGATGACTGTATGTAAAAAATAAAAAGTGATTCTTGAATTCTGGTCCTTCATTTTGGTGAAGATTTGGCTTTTAACTTTCTTCATGATAATTCTATGGCATATTACAAGATAGTATACCCATACAGGTTATGGTAAGAAGAGACTAGAGGAAATAAATCAGACGTTCACCCTTTAGGGCACATAGGTCAAACACAAGACCCGCGGGCCAAATCCTTGTCATGTGGTCCTTGCACCCAGTTTTGCAGCTGGAACATGGCAGGAACTATATTCCGCCACATCCAGCTCTCACCCTCCGCTCCCCGCTGTCACTTGTAAACAGAGAAGTCTTCTGTGTTTACAAGGGACAGCTTTGGTCAGCGGCTCCTGGATGTAACAGATCCTTGCATGTGCTCACGGCAGGGGCACGGCGGGGGCAGATCTACAGAGGCAGAGAACAATCTCCCTACAAGGTGCACCACCCACACTGGGAGGTAGTAGAGCCCGCCAGGTAGGAGAAATATGCAAGGAAGCTTTGGGGGATATTGGGGTTTCACACCCTGCACACAGCACACCCCTAAACTCTGTACATAGCACACCCCTAAATTCTGTACACAGCACACCCCTAAACTCTGAATTCTGTACACAGCACACCTTGAACTCTGTACACAGCACACCCCTAAATGCTGCACTCTGTACATAGCTCATCCCTAAACCCTGCATTTTGTACATAGCACACCCCTCAACTCTGAATGTAGTGACCCCTGAACTCTGTACATAGCGCACCCCAGAACTCTGCTTCTGTATGTAGCACACCCCTAAACTATGTACACAGTGCACCCCTGAACTCTGCATTCTGTACGTAATGCATTCCTGAACTCTGCACTTTGTACACAGAGTAATCCTGAACCCTGTACTCTGTACGTAGCGCACCGCAGATACAACCGGCCCTTTGAGGGCAACCATACTGTGGCTGCAATGAAATTGAGTTTGACATCCCTGCCTTTTTTCTAAAAAGCTTTATTGGTGCTGCAAAGCAGCACATCAAGAATTCTTCATTGGCTAGGCCGGGCAGAGCTCATGGGTACATCTGCCCAGGCACCCGAATGGTGGCCTCCGAAAGGGGCGAAATCTACTAGGAGGCGTACATCACTTCCGACTAAGTTTGCTTTAAAAAATCCTTCAACTGATCAGTTCTAAGAAGGTTTTACTGTGCTACCCATTGATCCTTTGGAGGACTTTTTGATTCCTCTAGTCACTTATCACCATAACCTATATCATTATACTGTCCTATTAGGTTCCAAGCCCCACTCCATATAAACCATGGTTTTCATACACCGCACTAATAATTGCCAAAAAGCCTGAAACAGCTGCATGCAATTGAGAATATACAGTTCTATAGATATTAGGCTTTATCTGTACTATAAAACAGTGGTTCTGGACATGCAAAATGATTATTTGACACACCCAGGCCCTGTATGTTGGCTACCACTCTTGGCTAGTTAGTTGCTGAAACCAGGCAGAAGATTATTCTCACTTCAAGACCTTTCATGCACAAAACTTCATTGTGGCAGATGAATAACTTGAAGCTCCCTCTGGGTACTCCTCCAGCTTGGGATAAAAAACGCATCAGAGGAGTAGGTCCCAGGTAGGGCTTCATGCTGCCCTTCTGTTACAATAAAGTTTCACGTACAAAGTTTTTTACGGCATGCCGCCGGATTCTTTCTTTAGGTTCTGAATGTGCATCTGACTGTTGAGACATAAAGGAATGATAGGCATGGTTTCACCCACTGTCCTGCACTGAGGTATACTCTTTATTTTTTTGGGATGTGTGCTGGATTTGCACATGTGAATACCTTCTGTAGTAAGAAGGCTTTATTGTGTTGTTGCATGTTACAGAAATCTGTTGGGAATTACCGCTATTATGACACTGGTACTGCAGTTTATGAGAGATTTATCCACATGCAAAAATAAAAATGATGTCGTGCATGAAATGTTTAGTGTGAGGCATGTAGGCCAAGTGCTAGGTTCAAAATGACTTCTGTAGAGGCTCATCAGGGCTCTTATGTGTGGTGAGCAGGGGCGGACTGACCATTCGGGAACTCGGGCACTGCCCGAGGGCCCCATGAGACTAAGGGGCCCCATCAGGGTTGCCAGCCTCAATAAAACCAGAGACACTATGTAAAAATGTGTGTGTATGTGTATTCTGTGTGTGTATACTGTGTGTGTATATTGTGTGCCTGTGTGTGTATACTGTATGTGTGTGTGTGTGTATACTGTGTGGCCCCATAATCTATTGCCAGGGGGCCCCATAATCTTCTATTGCCCGGGGGCCCCATAATCTTCTCCTATTGCCCGGGGGCCCCATGAGTTGTCAGTCCGCCCCTGGTGGTGAGTACATACATTCATACATTGTAGTATTCATAATATCCACATGAATAAGGCTGAGATACACATCTTACCGTCCCATTATTGCACCATCAACAGAGTCCTGGCTCCCGGCCTCACTGGGCGTGCTCACTGATTTTGATGAAGGAGACATTGGGGTTGGAACTAAGAAATAAAGAAAAACAAAAAACATATATATATTTTTTCAACTCCAATAAATCAAATATTTTTATGCTAATGTCTATACCAGGGGTATTGAGTTAAAATTCACAGAGGTCCAGTTAGTAAAAGATTTTTCCAACAGAGGTCCGAATTACATGATTGTGTGATGACTCAGATCCTTCACATCACAAACCCCTTCTGTTGTTAGGCTCATCTCTGTGGCTGAAGAACATGAGCAAAATCGCATGCCTTCCCGACCCACAGAGAAACAATTTAGCAGATGTGCGACGGTGCCATTAATTCTCAATGATACCCTCACATATGGGCACCTATGGCACATTTTCGCACATGCTGCAAGTCGGGACTTCTTTGCCTGCGTTTCTCTTGGGTAGGGCAGCCCATTCGTTTTAATTGCAAAATGCACATGCACAGATCTAAACTGAGCCTCATATCACAATCCTGTTCTTACATCAGCATTCTAAGTCCTCCCCCCTCACATCAGAGTCACTCCCCTTCACATCGAAATCCCCCTCCCCCATTACTGTCCTCAGTCCCCCATTATTGTCTTCAGTGACCCCAATATTGTCTTTAGCAAACCCCCCCTATTACTGTCCTCAACCTCCTCGTTACTGTTCTCAACCTTCCCCATTACTGTCCTCAGTGACCCCATTACTGTGTTCAACAACCCCCCCATGACTGTCCTCAGCCTGCCCTATTACTGTCCTCAGCCCCCACCCCCTCAAAACTGTTTTCAGGCTTCCCCATTACCATCTTCAGTGACCCCATTAATGTCCTCAGCTCACTGTCCTAACCCCTTCCCCTCATTACTGTTCTTGGGCCTCCCTATTACTGTCCAAACCCCTTCCCTCCATTACTGTCCTCAGCCCCCCCCCCAGTTACTGTCCCCAGTCTTCCCCATTACTGTCCTCAGTGACCCCCATTAATGTCCTCAGCTGCCCCTTATACCATCATAACTCCCTCCCCCCCATTACTGTCCCCATCCCCAGATTACTGTCCTAACCTCTTCCCCCATTACTGTTCTCAGCACCCCCCACATTACTGTCCTCAGCCCCCCCACATTACTGTCCTCAGCCCCCCCCCACATTACTGTCCTCAGTCCCCATCCCATTACTATCCTCAGCCCCCCTCCATTACTGAACGCAGCCCCCCTCCATTACTGTCCTCAGCTCCCCAATTGCCCATTACTGTTCTAACCCCTTCCCTCCATTACTATCCTCAGCCCCCCTCCCCCCATTAATGTCTTTAGCTCCCCCATTATCACCCTAAACCCTTCCCCCCATTACTGTCCTCAGCCCCCCCCCCCCACATAACTGTCCTTAGCCCCCCATTACTGTCCTCAGACCCTCTCCACTGCTGGCCTCAGCTCCCCCCTATTACTGTCCTCAGCCCCCTTCACAATGTCCCCCCCTCCTGTCCTACCTTACACAGACAGATCAGTTGGGAGGCACAGTAGGTCTGGACAGAGCTGTCCTGCCTCCTGCTGTTGGCTCTGTGAGAAGCACAGCGGCGGTGGTGATGGCTGCTGGGCAGAACAGCAAATGGCTAAATGGCAGGACCATGGCGGTCCAGATTGGACATTGACGCAATCTGAATCTGGACCGCAGTCCGCCATTTAGTGATGCCTGGTCTATATTATACTTCTACTAGACTTTTATCATTTAAAGTAGATCAAAACTGTAACTCTGCAACTGTAAGACAATTTGTTTGCTGTGTATCATACACAATTGCAAGCTTTTTTTGTTTTGTTTTTATAAAATATAGTTTTCACTTTCTTCATCCTAATTTACTTATCAGAGCTGCTGATCTCCGCCAGCCTCTTGCAGTCACTTCCTGTCTAGATGCACGTTCTCCAGTGGTCAGACATCTTTGCTCTGGACCAGCTTGCTCATAGTGACAATGATGGACCATGCCTGAGCAATGTGTGTCGGTACATCAGTTTGTATTGTCAGCCAGGGTATGACAGCCCATAACATGAAGTGTCTGAACAAGGATCTTTATGGCAGGATCACCAGATACTATTTTAATGAAAGCTGCATATGTAAAAGAAAAAAAGATAACTTTTGAAATGACAAAACCTGTTAATGCTTATGTAAGGTTTTAGTAATTAGATGTCAATCTACTTTAACCTCCCTGGCGGTATGATTATTTCAGATTTTAGGTGCTGAAAGCGGTACCATTATTTTGCACAGAAATTTGGCGTTTTATATTGTAGGCCTGTAATTCTTAGGAATAGTTCACTTAAATCTGTCCAAACAAGAGTCTAGTAGACATCCCGGGTATGATAAAGTTTGAAAAACGAAATAAAAAATTATAATATAATAAATAACTATAAATAATTAAAGCACATAATAATATAATAATAATAAAAATTATATAATAATGTAATCAAATCAAAAACACTGAAATTTGCTCAGTTCCAGAATTTTAGCTTTTATTACTTTTAGTGTTTGATGACGGATCTCCCCACAAATCACTATCGCTCAATTCTGCAAGTGATTATAATTTATTATCGCTTTTTTCTAGCTGGTCTAAAACCACTTTTGATGTAAAGAGACAGTTTTGGTTGCTATGGACAATCTCCAGTTTCCAGGCAGAAAGAACAGTTTTATATATATAAAACTACATGCAGGACACTGGGCAGACCACTAGGGACAAAGGGGATGTGTAGTTATTTGATACAGTACTGTAATCTATAAGATTACAGTATGCTGTATCTATACTGTGTGTTTCACTTTTTGAATTTGCCGCCGAACTCCGTCCCCGTGCGTCGCAACGCTCGCAGGGAACGGAGCTCGGCACTGTGAATCGAGCGAGACACAGCGGCTCGCCGATCACAGCGGGGAGACATCGCAGGATCCAGGGGACAAGGTAAGTAATCTCTTCCTGGATCCTGCGATGCAAGCCCGAGTCTGGCTCGGGGATACCGCTTTTGGTATGTAAAATCCACCCCGAGCCAGACTCGGGAATACCGCCAGGGGGGTTAAAGAGACATTCCACTAGAAACTTGAGTTTTAGTTTTGGGTGGAAGCCTGCGCGTTCAGCCACTTTCTGGCATCTTACTTCTCTCATTGGTTCCATTGGTGACATCTCTGCACAAGAGCTCCAAATCAAAATTGGGACAAATTTTTAGTTATTTGGAAATTCGGATGTATCCAAATTTGTGAATTACAATAGGAATGAATCCAAAACAACAAAACTAAAAATTTGATTAAATTTGAATTTGAATCGCTTTTGAATCGAATACGAATCTTTTTTCAAATCGAATTAGAATTTCCGAAGAGAATAAATAGAATAGAACATAAAGAAATAGAATAGAAAAGAATAGACTAGAATAGAGTAAAACAGAACAAAACAGAACAGAAAAGTGTAAAAAAAAAAAACTAGAATAGAAAATGAAGGGATACAATAGAAAATAAAGGAATAGAATGGAAAATAAAAGAGTAGGATAGAAAAGAATAGATTAGAAAAAAAAAATAACAGAATAGAATAAAAAAAAAAAGAATAGAGGAGAATAAAACAGAAAAAATATCTTCTGAAATTCGAATGTCAATATAGAATAAATTTGAATTCAAATAGAATAGAAAATAATAAAATAGAAGAGAATAGAAAAGAAAAAAAAGAATATAATAGGAAAGAATAGAAAAGAAAAAATCTAATAGAATAAAAAAAGAAAGAATATAACCTTCTTCCGAAATTCAAATTTCTAATATATTAAATTCTAATTCAAATAGCATATAAAAGAATATAATAGAATAGAAAATACAGTAGAAAATAAAAGAGAAGAATATAATTAAAAAAACAATAGAATGGGATAGAATAGAATATCAAGAATATAACCATTTCCCAAAATTCAAATAGAATAAATTTGAAAAGAATAGATTAGAATAGTATAGAATAGAATATAAAATAAAAGAATAGAATAAAATAGAAAGAATATAACCATCTTCCAAAATTTGAATAGAATAGAAAGGAATAGAATATAAAAAAAATACAAAATAATAGAATAGAAAAAAACAATAAAATAGAATAGATAAGAATAGAAGGAATATAACAATATAACTTTTCTCCAAAATTCAAATAGTATAAACTCAAATAGAATATAAAAGAAAAGAAAAAAATGAAAATAATAGAATAGAATGAAATAGAAAGAATATAATCTTCCAAAATTCAAATTTCAAATAGAATACATTTGATATTGAATGAAATTTGAATGGAATTCAATTAGATTTTTCCAAATTCAGTAGACTGGAGTTCAATTTGATAGAAAAACAACATCTGAACGTCATCCTATTAGCACTCGCAGCCAATAGCTATAGCCATAGATCAGTGAATTCTGGTGAGGGAGCAGTCCTCCTATCAGAACACAAAGGCACAGCGGGGGAAATCGCCGCACAACGAAAAAAAACATCTAGTGTGTACCAAGGTTTAGACGCGGCTGTAGCGCGGTCACATTGACTCAAACAGGGCATGGTTGGCAAACGGAACCACCTTCCAACTGCAACATGCTGTATAAAATTTGCTGCGCTGCGAAGCAACCACAGCAATGTATACATACATGTCCGCTGGCCGTGTGAACTTGCCAGTAGGCAGTCGGGGACGGTAAAAATGCGGATCAACCACCTGATTTTAGTACCTATCCACCTCGTGTGTGAGCGAGGCCTTGTGCCCTGTACACACTAAGAAAATCGGGCGAACATTTTCACCCGAGGAACAATCGTACGATTTTCTGATGGTGTGTACACAACTTTCTACAGCTGACTCCGACCTTCCGAATGAAAATTCCCGAAGGGACAAACTCCAAAATTTTTCTTGTACGGGAACAGAAAGAACGATTTTCGTGTAATTTGACCGTTATCATACAAGAAATATTAGATATATGAAAGACTGCACATGATCAGAAACAACAAATAACAAAAAAAAAAGCCTTTGTCGTACGAGAATTTTCGTACATTACATCTATCCTCGGTTCCGACTTGACATGTGCGATTCGGTTAGTTACAAATTTGTTTTTGTAGCATCCGAATGAACGAAAGACTCTTTTGACGAATGCATAAGAGAACGAATTTTCAGAAAAAGCGAAAAACCCAAAATCACGAAATTCTGAAATAACGAAAATCCAAAAGAACGAAAAAACAATTCAACCTATGAGTTTAACGAATCGATTACATTCGGATAATTTTGTTTTTCGTATTTTATATTATAATTAAATTATGAATTATTATTATAGTTTTAATTATTATTATAAACTATTCAATTATAGTTATTGGAATTTCCTTTCAAATTTGGCTTAACTAACTGTTATGCCCTGTACACACGATCGGACATTGATCGGACATTCCGACAACAAAATCCATGGATTTTTTCCGACGGATGTTGGCTCAAACTTGTCTTGCATACACACGGTCATACAAAGTTGTCGGAAAATCCGATCGTTCTGAACGCGGTGACGTAAAACACGTACGTCGGGACTATAAACGGGGCAGTAGCCAATAGCTTTCGTCTCTTGTGTGGCACTTTGTGCGTCGGAATTGTCCACACACGGTCAGAATTTGAACGGATTTTGTTGTCGGAAAATTTTATAGCCTGCTCTAAAACTTTGTGTGTCGGAAATTCCGATAGAAAAAGTCAGATGGAGCCCACACACTGTCGGAATTTCCAACAACAAGCTCGGATTGCACATATTCCGTCGGAAAGTCCGACCGTGTGTACGGGGCATTAGTGAATGTAACGAATTCATGAATGCATCTGAAATGACGAATGATCCGAAGTAACGAATGCCGCATCTAAAACGAATGGAACGGAACGAATACAAATACATTCAAAGTCACAAATAATCCGAAGTAACGAATGCCGATCATAACGAATGATCCGATAAACGAAAAAAAACGAATGAAGCCAAAACGAAAATAAACACATTTTTTCGGTAGTGCACTTGTCTAGTTCCGACTTGCTGTGAAACATCAAGGAAACCCGGCCGATCGCTCATCCGATTTTTTCATTATGTGTACAGGGCATTTGATTTACTAAATCTATGAAATATGATATACCTGATCCAATCAATTATTATCCAATCAGGAAAGGCCATGCCCTATATAGTTGTACAAGGCAGGCCTGGATCTTGGTAGAAAGCTGTGATAAATCAGATATTCTAAAGAAAAAGAAATGAAATTGCATATCTCTGAATACCTAGAGGTGGCTCTGGGGAGATCCCAATACTCTGCAGCAAGGCTTCTGTCTCACGCCTCTTGCGGTCTAGATCAGAATCTTCATGGATTGGCTCTATTTGTAGCTGCTGTTCTGCCTGTGTAAAGAAATGTTATAGATTTACCAAAGATCTGAGGACAATATAAAGACACAATGCTTGAACTATTTTTCTATTAACAGCAGGAAGTACTAAAGAGGCAGGAGAACCAATAAGTGACATCACTAAACAATGAAAATAACGATACCAATTAACAATATACTATACGCCAAATTATGTGAACACCCCTCTAAATGAGTTCAGGGGGGTTTCCAGTGAAGGGTACCCTTATATCTACAACATACACTATATTACCAAAAGTATTAGGACGCCTGCCTTTACACACACATGAACTTTAATGGCATCCCAGTCTTAGTCCGTAGGGTTCAAAATTGTGTTGGCCCACCCTTTGCAGCTATAATGCCGCGTACACACGGTCGGACTTTTTGACCGGACTTGTCCAACGGACGCCGACAGACCAAATCCGGCGGACAATCCGATCGTGTGTGGGCTTCACCGGACCTTCAGCGGACTTTTCCAGTCGCAAATCTGACGGACTTTAGATTTGGAACAGGCTTCAAATCTTTACGTCGTAACTCCGGCGGACCCAGAAGTCCGCTCGTCTGTATGCTAGTCCGACAGACAAAAACCCACGCTAGGGCAGCTATTGGCTACTGGCTATCATCTTCCTTATTTTAGTCCGGTGTACGTCATCACGTACGAATCCGTCGGACTTTGGTGTGATCGTGTGTAGGCAAGTCCGGTCATTAGAAAGTCTGTTGAAAGTCCGCCAAAAGTCCGTCAAAAGTCTGTCGAAAGTCTGTCGGACGGGCTGTCGGTCTTTTGTAACTGAAAAGTCAGACCGTGTGTACGCGGCATAACAGCTTCAACTCTTCTGGAAAGGCTTTTTCTAGAAGTGCATTTGTGAGGTCAGGCACTGATGTGGACGAGAAGGCCTAGCTCGCAGTCTCCGCTCTTATTCATTCCAAAAGAGTTCTGTTGGGTTGAGGTCAGGACTCTGTGCAGGCCAGTCAAGTTCCTCCACCCCAAACTTGCTCATCCATGTCTTTATGGGCCTTGCTCTGTTCACTGGTCCAAATCATTTGGTGGAGGGGGGATTATGGTGTGTGATTGTTTTTCAGGGGTTGGCCTTGGCCCCTTAGTTCCAGTGAAGGAAACTCTTAAGGCGTCAGCATACCAAGACATTTTTCACAATTTCATGCTCCCAACTTTTGGGAACAGTTTGGGGATGGCCCCTTCCTGTTCCAACATGACTGCGCACCAGTGCACAAAGCAAGGTCCATAAAGACTTGGATGAGAGAGTTTGGGTTGGAGGAACTTGGCTGGCCTGCACAGAGTCCTGACCTCAACCTGATAGAGCACCTTTGGGATGAATTACAGCATTGAGCATACAGCATACAGAGACTGCAAGCCAGGCCTTCTTGTCCAACATCAGTGCCTGACAAATGCGATTCTGGAAGAATGGTCAAACATTCCCATAGACACACTCCTAAACCTTGTGGGCGACCTTCCCAGAAGAGTTGAAGCTGTAAAAGCCGCAAAGGGTGGACCAACTCAATATTGAACCCTACGGACTAAGACTGGGATGCCATTAAAGTTCATGTGTGTGTAAGGGCAGGCGTCCCAATACTTTGGGTAATATACTGTAATATACATAGACATTTTAGATAATTGTGTGCTTCCAACCTTGTGGAAACAGTTTGGGGAAGGCCCTGGACTGTTCCCCTGTGCACAAAGCCAGCTCCATAAAAGATTGGTATGATGAGTTTGCGGTGAAGGAACTAGATTTGCCCGCACAGAACCCTGACCTCAATCCTACTGATCATCACTAAGATAAATTGGAATGCGGGTTGTGAGCCAGTGTCAGTACCTGATCCAGGGCTGGTGCAAAGATTTTTGACACCCTAGGCGAAACCTAACTTTGCCCCCCCCTGGCTCGACCCCTGACTCCACCCCCTTTGCCCTGCCTATGTATACCCCACCTTTTTAATGAAGCGCCCTTTAAATGCAGCCTCACCAGCGCCCATCAAATGCAGCATCACCAGTGCCCATCAATGCAGCCTCACCAGTGCCCATCAATGCAGCCTCACCAGTGCCCATCAATGCAGCCTCACCAGTGCCCATCAAATGCAGCCTCACCAGCGCCCATCAATGCAGCCTCACCAGCACCCATCAAATGCAGCCTACCAGTGCCCATCAATGCAGCCCACCAGTGCCCATCAATAAACGTTTGCTTGCTTCCATTCATTCGGGAGTCGGGACACAGACACAGTCCTCTGTCGCCTCTGTGCCTCTGACACTATGTGTGAACGAAGCCACGGCTGCCTGCTGATGCTGAGACTTAGTTACTTGCTGCAGAGAGAAGAGAGTAGGAACACCAGTGGCCGGGCGCCCTAGGCAGCAGTGCCCCCTAGGCGGCTGCCTAGTGGTAGCACCAGCCCTGACCTGATCTTACAAATGCTCTTTTGGCCGAATATCATAAATTCTCATAGACACACTGCAAAATCTTGTAGAAAACCTTCCGAAAATTGTGAAAGCATAATGAAACCAGAAAAGGGGGAACAAATCTCATATTAATTCCCATGGTTTTGAAATGGGGTATTCAACAAGCTCCTATAGGTGTGATGGTCAGCTTCCACAAACTTTTAGCCATGTAGTGTATTTTTTTATTCACACCTGAGTTGAAAGAGAACCCGCCACAACTTGACCTATGAGGGAGTTTAGTGCTTCTGCTTTAAATTTTTGGACAAATTACTCCACAGTCACTACTGCTACAGAACGAAGTCTATTTTGAAGCTCATTTACTATCTGCTAAGAATATATACATTTTTTAAATGTCCATAGCCTGCTACAGATATACTTTTAAACTGCATCTGAAAATGTATTGTATGAGACATTAGTGGGCATTTTCCACTCCATGGCTCTATGGTTTGTAGTTCTCTTTTGTTGGTTTAACATATAAATTTGAAGCAACAGTTCACTGACCTCCTTCTTTTTCCGCTCCTCCTCTTTACGTTTCTTCTCTTCCCGTATTTGCGCTAAACGCTGCTTTTTGCGTTCCAGTTCAGCTTTCAGGTCACTTTTGTCAGACATTATGTACTCCTACATGAGACAAAATCGAGAAAGGTGATGACATCTACTTAACGTCACAGAACTGACCTGAATGTTTTTTTTTTCTTTTTCCATTTAAAGTAGATCTAAACACAGTCACTAAAAAGTGTTATTAATCCTAAACTTGCCCTGTTTCCAGAGGATTGGCCATTATTCTTTCAGAAAATTTTGTTTACCCGTTTGTTATTTCTTGTCCGTAAGTTGATTTATCAACATTGGCTATCATCTAGACCAGGGGTCTCCAAACTTTTCAAACAAAGGGCCACTTTATTGTCCTTCAGACTTTAGGAGGGCCGGATTGTGGCCAGCAGGGGCAGAAAATGTCACAGGCCCAGAATCAGTGAAAATAAATATGGCCTCAGGGTTGGTGGTCAATAGGAGGAGGAGTATATCCCCTATTAGTAGGAGGAATAGTATCGCATCATTGGTATCGGTGGAAGATATAGTGCCCCATTGTTGATGTCAGTGGGAGGAATAGTGCCTCATATCAGTGGGTGGAATTGTGCCCTAGCAAAGGGCCACATCTGGCCCTCGGGCCGCAGTTTGGAGACCCCTGATCTAGACCTCCAACCTGTGTTCAGTGGTGCACAGCAGTAAATGCTGTGCTGGATAGAGAGTGACTTATTTATAAGTTCAGGGGTTGTATGCATACATTTAATGTAATAGTATTGCTGCACTATGATGGGTCTATGGTATGGAATTTAACTGAATCACTGTTCTGTAATACTAAACATGTGATGATTGCTATATACCGGAACAAATTATTGTTATTGTTAAATGTATTTACTTATTTTTTATTTATTTATTTTTACTTTATTTTTGTTTTGTTTTGTTTTTTGTTTTTTTCCATATAAGTATTTGTGATGTGCTTTGTTTGTATACATGTAAGAAAAAAAACAAAAACTTTAAATTCAATAAAAAGTATTTGATGAAAAAAAAAAGTGTAATTAAACATGTTCAAGTAATTTCAAAATATGTATTCCACCTTTTTGAATCTGCAGCTTTATATATAATCCCTGGTGAACCCAGTGGCGGCTGGTGTTTTTTTTTTTTTTTTGTCAAAAAACCACGACCCCCCCAAGTTGGTTGGTGGTACCCCACCCCCCCAGCCCGGCACTTACCCCATCAGTTACAGGCAGACGGGCTCCTATGGGCGGGTTGTGGGCTCCTGTGGGCGGCGCGTTGCAGGCTCCTATGGGCAGCGGGCAGCGGCTCCCGTGTCCTCTCTGCATCACAGCGGCTTCCGCCATGCGGCTCCTCCCTTCTCCTCCTAGGCGTCCAATAGGATTGCCTGTCCTTTCAGCCAATTTTGTGACCAGTGTCAAAACCAGCTTCCTGATTGGCCGGGTGGAGGATCAGTGTTACAACAGTGAATATTGATTTGCTGTTGTAACACACCTGGGTGGGCTTGGAGCGCACTCTCTGAGATTCGACCCCATCCTATATTGAAGCCTATTAGAGCCTCTGCCTCTGAACGATGCTTCAAAAAATAGCCCCTCTGCATTGGAATCTATGCGCCAATGTCATGAAAGGGGCTGGACACATGGATGGGGGAGGCGGCGATGGACAGGGGGGAGTGGCGCCCATGCACCCTTAAGGGATGGGCCACCTCTGGGTGAACCTGTCATGAAGATTCTTGTTCAGACACTTTCTGTTATAAGGTGGCAACTGGGCCCCTGTATTCTCACATGTACCCTTTGTGAAGACTTCAAGAAGCCGTGCCACATCACAGCGCTGGCATGGTCCCTAGTTATCACTACTGGGAAGCCAGTCATGAGAAATGATGTGTTGCTGGACACTGAAAGAGGTTGGTGAAGATCAATAGAAAAAAAAATTAAAAATGTAAACGATCACCTTATAAAACAACCCATTCATTTTAAAATAGAAATGAAAGGCAAAATATTTCTCTATAGATATTAAAAATAAATTATAAATACATTTTTTCTCTTTTTCATAAGTGATCACATTCCCTCTGTTCTCAGCTGCATAAGAGCTGGGTCGGTGGAGGAGAAGCAGCAGCACACTGAGCTTCCCAGTGAAAGGCTGTGCAGGGGGGCTGTCAGGACAAGTCTGATCATTGGAGGAGAGCAGGTTGAGTACCCAGCACAGCTAGATGACTGACCATGCCGTGTTCTCCTGCTTATTGTGGTCAGTTTTTAATCGGAAAGCAAAGGGACTGGCAGGAATACCAGGGATTTCACACAAAGGAAGCAATACAAAGTGAACAGGATACTTTTCCATACAAGTCCATGGTACAGCAGCCACATATCAGGAATATGAAATGTTGGGGTAACAAACGCTTTAAAAAAATAAATTAAGAAAAGAGAAAGCAGTATTTTATTTAACAAACGGTAACGGTCAAAAATGTAGCGAAAGGTCACCCAGTTAGGGTTTAGATATACACTACTACCACCACCAACAACATAATAACAACGACAAGCAGAAGTTGCCTGTTTTACCACTAGGCGCCCGCGCTATAGCCGAAAGACGGGTACAGCGCGGTGCTCAATTGCCTGTTTACTCGTTCCCCGCGCGCCGCCGCGGGCACACATCGGGGGAAAATCTGTGTTGGCCGTGTCCCTTGGACACAGCCAATCACAGATTGTGCTAAATGGCCAATCACAGCGGCCATTTAGCACTCGATCGGCATGTCCAATGAGGGATGATCTTAAGTGTAAACATATGAGATCATCTCTCATTGCCGGTGTTCTGCCGAGAAAGTTCCGCTCGGCGGATAAGGACCCCCCTCTACTGCGCAGGTGCTGCGCCTGCGCAGTAGGATCCGGCGGAAATAGCCGAAGGGGAATAGGTCCAAATCAGCTGTACACGGCGCCTGTAAGAGGGCCCCTCGCGGGCTCGCTCCGCTCGCCACGCTTCGGGCACGGCCTCGCTGCGCTCGGCTCTTTTAGATTCCCCCTCTAGGTCCACTTGGATGGTAGGGAAGGAACCTGGACCCAGAGCGCAGGCGCCGTGTACAGCTGATTGTGCATTTTGAGCTTCGGCTATCTTCGGCGGATGTTAGTAGTTCGTACTGCGCAGGCGGAACTTATCCGCCGAGGGAACTTATTCGGCAAGACACCGGCTCTCCCTTCTCACACAGAGACCAGGTGTGAGGGGGGAGAGCGACCTGTGCTGCAGCTTGTGAGTTCAACAGTAAAAAACAGTTAATACAGTGCCCACAGTACCTATCAGTGTCATTTGTCAGTGCCATCTGTCATCAGTGCCATCTTCATCAGTGCCACCTGTCAGTGCCATCTGTTATCAGTGCCACCTGTCAGTGTCACGTGCCATCTGTTATCAGTGTCATGTGTCATCAGTGCCACGTATCAGTGCCATCTGCCATCAGTGTCACGTGTCATCAGTGCCACATATCAGTGCCATCTGTCATCAGTGCCACATTAGTGTCACGTGTCAGTGCCACGTATCAGTGCCACGTATTAGTGCCATCTGTCATCAGTGTCACGTGTAATCGGTGCCATCTGTTATCACCAACAATGTCTATAAGATTATTTTCAGCCGAGGAGGCATAAAATATGCTTGCGGCCGACGAGAGCAATGGGGAGCTCTCCGCTTCGGATTACTCCTCAAATTCAGATTCTGAGTCTGACGTTGACTACGAGCCTGTCCTAAGCAGTGGAACACTGACAGCCTCAGGGGAGGATGAGAGTCCGCCCGCCAGACGAAGGTGTTCTGGTGAGGAGGCAGTGCCATCCACCAGCACTGCAGTGCCATCCACCAGCACCGCAGTACCTCTGCAAAGGCCACGTACCAGTGGGGTGTCACCTCAGTCCCAAAGTGTTAGGTCCCATGCCAGCCTTCCCTATTCCCTTCAGAACCCCTTGTGGCTTCCTCCTAATTCAGGAGAAGCTAACATTCCCCCCTTCACTGCCCAGCCAGGAGTCCAGGTGGACACAGAAAATTTTTCCCTGATTGATTTTTTCCATTTAATTTTTACTGAGGACATGCTAGCATCAATTGTGGCCCAGTGCAACCTGTATGCACAACAATTCATAGCAAGTAACCCAACGCCCTATTATGCCCTACGAATGGAGAGCCCTAACAGTGGAGGAGTTTAAAAAATTTTTGGGCCTCACATTCTGTATGGGACTAACTAATAAAAATGAATTAGGTTCATATTGGTCAACCCTCCCCATCCACCACATGCCCATCTTTTCCTCAGTAATGCCCAGAACCAGATATCTCATGATTATGAGATTCCTACACTATAATGATAATACCCAGTGCCAGGGGCGTTGCTTGGTGGCAAAAAGACCAGGGGCTTTAGTCCAAAGTCCAAGGCTGGCAATGGGGTGGGGGAAGGGGGGGGCGGGGGGTGTTATGTGGCGCTGGCTTTTTTAAAACACAGGTCACTGCACTATAAATGAGAAATGCACCTACATCCTTGGTGTCACTGAAAGAGAAGGTGTCTGGAAGAAAAAAATTGTCCCTGCATCCATCATATGTGATGTGCACTAGTAAATTTAAGGGGGTGGGGTGGTAGGAAGCTGGCAGTGAGGTACAGGGGGGATGATGATGACTGGAGGTACAGGGGATGATGATGACGACTGGGGGTACAGGGGGATGATGATAACAGGGGGTTACAGAGGGTGCATATGGCAGGGGGTACAGGGGGGATGATAACAGGGGGTTACAGGGGGATGATGACGGGAGGTGCATATGGCGGGGGGTACAGGGGGATGATGATGACAGGGGTTACAGGGGGTGCATATGGCAGGGGGTACAGGGGGGATGATGACAGGGGGGATGATGACAGGGGGTACAGGGGGGGATGATGACAGGGGGGTGAATATGGCAGGGGGTACAGGGGGGATGATGATGACAGGGGGTACAGGGGAGTCGATGATGACAGGGGGGTGCATATGGCAGGGGGCACAGGGGGATGATGATGACTGGAGGATGCATATGGCAGGGGGTACAGAGAGGATGATGATGACAGGGGTACAGGGAGATAATGATGACAGGGGGTACAGGGAGATGATGAAAGGGGGTACAGGGAGATGATGACTGGGGGGTGCATATGGCAGGGGGTACAGGGGGGATGATAATGACTGGGGGATGCATATGGCAGGGGGTACAGGGGGATGATGATGACTGGGAGATGCATATGGCAGGGGGTACAGGGTGGGTGATGACAGGGGGTACAGGGGGATGCATATGACAGGGGGTACAGGGGGATGATGATGATGACGGGGGTGCATATGGAAGTGGGTACAGGGGGATAATGATGACAGGGGGATGCATATGGCAGGGGGTACAGAGAGGATGATGACAGGGGGGATGATGACAGGGGGTACAGGGGGGGATGATGACAGGGGGGTGAATATGGCAGGGGGTATAGGGGGGATGATGATGACAGGGGGTACAGGGGAGATGATGATGACAGGGGGGTGCATATGGCAGGGGGTACAGGGGGATGATGATGACTGGAGGATGCATATGGCAGGGGGTACAGAGAGGATGATGATGACAGGGGTACAGGGGGATAATGATGACAGGGGGTACAGGGAGATGATGAAAGGGGGTACAGGAAGATGATGACTGGGGGATGCTTATGGCAGGGGGTACAGGGGGGATGATGATGACTGGGGGATGCATATGGCAGGGGGTACAGAGGGGGTGATGATGACAGGGGGATGCATATGGCAGGGGGCACAGGGGGATGATGATGACTGGGAGATGCATATGGCAGGGGGTACAGGGTGGGTGATGACAGGGGGTACAGGGGGATGCATATGACAGGGGGTACAGGGGGATGATGATGACGGGGGTGCATATGGAAGGGGGTACAGGGGGATAATGATGACAGGGGGTACAGGGGGATCATGATGACTGGGGGATGCATATGGCAGGGGGTACAGAGAGGATGATGATGACGGGGGTACAGGGGGATAATGATGACAGGGGCTACAGGGAGATGATGAAAGGGGGTACAGGGAGATGATGACTGGGGGATGCATATGGCAGGGGGTACAGAGGGGGTGATGATGACAGGGGGATGCATATGGCAGGGGGTACAGGGGGTGATGATGACTGGGAGATGCATATGGCAGGGGGTACAGGGTGAGTGATGACAGGGGGTACAGGGGGATGCATATGACAGGGGGTACAGGGGGATGATGATGACAGGGGGGGTGCATATGGAAGGGGGTACAGGGGGATAATGATGACAGGAGGTACAGGGAGATGATGACTGGGGGATGCATATGGCAGGGGGTACAGGGGGGTTGATGATGACAGGGGGTACAGGGGGATGCATATGACAGGGGGTACAGGGGGATGCATATGGCAGGACGTACAGGGGGATGCTGCGGGTGACCACATGTCCTGGACTGCCCGGGACAGTACCGCAATCGGCAGGTCTGTCCCAGGTCCCGGGCACCTTCATTCCGGGACAATACAGTGTCCCGGAATAAAGCTGACAGAGAGGAGCAAACCCCGCTATAGCGCTGGCACTCGCTCCGCCTCCACCATCAACTGAGTGACTCTTCTAATGGCCAGGCCACTGGTTGCTACAGCCGCCTGGCGTCTAACAACCAGTGACGTCACGGCCGGGACTCCCTGCCCTGCATTCAAACCGGAGGAGGAGTTAACTTCCTCCTCCTTCACGCCTAGTGCTCTCCGCATGGCCGGTGTTCTGACATATAGTGTCCTCCTATCGGATAGTGTCCGCTCCGTACTGCGCAGGCGCAGCGCTTGCGCAGTACGGAGCAGAAGGAGATGGCGAAAGTGTCCGAAGTTGATCAGCTGACCATCAGCTGTACACGGCGCTTCGGCACTTCTTAGCGATGGCTGTGTAAGAGGGCCCCTCGCGGACTCGCTTCGCTCGCCACGCTTCGGGCACGGCCTCGCTGCGCTCGGCAACTATTTATTCTCACTCTATGTCCACTTGGATAGTAGGGAATGAACCTGGACACAGGGTGAGAATAAAAGCGCAGGCGCCGTGTACAGCTGATGATCAGCTGTTAAACTTCGGAGACTTTCGGCGTCTCGTTTGTCCTCCGTACTGCGCCTGCGCAGTACAGGGCGGACACTATATGATAGGGGACAGTATTTGACAAGACACCGGCTCCACCTCCACCACGGATGCCCCCACTCCACCTACCTCCTCTATCATCTCCAGGCCGGCTCCGCCTCCACAGATCTGCATGCAGCACAGCCAGTGTACAGTCCAGGACTCACCGTGTCAGATCCCTGCACCACCAGATCACTGGCAGCTCCTTCTCCAGGGATCATCTCTCCTTCCAGTTCCGGGATTCCCTTCACTCAGCATTGCATCTCCCTTCCTGCAGCATCTCAGTCCACACTGCACTCACCTCTCCCTGCCTCACTCCCCCCCTCCATTAGCAGGTTTCTTTAACTTCTCCCCTCCCACCCTTTCCACCAGCCCACCACCTACAGAAAACTCACAGACCTTCTCTGGGTCCCCCCTCTTCTCCTGTCACCCCCACCTATGGCACCTCCTCTCCTGCCCTGCCAGGGATCTCCCCCCTATGTGCCCTGACTGCTCCATACACACCCCACCATTTGCTGCCTGCAGGGAGAGCAATCATACACTGAACACCCATACTTCTGCCTGCTGATTCTCGCTTCTAATGCCCTGTCATGGTGCCCCCTCCTGTGCCATGATTGCCCCTTACACATCCCACCATGTGCTGCCGGTGTCTTGTCGAATACAGTCCCCTATCCAAAAGTGTCCGCCCTGTACTGCGCAGGCGCAGTACGGAGGACAAACGAGACGCCGAAAGTCTCCGAAGTTCAACAGCTGATCGTCAGCTGTACACGGCGCCTGCGCATTTATTCTTACCCTATGTCCAGGATCATTCCCTACTATCCAAGTGGACATAGAGTAAGAATAAATAGTTGCCGAGCGCAGCGAGGCCGTGCCCGAAGCGTGGCAAGCGAAGCGAGCCCGCGAGGGGCCCTCTTGCAAAGCCATCGCTAACAAGTGCCCAAGCGCCGTGTACAGCTTATGGTCAGCTGATCAACTTCGGACATTTTCGGCATCTCCTTCTGCTCCGTACTGCGCAGGCGCTGCGCCTGCGCAGTACGGGGCGGACACTATCCGATAGGAGGACAGTATATGTCAGAACACCGGCAAGGAGAACAACCATACACTGAACACCCATGCTTCTGCCTGCTTCTCTCTTCTAATGCCCTGCCAGGGAGCCCACTCCTGTGCCATGACCCTTACATACCTCACCATGTGCTGCCAGAAGAAGGGAGGGCTAGGCATAGAGGAAAAAAAAAATATAATGTGGTCCTGTAATGCCCCCCCCCCCGTACTGTCACAGTGGCACCCACCCACCTCCTCTATCTTCTCCGGGCTTGCACAGGCTCCGCCTCCACCACGGATGTCAACTCCACCCACCTCCTCTATCATCTCCGGGCTCCAGCATGCTTTAAAGCAGGGGACTCCCCAACCCCTGTGCCACACTGCCACTGGGAGGAGCCACAGCAGCGGGGGGGGGGTGTCCACCTTCCCTGGGAGGCCGGGGCACTGGTGTGTTAGACTGGTGGAAGGCTGTGGTGGCAAGCGACACTCTAAGGTGGGCAGGCTGCGGTGACATGTGAAGGTGTCAAGTGACACACTGCATCTGGCAGCAGGCGACAGTGGCAAGTGACAAGCTTAGGGTTCCCACTGATTCTGCATTATGGTGAGTTGAACTATTTCATTATATATTATAATGTAGTAATAGAAACAATGTGCTTCAATCATCCTGACACCATATCAAGCATGGTGCTGGGATGATTTAAGTGCTAACACCAGCCATTCGCCCGACAAATCACCCGCGGCCAAATTTCCCATCAACCTACATTCTCCCATCCCCCAACCTAACCCCCCCCCCGGGGGTGTCCCTGAATGGCAGTTTGGAAATGTGGTCACCCATACGACAGGGGGTACAGAGGGATGCATATGGCTGGGGGGGGGGTACAGGGGGATGATGATGACTAGGGGTACAGGGGGATGCATATGGCAGGGGACACAGGGGCATGCATATGGCAGGGGGTACAGGGGGGATGATGATGACTGGGGGATGCATATGGCAGGGGGTGATGATGACAGGGGGATGCATATGGCAAGGGGTACAGGGGGATGATGATGACTGGGGGTATAGGGGGATGCATATGGCAGGGGACACAGGGGGATGCATATGGCAGGGCATACAGGGGGATGCATATGGCTAGGGGGTACAGGGGGATGATGATGACTGGGGGTACAGGGGGATGCATATGACAGGGGGTACAGGGGGATGATGATGACAGGGGGATTATGATGACAGGGGGTGCATATGTAAGGGGGTACAGGGGGGGTGATGATGACAAGGGGGGTGCATATAGAAGGGGGTACAGGGGGATAATGATGACAGGGGGTACAGGGAGATGACTGGGGGATGCAGATGGCAGGGGGTACAGGGGGTACAGGGGATGCATATGACAGGGTGTACATGGGGATGCATATGGCAGGGGGTACAGGGGGATACATATGGCTGCGGGGTACAGGGGGATGCATATGGCTGGGGGGTACAGGGGGATGCATATGGCTGGGGGGTACAGGGGGATGATGATGACTGGGGGTACAGGGGGATGCATGTGGCGGGGGTACAGGGGGATGCATGTGGCAGGGGGTACAGGGGGGGGGGTGATGATGACAGGGGGTACAGGGGGATGCATATGGCAGGGCGTACAGGGGGATGCATATGACAAGGGGTAAAGAGGGATGCATATGACAGGGGGATGCATATGACGGGGGTATAGGGGGATGATGATGACAGGGGGATTATGATGACAGGGGGTGCATATGGAAGGGGTACAGGGGGATGATGATGACAAGGGGGTACAGGGGGATAATGATGACAGGGGGGTACAGGGAGATGATGACTGGGGGATGCATATGGCAGGGGGTACAGGGGGATGATGATGACTGGGGGATGCAGATGGCAGGGGGTACAGGGGGGTGATGATGACAGGGGATAGAGGGGATGCATATGACAGGGGGTACAGGGGAATGCATATGGCAGGGCGTACAGGGGGATGCATATGACAGAGGGTACAGAGGGATGCATATGGCTGGGGGGTACAGGGGGATGATGATGACTGGGGGTACAGGGGGATACATATGGCAGGGCGTACAGGAGGATGCATATGGCTAGGGGGTACAGGAGGATGATGATGACTGGGGGTACAGGGGGATGCATATGGCAGGGGGTACAGGGGGGGTGATGATGACAAGGGGTACAGGGGGATGATGATGACAGGGGGTACAGGAGGATGATGACAGGGGGTACAGAAGGATGATGACAGGGGGGATGATGATAGGGGGATGATGATGACAGGGGGTACAGGGGAGAAGATGATAAAAAGTTTGATGGCAGGAATCGGAGGTAGGGTGGTGGGCTCCCAGGAACAGGGAAATAAAGAGGGGCATGATGATGATGACAGACAGGGGACAGTAGATGATCAGGGCTGTGTGTGTGTGTGAGGTGACAGGCAGCTGATAGCAGGGATGTTCGGGGCGCCCTCGGTCAGGGAATGACATCACAGGCTGTGTCAGTGTCGGGCAGCAGGACATGCTGTATGTACCTTGACACTTCTGCAGACTGGCTCCCCGCTGATCGCGATGCCTGCTGTGGTAGTTCCTCCACTACGGCCGTCCATCCCAGAGATGAGGTCAGGGAGCTGCTCAGCCAGGTGGCCATAATCTGCGCTCTGCACATGTTGGAAGACCTGCAGAGCGCGGGAGAAGGGGAGGAGCCGGGGAAGGGGAGCACATGAATCCACTCACTGACCAACACCTCCTTCTCTTTCTCCACACAGGACTGCACAGCGACGCCGCCAGACTCTCGGGGCTATTGAGCCCACATTCGGGGATCCAGCCTCAAAAGCCCACCCTTAACGATGCCTCTGCCCAGTGCCCTCCCCGAAATGACTCAAATTTTGATAAGCTTTATAAAATTCGGGCACTACTAACTTATTTTTCTGAACTCTTCCCCCAGTTGTTTACCGCGGACCAACACATATGCGTGGATGAGTCCCTTATCAAATTTACTGGCAGGCTGGGCTTCAAACAATTTATTCCTACCAAAGGGGCCTGCTATGGGGTGAAGCTGTATAAATTGTGCAACCGAGCCACAGGGTATACATATGCCTTCATGGTATACGAAGGGAAGGACACCCAGCTGCATCCCCCTAATTGCCCAGACTACATGGATAGTCGTTTGGCAACTCATAAACCCACTCCTGGAGAAAAGCTACCATTTGTACGTAGATAACTTTTATACTAGTTTGCCCCTGTTCCGCAACCTTCACAGAAAGAACACTCCAGCATGTGGCACTTTAAGGACGAGCCAGAAGGGCTTTCCTCAAAGCCTCATCAACAAGAAGCTAAGAAGAGGGGAGACGGCAGGTTTACGGAATGAGGAAATTCTGGCTGTGAAGTGGAGGGACAGAAGGGATGTCTACATGCTTTCTTCGATCCGCAACAATATATTAGTTGAGATCACCAGGAGGAATGGCCCAATCCAAAAACCAACATGTATCCACGAATACAATATGTTCATGGGGGGGTGTCGACTTCAACGACCAAATGATACATGTGAGTGATCCATGTGAGCGGGGAGGCACAGTTCAATCTACATCATCTTTTTGCCTATTGTCTTGTGGTCTGATCCACACATCTTTAGGAGATGGTCATGGTGTTTTATAAGAATACATGTTTTTATTTGTATGTTGTTTTTATTGCAGATTTTTTATACTAATTGCCATTTGGAAATGTACAGCTGTGGTAATTCGTTCATTTAACAGGGATGGTTGAGTTAAATCAGGTTTTTTATTTTTGAGTTGCACCACCATGCTTCACTGTAGGGATGTTATTGGTCAGGTGATGAGCATTGCCTGGTTTCCTCCAGACATGTCGCTTGCCATTCAGGCCAAAGAATTCAATCTTGGTTTCATCAGACCAGAGAATTTTGTTTCTCATGGTCTGAAAGTCCTTCAGGTGCCTTTTGGCAAACTCCACCTGGGCCGTCACGTGCCTTTTACTGAGGAGTGGCTTCCGTCTGGCCACTCTACCATACAGAACTGATTGGTGGAGAGCTAAAGAGATGGTTGTTCTTCTGGAAGTTTCTCCTCTTTCCACAGAGAAATACTGGAGCTCTGTTAGAGTGACCATTGGGTTCTTGGTCACCTCCCTGACTAAGGCCCATCTCCCCCGATCGCTCCGTTTGACCGGGTGGCCTGCTCTAGGAAGAGTCCTGGTGGTTCCAAACTTCTTCCATTTATGGATGATGGAGGCCACTGTGCTCATTGGGACCTTCATTGCTGCAGAAATATTTCTGTACACTTCCCCAGATCTGTGCCTCGATACAATCCTGTCTCGGAGTTCTACAGACAATTCCTTGGACTTCATGGCTTGGTTTGTGCTCTGACATGCACTGATAACAGTAGGACCTTATATAGACAGGTGTGTGCCATTCCAAATCATATCAACTGAATTTACCACATGTGGACTCCAATCAAGTTGTAGAAACATCTCAAGGACGACCAGTGGAAACAGGATGCGCCTGAGCTCAATTTTGAGTATCATGGCAAAGGCTGTGAATAGTTATGTACATGTGATTTTTTTTTTTTTTTTTTAACACATTTGTAAAGGATTTTAAACAAACTTCTTTTACATTGTCATTATGGGGTATTGTTTGTAGAATTTTGAGGACAATTTTGAATTTAATCCATTTTGGAATAAGGCTGTAACATAACAAAATGTGGAAAAAGTGAAGCGCTGTGAATATTTTCAGGATGCACAGTTTATACTGTATATCCTTGTACAAGATGTGTGATTTCAAGGTGCAAAAATGCTGATATCTGCTTGAAACATCTACAAATACAGTAATAAACCCTACCGATGTACTGTACTGCTACTACAGCTGGCATCTTGTCGGCAGAAAGTCCAGTGTCCTCTGTCAGGCACAGGGTTTACCTTGCGGCTTATCATACTGCCTGTATGTGTGCACACACTCCATCTAGTGGATATATAGCAGAAGGCAGGTGTCTATAACTAGCAGTCACCAAATACAAATTTGGCTGTGTCATTAATGCCATTTCTGTTATCATATTCTGAGCGACTGTTAATTTGTTCTGACCCTATATTCGCTTCCTGTATCTTGCAACCTACCTGGACTTCAGCCTCTTTCATGTCATGTTAGTCCCATTCTCATGTTTGTTTCGTTCATGTTCTGTCTGATCGAGGAGTCAGACTTTTCACCTGCCTATCACTTTGGTTCTTTGCCTTAGTCTCCTTTTTCCAACAGCAGCTGACATCAGTGTGGAAAAGTCAAGAGTTACCACATGGTAGCATCATTACTTCCACACCTCTAATACAGAATAGGAACTCCTCAGGGAACCTAAGCTATTGCTGGTCATGGAGAAGGTCCACTCTTCCTCATGACACCACCAAACATCATTAGGTTGCTTCTGCTATATGGAATGTTAGAGTCCTGAAATTTACACTCACCGATCACTTCATTAGGTAAACCTGTTCAATTGCTTGGTAACACAAATCGCTAATCAGCCAACCACATGACATTGATGCATTTAAGCATATAGACGTGGTGAGGATGACTTTCTGACATTTAAACCGAGCATCTGAAGACAAAGGGATTTAAATGACTTTGATCGCGGCATGGTCCTTTGTGCCAGACGGGCTGGTCTGAGTGTTTCAAAAACTGCTGATCTACTGTGATTTTCACACACAACCATCTCTAGGGTTTACAGAGAATGGTCCAAAAAAAAGAAAATATCCAGTGAGCAGCAGTTGTGTGGACGAAAATGCCTTGTTGATGTCAGATGTCAAAGGAGAATGGGCAGACTGGTTCCAGATGATAGAAAGGCAACAGTAACTCAAATAACCACTCGTTACAACCAAGGTATGCAGAATACAATCTCTGAATACACAACACATTAAACCTTGAAGAAGATGGGCTACAACAGCAGAAGACCACACCAGGTGCCGCACCTGTCAGCTAAGAATAGGAAACCGAGACTACAATTTGCACAGGATCACCAAAATTGGACAATAGAAGATTGGAAAAATGTTGCCTGGTCTGATGAGTCTCGATTTCAGCTGATTCAGATGGTCAGGTCAGAATTTGGCATAAACAACATGAAAGCATGGATCCATCCTGCCTTGTATCACCGGTTCAGGCTGCTGGTGGTGGTGTAATGGTGTGGGGGATATTTTCTTGGCACACTTCGGGCCCTCTAGTACCAATTGAGCATCTTTTAAACACCACGGCCTACCTGAGTATTGTTGCTGACCATGTCCATCCCTTTATGACTACAGTGTACCCATCTTCTGATGGTTCCTTCCAGCAGGATAATGCACCATGTCACAAAGCTTCAATCATCTCACCACTGGTTTCTTGAACATGACAATGAGATCACTGTACTCCAATGGCCTTCACAGTCACCAGATCACAATCTCATAGAGCACCTTGGGGATGTGGTGGAACTGGAGATTCACATCATGGATGTGCAGCTGACAAATCTGCAGCAACTGCGTGGTGCTATCATGTCACGATGGACCAAAATCTCGGAGGAATGTTTACAACACCTTGTTGAATCTATGCCAGGAAGAATGAAGGCAGAAAAAGGGGGTCCAACCCAGTACTAGCAAGGTGTACCTAATAAAGTGTGTGTGTGTGTGTGTATATATAAAAGTAATTCCTGCTCCCTGACATTACAGAGGTGGCTCTTTTATACCTCTAAAGACTCATTAAAATCTGGAAAATAGCATGGAGAGAATGCTGAAGTCTTGCATACACACTTGTCAGGAGTGCTTTTATCTGCAATGAATAAAGCTGTTTTGACAGTAATTGGTATGACAGTCCTGAGTCTCTGGTTTACTTTATATGGAAATAATAATAAGTATGCAGGGATCAAGGTAAAGTAGGACTTTAAAATGTTTACAAAGATCACAATAAGAAAGCAAAAAAAAAAAAAAATGAGATCTAAAGAAATTACATTACGATGCCTGCACCATATAAGTCTAAAAGTGAAAGTGTCCTTCGCGCTACTAGGAGTAACTAGTAAAAATGACTAGTGACAGGAATCAAATGATAAATATATGTAAACAATATATAATGCAGCAAAACCTAAAAGTGTTTCACAACACACCAAAAAACTAAAAATCTATAAAAGTGATCTTGTGCAAAATAAAGTCACTATAAAACACTATGGATAAAAAATAAAAATGAAAATAATATAAAACAATAAATAATCTATATCTCCTCGTGAAATATGTAAATGAATAGGATGTGCAAAAAATACAAAAAAGTGCACAACAGTGCAAGAAGTGCACAAAAAATGTCCACGATATAAACAAGTGAGATGTGCACTAAAAGATCGGAGGCCCTTTTTGTTTTGTGCTTTCTCCTACACTGAGGCACCATGCCAATGGAATGAATTGGTATAGCTCAGTGGATCATCCTTTCTACTGGAGGAACATTTAGGATTCCATCTGCCGCATATAGAAGTTGAAAGAAGGGCCAATAGACGATAGTGGAGACCTCAGATTTTTTGATGCGATTCACTTCTGCAATTAAGGTGAGAGTTCTGGGAGACTCTAGTTTTAAAAGGCAGTCTATGGATGGTTTATGGACACTAAACCCACCTAACATCACATATATTGGATCCACCATTCTGTGAATCCAGCAGAAGATTATCTTATTCACCTAATATCATTATTTTAAGAACCTTTTGCTTGCATTTACTTTTTAGTGCACATCTCACTTGTTTATATCGTGTACATTTTTTGTGCACTTCTTGCACTGTTGTGCACTTTTTTGTATTTTTTGCACATCTTTTTCATTTACATATTTCACGAGGAGATATAGATTATTTATTGTTTTATTTTATTTTCATTTTTATTTTTTATCCATAGTGTTTTATAGTGACTTTATTTTGCGCAAGATCACTTTTATAGATTTTTTACGCCATATAAGTGCTGCCTCCTTAAACTTTAGGCAGCTGTCAGGAAGATCAAGTGCATGACTGTTCCCAAAGATCTGTGATTGTGGCACAGCGCAGTTTGTGGACCAGTACACAGAATCAGGAACATGCATGCATCTGCGCATGTTTGCTATTGTGCGTGGTTCTGATCTCCTGTTGCTGACCTTAGCTTGTGTTCTGACTGTCCTCTGCCTGGGTTTTCGTACTTCTTTTGCCTCTCTATTATCAACCCTGGCCTGGCTTTTGACCCTGCTTTTGCATTCCAAATTGATACCTCTTCTGCCCAGTTGTTGCTAACTCTGGCTTGCTTTGACTCCTGCATCTGGAAATTCCTGTGCTGCGTCTGCAAGTTCCAGTCCTGCATCCACAGCAATCCAGCAGTATCCAGACTGTCATCCGGTCACCCATAGTGTCAGGACCTACCACAGATACATGTGCCACTCCTCATTCTGCTACAGCCTGCCACCAACCCCAGGGGGTATAGGACAGGAGGTGCAAGGGAAGCCCTCTCATCAGCTCGGCCACTACGAGGCACCTGACAGTACCGCTTCATCTCATGCTTGTGCTGTATGGCATTTAACTCACTTGGTGTAAAAAAAAAAAAAACACACAACTTTCCCCTTTGAGATCTCAGGGGGAGGCTTTTTTTGAATCTTTTTAACAACCCAATTGCAAAAAAGTTGGCACACTGTGTAAAATCTATATAAAGATAGAATTCAATGATTTGCAAATCGCATGAACCCATGTTTTATTCACAATAAAAATGGAAGAGGAATGTTGTCCCATTCTTGCCTGATATAGGGTTCTAACTTCTCAACAGTCCTTCTTTGTCGTATTTTGTGTTTCAAGATGCTCCAAATATTTTCAGTTGGTGAAAGGTCTGGAATGCAGGCAGGCCAGTTAAGCACCTGGACTCTTCAACTACGAAGCCATGCTGTTGTCATAGATACAGTATGAGGTTTAGCATTGTCCTGCTGAAATATGCAAGGCCTCCCCTGAAAAAGACATCTGGATGCCAGCATATGCTGCTCTAAAACCTGAATATATCTTTTAGCATTTATGGTGCCTTTCCAGATGTACAAGCTGTCGATTCCATACACACTAATGCACCCCACATACCATTGGAACTGAGCACTGATAACAAGCCGGAAGGTCCCTCTCCTCTTTAGTCCAGAGGTCGTGCCTCCCATGGTTGCTAAAAAGAATATCAAATTTGAATTTGTCTGACCACAGAACAGTTTTCCACTTTGCAACAGACCATTTTTAATGAGCTTTGGCCGGCAGTGTTTCTGGATCATGTTCAGATATGGCTTCTTGTTTGCATAATAGAGATTTACCTTGCATTTTTGGATGGCACAGCGATTTATGGAAGTATTCCTGAGCCCATGCACTGATCACAGAATCATTCTTGTTTTTAATGCAGAGCCGTCTGAGCGCCCGAAGATCACCAGCATCCAATACTGTGCTTCGGCCTTGATTCTTGCACACAGAGATTTCTCCAGATTCTCTGAATCTTTTAATGATTTTATATTCTATATATGTAATTTTACGTTGAGAAACATTATTCTGAAATTGTTTGACAATTTTTAGACGCAGCTTTTCACAGATTGGTGAACCTATGCCCATCTTTACTTTTGAGACACTCTGACTAGTTCACACTAAATGTGGTACAAAATCACAGTGAATTCCCTGCAAATTTGCACCGCATCAGAATCGCAACCTGTTCATGCCAACTGATTGCGAAGTGTATGTTAAGTTAATGACACCCCGCAATCAGTTTGTAAAACGCAGTGCAACAAACAGAATCGGATCGCATGGGTGTGAACACCCATCGATCCGATTCCGGCGCGGACAAAAAAAGGGCCCTGCACGAGTTTGGTCCGAATGTGATGCAAATTCAGCCATACAGCAATGCAGTGTGAACCGGCCCTTAGATGCTCTTTCTATACCCAGTCATGTTACTGACTTGTTGCCAATTAACCTAATTAGTTGCAAAATGTTCTTCCAGCTCTTTCTTGTTAGTACCACTTACTTTGCCAGCTTTTTGTTGCCTTGTCCCAACTTTTATGAGATGCGTTGCTACCATCCATTTCAAAACGACCTTATTTTGTTCTTAAAATGGTACATTTTCCCATTTTAAACATTTGATGTGTTTACTGTGAAGAAAATATGGGTTTATGAGATTTGCAAATCATTGCATTCTGTTTTTATGAATATTTTTCACAGCGACCCAACTTTTTTGTAAATAGGCTTGTAAACACAGTGTACAGTGCAAGCGTGAGACAGGGCGCATGATGTCATGCGTTGCTTTTCACGCAGGACGCATAGTTTTCAAAATGGTGGCCCTTGAGAACAGAAGTGGCTGAATAGATGCAGCTTGAAAAGGGATACATTAGAAGGCAGCATGGAAACAGCTAAGTGTACTATATGTAATGTTTTATATATTGTTGTCTTTTGCTTGCGAGGGGGTCCTCTTTAAATCTGCCCTTGAGGAATGGTGATATCTGCTGGAGGGTCCATCTCACGTAATCTTAGCTTTTACAGACCACAAGAATCTGGAGTATCTCAGGTCAGCCAAGAGACTGCGGCTTCATCAGACCATATGGGCATTATTTTCTCCAGATTTGTGTTTCACATTGCATTTAATCTGGGTTCAAATAATAGCAAGCCTGGTATTTTGTCTTGCATGTTTCCAGGAATAAAAGAAACATCTTAGCACGATACAATTTTATCTGCCCAAAACTTTTTGCTCCTCCTGACAGATCTGATATCTTGCATCAAGCAAGATTCAGGACAGGATTCGCTTACCCAGGGGATAACGCTACAGGAAAAAGATGGACTCTTCTTTTTTCAAAATAAAGTCTTTGTACCTGAAAACCAACGGCTCCTAAAGTAATATCATGATCACCCCCTGGCTGGGCACTTCAGGATTTAAAGGACTCTTGAATTGGTACAAAGATCCTTTTGATGGCCCAAGCTGAAAAGAGACTGTGAAAATTATGTCAGAGTGTGTGCAGTCTGTGTCTGAAGCAAGAATGTCCTAGGGCCTGCTGTGGCCACTCCTGGTGCCTAAAAGACCATGGGAAATATTTCTTTGGATTTGATGAGTTGCTAGTCTCAGACGGCTATAAAACCAGTTTTGAGATTGTGGATAGACTGGCACACTTTCAAAATGGTACACTTTGTACCCATGGAAGGCAAACCCAAAAAGCACAAAAGAAACAGCTCACACATTTAAGGGTGGTGGTAAGACTTCATTGGTTTCCTGCCAGTATCATGTCTGATGGTGGGGTACAGTTCACATCAAAATTTTGGAGAGAGCTCTACAAGACTTTAGAAATCAAGCTGTGCTTCTCTTCCGCTTGCCTCCTGACTGCTTTAATTCTGATATCCTTTTGCTGACCCCAGTTTGTGTTCTGAAACCCCCTGCCTGCTATTTTCATACTTCTTCTGCCTATCTGATATCAGCACTGGGCTGTTTTCTGACTTTCAAATTGATACCTCTTCTGTCCGGTAGTTGCTGATTCTAGCTCGCTATGACTACGTCTTTGACTCCTACATCTGCGAATTTCTGTGCTCCATCTGCATGACAATATGAGGTGGTATCAAAAAGTTTCGAGACTAGCTCTGTTTACAAGAAAGTACTTTTATTTATGTAGATTTACACACTATCACATCCAAAATAGCCCCCTTGCACAGCAATACAGCGCTCCCAGCATTCCTGACACTTCTGGAATGTGTCCTGGAAGTCTTTTGGAAGCGTGTCAAGCACCTTCTGCAATTCGTTCTGGATTTCCGCAATGGTGTCAAAACAGCGACCTTTGAGCTGGATCTTCATCTTCGGGAAGAGGGCGAAGTCTGCAGGAGCCAAATCTGGCGAGTAGGGTGGGTGCGGAAGCGAAATCATGTTGTTTCTGGCGAGAAACTCATGTTTGTTCTAACTTCCTGTCCATGATGAAAGAGCAGATATGGTAACGCATGTGGTCGGATTAGCACCAGTTGCACAGCTCCCGATGTACACAGGATGATGTCTTTTGGCACACTGACTTATGAAGGTCGGTGCCAGTGTTAATTTCGTCAACGAAAACGTTTTCGTCATTCGTCAGTGGGTTTTTTACAGTGAAGAAAACGAAACTAAAAGTACAGCACATTTTCGTCAACTGATGAAAACTATAACTCTCCTGGGAAAACTCTCTCCTGGGAGTGCAGAGAGGCTGTGTATTGTGGGGGGGCTGTGTATTATGCAGAGGGTGGGGGCTGTGTGCTATGTAAATGTGGGGGGCTGTGTATTGTGCAAAGGGTGGGGGGCTGTGTACTGTGGGGGGCTGTGTATTGTGCAGAGGGTGGGGAGCTGTGTACTGTGGGGGGGCTGTGTACTGTGGGGGGTGTATTGTGCAGAGGGTGGGGGGTTGTGCACTGTGGGGGGCTGTGTATTGTGCAGAGGGTGGGGGGCTGTGTACTGTGCACATTCGATTTTAGTTGACTAAAATGATTTTATTAGACTAAAATTTACTGGAGATTTTAGTCAACTAAAATACGATGACTAAAATGGGACTAAAACTAAAATGGCATTTTAGGCAAAGATTATGACTAAAACTAAAACACTTGCAGAAGACTAAAATGGGACTAAAACTAAAATGCCATTTTAGTCCTAAGACTAAGACTACATCGAAATTTGCTGCCAAAAGTAAAACACTGGTCGGTGCTTCCTGTGACTGTGCATGCAGCCTTGTGCTGCCATCTGTTGGTGTGTTACAAAAATTAGTCTCCCAGCTTTTTGATACCACCTCGTTAATGAAGAAAGATGGAAATTTTTTTTAAAAAAAACGATATTGATATTTTTTTACTTTGTAAAATCAAATGTCTTCTTAAATTTAGACCGAGATTTATTCTGCTACATGTCTTTGGTAAAAAAAAAAAATCCCAATAAATTTATATTAATTGGTTTGTGTAAAAGTTATAGTGTCTACAAACTCTGGTATATAAACTGGAATTTACGCAGCTATAGACGCTATACTTGAGACTGTGATAGTGTGGCAGACAATCTGGGGCAAACAGACCCTCGCTGGGAGGGTCACTAACTGACACAAAAAAATGAATAAAAAACAAGCGCTGATGTGGATAGATATGTGTGATATAAATAAATTGTGCTAAAAAATATATATAAACCAATATAATTGGTGCTATAATAAAATCAGTAAATTAAAGCTGCTATCAATATAGGGTGATCAGATAACCAAACAAATAGTACTAAGTATAAAATCTACATATTTGAATGCTTCTAATAGACCGGGAGTTTGTGAGTGTATCTCTTGTCCCTGTTTTGCTTGTGCACTATCTAGTAAGTTCACTGCACAATGATCTATTTTTTCTTTGCTTGCTTTGCATAAAACCTTTATCCTGAGAGCCGAATCATCAGCAGTATTATGGCTAAAGTGGGATGCAAGAAAAACTAAATATCCTGATACAAACGATCTAACCCAGTGAGTCAATCAAACTAGACTAAGGGAAGGAACTGTTTAATTATTTTTACTTTCCCCCACTACTTATCTCTATCTGGACATTGTACTCAGAGTGTCATTATTATTTTATTTGTATTCACTGTCACATCGCCAATTTGAAGATTTATTTTGGCAATTTTAACACATGTATTAGCAACATAATTATTTATCTATTTTATTCACATGTATGCATTTTTTATTCCTGAATTTAAGCTTAGTCGCAGCAGCATATTGTGCACTATTTATTTAAAGCGCATCAATTTTATACCTAGCACTAACTGACACAGACTTCACTAGTGACACTAATACAGTGATCAGTGATAATATTGTACACCATACTAATGACACTGGATAGGAAGGGGTTAACATCAAGGGAAATTAAAGGGGTTAAAGCGGTAGTAAATCACAGCTGGTTTAAAAAAAAAACATGTGTAAGACAATGGCTTAATGTGCTAGTATGCATCACATTCTGGCACATTATGAAATACTTACCTTACAAGGAAGCCCTCCAGTGCCGTGCTGTCACTGCTGAGAGGGCTGACATCTTCCCCCAGTCTTTATTCTTAGTTTGCGCACTCCAGCTGTGTGATTGGCCGGAGCCGCGATGATGCATGCGTGAGAGCCCTCGGTTCCGGCAATGTATGCTGGACCTTCAGAGCGCATGCGCCGGTGATGTCACTGGCGGCACCCAGGGTGAATATTTCCTAAACAGTGCTAGTTTAGGAGATATACATTTTACCTACAGGTAAGCCTTATTATAGGCTTACCTGTAGGTAAAAATCACAGTGCTGCTTTTACTCAAAGATATGGTTGCTTTCTCTCTCTGAAGTCTGATTTGATTTCAGGGAGAAGAAACAGACAGATTGCTGTCTGTGTACAGAGTTCTGTGTGTTTGTCAAGAACAGAACTTTGTGCTGTGATTGGCAACAACCGATCAGCAAGTTTCAGCCATAAATCATTGGTTGAAATCTGCAGACAAAATCGTGCTGGGTCCAATCACAGCACAGGTCAGCAGGGGGTGTGTCCCAAACCCGGAAGAAATGCCACAAAGTACAGGTACGTCACCTAGCCTGGCTGTGCCATCCATCCGCAGTAAATGTACTGTGGGTGGGCGGCAAGCAGGTAAAGTTTTACCAAAGACAGGTTGTAGTTTAACCACTTGCCGCTCGCCCACCGTCAAAGGACGGCTGGGGGGTGCGGCTCTCGTTCTGGGTGGACGTCATATGACGGCCTCCCAGAACGACCGCTCTCGCACGCCCGCGGCGGGCGCACAGCATGGCAATCGCGGCTGCGACGTGTTGCTAGGACACGGCATGACCCCGATCTCTGTAAAGAGCCACGGCCGCGGCTCTTTAACCATATGATCGGCTGTGTTGAACACAGCCAGTCACATGTAAACACAGAGATGCCGGTAATCATCGCTCCTCGCCTCATAGTGACAGAGTGTGAGGAGAGGAGAGCCAATCAGCGGCATCTCCTCACAGGGGGACATCTAGGCATGTAATCAGTGCCCTGATTACAATTAAGTGTCACCAGTGGAGTGCCCACCACTGCTAGTAATCAGTGCCAACCAGTGCTCACAATTGCCACCAATCTGTGCCCACAATTGCCAGCAATCAGTGTCCACAATTGTCAGCAATCAGTGGCAATTAGTGATGCCAGTCAGTGCTGGCTATCACTGCTGCCCATCAATGCCCATCACTGCTGCCCATCAATGCCACCCATCATTGCCCATCAGTGCCACCTATCCATGCCGCCCATCTGTGCCCACCAGTGCCATCTATCTGTGCCCACCAGTGGCGCCCATCAGTGCCCATCAATTCCCACCAGTGCCACCTATCAGTGCTCATCGGTGCCACATATTAGTGCCACCTATTAGTGCCCATAAGTGCGGCATATTCGTGCCTCCTCATCAGGGCCACCTAATCAGTGTCCATAAATGCCGCCTCATCAGTTCCCATAAGTGCTACCTCATCAGTGCAGCCTGTCAGTGCCCATCAGTGCTGCCTCATCAGCTCCCATCGGTGAAGGAGAAAAATTACTTATTCACAAAATTTACTGACAGAAACTAAGCTTTTTTTTAAAAAAAAAAGTATTCAGACCCCCTTAAATTTTTCAATCTTTGTTATATTGCAGCCATTTGCTAATATTGACAGAAAAACACAGAATTGTTGACAGTTTTGCAGATTTATTAAAAAAGAAAAACTGAAAATATCACATGGTCCTAAGTATTCAGACCCTTTGTTTAGTATTTAGTAGAAGCACCATTTGATCTAATACAGCCATGAGTCTTTTTGGGAAAGATGCAACAAGTTTTTCACACCTGGATTTGGGGATCCTCTGCCATTCCTCCTTGCAGATCCTCTCCAGTTCTGTCAGGTTGGATGGTAAACGTTGGTGGACAGACATTTTTAGGTCTCTCCAGAAATGCTCAATTGGGTTTAAGTCAGGGCTCTGGCTGGGCCATTCAAGAACAGTCACGGAGTTTTTGTGAAGCCAGTTCTTCGTTATTTTAGCTGTGTGCTTAGGGTCATTGTCTTGTTGGAAGGTAAACCTTCGGCCCAGTCTGAGGTCCTGAGCACTCTGGAGAAGGTTTTCGTCCAGGATATCCCTGTACTTGGCCACATTCATCTTTCCCTCAATTGCAACCAGTCGTCCTCTCCCTGCAGCTGAAAAACACAGCTGCCACCACCATGCTTCACTGTTGGGACTGTATTGGACAGGTGATGAGCAGTGCCTGGTTTTCTTCACACATACCGCTTAGAATTAAGGCCAAAAAGTTCTATCTTGGTCTCATCAGAGAATTTTATTTCTCACCATCTTGGAGTCCTTCAGGTGTTTTTTAGCAAACTCCATGCGGGCTTTCATGTGTCTTGCACTTAGGAGAGGATTCCGTCGGGCCACTCTGCCATAAAGCCCCGACTGGTGGAGGGCTGCAGTGATGGTTGACTTTCTAGAACTTTCTCCCATCTCCCGACTGCATCTCTGGAGCTCAGCCACAGTGATCTTTGGGTTCTTCTTTACCTCTCTCACCAAGGCTCTTCTCCCCCGATAGCTCAATTTGGCCAGACGGCCAGCTCTAGGAAGAGCTCTGGTCGTCTCAAACGTCATCCATTTAAGGATTATGGAGGCCACTGTGCTCTTAGGAACCTTAAGTGTAGCAGAATTTTTTTTGTAACCTTGGCCAGATCTGTGCCTTGCCACAATTCTGTCTCTGAGCTCTTCAGGCAGTTCCTTTGACCTTATGATTCTCATTTGCTCTGACATGCACTGTGAGCTGTAAGGTCTTATATAGACAGGTGTGTGGCTTTCCTAATCAAGTCCAATCAGTATAATCAAACACAGCTGGACTCAAATGAAGGTGTAGAACCATCTCAAGGATAATCAGAAGAAATGGACAGCACCTGAGTTAAATATATGAGTGTTACAGCAAAGGGTCTGAATACTTAGGACCATGTGATATTTCAATTTTTCTTTTTTAATAAATGTGCAAAAATGTCAACAATTCTGTGTTTTTCTGTCAATATGGGGTGCTGTGTGTACATTAATGAGGGGAAAAATGAACTTAAATGATTTTAGCAAATGGCTGCAATATAACAAAGAGTAAAAAATTTAAGGGGGTCTGAATACTTTCCGTCCCCACTGTATATATACGCATATATATATATATACACATATACACACACACACACATATACAGTACATTAGAGGCACTATTATGAAAAATATAAAAAAAACTATGCTGTAACACCATGCAGTTAGGCGCGTGTGAAAATGCAGCATGTTTGCAGATGCATGGGGGTGCCTTTACCAATTAATGGCACCACCACACATCTGGTAAATGGCAGTGCGTTTCTCTGCATGTCGTGAAGGCATGCACTTTTGCACATTTTTCTGACACGCAAAGGTCTGAACTATGCCTAATTTTTGATTTTACTGATACAGTAAATGAGGAAAAGGAGTTCTTTTTTCAGATAAAGTATACATACAAACGGACTTTGGTCCCTTTTTATTGTTTTTTTTTGCATTTATATCTGCCAAGCGACCTAGTAAGAAGTTGAAAGAAAAACCTAATTGTGTATCCAAAATCAATCAGTTTCCTATAAAAATTTGGATTAAATTACTATTTTGTTTAATGCTTGCCTATCATACACTTAAACAAACAAAAGCAGTGAAGTGAAAACTTTACTTCAGCCTGTAATTACAGAGAAAATGTGATAGCATAAAGCAAATAGCAACTAAATACATAATTCATTCTCTCTGTGACAGCTGCAGGGTTCCTCAAAACAATGGCAACCATCTGGAAAAAATTTATGTTCAAGCAGAAAATCAAACTAACGTGATTTCAAAATGTAATCACGTTCCTAATCTACAGATCAATCTCCTCCACAAAAAAAATATGAATATGTTAGGATCACCTTGGGCCTTAGCTATGTGCCACCCTGTAGCGGGAACCCTTGGCCTCATCTTCATTGCTCTTCAGGGCTTACTGGTAAGGTATAGTATTTTCAAGCTTATAATAGTGGCAACATTAACCACTTCAGCCCCGAAAGAATTTACCCCCTTCCTGACTGGGCCATTTTTTGAGATACGGCACTGCGTCGCTTTAACTGAAAATTGCGCGGTCATGCGATGTTGTACCCAAACAAAATTTATGTCCTTTTCCCCCCACAAATAGGGCTTTATTTTGGTGGTATTTGATCCCTTCTGCGGTTTTATTTTTTTTGCGCTATAAACAAAAAAAAGCCGACAATTTTGAAAAAAAAAAACACAATATTTTTTACTTTTTGCTATAATAAATATCCCCAAATTAAAAAAACAAAAACAAATTTCTTCCTCAGTTTAGGCCGATATATATTCTTCTACATATTTTTGGTAAAAAAAAAAAAAAAAATCGCAATAAGCGTATATTGATTGGTTTGTGCAAAAGTTATAGCATCTACAAAATAGGGGATTGATTTATGGCATTTTTATTATTTATTTATTTATTTTTACTAGTGATGGCGGCGATCTGCTATTTTTATTGTGACTGCGATTTGCGGCAGACAGATCGGACACTTTTGACACTTTTTTGGGACCGTTGACATTTAAACAGCGATCAGTGCTAAAATTAGCCACTGATTACTGTATAAATGTCACTGGCAGGGAAGGGGTTAACACTAGAGGGCAATCAAGGGATTAAATGTGTTACCTCAGTGTGTTCTAACTGTAGGGGGGATGGGACAGCCTGGGGGAGGAGACCGATCGTTGTTCCTATATACTAGGAACACATGATCTGTCTCCTCTCCCCTGCCAGAATGTGGATTTGTGTGTTTACATGCACACAATCCCATTCTGGCTCTGTCAGGAGCGATTCCAGGTGCCCGGCGGACATCGCGGCCGCTGGGCACGCGCATCGGCTCCTCAGTGACGCGCAGCCGCGTTCGCCCCCTATAGCCCTTAAAGTGCCCGCTGTACAGCTACGGCAATTCGCACAGGGGAGCCATTCTGCCACCATCAAACATTTGACGGCGGGCAGTCAGCACGAGGTTAAAGTATATGCAAATCCAATCATTAAAATTTCATATAGACTTTGTGGTTTTGGGGTGATTACACTCATGTGGTAGGTGCTTTTCCAATGAGTTGCGCCAGTCCAAACTGTATTTTAGGGCGTGGCAGCCTATTTTATTGAACAAAACGGAAAGTTCACATACGCATCAATTGCCCACGCATGGGTTTCCACCATCAACATAAAAATTTAACTGGCTGCCTTGTCAGCAGCACCATTGCTCTTCTTACCAGACCCTCTGCTTGTATTGTACAGCTCTTCTGACTCACTTGGCTCACATAGCCTTTAGTCACAGTGCCCTGCTGTACACCCCACTCCTGGCATTAGGGTAGGGGTTCTCCTGACACCCTGATAGGAGCCCACTTGACTCCTGGGACTGAGACCTGCTGTCTCCTGGCTGGGCTCCTCTTACTTCTGGAACTGAGACCTGCTGTCTCCTGACTGCGGCTCCTCTGACACCTGGGTGAGACCTTCTGTCTTTTGACTTCTGGCTGGGGCTCCTCTGACCCCTGGGTGAAACCACCTGTCTCTTGGCTCCTAGCTGGGGCTCATCTGACCCCCGGGTGAAACCTTCTGTCTCTCAGCTCCTGGCTGGGGCTCCTGTGACACCTGGGTGAGACCTTATGTCTCCCAAACTGGAAGCTGTCTCTAAACTGGGACCCCCGAGCTATCATCAGGCCTGATAATGACCCTGCACACATGTGTACTCACCCAGGGTGCAGGCACCTGGTAAAATCCGGACACGGGATTGAAGGTTCTGTCCCACCCAATACACTCCGGCACCTTCAAGCTCCAAGCCTTGATCCAGAATGATAGAATCCAGAGAAAGCCAAAAACACAGTTTTCTCCACTCCAAACAATCGTCTGGAACTTTGCAATAACCCTTAATGTGAATCTTGTGTCATATTTGCCTACATTTTCGACATGGCAGAGTCTCTCATTGTCACAATTTATTACCATGTTAGGGTAATTTCAGAAGACTTTTTCAATATTTTTAAATCTGCAGCTTTTTTTAAAATAATACTTGGTGATCTTGTCATAAAGATTCTTGTTCAGGCACTGAAATCTGCCCCTGTATACCCATTCTGCTCCTGTGTTGTCACAAGGGCTTCTGATGAAGGCATGGCATGGCATTTCTCAAGGGCGGGTTTCCAGAAGCTGACAACAGCAGACCATGTCTCTGTGTGAGAAGGGTGGATGAAAGGCGCGTGACCAAACGCTTACATCAAAAACACACAGTTTAATCATGTACAATGGAATACAAACATGTAAGAAATATATAAATACACTACGTTTCGTAAGAGTTAGGTTACAAAATATGCACTTAAAAGGTTAAAAGTGAGGCATGCCCATACAAAGGCAAGTATTTAAAATTAAAAAATGTAACAAGTAATTCTGCGCTGCCTAGAAAATAGCAGCTAACACAGCAATTTAGATAAGTGCAATAAAAGTGGGTAACAAAAGTGTAGCGCTTAAATATGAAACAAAATACAACAATGAACTATAAAACCAATGGGAAATAAACCCCAATGGTCTCTAATAAAAAACAAAAATACAAATGCAAATGAACCCAGTAACTGGTAATAAGTGTCCAAAAAAAGTCCAAGTGATCAGAGTATGAAAAAATAATAATGAAACAGTATTGTTAAGGACAAATATATTCTAAATCACATGTAAATGAATCCAAAAACTTTGTGTAGAAATCATAACAGTGAACACGATGTGAACTTGAAGTAGAGAGTGCCACCACCAAACTTAGGGAGTTTGGTGGTGGCACCCTAATTTTAAATACTTGCCTTTGTATGGGCATGTCTCACTTTTAACCTTTTAAGTGCATATTTTGTAACCTAACGAAACGTAGTGTATTCATATATTTCTTACACGTTTGTATTCCATTGTACATGAATAAACTGTGTGTTTTTGATGTAAGCGTTTGATCACGTGCCTTTCATCCACCATTCCCACACAGTCTTTCCCAGACCACCCCTGGTCAGTTTAGGCAGCGGGACACGCATGACAAACTTCTCCAGTTTTTTCACTTTAAACAGCACTACCAATTTACACCCACAACGCCTTCACGAGCGCAGGAGTAATTCTTCTTTTTTGTCTACATTTCGGACCATGTCTCTGTAGTGTACATTAAAATGGCCCCATCATCCCATAACAGGATGTGCCTAAACAAAGACCTTCATGGCATTGTCACCAGGAATAATTTTAATAAGAGTTTAAGATCAAGGCTAAAGCTTACATGCGATTTTAGCATTTGTGTGTACCTCTACATTAATTACTAGCACTGACACTATAACTGGGCATATTCGCTTGTAATATTAGTAGCATATTGCTATCTCAGGGAATGCAACACCATTGGGAATTTTATTACATCTGGAATGTTACAGCAGATGGATGTAATTTGAGTGGTAAGGTATATTCTCAATATTTTATTTCCTGGATAAATAATTCTACAGATGTTTTTAGGAGTTAGAATTAGAAAGAGGTGGTGAAAAAAACTGGTGCCTCCTAGGAATAAGAACTAAAATCAAATAAATGTTGTTATAAAAAAAACAGTGCCAGTGCCATGTTCAAGAGATTTCTTTGACCCCATGAGATTGCTTAGATATCCTGAGCGTAGGTGAACATTGGCGGTCTAAACTTCACCTGAGCACCTGGGTACGTTGAGCTTGCAAGCACAAGTTTGCTTACGTTTTTTCGCATGTAATTGACCCAAAGTTGGTACATTTTTCATAGAAGCTGGTGTGTCGAATAAACCACCATTATCTTTGTGTTTGGGTCACTGGTGGTTATGCATCTCCACGTCACTCTCAATGCAATGCACAGGGTTGCGGCGCTTTACGGCGCTTTACGGTTAAAACAGGATGTGAGGAGGTGGGAAAGGGCTGCCGCTCCTGAGAATGAACCTTTCGACAGTTTTCACAGGAAAAGATTTCCCCAACTTCTCCAGTAAAAACTGCACAACAAAATTTTGGGTTTTCCATCACTTTCTCTCCCAGGAAAATGGTCATCAGGGCACATAGAAAGGGTAAATCCACCCAGTGGAGAAAGAGACAATAAGAACCTGACACAGGGTCTCACTTTTCTTTACTCAAGCCAAAACTAAAAAATGTTGGCTTTAGATATACATTAGTTAAGATTTCGCTAGATGTTGGAGTTTAACATTTAGCATGGAAGCATGGATTGCCCATACATAATGCTGGCTGAGAACAAGTTAACAAACTCAACTATAGTTTTGGAGGTACATTGCAGATTTAGGTACCTAGTCACTAAATTTGTGTGTCTTGGTTAAAGTTAGCTTTATGCAGTCTATATTTGTGTGATTACCACTATGTTCTTACCTGGATTTTCTCAGGCAGAGCTAGCTCTGCAGCACTGGCCTTTGTCACTGAGAGAGATTCTGTTGCTTCTTCTTTTATACGTCTCGCCTGGGATGGCACAGTGCGGCCTGGCTTCTCCTGTGATTTGGTGGCCCTGTTTTGACTGCTGCTGGCTGCAGCCGCTTGGTTTTCTGGCTTCTTCGGATCCTTTTTCTCCTTTGAAACTCTTCTTTTTGGGGGCATCACAAAAATCTAGCATTTGTGAAAAAGAAATAAAGAAAAATGGCTATAAAATAGCATTAAGACTCACATTTTCATTATTATTCTGCGATAGTACCTAAATAAAGCCCTTCAGGGCAACCCATTTAAAATGATTGATTAAATGACTTTGTGGGGTAATTGTCAGGGCTGGCTCAGCCCTTCCTGGCTGGTGGGGATCTGCTCGTCAGTCCCGCCTACTTAAAGATCTCCAGCTCACTTCATTCCTGCCTTCGTCAACTTCACAGAGACTTTCTCCTGCGTTCCTGTTGAAGACTTGCTCGGCTGACGTTCCTTCTGGCTCCTGATCCAGCTTGCTGTACTACTACGTTTATCCCTGGCTCTCTGACATTTGCTTGGCTGACTACCCGATCCGATTACTGAACTCTGGCTTGTTTTAAATACGTTTACTCTGTTTACCTTATTATTATTTTTATTAAACAAGTGTGATTTAACTATACTTCTGTCTCGGCCTGATTCATGGTTCCTGATAGTACCCGTCCTGGGAACACCCGAACCTTGAGGTCCTGTCATGGACAGACCTTAGGTGGTGTTGTGTCGTCCCCAGTTATCCAGAAGGATAAGCCCCTGGTTTCGGTCACCCTTTCTTGGGCTGAGTCATCTATCGAGATACAGGCCTTTAATCGACTCTGGGGCTGCAGGCCTGTTCATTGATGCTGCCTTTGTATCAGAGCACTGGATTCCACTGTAGCTGCGTGACACTCATCTTGCCTTTGAAAGTCTCAAGGCTGCCTTTGTTTCTGCTCCTGTGTTGGCACATCCTGATCCTACTTAGCTTTTATTAATAAACAAGTGTGATTTTACTGTACTTCTGTCTCGGTCTGGTTCATGGTTTCTGACAGTAATTCAGATAATGCTAATAATCAATGCTCCAGAAGAAATCTGTTGGAGCACCAAATGGGGGGCCATCTATTTATTATCACCCATGATTTTGGAAAGAGATGTTTAACAAGCTCATATAGGTGTGCCGGTCAATTATTCATGCAGGCATATGTAGCTACATAGTTAGTCAGGTTGAAAAAAGACACAAGTCCATCTAGTTCAACCATAAAAATATATAAATAGAAAAAAATAATATCAAACAATCCCAAATACCCAATCGTATACCCACAGTTGATCCAGAGGAAGGCAAAAAACCCCAGTAAAGCATGATCCAATTTGCTACAGCAGGGGAAAATATTCCCTCCTGACCCCCAAGAGGCAAAACGGATTTTCCCTGTATCAACTTTACCTAGAAGTGTCAGTACCCAGTTATATTGTGTGAATTTAGGAAAGAATCCAGGCCTTTCTTAAAGCAATCTACTGAGCTGGCCAGAACCACCTCTGGAGGGAGTCTCTCCACATTTTCACAGCTCTCACTGTGAAGAAACCTTTCCGTATTTGGAGATGAAATCTCTTTTCCTCTGGGCATAAAGAGTGCCCCCTTGTCCTCTGTGTTGACCATAAAGTGAATAACTCAACACCAAGTTCACTATATGGACCCCTTATATATTTGTACATGTTGATCATATCCCCCCTTAATCTCCTCTTCTCAAGAGAGAATAAATCCAGTTCCTCTTATCTTTCTTCATAGCTGAGTTCCTCCATGCCTCTTATCAGTTTGATTGCCCTTCTCTGCACTTTCTCCAGTTCCCCGATATCCTTTTTGAGAACTGGTGCCCAAAACTGAGGTCTTACTAATAATTTGTACAGGGGCAAAATGATATTGTTCCCTCTGGAATCCATACCTCTCTTAATGCAAGAAAGGACTTTGCTCGCTTTGGAAACCGCACCTTGGCATTGCATGTTATTATTGAGCTTATGAGCTACCAAAACCCCCAGATCCTTCTCCACTATGGATCCCCCCAGTTGTACTCCCCCTAGTATGTATGATGCATGCATATTCTTAGCCCCCAAGTGCATAGCTTTAGTGTACCAACCTACCCACTTTCTTGGTGATCTGATAAATCCTGCTTGATGTGGATGAGTAGTTCCACATCACACTCTCGGTTGGCTCCATACTCTTTTACAAATAGGAAGCCTGTTCTGCCTCTCCAATCTAAGCATTGAAAATGTGATCTCTGTAATGTACAGTTGTGATGAGATAGCGATAACCCAATCTTAGCTGGATAAACAGACAGAGACTCAATCCAGACGACACCTTGCAGATCTTGTGAAGTTTAATCAATAAACTGTGAGGATCTTACAACAATGAACATCAGTTAGGTCAAAAGATCATAATATGATCCACACTATGAGACATGAGGCTGAGATGCATTACTGGGAAAAATTAACAAGGAGTGGAGCTATCTATACAGAAAAAACTGAGCTAAGGAAAGAGGAGGAGCCAGGGGCAAAGAATACATATAACATTTAAAGGCATATCACAAGCATGTGAAACATGACACTCCTCATCGAAATATATGATTTCTATTATTAACAAACTTTAGTTCAAGTCCAAATATAAGCAAATGAAGATTCTTTTCCAGGAACATCTGCAAAACAAGAGGGAAGGGAAGAACAAAGGAAAACAATGCAAACATTAACATAATACTTGCAGATGCTGGCCTCGAAAGTGCCACAGGCTGTGGCAAGGAAAATCCATCTTCAGAGGGGAAGGCAGCAACATGCACCAATCCTTCTTACCTTCAAGTTGATGACTTGTGAGATTTGTCTTCCTCTTTGGGCAAAAGAAGTACTAGTTCCTTTATAGGACTGAAGTAAAGGTGTGCAGAACTTTCTTTTTTTTACTTTAACTTCTACTTTTCCGTCGTTACTTGGCATAATCTTTGCAATAAGACTCAAAGGCCAATGGTTGCGAGAATCTGTCTCTTTCAAGAGAACTAAGTCTCCCAATTGTAAGTTGGGCTTGCTAGTGGCTCGTACAACAGAGGATCACTTAGAAAAAGCATTCAAAATGGTGAGGACTCAGCCTTACCCTTGCTTTCACAGAGGTGTTGAGTGTTAAGTGTTTCCTTATCAGATTCCGGTTGAACCAGTTAAAAAGTTAGAATTTGTAGAACTTGAGAGGAGTTTATCATTCAAGAGTACTGGTGAAGATAGCCATGATGTGTCCAGAAATTCAGTAGTAAGTACTGCACGACTGCCGCGATCAGCAGGGTTTCGAGGTTAGTGGGAACATAGTGCCATTGTTCAGGCGTACAGAACTTCCTAATGCGATCCACTCTGTTACCGACATACACATAGAACTGTCTAGTTTAATTGTGTATATATCCCAGCACTATTTTGCTGTCTGTATAAAGGTCAAAGGAGTCTATTTCAACATCTGTTTCAAGTTCTAGAAGCTCAGAAATTTCTGCAGTTAACACAGCTGCAGAAAGTTCATGCCTTGGAATAGTAAGTGCAGGTTTTGGTGTGAGCTTGGCCTTGCCCATGATAAATCCTACACCCACTTCACTGATGGGATCCGTAGCTCAAAGATCAGCCACGGCAGCGATGGCTTTGTTGGATGCATCAGAGAAGACATGGATCTCTCTACTGGTGGCATTCTTTAACTATGCTAGGGTGCAAGAGCGTGGTATCTGGAGTTGTTCTAATACTTTTAGAGACTGTTTCCAAGATTCCCATCTTTGTTGTTTCTCCTTGGGTAAGGGGATATCCCAGTCTGAGCTTTCAGAAATAAGTTGTCTCAGCAGTATCTTACGCTGAATGGTGAGAGGTGCTATGAAACCCATCGGATCATAAATGCTGTTCACTGCAGACAAATCTCCTCGCTTTGTGAAGGGCTTGTCACAGACTGATGCTTGAAATGTAAATGTATCTTGCTTAACATTCCAAAGCAATCCAAGACTGCATTGCGTAACAGAAAGGTCAGATCCTAGTTGTAATTTCTTCACACTGATAGCATAGTCATCAGAAGGAAAAGTTCTCATAACTTTGTCGCTGTTGGAGATGACTGTGCGAAGTCTGAGGTTTCCAGTGGCAAGCATGTTCTGGGTTCTAGTGACAAGGTCATTAGCTTCTTCTTCTGTAGGCAGAGATTTGAGTCCATCGTCTACATAGAAATTTCTTTCGACGAACTGTCGTGCATGAGATCCAAATTTTCTCTCACCCTCTTGAGCTGTTTTCCTCAGTCCATAAATTGCTACTGCAGGAGAAGTACTGTTCCCGAAAACACGTTAAAAGGAAAAAATGCGCTGGTACAACAAAAAATACTATTTCCGAAAACATGTACCTTCATCCGGTAGTCTATGACTTCATCATTGACATCATTATTGCGGTACCATCGGAACCTGAGGAAGTTTCAGCAGTCTTCATGGATGATGAAACAGTGGAACATTTGCTGAATGTCAGCCATAACAACAATTGGCTCTTGTCTGAAGCGAAGTAAAACTCCTATAAGATTGTTGTTCAGATTAGGCCCAGTGAGAATAGTGTCATTGAGGGAGACACCTTCATGGCGAGCACGAAGACCACCCTAACCTCATCAGGCTTGCGAGGATGGTAGACACCAAAGCATGGTAGGTACCAACATTCTTCTCCTTCCTTAAGAAGAGGTGCAGGCTCAGCATGATCTCTTTCAAACAACTTCTGCATAAAGTCCACAAAGTGCTTTTTCATCTCAGGCTTCCAGTTCAAACTGCGTTTTAAAGAAACAAACCATGATTATGCATGTTCTCTGTAATTTGGTAGTCTCTTGCTTGGGTATGAAATGGTAGATGTGCTACCCAACTGTTGGAATCATCTTGGTTGAACACGTTACTCATGGTTTTCAAGAATTCTTTGTCTTCCATGATAGCTGCCTACTCATTATCTTTAGAGGTGACCTCGAACACTGTATTGCCGATGTTGTCATCGCAGAAATTAAGAGCTTTCTTATCGTCTTGTATGATAAGCCGTTGTGCACCTTTTCAAAAAGTCTTTCTTTCACATTATATTGATGTGGTCGTTGTGCAGAACAAGTAGTCCGTCCATTTGACCGGATGTGTGTTTTAAAGGAAGAGGCTGAGTAAGACCTTCTGCCTTTGTCTTGACAGACATTGCCTATGATGAACCAGGTTAGATCCAGACACTGAGCATATGGTGCATTGTGTGGACCGTTGATTTGATGACAAACTTTGTGCACCCTTAAGATGTCTCGGCCAAATAACAGCAGGATATCAGCACTTTCGTCAAGGGCTGGTAATTGGTCGGCTATGTCCTTCAAGTGAGAATGGTGAAAGGCAGCTTCAGGAGTAGGGATCTCCTTTTTGTTGCTTGGAATCTGGTTGCACTCAGTGATAGTGGGCAAGGATATTTCCACATTGTCAGAGGAGCAACTACAAGACCAATGGCTCTCCTGCCTAAGACTTCTGTAGTGCCGGCACAAGTGCTTAGGGTATAAAGGTAGAGCATCTCTTGTTATGTTCAACAGTTCAAAAAACTGTACTTGCAAGAGATCTGTTACTCTGATCATCCAGAAGAGTATACAGTCTTATGGCCTTTTCAGGTTTACCCTTGGGGTATACACGATCCAAGCATATATTTGCACAGGATTTGTCACAGAGTCCTTCTCCACAGACTTCTGTACATGTAGAGAACACTGAGGTAGAAGGTGCTGTTTGATCTATGCGCTCCCCGCCTTGCTTTGCCTCAGGAAGATTGTTTGTGAGCGTAGTAGAGTTGTGCAGATATTGATGAAGAGCTTGCACATGGTCATCACTGTCACACTCTATAGATTTGATGATGGATTAACAGTCCTTTGCAAAGTATTCTGTGGAGGCACAGCATTTGTAGCAAACCCTGAATTTCTTCAAAAGTTCCTTACGTTCTCATAGGGTTTTCTTTCTGAAGCTGATACATTTTTTAAGTGGATGTGGTTTGTTACGTATCGGACATTGTGTTCTCAATTTTCTTGTTTTGATGAGTCTTTTCAAGAACTGTAGCAGGCACAGAACATTAGTCCTTTTCACTAACACTGGACCTCTTTGGTCTCTGTGTGTCATACATGTGTTCGTAGGTCTTGGAGGGTAAACTGAGAGGGTTACAGTCACCATAGGAGAAACTTGGGTCATTCTTAGTGTCTGCAATTATTTTGATGAACTCGCAGAAGTAGAAAAAAGAAGGAAAGGGAACTTGATGTTGTTTCTTATACTTTGGTCCAAGTGCTGCCCATTTTTCTTGAATGCCATATGGTAGCTTGAGAATAATAGGGTTGATGCCATAAGAGGTGTCAAGGTAACTGAGACTAGGTAAGTTGATGTCAACCTTAGCAAGTAGAAGCTCTAATAGAACATTGCTGAGTTCTTGAAACTTTAGATTGTCTCTAGAAGAAATCTTTGGAAAGCTTTGCAACCTTTTGAATAAGCCATCCTCATGGACTCTGGGCTGCCAAAGGTACGTTCAAAGTCTGTCCCAAGCAGCATTAAGGCCTGCAGCAGGGTAATGACTATGAACTGCTTTGAGCCTCTTGATGCGGTCAGTAGACTGGGGACCTAGCAGGTCTAATTTCTCTGTGGCACTGATGTCTAGGTCACTCATTGTGGCCTTCAAGGTGGATTTCCAGCCTCTCTAATTTTCAGGCTTGTCATCAAACTTAGTGAGGCCTGTCTTAGTAAGCTCTCTGCGGAGCATGTATTTAGCAAACTGTGACACATCCTTGTTTTCAGACTTTGGGTACATGATTGCAGGTTGAACAGAGTTAGTTGTGATGGCTGGTGCATTGACGTTGAGTGACTTGGGAACATGTGTTGGTGCTAAGGTATTCAATGTTGGAACTGGCTTAAAGTTCATTGACCTGTTGGTTTGTAGCTGTGAAGTACACTGCAAGGAGGTACTTGGTTAGTGCCAAAGTAATGTGTACAGTCTAATATATGCATGCCAGTGTCTGCTGCTTGCTTAGATGCTGCAGTCGGATGTACTGGAAGATATAAACGCAAATTATCTTGAGGTACAGTGTGTCCAGAGAAGAGACTTTGATTGAGTGCTTAGGCTGCTGTGACAGGTAGTTAACATTCTGGAGAGGTGTGTGAAGAATCTGAAGCATAAGATACAACTGAGTGTCTGCAACTGTTGTTTCTTTCGCTTTCACTAGCGGCTTGCTCCAAGACCCTTAACCTTGCCATGGCAGTGGCATGCTCACATTGTTTTCCAAAACTTCCTTCTCTGCTTTCTGGCGTGCAGCTTCATCTTCCATGCAAGTAGCTTCCATGCGTGCAGCTTCAGCTTCCATTTCTGCTTTCTTTTGGGCAAAAGCTGCCTGAATTTTAGAAGCTTCAGTATCTGCACAGGCTTTTATGAGTTGTTGACTGAGTGTAGAAAATCTTGATTTCAGGGATTTGGAAGATCTTGTGGAGCATCTAGTAGATGCAGAGCAATACGATCTGGATTCATGAAGCTGTGTTATTCTCACGTCTGCATTTGTCTTTGTTTGTACCACTAAAATTGTCTCTTGCAAGATTAAGCTTCTCAAATCCCTTTAATTCATCCAATGACCCTTGAGTGTTGCACCGCTTTAAGAGATCAGTATATTTAACACACAGTCTTTGATAACTCTCATAAGCAACATTAAATAGCTTGATACCGCCCTCTAGTTGTAATGGCTCATGAGATTGTTGGGAGAGAGCAGACATGCATTTAACAGTATTAGACAATAGGTCACTGATATTAGACAGCAGTTCTTCCTTGTCACTTTTAATATTCTCTTGCACCTTCCAGGTTGGTTTTGTTAAGCGTTTTTCTCTTTTATTTGAGTCAGGGTTTAATTCCTGATCTGGAAGGAGTTCTAATTCTGGTTATGTATTAATCTCCACTGACTGAATATTACTTTGCTCATACATCGTGAGAGCGTTAAAGTGACTGTAAAAGCTCGTTTTTTTTTAAATAACAAACTTGTTATACTTACCTCCTCTGTGCAGTTGCACAGAGCAGCCCGGATCCTCCTCTTCTCGGGTCCCTCTTTGCTGTTCCTGGCTTCTCCCCCTATCGAGTGACCCTCAGCCAGCAGCCTGCTACAGGGATCAGCCGAGCCGAGGCAGAGATCCGTGTATCCATTCAGACACAGAGCCCAGACTTGGCCCCACCCCCTCTCTCCCCTGATTGGCTGACTGACTTTGATTGACAGCCACGGGAGCCAATGGCACAGCTGCTGTGACTTAGCCAATCGGGGGGAGTCTCTGGGACAGCTAAGACACTCGTGGACATCGCTGGAGAGAGAAGGGGCTCAGGTAAGTAATTAGGGGTTGCTGGGGACACTGCTACACACAAGATTGTTTATCTTAATGCGTAGAATGCATTAAGATTAAAAACCTTCTGCCTTTACAACTCCTTTAATACCAAAGTCCTTCCAGCAGTAAATGTATCAATTTGCTGTGCCTGAGCTCAGGTTTCCTAGGCTACAGTTGCAGAAAGGTTTACTTTGACTTTCTTATAAGATTTCATAGACAAAAAGCCATGTGCTACTGCATACAGAGGCAGTGTATAAACTATTTGTATAGCACAGTTGTATGAACATTCACAGCAATAATATTGTCCTTTGGCTGATGAGTGCTATGCTGGGACTTGCTTGCAGACACATACAGGCTTTTGTAGTAATGGCTGCATTGTCTGTTAGCTGCCATTTTCCAGTGTCCATATAACATCTCACCGTGTATCCAGAGCTAGCAAGGATCCTATGAAAGACATTTCACTGATCTTTTTAAACGATCTTTTGACTGTTCTGCCTCTACATATGTAGCTGTAGTGTACCAACCTACTCACTTTCTTGGTGATTTGATAAATCCTGCTTGATGTAGATGAGTAGTTCCACCTCACACCCTTGGTTGGCTCCATACTCTCTTTTACAAATAGGAAGCCTGTTCTGCCTTTCCAATCTAAGCATTGAAAGTGTGATCTCTGTAACTTACAGTTGTGATGAGCAGGGGCGGACTGATAATTCATGGGGCCCCCGGGCAATAGGAGATTATGGGGCCCCCAGGCAATCAGAGAATATGGGGCCACACAGTATACACACACACACACACACAGTATACAATCACACAGTATACACATACATGTACACACAGTATACACAGACAGATGTAAAAAAAACACAGATTTATACATACTGTCCCTGGTTTTACTGAGGCTGGCAACCCTGATGGGGACCCCTAGTGGCCCAGGGCCCTCGGGCAGTGCCCGAGTGGCTCAATGGTCAGTCAGCCCCTGGTGATGAGATAGCAATAACCCAATCTTAGCAGGATAAACAGACAGTGACTCAATCCAGATAACACCTGGCAGATCTTGTGAAGTTTAATCCATAAACTGTGAGGATCTTACAACAATGAACATCGGATAGGTCAAAACATCATAATGTGATCCACTCCATGAGACATGAGGCTGAGATGCATTACTGGGTAAATGATCAAAGAGTGGAGCTATCTATACAGAATAAAACTGAGCTAAGAGAGAGGAGGAGCCAGGGGCAGAGAATATGTATACATTTAAAGGCATATCACAAGCATGTGAAACATGACAAAGCCTCATGTACAGTATATTGTGTATGTATAGCCAAAACATTTTTTTCAATTTTAGATTAGAGTAATAAGGAGTTAAAACCCTTGTCAGTTTATTTTTTGTAATCCTTCCCAAAAGGTTTTGCCTATATATACCCTTTAGAATAAATTTGAGAAAACTTTCTGAATTTTGCAAAAAAAATAAATTTTATCTATATTCAGGTACTTATTATAGCGCCGTCAATTTACACAGTGCTTTACATATACATTGTACATTTACATCAGTCCCTACCCTCATGTAGCTTAAAATCTAAGGTCCCTAACTAACATTCATACATACACATACTAGAGCCAAATTAGATGATCCAAATAACCTACCAGCATGTCTTTGGGGTTTGGGAGGAAACTGGAGTACCCGGAGGAAACCCACGCAGGCACAGGGAGAACATGCACACTCCAGGCAGGTAGTGTTGTGGTTGAGATTCAAAGCAGCGACCCTTTTGCTGCTAGGCGAAAGTGCTAACCAGAGCATCAGTAGCTCACTGATGACTACCATTTGTCTAGAATTGACCATTAATTTGAAAACAGCAGTGATTTAAATCTAAAATGTGCTATTCTATTAGATTGTAAGCTCTCAGGAGCAGGGCCCTCCTAACCCTCTGATATTTGAGTTGCATTGTAACTGTAATGTCCCCTTTTATAATATAAACTGCTGTGCAAACTGTTGGCGCTATATAAATCCTATACACAGTACATGTAGCGCCACCCCTGCAGGAGCTGCTGGCATTTGGGCCTATTTCCCTCATTCACAGCACACACAGCATTTTCTGCATTCTTCCACTGGCTTAATAAACAGTCTAGGTTTGGGTTTGTTTTGGTTTTGTGTTTTTAGTGGGAAACAAGGAACTTGAATGGGGAGCATGGGATACCCCAAACTGTAAAAACTGTAGAACTTGAGGTGCTATGTTTTTGGCTGCTCTGTACAAGTTGTAAGCTGTATTGCACAACTAATGCCCCGTACACACGGTCGGACTTTGTTCGGACATTCCGACAACAAAATCCTAGGATTTTTTCCGACGGATGTTGGCTCAAACTTGTCTTGCATACACACGGTCACACAAAGTTGTCGGAAAATCCGATCGTTCTAAACGCGGTGACGTAAAACACGTACGTCGGGACTATAAACGGGGCAGTGGCCAATAGCTTTCATCTCTTTATTTATTCTGAGCATGCGTGGCACTTTGTCCGTCGGATTTGTGTACACACGATCGGTATTTCCGACAACGGATTTTGTTGTCGGAAAATTTTATATCCTGCTCTCAAACTTTGTGTGTCGGAAAATCCGATGGAAAATGTCCGATGGAGCCCACACACGGTCGGAATTTCCGACAACACGCTCCAATCGGACATTTTCCATCGGAAAATCCGACCGTGTGTACGGGGCATTAGGCTGCAATGCACTTTATACTGGTTAATAGTAGTAGTAGTAGAAGCAGTACAACACCTGGGTGTATTGCACTGCTCCTGGCTGTACTAAGCACTGTCTCCGAAAATGGCACACTTCTTGTTGTCTTGCACAACTCCTGGCTGCACCCAGTACTGACTTGTATGAATCACCGCACAGTTACTTCTCAAATGAGTAGCTAGAACACATACTTACTCAGTCCCAGAAAATGGAGCTCCTGATATCTTGGCTCTTTATCTACATGCTGACCCAGGCTCTCTCTCTCTCTCTGGTAGGGTCCGCAGCTAGGCCTAGCTGGGACCTTAATGGCTGTACCAGACTCCTAAGAATTTTCTCCTTCTTCTCTCTGTCCCAAGGGCAGGGCCCCCAGCATAGGGGTCTTCTCTTAATGGCTGGACCCTGGAACTCTCCTCCCTGGCTGCCAGGCCTCAGAATATTTATAGACTCCCAAGCCACCTACTGGACAACCCAAACCCTCAGGGATTGGCTAGGGATCCACAAACATTCAGGCTGCTGGTTCTGGCCTCCCTCCCACTATACTTCTAGAAACATCCAGAAGACAGGGGCAAGTAGCAGAACAGCAGTCTACGAGACACTGAACAGCCCAAAACAATCAACCCCCTGCTCCTCTGCCTACAGAAGAGATTAATACATTTACCTAGCGGCCTACTGTAATTAGGAGGATGCTAAATCATAATAATTACAATAATACATTTCTTACAATATAAGCCATGGGCATGCTGTCAGATGAAGCAAATAGCAAATTTAAATATACAGCTTTTTAGCAGAGCTCGTCTCAGGTTTGTGTTGTTGTGTATTTCAGCTGTAAGCTATGGGCACTCTCACAAGAACAAGAAAAGCACCCCAATCATTTGTGCATGGGATGAACAAGAAACTTAGGCTTGTAAAATGCTCCTGGAATCTTTCACTGTGATTTTATATTGTATTTCTATAGCTGAACTAGACATAATTAAAACCCCAGTTAATGGCAGTGCCCCAGGTTCTTTGAAATCTTAGAAAATACTAGCTGCATGGTGCATTGAGAGCCCATGAAGCTATTTAGTATATGAATACCCTGATGAATTAATCAGAAGTCCCATTTTCACATTAAAAATTCAAACAAACATAAATATCTCATGATCCACGTGCCTCCTTTTTTTCCCATTTCATTTTCAGGGGTATATAAAGATACTGTACATCAAAGGATAAGAGAAAAGTCAAGCAGTTTGGGTCTAATGACAAAAACTACTCATATGCTGGGCAAAACCAGGCAGCTTTGTTGTCAGAGTTTAGGCAATGCTTTCTTAGCTATTATAATTCTTATTATAAACATAAATTGCATAATCAGAAGTAGATACATCAATGAGTTACTCAATAAACAATTAGCAAATGTAGCACTAACCCCCTGCAAGGGCTGCTCATTTATTTCCCAACTAGTACACCAGCTGCCAGGCAAACAGCACCATTCATAATCGCAAAAAATGCCGGCAACTCGATTGCTTCTTCTTAAATCTTTATTGAGCACTAACAGCAGCGCAACATCTAAAACGCTTTTAGTGCTCAATAAAGATTTAAGAAGAAGCAATCGAGTTGCTGGCATTTTTTGCTATTTTAATGTTTATGGGGCACAACAAGCCTGAGCACCGTTATTCAGCTCATCATTCTACAATCATGCGGTAGAGCTTGGATGAGTTTTTTTCTACATAAACAGCAACATTCACTTTTCTGGCTCAGAAAACAGTGTAGGCATATAGGGGATGTCTTTCCTGTAAATTTATTGCAGCAATCAGTAGAAAAGAGGGATGGGGTACAGGATACTTCACATCACAGTCCCCACCAGCAGCCCACTTCACATCACAGTCCCCACCAGCAGCCCACTTCACATTACAGTCCCCACCAGCAGCCCACTTCACATTACAGTCCCCACCAGCAGCCCACTTCACATTACAGTCCCCACCAGCAGCCCACTTCACATTACAGTCCCCACCAGCAGCCCACTTCACATCACAGTCCCCACCAGCAGCCCACTTCACATCACAGTCCCCACCAGCAGCCCACTTCACATTACAGTTCCCCACCAGCAGCCCACTTCACATTACAGTCCCCACCAGCAGCCCACTTCACATTACAGTCCCCACCAGCAGCCCACTTCACATCACAGTCCCCACCAGCAGCCCACTTCACATCACAGTCCCCACCAGCAGCCCACTTCACATCACAGTCCCCACCAGCAGCCCACTTCACATTACAGTCCCCACCAGCAGCCCACTTCACATTACAGTCCCCACCAGCAGCCCACTTCGCATTACAGTCCCCACCAGCAACCCACTTCACATTACAGTCCCCAACAGCAGCCCACTTCGCATTACAGTCCCCACCAGCAGCCCACTTCACATCACAGTCCCCACCAGCAGCTACCTTCACATCACAGTCCCCACCAGCAGCCCACTTCACATCACAGTCCCCACCAGCAGCCCACTTCACATCAGAGTCCCCACCAGCAGCTCCCTTTACATCACAGTCCCCACCAGCAGCCCACTTCACATCACAGTCCCCACCAGCAGCTCCCTATACATCACAGTCCCCACTAGCAGCCCACTTCACATCACAGTCCCCACCAGCAGCCCACTTCACATCACAGTCCCCACTAGCAGCCCACTTCACATCACAGTCCCCACCAGCAGCCCACTTCACATCACAGTCCCCACCAGCAGCCCACTTCACATCACAGTCCCCACCAGCAGCTCACTTCACATCACAGTCCCCACCAGCAGCCCACTTCACATCACAGTCCCCACCAGCAGCCCAATTCACATCACAGTCCCCAGAGAGCCCCCATCAGCAGCCCTTCACAGCAGTGTCCTCCCTCTCCTCCCCCTCCCACATGTACTCACCATTTTGAAGGCAGCTTCTCATTCCTCTCTCCAGTCATGTGATAACAAGTGATAGGGGGGAGAGGAAGGAAAGTCTACCGTTGGTCTATCTCCCCCTGCAGGCTGGAGGGAGCATAACGCCTAATGCTCTCTCCAGCATATGACGGAAATTGCGATCACACGCTGTCAGAGAGGAGCGGCTCCAGGACCGCACCTGACTGGCCCACTGAGCCATTGGCCCACCGGGAATCTCCCAGGAGTCCAGATGGCCAGTACATGCCTGGCCTCCACCCTTTCCCCACACTGAACCACATCCAATGGTGGGTGGATCTTAAATGGGCAATAAATACCAGGAGTAAGTTATGTGTGGAGTTCAAGGATGCACTATGTCGAGAGTGCAGGGTTGAGGAGTGCACAGAGTACAGAGTGAAAGGTTTAGAGGTATGCTATGCACAGTGTGCAGGGTCTAGCTCTCTTTTACAGGCTGTCTCACTTCCATCCCTACTTGGCTCTGACCTCTGCACCACTCTCCCCCTACCTCTGCACACATCTTGCTCCACAGCCCTCACCCCCCCCCCAAAAAAAAGTTTCCTTGAATCTCACCTACCCAGCCCTGCTCTAGTACCTCCCAGCAGTGTAGGCAGCTCTGCCTCTCTCTCTCACTTTCAGGGACACCATTGGTCAGCATCTGTGCACCCAGGCACAGATGGGGATAACAGTGCAGTTTACCACGTGAATCCCCCATCCCACACTGCACCTGCATCTCTCTTGTCCCCATGAGTGCAGGGCAGGCGGAGATCAGTGAGAGCCGCTAAGAGGAAAGCTGTCCTTGTAATCAGAGAAGTCTTATGTGCTTACAAGTGACAGGGTGCAGAGGATGGAGGAACTCCCATTTCATTTTCTGGCTTAAAAAAGCCAGAAAATGGCCTGGCGGGACAGAATCAGCCCGCTGGCCTTGTTTGACACGTGTTCTAGAAGCAGCCTTTGTTGGAAGCAGAGGGGTTAGCCAGTTAATCTGAGACTCTTTATGAGCAGTCCCAGTCCTTGCAGCAACTTCTGGCATTCAACCCCCCAAGCCACATGCACGCTTGGAGTCTTAAAGTGTAATGCCGCGCACACATGAGCGGAATTTCCGTCGGAAAAATCTTGGATGGTTTTTCGGATGGAATTCCGCTCAAGCCTGTCTTGCATACACACGGTCACATTCAATTCCGACAGTCAAGAACGTGGTGACGTACAACACGTATGACGGGACTAGAAAACGGAAGTTCAATAGCCAGTGTGCCACCCTTTGGGCCCCTTCTGCTAATCTCGTGTTAGTAGAAGTTTGTTGAGAGACGATTTTCAGACTCGTGCTTTTCAGTCCGTTACTGCTCTTCAGTTTGTGCTTGTGGGTTCGTATCTGTTTTTCAGTGCGTTCTTGTGCGTTCTTGTCCGCTCGTTTCGGATTTTCAACTCGCTCTTCACAGGCCTGTCTGTTCTTCAGTGCGTTTTGTTAGTTCGTTCTGACCAGCCGACCGTTTTGAAGCCATGTTGCAGGTACGTACTCATCGTAGAGTTCGTGCTATGCGGGGGCTTGGTGTTGGGGTTCTTGCTTTGACCCAAGCCCAGTCCATGAACAGGGTGGGGATGAGTTCATGGATCAAGAATTGGTTGCTCCAGCATGACCAATTCTCTTATATGCCTTTGCTGCGTGAGATCCAGGAGAATAACCCTGATGATTTCAGGAAATTTCTCCGGATGACGGACCCCCTTTTTCACCGTCTGTTGGTTTTGCTGTCCCCTTATATTACAAAGCAGGACACCTGCGTGCGGCAAGCCATCACTCCGGAGCAGAGGCTAGTCACCACGTTGCGGTACTTGGCAACGGGAAGAAGTCTACAGGACCTCAAGTTCTCTACAGGCATCTCCCCCCAGGCTCTGGGGATCATTATTCCAGAGACCTGTTCTGCCATCATACAGGTCCTGCAGAAGGACTATATTAGGGTAAGTTTTTTCCTTTAACATCACATTCTATGTATGTATGCTAATGTTTTGTATTTTTTCCATCATTCCCTAATTACCATGATTGTAATATGCTGTGAATGTCACCTTTGTGCCCATGCATGCTGTAAGCTTTTAATGCTCCTTGTTTGTCCTTCATGCATATTTGCCTTCACTAACCTCTCCAGCATGCTATCCTGGGCCCATATACACCTAGCCTAGTCACTTAACAAAGTATTTTGTCAGCTCCATTGTAGTGCTTTACCCTAAACACCCCCTAAAATGTTATTGTTGTCCTTAAATTCAGGCAGAGTGTCAGAGGCTTTTTTTTGTGGTCCAAAACTCATTTATAACCCCCCCCCCCTAAAATGTTTCCAATGGGCCATCAAAAGAGGTGAGGAATCTGATAAGTGGACCTTATATTTTTGTCTTTAAATACTCCTTTAAAAAAATGTTATACTGATAATGGCCAAGAATGTTTGTGTCTAATCTGCTTGCAATGTTATGTGCAAAAGTACTAATTTTTTCTTTCTTTTTTGACTCCACAGTTTCCTTCAACGCCACAGGAATGGCAGACTGTGGCTTCCCAATTTGCTCTGTGTTGGGACTTTCCTAAATGTGGAGGGGCAATCGATGGGAAACATGTCCACATCGTCACACCACCCCACTAGGGGTCATACTATTTTAATCATAAGGGTTTCAATAGTACTGTGTTGATGGCGGTGGTGTCGGCGACATACGAGTTTCTCTATGTGGATGTGGGGAAGAATGGCCGGATGTCGGATGGTGGAGTCTTTGCCCAGACCGAATTCTACTGACGTCTCCAGAGTGGTGGCTTGGGATTGCCACCTGCCGAAAAGAACGTTGAAGGACTCCCATTTGTTTTTATCGCTGATGAAGCATTTGGTCTGGGTGATCACCTGATGAGGCCATTTCCCCAGAGGACCCTCACCCCGGAGAAGAGGGTTTTTAATTACCAGCTGGCCAGAGCCAGAGGAGTCGTGGAGAATGCCTTTGGGATAATGGCCAGCCGGTTCTGCCTACTTCTTAAGGCAATAAATATGGCGGAGTACAAACTGAACCACATAGTTCTATCATGCTGCATACTTCACAACTTTTTAAAGAAAATACAATGATGGCCCTGGAAGCTGGCCGTCCTGGCTTGCCCCCCCAAAGCACCCGTGAAGTGCATCAAAAATATGTAGATTATTTTGCTGGTAGGGGGGCCATTGCTATGCTAGCAAATTTGTAAATATTTTCGATATTAAAATAAAATTTTATCTGATAAAATCTTCATTTTGATTTACTGCTTGTGTTTCTTTTAGCTGTCTCCTAGGTTCTCCTAGTGCACTTGTAGTGCCAAGTGGTTTTTCCATTATTAAATAACACCCATTGTCACTGTAAACACCAACTTAATACAAAAACTGGTATTGAGCATTGAAAGAAGAAGTCACACATTGTTGAGTATAAAACCTTTTACTCCGTGCACATTCATATGTGCGTTGTAAAACTTATTTTTTTTTTTATAAAAAGACATCTTGTTGTTATAAAGTTTTACCTTGAAAATATTTTTAAAGTACATAAACAGGCATGTTTCAAAACATAATAAAAAAAATGTAGCGCATAATAAATATGTGTATAATCAAAGTACAAAGAATATTCCCCAATTGTGCTTCAATCTCAAAAAGTATTGGTGAATCATCAGCCAAATAACATGTGATAAACATAAAGTCAATAAATAAGTGAATAAGTGAGAGATGTAATGTCCCACTGCATGGAAATATGGATGTAATCCAGAGGGAGATGGTATTCCAACAGTTAGCAGAAGGTTAACTCCGCAGAGAAAGGACACATCAACCAGATGAAGAAATCATGGAAAGGATGGTGTGTAGAAAACTCTTACCAGATCCTGTGGATTCCCTTGTCAGCAACAATCGGATGAGCAGTGTGCCGCCAAGGGCATAAGGAGGGATGTCCTGACACTCAAACCATCTAAGCTGGACTCTGCGTGGATCTCCGGGGGCCGCCAGGTAGGTCCTCACAGTGGGTAACCAGGATACGGATCAGAAAGGCAAAGACATCACTCGTGAAGCTGGAGTAAGCACTTGCTCTCATTCAGATGGTATGTGGAAAGAAAAAATAAGCCTCCACATGGTGCAGATAAAAAAGGGGGTGTTATTTACTTCTAAAAAAAACCTTTTACAATGAAAGCGTGATCACAATAAGATAAAAGGACAAGTGGGCAACATGGAGGATGATAAATTATCCCGACGCGTTTCGACCTAGGGGTCTTCTAATGGGGCATAAACCATCCACTCCAGGTTGCCTATGTTTATAAATAAAATATCTAATAAGGACCAATAACAATGGATGGAAATCAAACCCTTTTATTGGGTGAATATAGTCACCTGATTATACTATGGATAGCACAACAAGGAAGTGATTGCCTAATCTCATTGGACCTGTATAGTCAGCTGGTCCCACACTAAATGGCAGAGGTATGATAGAGCCAATCACAGAAGGCCATAGGGTTAATTGATGGACCTAACGGCCAATAGTAGGTTAGCTGAGAAGTGGAACATCCTGTTCAGAATCACCACTGCTGACACTAGGAAATGGCTTCTAACAGCCAAAATGCCAGGGGCCAATCCAAACAGAGGTGCTATGTAACAGGTGGATCAGGCGGCCAATCGGGAGGCCGGCTGAAAGTCCCGCTCAGACGGCCGCCGATCCACAAACTGAGGGAAATGACGTTACGCCTGGAAGCGCGCCAGGCGTCCATCTCCCATTACCTGACCCGCAAAGGAAACCTCGCAGGGCCATGGAGAGATGAAATCCCGCAATGTGCGGAATACACTCTCCATGGTTACACTGCGCATGCGGACCTGAAATAAACATTTAAGTCACATGATAAGAAGAATGTATCTTGGTGAGAGAGATAACCTGAAGGCACTAAATAACAGAAAAAGCACCACAGTCCTTGTGATAAATTCAAAAGATAAACATTAAATCAACATTAAAATTATAAAAAAGAAAATTATAATTGTAAGTTCCTTAATGGATAAACACCTAGGACTGAAATATAGGAAATGTAAAAATTATTATGGAAAAATAATCCAAAATACACTACCGTTCAAAAGTTTGGGGTCACATTGAAATGTCCTTATTTTTGAAGGAAAAGCACTGTACTTTTAAATGAAGCTAACTTTAAACTAGTCCTAACTTTAAACAAATATACTCTATACATTGCTAATGTGGTAAATGACTATTCTAACTGCAAATGTCTAGTTTTTGGTGCAATATCTACATAGGTGTATAGAGGCCCATTTCCAGCAACTATCACTCCAGTGTTCTAATGGTACAATGTGTTTGCTCATTGGCTCAGAAGGCTAATTGATGATTAGCAAACCCTTGTGCAATCATGTTCACACATCTAAAAACAGTCTAGCTCCTTCCAGAAGCTACAAAACTGACCTTCCTGTGAGCAGATTGAGTTTCTGGAGCATCACATTTGTGGGGTCAATTAAACGCTCAAAATGGCCAGAAAAAGAGAACTTTCATCTGAAACTCGACAGTCTATTCTTGTTCTTAGAAATGAAGGCTATTCCATGCGAGAAATTGCAAAGAAATTGAAGATTTCCTACAACGGTGTGTACTACTCCCTTCAGAGGACAGCACAAACAGGCTCTAACCAGAGTAGAAAAAGAAGTGGGAGGCCGCGTTGCACAACTAAGCAAGAAGATAAGCACATTAGAGTCTCTAGTTTGAGAAACAGACGCCTCACAGGTCCCCAACTGGCATCTTCATTAAATAGTACCCGCAAAACACCAGTGTCAACATCTACAGTGAAGAGGCGGCTGCGGGATTTTGGGCTTCAGGGCAGAGTGGCAAAGAAAAAGCCATATCTGAGACTGGCCAATAAAAGAAAAAGATTAAGATGGGCAAAAGAACACAGACATTGGACAGAGGAAGACTGGAAAAAAGTGTTGTGGACGGATGAATCCAAGTTTGAGGTGTTTGGATCACAAAGAAGAACGTTTGTGAGACACAGAACAAATGAAAAGATGCTGGAAGAATGCCTGACGCCATCTGTTAAGCATGGTGGAGGTAATGTGATGGTCTGGGGTTGCTTTGGTGCTGGTAAGGTGGGAGCTTTGTACAGGGTAAAAGGGATTCTGAATAAGGAAGGCTATCACTCCATTTTGCAACGCCATGCCATACCCAGTGGACAGCGCTTGATTGGAGCCAATTTCATCCTACAACAGGACAATGACCCTAAACACACCTCCAAATTGTGCAAGAACTATTTACAGCAGAAGCAGGCAGCTGGTATTCTATCGGTAATGGAGTGGCCAGCACAGTCACCAGATCTGAACCCCATTGAGCTGTTGTGGGAGCAGCTTGACCGTATGGTACGCCAGAAGTGCCCATCCAACCAATCCAACTTGTGGGAGCTGCTTCTAGAAGCGTGGGGTGCAATTTCTCCAGCTTACCTCAATAAATTAACAGCTAGAATGCCAAAGGTGTGCAATGCTGTAATTGCTGCAAAAGGAGGATTCTTTGATGAAAGCAAAGTTTGATGTAAAAACAATGTTATTTCAAATACAAATCATTATTTCCAACCTTGTCAATGTCTTGACTCTATTTTCTATTCATTTCACAACGTATGGTGGTGAATAAGTGTGACTTTTCATGGAAAACACAAAATTGTTTGGGTGACCCCAAACTTTTGAACGGTAGTGTATATATAGATGTATATATATCTCTCAGCTGTAACAAACCCTTATGTAAGGGCTAATTACAAAAGAAGGGAAAAAAGGAAAAAGATGAAAAATGAATAATAAATAAATATTCAAGATTGATTAATGAAAGAGTTGAGGTCCCACTCCACGTTCAACCCGAACGGGAAGTAGGACCTCAACTCATACATCCAGTATGTCTCGAGGCGCGAAACGCCACTTGTAGTGCCAAGTGGTTTTTCCATTATTAAATAACACCCATTGTCACTGTAAACACCAACTTAATACAAAAACTGGTATTGAGCAATGAAAGAAGAAGCCACACATTGTTGAGTATAAAACCTTTTACTCCGTGCACATTCACATGTGCGTTGTAAAACTTTTTTTTTTATAAAAAGACATCTTGTTGTTATAGTTTTACCTTGAAAATATTTTTAAAGTACATAAACAGGCATGTTTCAAAACATAACATACACAACTCAGGAACTTACAAAGTTCAACATTGAAAAACTGAAGGTTTGTGTCAAAAATGTGTTGATATTGCCTTCATCAGATGGGGTGATGTCACCCCTGTAAAAGCCAAATTTTGAAGATGCACACAAGCTGGGAGTCAAACTGGGGATTTCCCTCCTGATCCCATGCCTAATGTCAACATGTGCTATCTCCCATCATGGGGGATCAATGGACGTGTTTTGGGGGTGCAACCACTTCCTCTCACCTACTTGAGTTACGAGGAAGGGGTTGCACCCACAAAACGCGTACATTGATATCCCCTGATGGCAAATAGCACATGTTGACACACTGTGCACATCTTCAAAATTTGGCTTTTAAAATGCGTAAAAAATTTGAAAAAATGGTCCCCAAAAATAGAAAATGGTGTAATTTTGTTGTTATTTAGATTCTTCCTAGTACATCAATCATATTCTTCAGTTTTTGTTCTATGTCATTTGTTTTTTGCTTGATGATGTCTAAATTCTGATTACAAAACATTATGTCTTGGATTAGCCTTTTCTGCACTGTCACTCGTGAAATGAGGAGATTGTTCTTCCACAACATGCACATCACCTAAAAGAAAAAATACACACCATGTATTATAAATATGCAGGCATGCATCTATTACATGAATCTGTGGTCTCAGACACTCACCTATTGTGGTGACAATTTCAACCACCTCTCCTTCCTCCACATCCTCTGGTTGTGGTGTCCTCTGTTCCCCTTCTTCAGGAGGTGGGGGGTTTCTGGTGTCCTCACACGTCCGGAGTCTTTTCTCCCCTAAGAGAATGAAACAAAAGGTATACTTAGCACACCAATATTTGAGAAATAGGAATATGAAACATTGCTTGGTAGTGGGGTACAATTTTCTGTTTTGGCAGAGTTCCAAGCTGAAGACATGATTTTTTTCCTTACCAAAGCTGGAATACTTTTTTTGGACAAGTTTCACACATGGAGACACCCCAAGTATCCACTGGAGTACCTGTGTGGGACACCCTAAAAAGTTTGTTCTTGTGTCCCACACTAGTGCTCCTGAGTCTAGATGTGTAAACAGCTGCTGAGTGTCCTCTCCTTACGTTACATTGAATAAAGTTTGCACTTCTTTCTAGTTTCAAACACATCTAGAAAACAATGTCCTAAACTTCTTTTAATACAAATTAGCATGACCAAATGTAGTTAACCCTGTATCTGCCCAAAACATATTTAGTTGGCAAACCGACGATGTTTCCTACGACGATTACTGTGTCCATGAACATGAAAGTTACCATTTTAAACTGTACAACAGTAAAGAAAAGCACATGGAGCAGCATGCAAGTATTAATAATAATAGGAACACACGACAAGTACTTACTTTTTAGAAGCACTTTCTTGATCCTTCTGTACTGATCCTGCTCCCTCAATTTCAGGTCTGACCAGCGTTTCCTCAATTGCTCTTTGGATCGTCGTACCCCAAATATCCTGTGCAAATTCTTCACAACTTTAGTCATGATCTTGGCCTTTCTCACATTTGGGTTTAGGTACGGTCCATGCTTCCCATCATAGTCGGCCCTCTTCAAGATGTCCACCATCTCCACCATCTCTACAAAGGCCATATTTGAGGCCTTAAATCTCCTGCGGGATCGGGACGTTTTGGGCTCCGGGCTTTCCTCCTCGTTACTGCTATTATGCACCTGTTGTGTCTCCGCCATGTTCCGCTCCCACTGCGATGAAAGAGAAGGGGCGGGGAATATTCTAGAAAAAATGTCAGGGGCGGGCGACGCGGGCGAAGTTTCACGCATGCGCAGTGTATATAAAGCTAACATGCGTGTGTCGTGCGTACGATCTGTGAGTGGAGGAAGTGCCGAATGTGAGAACGAAGGTAACATTTTAACTTGGGACATCAGTGGTCTATACTGATTAGAGATTGAGGCCTATATTGGGATACGATTAGGAGAGTTGAGCCTGATATTAGTGTTTTTGTTTTGTGTTTTGTCTTACAGCAAATATGAAACAATTCAAAGACCCTGAATTCATGGGCCAGTTCATAGACAGATACAGGGATATGAGAAATTTGTGGGAGGTTAAAAACCCCTTATATCGAAATAAACCAGCTAGGAAGGCATCGCTGGGGAAAATGCTGCAATTTGTGAAGACGCAGGTCCCCGACGCAGACATCAAGTTTGTGGTTAAGAAAATTGGTAGCTTGAGAAGCACGTATAGGAAGGAGTTTAATAAGGTCCAGGCTTCCAGGACCTTATCAGGAGCAGCAGCAAAGGATGTGTATGTACCCAGTCTGTGGCACTACAACAGGATGCGGATTCTGGAAGACCAGATTGAAGCCAGGGAATCACTTTCTACACTTCCTTCCACCCTTCCCTCAACCCCAGCTGAGGCTTCCGAGGACCCAGCTGGGCCTTCCATCCTGAAAGAGGTTGAGGAGCTGAGCTGGAGCCAGGTATAGTATCTTTGAACATATTTATTGTCCAAAAATGAATGTTGTTAATTAGATGTTATTATTTATAACAAATGAATGATTGAACAAAAAGTGTTTGACATATCAATAGACAGTGGGGCCAAAAATGATTGGGACAAGAATGAAAAATGCTGGGCTCAGAATGATAGTCTTTTCTATTTATTAACATTCAATTATTATTATTATTATACAGGATTTATATAGCGCCAACAGTTTACGCAGCGCTTTACAACATTAGGGAGGACAGTACAAGTACAATACAATTCAATACAGGAGGAATCAGAGGGCCCTGCTCGTTAGAGCTTACAATCTAGGAGGGATGGTCAAGTTATACAAAAGGGTAATAGCTGTGGGGGATGAGCTAATGGAGAAAATAGTGCAGTTGTTAGATGGAGGTTGGATAGGCTTCTCTGAAGAGGAAAGTTTTCAGGGATCGCCTAAAAGTGGATACATTTGGAGACAGTCTGACAGATTGGGGTAGGGAATTCCAGAGGATGGGCGAGGCTCGGGAGAAGTCCTGGAGGCAGATATGGGAGGAGGTGATGAGGGAGCTAGAGAGCAGGAGGTCCTGGGAGGAACGGAGAGGGCGATTAGGTTGGTATTTTGAGACTAGGCTAGTGATGTAGCTGGGGGTAGAGTTGTGGATGGCTTTGTAACTTATTGTTAGTATTTTGAATTGAATTCGTTGGGCGAGTGGCAGCCAATGGAGGGATTGGCAGAGAGAGGTAGCAGACACTGAGTGGTTTGTAAGGTGGATGAGTCTGGCAGCAGCATTCATGATGAACTGAAGGGGGGATAGTCTTTTTAAAGGTAAGTCAATGAGGAGGGAGTTACAGTAGTCAAGGTGAGAGATAACCAGGGAGTGAATCAGGAGCTTTGTGGTTTCATTGGTTAGAAAGGGACGTCGTTTAGAGATGTTGCGGAGGCAATTTGCAACAGTCATGAGCTGAAAATTGTGTGTGATTGATGAACCAAAAATTAAAACTATGTCCCTCTTTTATACACAGGAAGACCTCAGCCAGGACGAGGCTCTGGAATGTGGCAGACAGGAGGAGGCGGGGGTAAGTGTCAGCCAGGAGGAGGCGGAGGTAAGTGTCAGCCAGGAGGTGGCCAGGCCCAGTAGCCTCACCCAATCCCAGGTGCCATCCCTCCGCCTTACAACAAAAAGGGCCAGGAAGGGGAGTAACGTGGAGGAGGCAGCACTGGGCCTCATTAAGAACGCTAATGCGGCCCTGAAAACACCCCCCGACACTGAAGAGGCCTATGACTACTATGTAGTTGCAAAATTACAGCAAATAGAGGAGGGCCAACGCCTCATGTGTGAGAATATTATTTTTCAGGCCCTTCAGAAGGGGTTGAGGGGCCAAATTAGTGAGAACATGCACTTATGTGCGCTCGCCTATCCTCCTCCTCGTCCTCCTCTTGCCACAAGTCCAACTCCAGAGCCACAGCCTCCAAGGAAGGCTGCAGGGAAGGCTGCAGGAAAGTGTGGAGGGAAGGCTGCAAGGAAGACATGAAAGTGATGGTTCAGCCTGGTCTGACAGAAGACGCAGGCTGTTGTAGTACCACAGCCTGGGGACATATATGTCATCTGCTGCTGTTCCTGATCTCTGGGAGTTCTGGACCAGATTGTGCTTTCTATTATATGGACTTCTCAGACTACCAATTTTTATTCACAAAAAGTTGATGTGTGCCCTGGGGTACAAAGGCTTCGCAAATTCAAGCAGTTTCTCCAGCGTTGCCTTCCTCTTTATTTTGTTATGAGCCAGAATAAATTGAGATTTTTTTAATATGAAAATACTTGCCTATGTGTTTTTCTTCAAAAAGGACAGTTTGTTTGTGAGTAGGCAGGTACATTTCGAAAATACAATGTCAAATTAACAAGGGACAACAACCAACCTCCTTGAGCTTTAAAAATACAAGATAATAATGTTGTTGTGGAAACTTGACACACACAAAAAAAAAATTATGGAGCTCACTAGAAAATAATTTAAAAATAATAAAAAAACGGAAGATCTTGATTAAAAAAAAAAAAAGATGACTATAAAAAATAATTCGAAACATTATTATTGAGATCTGGATTTAAAAACAATAAAGATTATTCAGGAGATCACGAGAAATAATAAAATAAATAATTTTGTCAGAACTCTGTGTGAATATCAGCAGCGAAACAAATTCATTCTTCTAGCATTATAAAGAACAAAAGAATACACTGCATTAAAAGATCCAAAAATTTACAGCGTGACGAATGTGCTATCTCCATTACGAACGCTAGTTTTACCAGACCGAGCGCTTCCGTCTCGTACTTGAATCTGAGCATGTGTGATTTTTTGCGCATCCGAATTGCATACAGACGATCGCATTTTCGACTAGGAACTTTTTCTGACCGAAAAATAGAGAACATGCTCTCAATCTTTTGCTGGCTGGAATTCCGCAGCAAAAGTCCGATGGAGCATACACACGGTCGCATTTTCCGACCAAAAGCTCTCATCAGAGTTTTGCTGGCGGCATTTCCGATCGTGTGTACGTGGCATTAGTGAACCTCCCTATCGTTTTCAGCCAAGGAAGCTGCCATCTTTGCCTCTGTTTAATCTACAATGGCCATGATGCTTCACGTGTGATCAGTTAAGACACCAGCCATTGGATGGCTTGACAGTTTGGTTGAGAGCACAACCAATGGTAGTGTTACATTTCCGGCATGTGTGAAACTGTTTTATGGATGGGTTTACTTCTGCTTTAAGCAAGGGTACTACACTCACAATATCCAAGGACAACTGTCGACCACCAGCTTCCATGCAACATTCTTCTATGATAAAAGGTTCCCTCTTTAGGTCAGCTTTCATGATGCCCTGCAGCAATTATCTTACAATTCGGATTCCTGCAGGCTATAAGCCAAACATCAGCTCTGTAGTACATGGGCTGCATTCCAGGGGCAGCAGCCCCAGGACAAGAACACTCTGAGCAAGCCTCCCAAACATTTATCTTCTCTCTCAGCCACCTTATGGGTGTCCCTCCCAGGGATTGAGTAAGAACAGATAACGTTTCATAACTTCAGTGGCTGGCTCTCCCACTCTTCTTCCAGAGGCAGGTGGGAGTACATCAACAAATTTAAAAAAAATACGTTTATATACATATAACCCCAAAATAGCCTTCTCCCCAATATACAGATGGGTGAAAAAGCTTAGCAAACAATTAACTTATTTTGTGGGGGATTTTTTCATGACTGGCTAATAAATATAATCTGAGCTTCCTATACTATTATTAGCAAAGGCAGCTTTATTTAAAGTGGATGTAAACCCGATTCATGAAATTCGAGTTGGGCACATATATCTGCAGTGTTTTGTTATCTCTCTTCAAAGCACTATGTCCCGTAGCTGTCTCCAGCCCATATATGTGAGGGTTTACATCCACTTTAATAAATAACATACAATGCATTATATATTATAAATTCTATTTAGGAGTGGGTTTGACCTGCCCTGTCTCATAAAAAGAAAGAAAAAACTTGCTGAACTACAAATGACCCAAGCAAAAGAGATTTAGGTCTCCAAGTCATTGTATTGTAATAAAGAATGGCCAAAATACTGTCAAAATCAATGTCCTGATGAATACCATAAATCAGATCAGCAGCTAAGAAGAAGCTGGAGATAACTGGGACACTCCAAAAGAAACTCAATATAAGTTAAACCTTTAATTTAATAAATATTTAGCAAGGTACCATAGAATGTGTATCCTTAACCACTTCAGCCCTGGAAGGATTTGCCTCCTTAATGACCAGGCCATTTTTTGCGACACAGCACTGCGTCGCTTTAACTAACAATTGCGCGGTTGTGCGATGTTGTAACCAAACAAAATGTATGTCCTTTTTTCCAACAAATAAAGCTTTCTTTTGGTGGTATTTGATCACCTCTGCGGTTTTTATTTTTTGTGTTATAAACAAAAAAAGAGCGACAATTTTGAAAAAAAACAAAAAAACAATATTTTGAACTTTTTGCTACAATAAATATATAAAAAAAAAAATTCTTCATCAGTTTAAGCTAATATGTATTCTTCTACACATTTTTGGTAAAAAAAAAAAAATCACAATAAGCATATATTGATTGGTTTGCACAAAAGTTATAGCGTCTACAAAATAGGAAATATACTGTATTTATGCCATTTTTATTTTTTTACTAGTAATGGCAGTGATCAGCGTTTTCTTTTAGCAGCACTGCGAATTTGCGGCGGACAGATCGGACACTTTTTTGGGACCTTTATACAGCAATCAGAGCTAAAAAAAGACACTGATTTCTGTATAAATCACACTGGCAGGGAAGGGGTTAACACTAAGGGGCGATCAAGGGGTAAAAGGGGTTGTAAACCCTCATGGTTTTTCACCTTAATGCCACCGGTGGAGGCTCTTTACCGCATGATCAGCCGTGTCCAATCACGGCTGATCACGATGTCAATAGGAAAATCCGTCGATCGACTTTTCCTCACTCGCGTCTGACAGGGGGGGGGGGGGGTCTGCGCTGATTGTTTGCCGGATGCCCGCATTAGATCACCAGGGAAGCTGCTAGGACCACCAGGGAAGCCGGCAACATGTGGATGGCCAGGTATGTACCCCATGGCCATCCACATGTTCCCAATGTGCCCAGTCTGTGCCCAATCTGTGCTAATCAGTACCCACAAATGGGCACTGACTGGCACTATTATAAATCAGTGATGCCCAGCAATGCCACCCATCAATGTCATCAGTGCCACCAATCAGTGCCAACAGTGCCACCCATCAGTGTCCATCTGTGCCACCTATCAGTGCCCATCCGTGCCCACCTATCAGTGCCCATCCATGCCACTTATCAGTGCCACCCATAAGAACCTATCAGTGCCGCATACCAGTGCCACCTATCAGTGCCCATCAGTGCCACCTATCAGTGTCCATCAGTGCTGCCTATCAGTGCCCATCATCAGTGCCTGTCGGTGCCACCTCATCAGTGCCACCTCATTGGTGCCACCTCATCAGTGCCCGTCAGTGCAGCCATATCAGTGCCCGTCATTGAAGAAGAAAACGTACTTACTTACAAAAAATTTTAACAGAAAAGAAAAACTTGTTTTTTTTTCAAAATCTTCGGTCTTTTTTTATATGTTGCGCAAAAAATAAAAACCACAGAGGTGATCAAATACCACCAAAAGAAAGCTCTATTTGTGGGAACAAAATGATAAAAAATTTGTTTGGGTACAGTGTTGTATGACCGCGCAATTGTCATTCAAATTGCAACAGCGCTGAAAGCTGAAATTTGCCTGGGCAGGAAGGTGCCTAAGTGCCTGGTATTAAAGTGGATAGACAACACATAAACATACATTAATTAAAATTAAGGCCTTCCTATTCCTTCTGTATTGAACTGTATTGTAATTGTACTGTCACCTTTTTTATTGTAAAGCGCTGCGTAAACAGTTGGCGCTATAAAAATCCTGTATTATTATTATCATTATTATAATAATAATAATATTTTATCTCTGCTATATGATACTTTTGTGGACACTCAGGAGCTGGGGGACAATGCCGCATGAGTTCAGGCAATCATCCCCGGTCAAAGGAAGTAAAGCTATTTAAAAGGGCAAAACTAAATATTTAACCGATTCAGCCCCGGAAGATTTTACCCCCTTGGTGTCGTGCGCAGTTTTATTCAGAGCCGATTCTCCACGGGGGTTCAGCTCTCTGGTTCTACCTGTCACAGTTTAGCCTACAAAATTTTTACCTCTTTCATGCAAAGATTCTGCTAGACCTGTGATTCCATTCACATGTGGTGTTTGGCTTTTGTGTTCACTTATGGGCATCGCCTGCTATACTATGGGTTTATATTCCTTTCCCTTTCTATTACTTCCTGGCCCGCCTCCCAGTGTGCTTTCCTATATAAGACATACTCAATGCAGCCCGTGTTGCCTGAGCAACTTCCCAGTTTCTCTGAGCTCCTGGTTTGCCTTGCATTACTTGTATTCTGTGTCTGACTTCCTAAATACCGTCTACTGTCTACAGTGTTTGCTTGACTGCCCCCCGCCCTGACCTCGGCTCATTTGCCGATCCTCTTCTGTCTCCTGCCATCTGTACTCTACACACAGAGTGGTCTCTGTATCATTAGCTGGGCATACCTGGGGGCCGTGACTTGGTTCTAGCTTGCTGCAACTCTATCTCCACCATCAGGAACCCTGGTGAGGGAGCAGACTGGGGCTTAGACTCTGCACCCTGGGGAACCCCGAGTTGACATTCCACAAGGGCTCACTACCACGGAAACCTGACAACACCATCTTGGATTCAGGAGCTGGCTGTGATTTCCTGAAAAAACAAAAGGCAGCTCCCTATTTTGCCTGCGTGAAACACGGCAGTGCTGTGGGACCAGTCCTGTAGCCTCCTGGGATATGTTACGTGTTCCAAGAGTTTGGAGGGGGGGGGCAGACTAGGTGCCAGGCCAAGCTGACATAATTCTTGACCTAGACAAAGGTACTCTCCTCCAGGAAAAAAGAAGATTGTTAAAGGCGGGGACCAAGACCTCAGGATAAGCGTTACGTTCACTTTTAAATGAAGGGTCGCTTTAAAGCTGAACTCTGGGCAATTATTTTTTCTCTGTGAAATGGGGCTGTGCCCGCACTGCATGGGTTTAACTTAGTTTTTGTCTAGGGGATTGGAGAGCAGAGATATAGTAACCTAATTCTCTGATCCTCCCAACACAACACATTCCTTCAGAGTCCAGTGCCGTGAACGGCGGCTTCCCTGCGCATGTGCGGCAGTGACCTCATCGCGGCTCCGGCCACTCACACAGCCGGCGTCCATGAACCCAGAAGGAAGACCGGGTGATGATGGAAGCACCTTCAGCGGTGACAGCATGTCGCTGGAAGGCTTTTGTTTGCAGGTAAGTTTCACATAATGTGCTAGTATGCGATGTATACTAGCACATCATGGCATTGCCTTGCAGGATTTTATAAAAACAAAAAAACTGTGGTTTACTATCCTTTTAACCCATGCAGATGGGCACAGCCCCACTGCATGGGAAACTTTTTTTTTTGCCCAGAGTTAGGCTTTAAGAAATACTGTATTGGGAGGTGTCATGACGTAGGACGTCTGACGGGAGGGGAGGAGAAGGAGGTGTGCTGGCCGGCCAGCGTGAGCGGCCTCGTGTCTAAAACGGACTAGCGGGACGGCAGACGGGAGGAAGGGAGAGAGCCCTGAGCGCCACTTGCAGCCTCACGGGATTACCGGCCTGGACGAACATCCAGGAGCTTATGAGTGCCTCACGCAGTCCCGGGAATAGCACCGCTGACTGCCTCTAGCGGAGAGACAGCCCTGATTGTCTGACCCGCTCCCTCCCGGTCCCCGTCCTCGCCCCCCTTCCTCCCCCGCTCTCCACCCTGGCTTCTGTCGGAGCAAACTACGTGCCTGGGTCCAAGCATCCTCTGCTGGATGACACTCAGCGGTGACAGCGGAATAACACACACTCAACCACTACCTGGTAACCGGACAGACGAGTCTCCTGTCAGCTCGGGTTAGGGGAAAAGGAGCGGTTCCTTGAGTTCTGCCTGTGTAGGTAAGAGTTGAACAGAGGTCCCGCTGCAAAAGGGATGAAGATCGTCTGAAGGTATGGAAAAATTAAACAATGTTTTCCCTGGGAAATAGAGAAAGAATACCCTTCTGAACTTTGTTTTACGAGTTCCTTGGACGATACAACTGTATTACACTTACTTCACAGTCTTTTTACATCTGTAATCATAAAAACAGCAATACTGACAGCATAGTTTATCTGGTCAGGACCCTATGGTGAATATTACTATGACATATTAAGTGTTAATAACCTCAAAGTATTCATTCTTGGGTCAAAATCTCCTGCTCAGGCAGCACAGGTAAACCGGGAAACGCTACAGGAAACCTACACGATCACCTGCTTCCTTCCTCTTTGTTTTTCTTTCCTTATTTCTACATACCAGTGTATAGGTCTACTAATAACCTCTTGGGTACGGAAAATAAATAATGAGTAAAGCGGCGACTAAGACAGGGAAGGGGGGAGTACCCAAGACCCCAAAAGACAACATTACAGGTGGCACCTCCACTGGGAGTACAATCAAGCAGTATATGACCCGGGGAGGCAGCCCGGGGAATCCCCACCCCGAGACCCAAAAGTCAATCACGACAGATAAAAAGATGGGGGGGCTGGAAAAGATGTACAGACACCCGACCACTCAAGAGAGGAATCCTCAGCCAAAAATACCCTAGAAACAACTCGATTGGAGGAAAGTAGACAGGATACACAATTCCCCTCAAAATCTAGATCCTAGAAATGTTTAAATCGCTCGAAACGGCAATTAAATTGGAAATAAATGTGCTAAGGACAGACTTGGGGGGTATCCTAACCAGAGTGGAGAAAACGGAACACACAATAGATAAACAAGATCGGGACCTCACTGATATAAAAGAGCAACTTAAAATCATACATCAAAATCAAATAAAAATCTGTTACAGACTAGAAGACAAAGAAAACAGAAATCGCAGGCAAAACCTTAGAATCAGAGGGGTCCCCGAGATGAGGGGTGAAGATTTAAGAAAGATCATGGTAGATATCTTTGGCCCTATCTTGGAATTAGGAGGAGGAGAATTCCCCAAAATTGAGCGGATCCATCAGATAGGAAGGCGAGACACCAGTCGGACGGAAAGAAGCCGGGACATAATAGTGAGGTTCAGATACTTTGAAGATAAGGACAACCTATGGGTAAAACTGAGAGGAAGAACCCCGCTTCAATATGAGGAAGCTAGGATACTAGTATTTGCTGATCTAGCTAAAGATACCCTGGTCAGAAGACGCCATCTGAAGCCCCTTCTAGATCTAATGAAAAAACAGAATATTAAATACACATGGGGGTTCCCGGCCTGTCTGTTGGGAAGTAAAGAAGGCAGAACAGCAAAACTCAGATTCCCAGGTGACCTAGAAAAATTCTGTGGAAAGCTGGACATTCAGATCCCTTTGCTACCGGACTGGGTCAATGAACAGTGGGTAGATTTAGGAATGGGATACATATAAAATGTCTTAGAGTCGGGGGTGGTGGGGGCGGGTGGAGGGGGGGGAGGGAGATAGGGTGGGATGAAATATGGTAAAGTAAACAGAACTGTTGGGAGTTAGTCCGCTCACCGGGTCACCGAGCCAAGGATGGCTCGCTGGGCAGCACACCGAGAGCTTCACCCTCAGAGGTGGTGACCAAGAGAGGATCTCATTATGGGTATTCCTCATTGGTCTATGGGTCCATTAAGGACCACTGGGGGAGAGGGGGCGGGAGGGAGGGAGAATAATGGGGGGGGAATAAGGGGGGAGGGGGGGGCTAAGGAAAGGGGTTAGCAAATCGGTAAAAAATAAGATGGGGAATCTCTCGAAGGTCAAAGGAAAGAGGTGGTATCCGCCAGCACCGAATGATAGCTAGGCCCACATTAAAATTCATAACGTATAATGTCAGAGGTCTAAATATGAAAAAAAAACGCAGAAATATTTTTAATGAGCTTAAAATATTAGGCCCTGATGTGGTTTTCCTCCAGGAGACGCATATCTCACAACATTCTAAGTTAAGGCTCTTTTCCAGCGACTTCCCGCTCTGGTATCAAGGAGACACCATCTCGAGTAGAACTCGAGGGGTGGCCATAGGGTTTGCAAAAACAACAAGATTTGTGCTGGAGGATAGAATGGTTGATCCGGAAGGCAGATTCCTTATCCTTAGAGGTAGATTAAACGAAAGGGAGTATACCCTAGCTAATATCTATGCACCAAATAAAAACCCAATGAAATACTTTGTCCATACTTTAGAGAAAATAATGCAATTCAGGAAAGGACACCTAATTTTGATGGGGGACCTTAACTTCTGTATGGACCCAAGAATGGACAGTACGACCCGTGCACAGGAAACGAATAATGGTCAATTAAATTATCTTTACACCAGTTGGTGGATATTTGGAGGGTGAGGCACCCTAGTAGGCGCGATTATACGTATTATTCTACCGTCCACGGCTCGTACTCCCGTATAGATGTGGGGCTTATAGATCATAGGGAAATAGATGAGGTGGTGGACATCAAGATAGGCAATGTAACCTTTTCAGATCATGCCCCTATGGTCATGGAAATGACAATAGGTGGGGATGCAGGGTCCCGGGGTCAATGGTGTATCAACGAGGAATTGATACGGGATGAGGAAGGTTACGCAGTAGTCCGAAAGGAACTGGAGAATTATTTTGCAGTGAATGATAACGGAGAAGTTTCAGGGTCCACACTATGGGAGGCACACAAAGCCTATATTAGAGGGGTCTTAATTAAGATGGGAGCCAGGAGGAAAAGAGAAAAACGAGAGGGCATTCAAAATCTAACAGGGGAGGTAGATAAGTTGGAGCAGGAACATAAAAAACAATCGGGCCCGTTATCCCGCGAGGTGTATCGACAGTTGACAATTAAAAGGACAGAGTTAAAAAAGGCACTGGAGTTAGAATCAAAAATAATATATGGTAGGATGGTAAGAGACCAATACTGTTGGGGAAATAAACCTAGCAAGGTACTCGCAAAAATAGTAAAAAAAAAGAAAGCTAGAAATTTCATTGAGAAGATTCAGACTAAAAACGGTCACTTGGAATACTCATCTAGAAAGATAGCCGAAACCTTTAAGGAATATTATCAAGACCTGTATTCAGTTAAAACGCACGACCCCCAATCTAAAAATAGGAGAGAGGTTAACAATAACTATTTGAAGAAAGTTAGACTACCTACAATACCAGATTCAGCGAGGGACCTTCTGGAGGAGCCAATTACGGAGGATGAAATTAGAAAAGCTTTAACAGGCGGGGCTCCGGGGAAAAGTCTGGGCCCGGATGGGCTTACACTGTTCTATTACAAAAAATTTAAAGAAATATTAATCCCAAGGCTTTGCCATTATATGAATGGATTAGGAGACAGCTATGAGATGAGCAGAGACGCCCTTCAGGCATCCATCACAATTATTCTGAAGGAAGGAAAGGAGAAAACACTTTGTTCCAGCTATAGTCCAATCTCCCTACTCAATACCGATACAAAACTGTATGCGAAGGTCTTGGCAGAGAGATTAAAGGAATTTATGAACGTTTTGGTTAATCCGGACCAGGTGGGGTTTGTCCCTAAAAGAGAAGGGAGGGACAATGGAGTCAAAACGCTTCTCTTGCTGCAAAAGCTGAGGGAGGGTGGACCCCCAGGGTTACTGCTGTAGATTGATGCCGAAAAGGCCTTCGACAGAGTAGACTGGGGGTTCATGTTTCAGACTCTGGAGGCTATGGGAATAGGACCCAAAATGATTCAGCGGATAAAGACATTGTACCATCATCCCATGGCCTCAATAAAAGTCAATGGGTTAGTGTCCCAGTCCTTTGAGATGAGAAATGGCAAGAGGCAGGGATGCCCTCTGTCGCCGTTGCTCTTTGTCCTGTCCCTGGAGCCACTCTTAGCAACGATACATAGAGACCCTGATATAAAAGGTATTAAGGTGGGGGAAGACGAGCACAAAATCGCAGCATTTGCTGACGATGTGCTATTATACATAACGGATCCAGCGGCCTCCTTAAGTAAATTAGACGAAGTTCTGAGGAAATATGGAGACCTGTCCAACTTCCAAATAAATTCAGCAAAATCTGAAATATTAAATATTAATTTGAAAAAGGCAGAGGTAGAAAATGTGAAGAGGGTTTCGGGCTTTGGGTGGACCAAGCAGCTTAAGTACTTGGGAATCAAATTAACAAACTCAATAGAAAAGATTTATAACACAAACTACATCCCCCTACTGGACGACATCAGACTAGAATGTAAGAGACTCGCTAGCAAACCACTCTCATGGATAGGCCGAATAAATGTCTTGAAAATGACCCTCCTCCCTAGGATAACTTACCACTTCCAGATGATCCCGGTTCCACTGCCCCAGTTTTATCTAACAAAATTAAATAAGATAATGATGAACTTTATCTGGAAAAATAAAAGAGCAAGAGTCTCCTTCCAGACATTAAAACAAAGTAAAGAAAACGGGGGTCTGGCTGTACCAGACATATGAAATTACTACAAGGCCATAGTCTTGTCAAGACTAGTAGAATGGGTTAAAAAAAATAACGAAAAACGGTGGGTGAAAATAGAAAGTACACTTAGTAAAGTACACTTAGGAAATATTATTTGGAATCCTCCACACTGTAGAATTTTAGCTAAAAATCTTCACGTAATTACACAGAAGGTATTTAAAGTTTGGGATGGGGTTTATAAGAAAGTGATAGGGGAATACAATTCACCACTACTGACACTTAAAGATAACGAATACTTTGCACCAGGCACTGAAAAAGTAGGAGGAAAAGAGTTATTTTGGGGGATAACACAGGTTAGAGAAATAATTAAAGAAGGGAAAATAATAACACTTCAACAGCTTAGACAAGATAGGAAGCCACGGGAGATAGATGAATGGCGATATCTACAACTGAAACATTTCGTGAGCAAATTGCCACAACCCATTAGATCCGGGGAGGACTTGACAGAGATGGAAAAGCTATGCGATTCAGAAAATCCAAGAAATACAATCTCGAAGTTATATAAAATTCTGATGAGGGCGGAAAAGATGGAGATACCGCCATTCATAGAGAAATGGGAGAGTGATTTGGGCACAAAGAAAGATAAAAACACAATTTGTAAAATATTAAGTAGGACCTTTAATTTAACACTCGATACACGGTCTGCAGAAATGAATTATAAATGTATAAGTAGAAGTTATATAACCCCCGAGATCTTAAGTAAATATCAGAGTGGTACATCAGCACTTTGTTGGAGAGGTTGCCAAGGTGTAGGAACAATGGGTCACATTTGGTGGAGTTGCCCTAAAATAAAAACTTTCTGGAAGAAGACTCTTGCGTTAATAAAGACTATCACTGATATAGAGGTGGCGGAGGATCCATGGGTGGTGTTGTTCCATGGGGGGGAAGGGGATACAAAAAAATACAAGCAGACATTGGTACCCTTTATTTTAAACGCCGCTAAGAGATTAATACCGAAGGGATGGCAGAGGAAGGAAAGCCCTGAGACATGGGAGTGGTTTGATGCGGTAGAGGAAACACACAATAACGAGGTGCTGGCAAATAATACAGACGAAGTAGGTAGCGGGACTCTGGAGGTCTGGGAACGTTGGAAACAATTTAAAAAAACCTGGAGATATGTGAAAGAATTGAAGGCCCTAGATTAGCACCAGAAGGATTAAAGAGGAATTGACCTTGGAGAGAGGGGAGGGGGGATGGTTTTGGGAGGAAGGGGGTGGGGTGGTGGGGATAATAAAGGTAGTATAGGAGACAAGAGGGGTCATTGGTCTAGCTCTTGTCTCTAAGAGATGTAATATTTTGTAAATTATATAATTTGGTTATGGCAAAGGCTACGATGATGAGACACCGAGAGGGTGATTGTACAAATATGATCTTCAAAATTAATCCCCTCGAAAAGGTCGACTGAAGTGGCAAAAGAAAAAAAAAAAAAGAAATACTGTATTTACATTCTTCCAAAAATCTAGTTATGATTGTATGCTTATGTATCACTATAAGCAACATATATATTTAAACATTCATAAAGCAATAACAGTAGTATTTTAGCATAATAGATTACATATCAAATTATTTCACTTTCCCTTCAAACTGTAAAGCTCTTGCTGGAACTATTAGTCTGGATGTCACAAAGAAGTTCTCACCTTTCCTGCATCCTTTAGATTTCGGAGTGCTCTTCCAACATCTTAATACTGCTCGCAGACATACAGCACACGGCCGTGTTCTGATAGACTACCAAAATCTCATTCATGCACTCTAACCCGTTACAAAACAAATTCAGCAGAGAGATATGAGAGGCTTTGTGTCACTATACAGTGCTGACACTGCCATTCCTCCCCTATCTTTTAAACAATACATCCTCTAAACCATACTCCACAGCTCAGCTGACAAAACACACTACACCCCATTATTATGCTGGGTGAGACTATGATAGGGGACAACCCGCTATCTGGAGTAATTAGCTTTTCTTTTCTTTTAAGGCTCATTTAGTTATATAGTACAGAAATCACATGTGATGTAGCCATAGAAATCAACAAAGCTGACTATATGATTCACAATAAAAGTAAACTGGTGCTCTGCCCCCCCCCCCCAAGCTACATGTACTTATCTTTTATCTTCATTCCTCAGCTTTGATTAGCTGCTTGGGTCAAAGAAACCCAGTCTTGGATAAGCACAGAGCAGCTCCAGCTGGAGCCAACACAAAACTAACAGCTCTTTCTGCCCCATGTGACAGTACCAGGCAAAATCAGCAAACACTAGCACTGTCTCATTAAGTGAGTAACATAAGCATGCGCAGGGGGTGTGCCAGGTGTACCAGGGCACACCCTAATCACTCTGTGCGGCACCGATCTTCCCTACTGCCTGGGCTTCCCCCTGTGTTACACCCACGCCACCCCCCCCCCTTCCCCGGCAGTGCTGTTGGCGCTTCCCTCCTCTCTTCTCCTCTCCTCTCCCCTCGGCTGCTGCGGCAAATGTTTCAGGATGGAGAGCGGAGGAAAGGGCTAGTCAATATGTAATTCACCAGCCCCTTCCTTTTCTAAATGAACACGGTGAACACACTCTTACTGACTGTGTTTACTATGCTTTAGTTTGTGAATGAACAGGAATCCGCTCAGCACAGAGCACTTACCATTAATTTACTGTCAAGTGCAGCTGAGGCTGCAGAGAAAGGCATGTGTGTTTGATCTTTGGGGTGCACACCCTAATGCAATAGGCTGCGCACACCTATGGCGAGTCACATGCTTCCCATACCTGTAAATACCAGTTGTTTTTACTTTTTTTTACCAAAGTGGCGGGGGAGAAAAAGAAAGACAAATATATACTGCTGGACAGGGTCGCAGACAAGGGGGAACCACCAGTCCTCCTGTACAGGGCCCAGGCCAGCAGGGGGGCCCAGGCAGCAGATTAAATTATATTTGGCCAGGGTAGGTGATCGGCAGCTGAGAGCTGGCTTCTTCTCCTCTCCCTCATGCCGGCTTCCAGCTGCAGCAGAGAGAGCCGTACATGCGATTGGTTCTTTTAAAACCCCCCTGCTACCCAGGCTCCCCCTGTGTGCTTTGTTCCGCTCCTTCTTGCCGGCAGCTGCAAGCACACAATAGGATCTTTCGGGATGGACAGTGGGAGAAGGGTTCGGTAAATATGTCATATTTACCAGCCTCTTCCTTTCCTGAATGAGTGGTCGGTACTTACATCACTCACTCTGTTCATTCATAACTGAAGCATAGTAAGCTGTGTTTAATTAGGGGGCCCTGTGTGGTTGGCTGTATGGGGCCCTGTGGTTTCTGCTGCTGGGGTCTGGGTATGAGAATGAACATGTAAGAACAATATTTTCCGTGATCGTACATGAACTTGGGGCACCGCCCCAGATAAACATCCAAAAGTCTGGTGACTCTCACTGTTGGGTGCAGGCGGAGAAAAGACAGAGGTCGTCCCAGCTCTATACAAACATCAAACATTGCTGGAAAGAAGAAGTTCAAACTGTCACACACCAGAACAGACCAGATATAAAGTCAGTAAAACTCAGCTTCAGCCTGGCTCCATTCAGGTCACGTCCCCGACACATTTCACCCCACCCACAGGGCTTAGTCATGGAGGCGGGGATCTGGTGTATCCATAGGCAATAGCAATGATGCATAAGTGCCTAACGCTACACCAGATCCCGCCTCTATAATAGGTCCTGTGGGCAGGGCGAAGTGTGTCAGCGTGTGATCTGGATGGAGCCAAGTTTTACTGACTTTGTATTTGGGCTATTCTGCTGTGCAGGGGTTTGAATCTCTTCTTTCCAGTACAATATTCTCACGTTCCTGGAACTGGCTGTAAATGTAAGTGGGTGCTGTAGCGACCACTGGCTGGAAACTAAAGACATTCAAAGCAAGAAATATGCCAGCACACCAGATATCTTTCGTATGGGTCCAAACCTTTATTCAGCGATTACAGAAAACAAAAGCAATGTTTCACAAAGCCTTGCAGGACACCTTCATCAGGCATATGACAAGTGCAGTGCAAAACAGAAAAATATTTAATTATTATTATTATACAAGATTTATATAGTGCCAACAGTTTGTGCAGCTCTTTACAACATTAGGGCAGACAGTTACAATACAATTCAATACAGGAGAAATCAGAGGGCCCTGCTTGTTAGAGCTTATAATCTAAGAGGGAGGGTCAAGTGATACAAAAAGGTAATAACTGTGGGGGATGAGCTGATGAAGAAAATTAAAGTACAGCAGGGCCGTTTTTTCGACTGGGCACGCTGGGCAGTTGCCCGGGGGCCCCACTTGCCTGGGGGGCCCCACCTGCCCAGCGACCAGTGGCGTTGAAATCCCGGCTCTGTCCCCCACACTTTCTATTTCCTATGTCCCCGCGGCCTGCGCTCCAGCCGCCATGTTTAGTTTCCGGCTGCCCCTGTGATTGGGCGAATGGGGTCATGTGTGGCTTTCCTCTTCCACCTACCGCTCGGCGCTGACGTCATTGTCGTGCACCGGACACCTTTGGCTCAGCTCGGCTCAGCTCGGCTCCCCTGGTCCTTGGCTCTCCGCTTTCAAGAGACATGACTCCGTTTGGTAGACCCCTCGGACCCCAGCCTTGGCCTAGGCCGTCCCCACGTCCTCCCGCACTGCAGGTACCACCATCTACTAGACACGGCCGCATTTCTGCCCATTGCCCGCTACACTTCCAGACAGGGATTCCTTCCTCCCCAGCATGGTCGCTGGTGCCCTTCCATGATCCACCAGCAAACCTTCTGGCTGTTGGTTACCTCTCCATGCCTGTAGGCTTCCAGTTGTCAGTGGAGTGTAGTGTGTTGTAGTGGTCAGTGTAATGTGTGTGTTGCAGGGGTCAGTGTAGCGTGTGTTGCAGTGGTCAGTGTAGCGTGTATTGCAGTGGTCAGTGTAGCGTGTATTGCAGTGGTCAGTGTAGTGTGTGTTGTAGTGGTCAGTGTAGTGTAGTGGGTATTGTAGTGGACAATGTAGTGTAGTGGGTATTGTAGTAGACAATGTAGTGGACAGGAAGGTCAATGTACTGGTCAGTATAGGAAACAGGTTAGTCAGTGTAGTGGACAGGTAGGTAAGTGTAGTGATCAGTCTAGGAATCATGTAGGTCAGTGTAAGGGTCAGTGTAGTGGACAGTGTAGGAATCATGTAGGTCAGTGTAGTGATCAGTATAGGAATCAGGTAGGTTAGTGTAGTGGTCAGGTAGGTCAGTGTAGGAATCAGGTAGGTTAGTGTAGTGGTCAGTGTAGGAATCAGGCTGTTAAGTACTATTTTGTAGGGGTCAGTGTAGGAATCATTTAGGTCAGTGTAAGGGTCAGTGTAGTGGACAGTGAAGGAATCATGTAGGTCAATGTAAGGGAAGTGGTCAGTATAGGAATCAGGTAGTTCAAAGTGTAGGATTCATGTAGGTCAATGTCAGTGTAGTGGTCAGTATAGGAATCAGGTACCAATAAATATAGCCTTATTAATAATTTGAATTTTTATTCTCGTGCGTGATTGTGTAGACAGGGCCCCAGTGCACTGTATTGCCCGGGGGCCTATAATGCTCTTAAGATGGTCCTGAAGTACAGTTGTAAGCTGGAGGCAGAATAGGCATCTCTGAAGAGAAAAGTTTTCAGGGATCACCTAAAAGTGGATAGAGTTGGAGATAGTCGGACAGATTGGGGTAGGGAAGTCCAAAGGATGGGAGGGGCTCGGGAGAAGTCCTGGAGGCAAGTATGGGAGGAGGTGACAAGGGAGACAGAGAGCAGGAGGTCTTGGGAGTAATAAAGAGGACGGTTTAAGATTACCCTGTATTTGGCTCCATCCACCTTCCCACCAACTCTGACCAGCTTCCCTGTCCTTGCTGAAGAAAAGCATCCCCACAACATAATGCTGCCACCACCATGTTTCATGGTGGGGATTTGTGTTCAGGGTGATGTGTAGTGTTAGTTTTCCTCCACACACAGAGTTTTGCTTTTAGGCCAAAAAGGTTCAACTTTGGTCTCATCTGACCAGAGCACCTTCTTCCACATCTTTGCTGTGTCCCCCACATGGCTTCTCGCAAACTGCAAATGGTACTTCTCATGGCTTTCTTTCAACAATGGCTTTCTTCTTGCCACTCTTCCATAAAGGTCAGATTTGTGGAGAGCACGACTATTAGTTGTCCTGTGGACAGATTCTCCCACCTGAGCTGTGGATCTCTGCAGCTCCTCCAAAGTTACAGAAGGGCCTCTTGGCTGCTTCTCTGATGAATGCTCTCCTTGCCCGGCCTGTCAGTTTAGGTGGACAGCCATGTCTTGGTAGGTCTGCAGTTGTGCCATACTCTTTCAATTTTTGAATGATCGATTGAATAGAGCTCCATGGGATGTTCAAAGCTTGGGATATTTTTTTTATAATCTAAGCCTGCTTTAAACTTCTCCACAACTTTATCCCAGACCTATCTGATATGTTCCTTGGCCTTCATGATGCTGTTTGTTCACTAAGGTTCTCTAACAAACCTCTGAGGGTGTCACAGAACAGCTGTATTTATACTGAGAATAAATTACACACAGGTGGACTCTATTTACTAATTAGGTGACTTCTGGAGGCAATTGGTTCCACTAGATTTTAGTTAGAAGTATCAAAGCAACCACCTCAGCCCCAGAAGTTTTTACCTCCTTAATGACCAGGCCATTTTTGCGATAGGGCATTGTATTACTTTAGCTGACAATTGCGCAGTCGTGGGACACTGTACCCAAATAAAATTGCTGTCCTTTTTTCCCCTCAAACAGAGCTTTCTTTTGGTGGTATTTGATCACCTCTGTGGTTTTTATTTTTTGCGCTATAAACAAAAAAACTAAATTTTGAAAAAAACTATATTTTTTACTTTCTGCTATAAAACACTAAAACACACCCAATAATTAAAAAAAAAAAATCAAATTTCTTCATCAATTTAGGCCAATGTGTATTCTGCTACATATTTTTGCTAAAAAAACCCACCAATCAGCGTATATTGATTGGTTTGCGAAAAAGTTATAGCGTCTACAAAATAGGGGATAGATTTATGGCATTTTTTTTCCTTTTTTACTAGTAATGGCGGTGATCAGTGATTTTTAGTGGGACTGCGACATTGCTGCGGACAGATCGGACACCTAACTGACATTTTTGACACTTTTTTGGGAACCAGTGACATTATTACAGTCATCAGTGCTAAAAATATGCATTGTTATTGTACTAATGATACTGCCAGGGAAGGGGTTAACACTAGGAGCGATCAAGGGATTAACTGTGTTCCTTGGGTGTGTTTACTAACTGTATGGGGGATGGGCTACCTGGGATAACACAGAGATCTGTCTTCCTGCATAGCAGAAAGACAAGCTCTCAGTGTAATCCCCTGTCAGAACGGAGATCTGCCTTGTTTACTTCGGCAGATACTGTTCTGTCTCTGCGGGGAACGATTGTGGGCGGTCAGTGGATATCGAGTCTGACGGACAGGCTGATTGGCTCCCCCACAGGCCAATCGGCACGCGCGCTCGCAGAAGCTAGTACACGTATCACCGTACCGATACGGTGATTAGCGCAGGGGGCTGAATACCAATTCATGCCACACTTTCCAGATATTTATTTGTAAAAAAATTTGAAAACCATTTATCATTTTCCTTCCACTTCACAATTATGTGGCACTTTGTGTTGGTCTATCACATAAAATCCCAATAAATTACATTTACGTTTTTGGTTGTAACATGACAAAATGTGGAAAATTTCAAGGGGTATGAATACTTTTTCAAGGCACTGTATTAACTATGCTATTAACTTGTTACACATCCAGACAGCTGCCACCAGGTGTTTGTATTGGAAACACGGACCCTTCACAATATCTACACTAAATATTCTGAGTTTTTTAGGATATCTCTGTAATACACACTGTCATGACAGATAGGGCTATTTTCAGAGATTTACAATCTTATAGCGCTCTTCAAAGAGACAAGGTTTTTCTGTTCTGGCTTACTGCATTAGAGATAAAAGCCAAGGAAAACAGTGCAAACAAAATGTTTACAGAAAAAGATATTGCAAAAGAAAAGAGACAATTACAACAGCAAAACAAACGGGTTAAGAATGTATTATTATTTACTGATTATAGGTACTTATATAGCGCTGACAATTTACACAGCGCTTTACATATATACAGTATATTGTGCACTCACATCAGTCCCTGCCCTCAAGGAGCTTACAATCTAAGGTCCCTAACTCACATTCATACATACATATACTAGGGTCAATTTAGACAGGATCCAATTAACCTACCAGCATGTCTTTGGAGTGTGAGAGGAAACCGGAGTACCTGGAGGAAACCCACGCAGGCACAGGGAGAACATGGGTACTTAAAGTACATGGCCGCTGATTCCTCAGTTCCTGTTCTTCTTGGAGCAGGGACAGGTGACATTCAGTCACCACTCTCTTCTCTACCCCTCCAGTGCTCACTGGAGTGCTGGCTGTGCGTAAGGCGGGAGCAGATGGCTCAGGCTCTCAGCAGCTTGCTTAGATGCTGAGCCAGCTGCCAGTCAGGCATCCAGGTGGATCCTGCCATTTAAATCAGTATCCTTCAGAACTTGGACCAGCTCTGTGATGTCAGTCGGCTGAATCTGGGTCACAGGAGTGCAGAACTAAGTGCATTCCTGTGACCCAGAAGAGAAGTTTGGCCAAAAAAAAAGCTTTGGACATACTTTTCTTTTAACAAAACTCCTGGGTTCTTTAGTTCTGGCAAAGGCCCAATTCTGAGTGTCTGGGTTCTCATTAAATAAGACTGTGGGTAAACGCTCTTTGTTTCAATGGTAAAGGAGAGCTCCAGATTGTTGATTTAGCAGCATTTTGTGGACCTTCTGGGGGATGTCACTAAGCACACCCTTCACCCTATCACCAGGGTTAAGGGATGGGAGGCAGGCATGCTGAAATGTGTCATAATAATCCAGCAGACCTTTCCATGATGTCAGTTTTCCTAAATGTGGTCATGTTTTCATTGTACCACATACTACAATTTGATAACTCACATATTATTGTGTAGCATTCAATTATTATTCCATATAGACTAAGAATCATACACTATTTTACCTGACTTTACACGCACATTAACTTTAAGTGCATAAAGCAAGGCCCATAAAGACATGGATGAGCGAGTTTGGGGTGGAGGAACTTGACTGGCCTGCAGAGTCCTGACCTCAATCCGACGGAACACCTTTGGAATGAATTAGAACGGAGACTGTGAGCCAGGCATTCTCGTCCTCATCAGTGCCTGACCTCAAAAATGCGCTTCTGGAAGAATGGTCAAACATTCCCAAAGACACACTCCTAAACCTTGTGGACAGCCTTTCCAGAAGACTTGAAGCTGTTATAGCTGTAAAGGTTGGGCCAACTCAATATTGAACTCTATGGACTAAAACTGGGATGCCATTAAAGTTCATGTGCGCGTAAAGGCAGGCGTTCCAATACTCTTGGTAATATAGTGTATATTTGATGATGATGATAATACAGGTTCATACAGGGGGTAGAATGCATTTATATCACCTCCTGTATATGATAGCCTAAGCGTTAGTGGAACCAAACTACTCATTAAATGTTAATACTTTTAACTAGATGCTTGTTATGAACATAGCTTTAACATATCATTTGATATGATATTTGATATGAATTGTGAGTTTAAGAGGGGCTGTTTACAGGTCATATAACCCAGGTTATCAGTATAGATCAGCCTAAATGGCTTTACAATATCGGGTTATCAGTATAGATCAGTGTAAATGGCTTTATGATATTAATTAGCACCATGTAAGAGATTTTATTGTATTTCAGATATCCTTAATGAACTTAATTTTCCTAAGGTCCAGTGCATCACAAAACTTGGATACTATTAATATGCTTCCGTAGGCTAATTCCAGTTCTCTGGGTTTCAGTGTGATTATCTAAGTGCTGATAGCGCTTTGTAGATTTACTGTTAATAGCCGTGTTGATACCACAATGTTAATCAACTACTAGACTGCAGTGTTTGGTTCCATTCCCTGCTAGATTAGCTGTGCTCCATCCTATGCAAGCATGTACCTGGAGGGGTGAGAGTGCCAATTGCTCTTGGATAATTACATGTTGAGATTTCTTAGCCATGTGGTGATATGGCATAGATATATAGATGATATTTTCATAATATTGGATAAATATAGAGCCTTATTGGATGAATTAATTCATCATTTGAACATGAACGCCTTTAATTTAGGATTCACAATGGCTTGTCAACAACAAACGATTGCTTTCTTAGATTTTTAAATACAGAAAAGGGAAGATTGCACTCTTGCTAGTGAGCTTTACTGCAAATCAACATTGGATAATACAATTTTACAAGTTAGCACTTCCTTCCATCTCTCATATCTAAATCTATTCCATACATTCAGTACTTAATGCTTACAAAACAACACTTTTCGAAGAGAAGCGAAAGCCCTAGGAGACAGGCTATTAAAAAGTGCCTAAAGAGCGCCTATCAAAAAGCCAATGGTCATACTCGTGACTCTTTACTGTTTGGGAAAAAGGTTCAAAAAAGAGGGTCGTAAGCCTAAAAGCCATAAGGAAGGCAAAAGTGCTTCTACACCATCTGTACAGTGATCTGTTGAGTCTGGTTATGGGTCAGTACTGCCATCACTAACTTGGTAAAGTGGTCCTCCATAACTAGAATGCGATGGTACCTGTCTTTTAAACACGTCTACCAAGTCAAACCACACAATGACACCAGACTTCTTCAACCAACTGAAACAGACCGACACATGTGGCTTGTCTCTTAAACCAGGTAAACATTTTGTGGATACCCCAGTGTCCCACGTCTGCGTGGATTCTCTCCTCCACAGAAGGGGCTCTGACCCTTGACAATACAACCTGCCAGGTCACTTATGAATCATGGGGAAACATTATTTTGCAGTACAGTATACAATTAATCAGGATGAGAAAGGACCACCAGCCTGTTGGTTTCTGGTAGTAGCTTCAGTCTTTCACTAGGATTGGGCCACCACAATAACCGTATGGCCTCGGTTAGGGGGGCAACCACTGTATCCTTTCTCTGCATCTCTGCCCAGTTTTAGGGCATTTCTCTTTAGCGTCTTCACTCACAGCTCGGTTCTTGGATGGAGAGTTGTTCCACTCCGCCCCAGTTTTTGACTACGTACAGCAGGGTGTTCTAGTTTAAAAGCTTTCTTTCACTGTGTGTGATTGGTAGTCTCTCTGGAGATAGTCCAACTCAACAACAGCTCAAGCATGGAGATGGTGTCCTTGCCTGCCTTTTCTCCACAAAGGGGCATTCCCCTTGCCTCTTGGAAAAGTATTCCAGTCTGCACTTAAAGAGGAAGTAAACTCTTAAAAAAAATCTTCTTTTTTTCCCCTGCAAAGTAAAGGCATGCATCCCATACTAGCACATTATGTTACTTACCTGCAAACGAAGCCCGCGTTATCCCCGCTGCAGGCCTCATCCATCTTTACCTGTCTTCCTTCTGGGGTTGTGGACTCCAGCTCTGTGACTGTCCGGAGCCGCGTGATGTCTTTCCCACGCATGCGCGTGGGAGCCGCCGGTCACGGCACGGTCTTGTGAAGATACGACGCGGGTGTCCATTTCTTCAAAGCGCATGTGCCAATGACATCATCAGCGCAGTATACAGTAAATATCTCCTAAACGGCGCACAGTTAGGAGATATTAACAGTACTTATAGGTAAGCCTTATTCTAGGCATACCTATAGGTATAAAGTATACATGGAGGTTTACAACCTCTTTAAATGCAGATAAAATTTTCTGAAGCTAGGTCATCATTTTCAACATGGCCACCTCCCATGGAGCTATCTGTTCAGATGCAGGAGGGTCTATAAGTTTTCCACTTATGATGGCCATGGGTGTGTCTGAGCCTGTACATGTCTGCTGGGACATGGTATGGCCAAAGTACCCGAGTCTCCCAGAGAAGGTACGGGCTATTAGGCTCTGGTCCGACTGCCTATGCACCAGTTTGAACAGTGAAGTGCCTTTAACCTGGCTGCAGATCACTTGCTCAGCTACAGTGGATATACAAAGTCTACACACCCCTGTTAAAATGTCAGGTTGCTCTGATGTAAAAAAAAATCAGACATAGATAAATAATTTCAGAATTTTTTCCACCTTTGATGTGACCTATAAACTGTACAACTCAAGTGCAAAACAAACTGAAATCTTTTAGGGGGGGAAGTAAAAATAATAAAAAAAATAAAATAATGTGGTTGTATAAGTGTGCATATCCTCTTATAACTGGGGATGTAACTGTGTTCAGAATTAAGCAATCACATTCAAGTTCATGTTAAATAGGAGTCAGTACACAACTGCCATCATTTAAAAAGTGTCTAAATAACCCCAAATAAAGTTCAGCTGTTCTAGTAGGTCTTTCCTCACATTTTCTTAGTCACATCCTACAGCAAAAGCCATGGTCCGCAGAGAGCTTCCAAAGCATCAGAGGGATCTCACTGTTAAAAGCTATCAGTCAGGAGAAGGGTACAAAATAATTTCCAAGGCATTAGATATACCATGGAACACAGTGAAGACAGTCATCATCAAGTGGAGAAAATACGGCACAACAGTGAAATTACCAAGAACTGGACGTCCCTCCAAAATTGATGAAAAAACCAAGATGAAAACTGGTCAGGGAGGCTGCCAAGAGGCCTACAGCTACATTAAAGGAGCCGCAGGAATATCTGGCAAGTATTGGCTGTATGGTACATGTGAAAACAATCTCCCGTATTCTTCATATGTCTGGGCTATGGGGTAGAGTGGCAAGACGGAAGCCTTTTCTTACGAAGAAAAACATTCAAGCCCAGCTAAATTTTGCAAAAACCACATCTGAAGTCTCCCAAAAGCATATGGGAAAATGTGTTATGGTCTGATGAAACCAAGGTTGAACTTTTTGGCCATAATTCCAAAAGATAGGTTTGCAGCAAAAACAACACTGCACATCACCAAAAGAACACCATACCCAAAGTGAAGCATAGTGGTGGCAGTATCATGATTTGGGGCTGTTTTTCTTCAGCTGGAACAAGGGCCTTAGTCAAGGTAGAGGGAATTATGAACAGTTCCAAATACCAGTCAATATTGGCACAAAACCTTCAGGCTTCTGCTAGAAGGCTGAACATGAAGAGGAACTTCATCTTTCAGCATGAAAACGACTCAAAGCATACATCCAAATCAACAAAGGAATGGCTTCACCAGAACATTAAAGTTTTGGAATGGCCCAGCCAGAGCCCAAACCTAAATCTGATTGAAAATCTGTGGGGTGATCTGAAGAGGGCTGTGCACAGGAGATGCCCTCGCAATCTGACAGATTTGAAGTGTTTTTGCGAAGAAGAGTGGGCGAAATAGTGCCAAGACCAGATGTGCCATGCTGATAGACTCATATCCAAAAAGACAGTGCTGTAGTAAAATCAAAAGGTGCTTCAACAAAGTGTTAGTTTAAGGGTGTGCACACTTATGCAAGCATATTTTTTTTTTTTTTACTTTCCTCCACCTAGAAGATTTCAGTTTCTTGTTCAACTGAGTTGTACAGTTTATAGGTCACTTTAAGAGTGGAAGAAGTTCTGAAATGATTTACCGGTACATGTATCTTTGTCTTGTTTTTTTACATCACAGAAACCTGACAATTTAACAGGGGTATGTAAACTTTTTATATCCACTGTACATCTGCCTCATCAGGTATAGCCTCTTTGAACTGTTAAGGGAGGGAAGTTAACATCTCTGGAACCCAGGGAGTCGTAGAAAAAGGAGTTATTGGGGGCTGCGTGTGCATCTGAACCTGGTTAGTAAAAGGCACTCTCCTTCAGCCCTAGACACAGGGTCTTGAATGTCTTCATGTAAATACAATCATAGAGGTCTTTAACAGGGCCCAGATTTGAAGTGGAAATATCTTTGGTGCCTCAGACAGCTATAAAGACAATAAAAGGACTTTCTTCCAAGTGGAAAATTTCTGTTGCCCTTGGAAAATGGGAAAACCGTAAAATTCTAGTCCCTTCTTGGATAAAGTAAATTTACTGACGCTTGTGAAGCTTCTAAAGAATAAGACAACTTAGAGAGCTGTCAGTGCCAACTGAAATTTAGCTGAAATTAATCCAGGATTTGTCACCTTATTGATAATCTGTTTCTGAATACGTTCTGTAATTATTTCCACTCTCCATTTCACAGCCTGGTTTCATGAGATATGATTAGCGGCTTAAATAGAGATTTAGCCACCGCCAAACAGTCCAACTGCAGCAAAATATGTATACGAGTGATAATCTATCATGGACCCTGCGATATTTCTTCATCACCGTTATATTTTCCTATCTCTCAGGTGTTTGTGGATATACTAGTGTTCAATTCGCTGTATCACAATTCCAGTTTAAAAATATCAGTGCATGTTTATCAAAGTAGAAATTAGTAATTATAATTACATTTAACTATTCTTCTGTTTTTTTCTTTGTTTATGAATGCTTATTTAAGGTCGAGATTAATATTTAATCCTCAGCATATCAATGGAAATCAATTGATTACATACTTTTTTAATGTTCAAATATGCTCACTCTCTCCTGGGATGAAATCAAAAGTATAGTTTTAGAGAACTGATTAGAGAATTGATTGGACTAAACTAACCTTTGAACCAACCTATTAGGGGTTTGAGGAAATTTACCTTTGCCTTAAATTCAACAAAAATGCAAAAGAAAAAGAAAAGATTCTTTACTCCATTTAAAACAGTACAGCTTGGTCAAGGACCATTCAGCCTGTGATTGGATAGTGAAGGAACAGAAACAAGCTGATGAGGTCAACCTTGTAATCCTCACTCCTGTCAATCAGCTCTCTGTGCTATGTAGCAAAGCTTGATTGGTTTGCAGTGCTGCTCCTTAAAGTGGTTCTAATGTCAAAAGGTTTTTTTTTTTTTTTATCTCAATGCATTCTAAACAATTAGGACAGGGGTAGGTAACTTCGGCCCTCCAGCTGTTTTAAAACTACAAGTCCCAAGAGACATTGTAAGACCCTGACAATAACAGGCATGACTCCTAAAGGCAGAGGCATCATGGGATTTGTAGTTTCACCACAGCTGGAGTGCCGAGGTTGCCTACCCCTGCATTAGGATTAAAAACCTTCAGTGTGCAGCGGCCCCCCTCAGCCCCCCTAATACTTAAATGAGCCCCGTCTCGATCCAGCGATGTTGCATGAGAGTCTCGGCTGTCCAGGACTCTCCCTCCTCCCTGAGCTGAGATATTGGCTCCCACTGCTGTCCATCAAAGTTAGTGAGCCAATGAGGAGAGAGAAAGGGTGGGGCCAAGCCACAGCTCTGTTTCTGAATGGACACACAGAGCAGCAGCTCAGCTCGGGTGCCCCTAAAGCCAACTGCTTGCTATGGGGGCACTCGGCAGGAGGGAGGGGCCAGGAGCACCGGTGAGGGACCTGAGAAGAGGAGGATCTGGGCTGCTCTGTGCAAAACCATTACACAGAGCAGGTAAGTATAACATGTTTGTTATTTTTAAATTAAAAAAAAATAGGCTTTAATATCACTTTAATCTCCCAGTCTGTTTAGGGCAGTGGTGGTCAACTTGGAAATTATAGAGGGCCTCAAATGCAGTCCTTGACACTTCCAGAGGGCCGCACAATAGCAGTGCATTTTCATGCATTGAGGTGTATTGTGTCAAGTTAGGCAGCCCATTCATTTTGAATTCATTTATAATGCATCTCAGTACCCAAAAAAAGTCAGTCCTGCTGACACTGAAAGAGTGCAATAACCCCAGCATAGCTGTCAGTGAGTGCAATAAAAAAAAAAAAAACAGCATTGTGTCAGTGGGCACAATAATAACCCTCAATATTGGTGTCATTAAACACAATAATAACCCCAAACACTGATATCAGTGGAAACAATAATACCATTCAGCATAGGTGTCAATGCACGCAATAAATACCCCCAACATTGGTGTCAGTGGACACAATAATCACCCCAACATTGGTGCCAGTGGATGCAATAATAACCACCTGCACTGATGTCAGAGGACATAATATAAACCCTCTGCATTAATGTCACAGGACAAAATATAAACCCTCTGCATTGATGTTAATGGATACAGTAATAACCCTCACCATTGGTGTAATTGGATGCAATAATAACCCTCAACATTGATGTCAGTAAGGGCAATAATAACCCCCCAACATTGGTTTCAGTGAGTTCAATAAAAAACCCCAACATTTCGCCAGTGGCTGCAATATTAGCCCCCAACATTGGTGCCAGTGCCCTCAATAGCCCCCAGCAGTGGTGTTGGTACATCACTGCTTTCACACTGGAGTGATGCACTTGCGGGGCATTAAAAAAAGTCCTGCAAGCAGCATCTTTGAGGCGCTTTAGAATCGGTGTATACACCGCTCCTAAAGCGCCCTGCCCATTGAAATGGGCAGCGCCGCCGAAGCACCTGCAAAGAGTCGCGGTATAAATAAGACAATAAGTACTGTACATGGTATCTATCTGTAAATGAGCAGATAGACAACATCACAGCACATTTCTCAACATTTACTGTCCTGAGCATGGATGGATTGAGACTATTGAAAGCAGTTTGAGGAAGGTATATTTTGATTTATAATTTAAAGTACGGTATACGTAAACCCTCACTTTGTGGAAGAACCCATTCACATACCTCCCAACTTTTTGAGACGGGAATGAGGGACACCTATCAGCAAAAATATGCAGTCATAGAACACACCCCTTGCCACACCCCCTTAAAGGAGAATTGTACAAAAAAAACAAGATTGGTTAAACCCACAAGTGCTTTTTTTTACCACTACTATTCCTTTATATTGGCTTTTGGAATTTACAAATGCAGCAATTTAGAAATCAAATGAAAGGTTTAGCGCTGGAAAACACTTTTTGATAGATAAAAAGTGCATTTTATATACATCTATATAGATTAGACCAAAATGAGGAACAAATGAGGTGGAAAGAGGGACAGAGGGACATTGCTCCAAATCAACAACAGTTCCTCGAAATCAGGGACAGTTGTGAGCTATGCATTCAGATTAAGGCCCCTTTTACACCAGCCAATCAATCGGTGAACCCATTGGAGCAGCGGATACCCACCGGCACCTGATCCGATCCAGTCCATTAAAAACAGACAGATGGGGATCCATTTCCCATCTGTTCGGCATATCGGTTTGGCTGACAGTCGGATAGAAATGGACAGGCAGTCCATTTCCATTCTACCACCCCATAGAGAACAACGGGCTGTGTCCATGTCCGCTCTGCATAGCGGAGTGGACACGGACCTGTCATCCGTCTGCTCAGTGGGGTATCAGTGAAGAGATTCCCTGCTGAGCAGTTGGATCCGCTGGACGGAGTCCGCCCCGTCTGAAAGGGGAAATGAAAGACAAAACATTTGTGTATACATATAAAAAATATTATAAAGCCCTTTTTTTTTAAGTGATTACAATGCCTCTGTTTTCAGCTGCATAAGAGCTAGGGGAGGAGAAACAGCAGGCCACTGGTCTTCCCAAAACTTGGCTGTGCAGAGGGGGTTTGTCAGTCTGAACATTGGAGGAGAGCAGGCTTAGTTCCCAGCATAGCTAAAGAACTGACCATGCTGTGCTTTTCCTACTTAGTGTGGTCAATTTTTTATATGAAAGCAGAGGGACTGGCTGGAACACCAGGGATTTCACACAAAGTGAGCAATACAAAGAGAACAGGAGACTCTCATACAAGTACATGGTACAGCAGGCACATATTATGAAAATGATATGTTGGGGTAACATATTCTTTAAGCTTTTCCAGGCTCAGCCTATGAAGGACACCTCCTTCCCTGTTTAGTCACCGCGTATAGCATTGGTTACGTATATTATGCAGATTTTACATGGTAGAACAAAACTAACGAGAACAGGCCAAACTATCAACAACTAATTAGCAGCAACCAGATGTCATTAGTAAAATAGAAATCAATCCATACAGGAACAGTAAATAAATTTACAGTAAGTCCACAAGTAATGAGTCACATACAGTATACTAAGAAAATGCTGACGCCCCAGCCAGCCTCCCTATTGGATGTAAGCTCCGGGTGATAGACAGGTCAGTAGGGTGCAGCCAGTATTCAGAGAAAGATTAAAGAGCCAGACAGTTAAACGCAATGCAAATACTGTGCACTGATGGAAATATAAAGCATCAAATTTAGAATACGGTGCTGCAGAGCGGCTTACACGCAGAACTCACTGCTACATGCAGAATTCACAGTGACACTGCCATGGTGATATTTACCTTCCTTTTCTGCTATGTGGAGCTTCTTAGGATGGATTGTTGGGTGGGGTGAGAATGCTGCTGGAAGGAAGGAATGAGCCTGGAGTTCTTGATACAGCAGAAGAGATGCTGACAGTAACTACTGCATGATGCTGCTTGAGAATCCGCTGTATCATGCTGGCCCCGGGCTCTGTCTCATTAGCATCAGACCATAAGCCACCCCTCTCCTCCACCTCCCCTTGTTTCTGCTTGGGAGGGGAGCCCCGGATCTGCCAGCTCCTTGCACAAGGGGCACACGTTCATATCAATGAGACAGCTATTAGCAAGTGTGGGCAACCTGCAGCCCTCCAGCTGCCGGGGAACTGCAAGTACCAACATGCACTGCGAGATGGCTTGCTGTTAACTGCTTCAATACCGGGCACTTTTACCCCCTTCCTGTCCAGGCCAGCTTTCAGCGCTGTCACACTTTCAATGACAATTGCGCGGTCATGCAACACTGTACCCATAGGAAATTTTTATCATTTATTTGAGAGAGATAGAGCTTTCATTTGGTGGTATTTAATCACCGCTGGGTTTTTTATTTTTGCTAAAAAAAATACCGAAAATGTTGAAAAAAAAAAAGTTTTTGGTAGAAAATTTTGTAAATTAACTATTTTTCTCATTGACTGATGGGCACTGATGAGACAGCACTGAAGGGCATTGATGAGCTGGTAATAATGAGGAGGCACTAATAAGCAGCATTCATGGGCACGGATAGGTAGCACTGATGGGCAGCACTGATGAGCAGGCACTGATGGGCACTGAAAGGCAGCACTGCTTGGCACTGACTCACATCGCTGATGGGCACTGTTGGGGCTGCACTGATCATCAGTGCCCTGAGTATCTGTACAGGTCTCTCCCTGTGAGGAAATGCCGCTGATCGGCTCTCCTCTCCTCACACGCTGTCAGTGTGAGCAGAGGAAAGCCGATAACCGTCATTTCCTTGTTTAAATGTGATCAGCTGTGATTGGACACAGCTGATGGCGTCATTGGCTCTTTACCGAGCTCAGGGCTGATGCGCTGTGTCCCAGGGCGAGCAAGCGAGGCAAGAGTGGGACATCAAATGATGTCATCCCAGAACAAAAGAACCACCCCACAGCCGTCATTTCCCTATACGTCGTGCGGAAGGTGGTTAAAGAAAAACTTTGCTAATCCTTCAGAAAAATGGCAACCGGTTGCACACAGGACGCCGATTCACTGTAGCCTGTTGTTTTACTCAAACTGCACTAGTTCATTATATGTCATGCTGGCTGATATCAACGATAGGAGCATTAGAACGGTACTTTATTTGTTCGCTAATCCTTGTTTGTACTTAACCTCTTCCTGCCCACTGTACGTATATGCGGCCTTTCGGTGGGTGGGTTATAAACGCAGAGGGCTGCATATATGCGTCCCAAATGTAAACATTTCTATGCTGATAGCGTCCTTCAAATAGAGCTTTCCTTTGGTGGTATTTGATCACCACTGCATTTTTTTTGTTTTGCTTTTTGCACTATAAACAAAAAAAGACCGACAATTTTGAAAAAAAACAAAACAATATTTTTTACTTTCTGCTATAAAACATATCTCTGATGCAACACAGGATTCCCGATGCATCAGAGGGGGGCGGGGTCACATGTACACGTCACTGGGAAACCCCGGCGTTTCCCCTTGTCAGAGGGGGACAGTGTCACGTGACAGGTGGCCCCGCCCTCAGCTACATAAGAGCTGTCAAGCTAGCGCCGCGTCATTGGCTGTGTGCCTCTGGTGGAGGCAGGATCCTGTGCGTGTTCCTCGCTGGAGTCGCTGGAGATCATCCATTGCTGGAGATCGAGAATTGGATTACATCGCTGGAGTAGGAGCATCGATTTATTGGATTACATCACTGGAATCTCTTTTTTATTTTTTTAAATTTATTTTTAATAAAGGACTTGTCCCAAGCCGTCTCCTGTGGTTTTTAACATTTTGACACTTTCTTTTTGTGAAATGGTAGGGGTACAATGTACCCCTTACCAATTCACATGGGGGGGCCTGGATCTGGGTGTCCCCTTTGTTAAAGGGGGCTTCCAGATTCCGATAAGCCCCCCGCCTGCAGACCCCTACAACCACCGGCCAAGTTTTGTGGGGATAAGGCCCTTGTCCCCATCAACATGGGGACATCCTCCCCATGTTGAGGGCATGTGGCCTGGTACGGTTCAGGAGGGGGGGCACCCTCTCGTCCCCCCCTCTTTCCCTGCGGCCTGCCAGGTTGCGTGCTCAGATAAGGGTCTGGTGTGGATTTTTGCGGGAACCCCAAGCCATTTTTTTTTTTAATTTTGGCGTGGAGTTCCCCTTAAAATCCACACCAGACCTGAAGGGTCTGGTATGGATTTTTGGGGGGAACCCCATGCCATTTTTTTTAATTTTGGCGCGGAGTTCCCCTTAATATCCATACCAGACCTGAAGGGCCCATTATGGAATTTGGGGGGACCCCCACGCATTTTTTTAAAAAATTTTTTAATGACTTTCAATGACTATTATGTGTATTGTCGGGACTGACAATTCATTAATAGCCAACACTAGCGCTAGTACTTTTAAATGACTTTTTTTCCCTTTAGAAATGTCATTTTGCTCTCGGACTGTTATAAACACGGGAAATATGCGCTACTTTACAGGCATACTATAGACACCCCCCAGGTACGAAATTTAATGGAATATTTCACTTTTATTGTTTCACTTTAAGCATTATTAAAATCACTGCTCCCGAAAAAAACGGCCATTTTTAAAACTTTTTTTTGCATTGATACATGTCCCCTGGGGCAGGACCCAGGTCCCCAAACACTTTTTATGACAATAACTTGCATATTAACCTTTAAAATTAGCACTTTTGATTTTTCATGTTCATGTCCCATAGACTTTAACGGTGTTCGCGTGTTTGAATACATTTTTTGCCTGCTTGTATGTTCTGGATGCGAACCAAACATGGGGTGTTCGGCTCATCCCTAGTGCTCACTTGCTTTGCAAGTAAATGAGAACTTGTTGGTTTCAGTCTCCTGGAGTCACACTACAAATTATTAGAGCTCCCTCTAGCTGCAGCCTAGTATTGCAATTACTGGGAGATATATTTATTTACTTGCTACATACAGCACAGTGATAATGTCTTCACTACATTTACATGGTAATATTCGGGTTTGCAAAGAAATTCGGTGTATATAAAATGGATTCATATATATTTAAAGTGGTATTAATGGTTCGGGTTTAAAAAAATAAAAATAACAAACATGTTATACTTACCTGCTCTGTGCAGTGGTTTTGCACACAGCAGCCCCAATCCTCTTCTTCTCAGGTCCCCTGTGGGCGCTCCTGGCACCTGCCCCTTGACCAGTGCCCCCAATAGCAAGCCGCTTGCTATGAGGGCACTGGTGCATGCTCGCTCCTAAGCCCATCTCTATGCGTCCATAAGACACATAGAGCTGTGGCTCGGCCCTGCCCCACGCTCTCTCCTCATAGGCTCACTGGCTGTGATTGACAGCAGCTAAAGCCAATGGCTCCCACTTAGGGTTGCCACCTCATCCCTTTAAACCTGAACACATATTAATTACACAGGTCCTGTGGCTGATTAAGGTGAAAATTAAACTCACTTGGCAAAAAAGAGGGTTTACCATGTCAGACCAGTGTGTTGCTGCCACATCCCTAATTGTATATCTAGAAAAGAAAATCTCCCTTCGTTGGGACTCTGCAGGCAACAACAACACGTGTAAATTTAGAAAATATAATTTATTGGGTGTACATAAAATCGTTCTAATGCTAAAGGATTTGGAGTGCGCTGCTACATATGGATAAGAAGCCACATTTTAAGGCTTCAGATAGCACTATTACTCATAACTTACAAACCTTGTTGGCGATTTGTCACATATGACTCCTTGTGTTCATCAGGCAAATTTCAGTAGGCAATTCCTTTTTCTGATATTTTCACATACCATTGGTGCCCTCGGTGGGCATCCATTGACACCCCTGCTGGCAGTGTTTCATTTTTCCAAGTTGCATGGTGGAACATTTTGTATGTAAGACAAAAGTATGACTGTATACAATCTTCTTAAATACCCCTGACAAAGGTGTTTAAACCAGAAACGTGGTGGGTACCAGAAACCACTTTGTACTGGAGAGTAACAACAATCTTTTTGTCATGCAAACCATGTAACCTGTTGTTTTTTGTCTTTTCTTTGTTTTTCAATTTTTGTACACTTTTGTATCATTTTCGTTATGTCTTTTTAAACATAAAGTCATCTCTATGACCGAACGATTTTATGTACACCCAATAAATTATATTTTCTAAATTTACACATGTGTGGTTGTTGCCTGCAAAGTCCCAATGAAGGGAGATTTTCTTTTCTTAAACTTACTTGGTGCCTTATCTATATTAAATTAGCCTCAGAACCTGTGTAATTTATATGTGTTCGGGTTTAAAGGGATGAGGTGGCAACCCTACTGCCGCTGCAGTCTCAGCCAAAAGGGATAGGGAGTCAGGGACAGCAGAGGGTCCCGTGCACATCCTATACTGTATATATACAGCAGCAAGGCAGCTCCCCTGGGCAGGATCATGTACCTGTACGTGATCCTACACTTCCGGATCTGGGGCACACACACGGTGCCGGCAACCCGCTCCCACTGTTATTGGACACAACGGTAGCCAATCAGCGGGTCCGGCAAACGTGAATTCCACCAGGACCGATAGTTAGGGAGACAGGCAGAACGGCGGTCTGCCTATGTAAACAAGGCAGATTACCGTTCTGTGAGAAGGGAAGGTTGTGATCCTGTGTTCCTACAAAGCAGGAACACAGATCTTTGCCATCCCATAGTAAAAGCACCTCCCCCACACAGTTAGCAAGCACTCCCTAGGCATACATTTAACCCTCTGATCGCCCCTGATGTTAACCCTTTCCATGTCAGTGTCATTAGTACAGTGACAGTGCACATTTTTTGCACTGATCACTGTATTAGTCTCACTGGTCCCCGAAAAGTGTCACATAGGGGGTCATTTACTAAGAATCCCAGGAAGTACTGGGCGCTCTACATGTAATAGCTCCCATTACAGGCAATTAAGAGTTCAACTAGGAGAACATGTGAAAGAAAAGTCACGCTATTAGTGGCAAAAACATGCCTTAGTAAATTCGGTATCTGCGCTAATTGCTACTAAGTTATTATATAGCATTGCAACCATGATCCATGAATATGAATAAAAAAATTTTTATGTGAGATGTGCTCTACCTTGTGTGCATCTATTTATGTACAGTATATTCCAATTATTATTCCTAGTTAATTTTCTTCTTTTGCTAACCAATGCAGATATGAATGAGTATTGCAGAGTAATGTCTGCAATTCTGTAAAGTTACATGTATTGAACATTTACGTTACATGCCTCTTCTGTGTTTTTTTTATTTTTTTTAGGTGACTATAAAGCAGTAATTATTTATGTTCATTCTTTAATCATACTACACTATTATGCAGGTCTTATGCCGCGTACACACGGTCGGACTTTTCGGCTACAAAAGTCCGACAGCCCGTCCGACAGACTTTCGACGGACTTCTGGCGGACTTGCGGCAGACTTTCTAACGAACGGACTTGCCTACATACGATCACACAAAAGCTTGACGGAATCGTACGTGATGACGTACACCGGACTAAAATAAGGAAGTTGATAGCCAGTAGCCAATAGCTGCCCTAGCGTGGGTCTTTGTCCATCGGACTAGCATACAGACGAGCGGATTTCTGGGTCCGGCGTAATTACGCTGGCTTTAGTCCGTCGGCGTCCGTGTGTACGCGCCATTAGTGTATTTAGCACAATGGCTGTCTGCTCAGATGTTTCCACATCACTCAAGTTATGAATTCGAATCCCAGCCAATCTACCACCCACCTAAGGCAGCTGTGTTTATTTTTACAGTGCACAAGCAAATTAAAATAAACAAACAAAATGTAAACTGCCCGTTAACTAGTGTGTGTTGTTTAGAATTCTACACCTAAATATTATTATAATACTTGCATACCATTGCATGCATTTGAAGAGTTAATATAATAGAATCAACCAAACTAAAGTACATTGGCCTTTGCCTATTTTCAGCTTATGATGCTGAGTCCAATGCAATCTTTCATAGGTGATACCCTCTGTAGGAATTGAACCCATGAGTCCTTCAAGGTAGAAGCGCTGACCACTAGCCTACTGAGCTGAGCACAAGCATACATAGAAAATACATTTACTAGTGTTTGTGTCACGGTCCCTACCGTGCCCTGCAGATGGCAAGGCGTGGTCACACCCCAAGTGGCTCAAGGAGGTATTGAACTCATGACTACCTGTTTAGGTGCTCCTGTTGCTTTGCCTCTGAGCCACTCCTGAGTTCTAAATTCTGCCTGCTTTCCAGCCAAGCCTAGTTCTGTAGGAAGTACTGAGGGCTTTTCTCTGGATCTTTCCTTGCAATCAGTACCTGTCACTCCTGTCACTCCTGGAGCTGAGGCAGGTTACCTAATCAGCTGGGTATAAAACACTGCCTCACTCTGAGGGCTTTGTCAGTTCATTGTCTTTCTCATGTTTACCAAGTGTTCCTGTCTTGTTTTCCAGTGTTCCTAGACTGACCTCAGCTTCTGACCCTGGCTTTGTTTATTGTTATCCTGACTTCTGGAATCCCTGACTGCGGCTTTACCTCGACTATCCCTTGGCTAATCCTGTCAAGCCCCCGTGCACAGATTCACAGCCCAGGTAGCTTATCTCTTTGTTACCATGGGCTGTGTGTATTTGCAAGGGTGAGCGTACATCTCTGCGCCATGGACTCCAACCTAGGTAAGCCCATACAGTTTGTTGTTTTTAAATCTATACAATAATGTTTTGCAAATGAGTAATTAATATTATGGAAACAACCATGCTCATGCTGATGTGGCATTGCTATTAGGAAAAAAAAATGGAAAAAACATCCCCCAGTCCATACCAGACCCTTTGGGTCTGGCATAGGTTTTAAGGGGAACTCAACGCCAAAATGTAAAAAAAAATTGTCGTGGGGTCCCCCTCAAAATCCATACCAGACCCTTATCCGAGCATGCAGCCTGGAGGTCAGGATGGGGGGGGAGAAGCGGGGGGGGGGGCACTTTTTTTTTTTTAAAAGGATTTGTCAAATTGTCTCTTATAGTTTATTTTTTTTTAAACTTTTTTGGTGAATGGGTAGGGGTACAATTTACCCAATACCTATTAACATAGGGGGGGCTGGGATCTGGGGGCCCCCTTATTAAAGGGGGCTTCCAGACTCCAATAAGTCCCCTGCCCGCAGACCCCGACAACCACCGGCCAGGGTTGTCGGGAAGAGGCCCTTGTCCCCATCAACATGGGGACAAGGTGCTTTGGTCCTTCTCGTGTAGAGGGCATGTGGCTTGGTATGGTTCAGAAGGGGGGCGCTCACTCTCCCCCTATCCTGACCTCCAGGCTGCATGGTCGGATAAGGGTCTGGTATGGATTTTGAGGGGGACCCCATGCCAAATTTTGCTTATAAAATAGTTTTTGGCATATTTGTTACTTAATTTGGTGCTTAGAGAGAATTCACATTTAGTTGACATATATCATGGTTTACCTAGTTCACAAAATAACCACTTCAGCCCCGGAAGGATTTACCCCCTTCCTGACCAGGATTTTTTTTGGGATACAGCACTGCGTTGCTTTAACTGACAATTTTGTGGTCGTGCGACGTTGTACCCAAACAAAAGTGATGTATTTTTTTTCCCCACAAATAGCGCTTTCTTTTGGTGGTATTTGATCACCTATGCGGTTTTTATTTTTTGCGCTATAAACAAGAGTGACAATTTTGAAAAAAAAGCAATATTTTTTTACTCTTTCCTATAATAAATATCCCCAAAAAATATATTAAAAAAAATAATTTCTTCCTCAATGTAGGCCAATATGTATTCTTCTACATATTTTTAGTAAAAAAAAAAATCGCAATAAGCGTTGATTGGTATGCGCAAAAGTTATCGCGACTACAAAATAGGGGATAGATTTATGTTTTTTTATTATTATTATTATTATTATTATATATTTTTTTTATTTATTTTTTTTTATTAGTAATGACGGTGATCTGCGTTTTTTTTTTTTCCGTGACTGCGACATTGCGACGGACAGATCGGACACTTTTGACACTATTTTAGAACAATTGGCATTTATACAGCGATCAGTGCTATAAAAATGCACTGATTACTGTGTAAATGTCACTGGCAGGGAAGGGGTTAAACACTAGGGGGCAATCAAGGGGTTAAGTGTGTTCTAACTGTAGGGGGGGGATGGGCTCACCAGAACATGACAGAGATCACTGCTCCTGATCACTGGGAGCAGTAGATCCCTGTCATGTTGCTAGGCAGAACGGGGAAATGCCTTGTCCCCGTTCTGCCTCTCTGCCCGCTAGCCGCCGATGACGAAGTGACGTACGGGTACATCGTTTTACATCACCTGTGCCACTTTGCCGACGTATATCGGCATGAGCAGGTTCGACAAGTGGTTAATAGAGCCCTAAAATTCAGCATTAGAGCAGGGATTTTTTTGTTTTATTTTCTTAGCTTTTTGGGGGGGTTTCTTCCCCCCCCCCCCATTACACTTTCTACTCAAGGACTTGCATGTGTGCACAGCCAAATACTTTTGTATGCAACTAGATTGAATACAGATTTGAAGGGGTGTGAATAGTTTGCACTTTGGTATATTGTACATTGGTACATGAATGTACTTGGCCAAAAAAACATAAAAGGTATGGAAATAATGCTGCAGCATTTGACAATATAGTTAGAAGGGCCCTGCTTAAAGGAGCTTACAATATAACAGGGTAGGGCACTAAAAATTAGACACATTAAAAAATCACATTAGAAAAGCAGGGATACAAATCAAGCTAATAACAAGCATGACTAACCTTTGTGGTGTTCAGAGGTCCTCGCCTCAAACCCCAAAAAAGTTACATGCCAGGATTATCATCAGCAAAAACAGACAAAATTAATACAAAAGACAAAAAGCCAGCGCACAAACTAAATTGACACACACAGCATTAGCAGGAACCTTCCTTTTCATCTAAACCATTACATAGCAGTTGTAAGTCTAACATGTGAGATTTAGAAGCAATCTTTACACCACAGCCGTAGTAGGGTGTGGGTCGGGAATTATGCACTCCCCCCAAAAAGCACAAAAAAAAAAAATCTATTTGTAACCCAATATATACACTGCAAAGAAATATTCAAGCATGTTCTTAGGCAAAACAACTGCCACAAATGCAGGCATTTAAATAACCTAGCTATGTTTGCTAGCACACCCACCCAGTAAAGGACACACCCACCAGTGTAATGGATTCTGTCTCTTTATGTATGCCTCAAGTGCTCACACCTGTTCATCAGGAATACACTCTTTACAAATGAAAGAATGCTTCAGCATAGATATCTGTGCAGAGTAATGCCGGCCATACACGGTTCGAATTTCGTAAGAATTTTCTTTAGAAAATCGTATGAAAGAATTTTCGTATGAATTTCGCATCATTAGTGGGCTGCAACAACGGCCGATTTTCGTCCAGCAATCGAATTTGAGGAATCGGACATGTTGGAAATTTTCCGAAAAACGAACGATTTTCTAATCAATGATGGGAGAATCGTGCGAGAAATGTAATAAGAAAAGAAAATTTACGGAGAGAAAAGAAGATTCCCGGCCAAGAAAATTCTTTTCTGTAGCAACATGAGGTGAAATTGAAGGCTTGGTCGGCCGAATTTCGAAAATCAATGGTGGCATCATCGGATCACAAAAAAAACGAAATTTCTTATTTTGAAAAGAAAATTCGTTCGAAATTCGACCGTGTATGGCCTGCTTAAACCTCAAAATAACAAATGTCCAAGGCTCTGGCCATGATTAGTGATCCCAAGAATCTACAAATTAAACGTATACGTTGTGGAGGGTACAAAACAGGAAATTAAAACTTTGTGAGGTCTGGTGACAAAGCGCAGTCGTCATTCATCAGCATACAACATTAAAATACAGTGGCTTGCGAAAGTATTCGGCCCCCTTGAACTTTTCAACCTTTTGCCACATTTCAGGCTTCAAACATAAAGATATAAAAATTTTATTTTTTGTGAAGAATCACCAACAAGTGGGACACAATTGTGAAGTGGAACGAAATCTATTGGATATTTTAAACTTTTTTAGCAATTAAAAAACTGAAAAGTGGGGCGTGGAAAATTATTCGGCCCCCTTGCGTTAATACTTTGTAGAGCCACCTTTTGCTGCGATTACAGCTGCAAGTCGCTTGGGGTATGTCTCTATCAGTTTTGCACATCAAGAGACTGAAATTCTTGCCCATTCTTCCTTGCAAAACAGCTCGAGCTCAGTGAGGTTGGATGGAGAGCGTTTGTGAACAGCAGTTTTCAGCTCTTTCCACAGATTCTCAATTGGATTCAGGTCTGGACTTTGACTTGGCCATTCTAACACCTGGATACGTTTATTTGTGAACCATTCCTTTGTAGATTTTGCTGTATGTTTGGGATCATTGTCTTGTTGGAAGATAAATCTCCGTCCCAGTTTCAGGTCTTTTGCAGACTCCAACAGGTTTTCATCCAGAATGGTCCTGTATTTGGCTGCATCCATCTTCCCCTCAATTTTAACCATCTTCCCTGTCCCTGCTGAAGAAAAGCAGGCCCAAACCATGATGCTGCCACCACCATGTTTGACAGTGGGGATGGTATGTTGAGTGTGATGAGCTGTGTTGCTTTTACACCAAACATATCGTTTTGCATTGTGGCCAAAAAGTTCGATTTTGGTTTCATCGGACCAGAGCACCTTCTTCCACATGTTTGGTGTGTCTCCCAGGTGGCTTGTGGCAAACTTTAGACGAGACTTTTTATGGATATCTTTGAGAAATGGCTTTCTTCTTGCCACTCTTCCATAAAGGCCAGATTTGTGCAGTGTACGACTGATTGTTGTCCTATGGACAGACTCTCCCACCTCAGCTGTAGTTCTCTGCAGTTCATCCAGAGTGATCATGGGCCTCTTGGCTGCATCTCTGATCAGTCTTCTCCTTGTCTGAGCTGAAAGTTTAGAGGGACAGCCAGGTCTTGGTAGATTTGCAGTGGTCTGATACTCCTTCCATTTCAAAATGATCGCTTGCACAGTGCTCCTTGGGATGTTTAAAGCTTGGGAAATCTTTTTGTATCCAAATCCGGCTTTAAACTTCTCCACAACAGTATTACGGACCTGCCTGGTGTGTTCCTTGGTCTTCATGATGCTCTCTGCGCTTTCAACAGAACCCTGAGACTATCACAGAGCAGGTGCATTTATACAGAGACTTGATTACACAAAGGTGGATTCTATTTATCACCATCAGTCATTTAGGACAACATTGGATCATTCAGAGATCCTCGCTGAACTTCTGGAGTGAGTTTCCTGCACTGAAAGTAAAGGGGCCGAATAATTTTGCACGCACCACTTTTCAGTTTTTTAATTGCTAAAAAAGTTTAAAATATCCAATAGATTTCGTTCCACTTCACAATTGTGTCCCACTTGTTGGTGATTCTTCACAAAAAATTAAAATTTTATATATTTATGTTTGAAGCCTGAAATGTGGCAAAAGGTTGAAAAGTTCAAGGGGGCCGAATACTTTCGCAAGCCACTGTATGTGTGCAGGATCATACCAGACTTATACATCCATATCTGGGCCAAAACACCCCAGTTCTAGATTTGGTGCATACCCACACTTGCTTGATTCATAATGTGATTTCTTGGGGTTCCATTATGTGAAACCCATCAAAAATGTGGTAAAAAAGAAACGTTAATACCACAACAAAGGAATAACATACAAACCTCTAGCCAGGTCTGGGATTCACACCAAGAACCTCAGTGCTGCGAGGCAAAAATGCTAACCAGTTAGCCACTGTGCTGCCACATGTATGTAGGCTGCTTCTCTGTGGTGTCGCAGTCCTAAGTCCCAGGGGTGCAAGAATCAATGCAGATTTACTGTGGAAGGCCAGAGAGCCACTAAACAACCTGTTTCTGGCATATGTCATCTGTTTTGAAGGCTGGTTATGGCTGATTACTGTCAGCATGCTGAGAGCTAAACAGCTGTCATTTTGTGGGTTTAGGCTTGGCAATTAGTGCTGGTGGGGAAATGTTAAGGCTGATTTTAGTCCTTGCCCATAGAAAACATATGACATGATTTGCGATGGTGGTAGAACATACACATCCTACACATAAATACTACATTTAGAGAAGGCCCTGAGTCAGAAGCAACAACATAGGGAGAACAGACAACTTCTCTACATGAAGTGGCATGTTTGGGATTCAAACCCAGAACCTCAGTGCTGCTAGGCAGAAGTGCTAACCTGTTAGCCACTGTGCTACCACAACAGGCAGGCAGCAGAGGTACAGAAGGAGTAGACAGGAGCGGAGTCAATCAGGCCGAGGTCAGGTACAGGCAGAAGTCAGGAGAATCCAATAGGCAAGCCGGGTCGTCAGGAGATCAAAACACAGGAACACAGGAAAAGCAACAGGAACTATGGCACAGGAGCTGTTGATCAGGCAGCACGAGCAGAGTGTGCAGCAGGCCTAAATAGGCTGATTGGCGGCAAACGCTGCGCACGTGCTGGCGCGCACACACCTGCATGCGCACCCCCGAACACCGGCGCGCACACCAATGCCCACAGGAATACGCAGACCAGCGCCCACAGGTGGACGCGCGCCAATGTGCGCATCCGGGCACCACCGCGCACACCAGGGTCAGCCGAAGCATGCACACCATTGCCCACAGGAGCGCGCTCACCAGAACGCGCGCAGCAATGCGCACCGGTGCCCAACCAGGTAACCTCTCTGACAGTGCCCCCTCCTCAAGGGCAGAGTCCGGATGCCCAGTTGAGCTAATTTGGAGGCATGCGAGTCCTTGAATGCTTGTAAAAAGTTCTCTGGCATATAGGTTACTCTCGGGCTCCCATGAGTTGTCTTCGGGACCATACCCTCTCTATTTAATGAGGTATTGGGTTTGATTGCTTCTCCTCCTGCAATCTAGAATTGCTTCCACTTCAAATTCCTACTCGTTGTTAACTATAATAGGCTTGGGTGGGCCGATACTGTGGCCAGCAAAGGAATTACGGGTTTCAGGAGAGACACGTGAAAGACCTTCAGAGATTTAGGCAGGTCAAGTTCGTAGGCGACGTCATTCATTAATCCTTTTCACCAGGAAGGGACCCAAAAACTTAGGGCCCAGTTTTTTAGAAGGACAGGCCAACTTCAGATTGGTGGTGGACAACCACACTTGGTTGCCAGGTTCCAAAACAAGATCCCCGCGCCTCTTCCTATCGAACATTTTTTATAGTATTCCTGAGCCTTGGCCATGGTGTCCTGTAGTAGCTTATTGTTAGAAGAAAAAAAATCCAAGGTTTCAGAGACAGCAGGAACGGTACATTCGGGTATTGATCCAGGCAGAAAGGACGGTGGAAGCCATAGTTGGTGAAGAATGGTGTCTGATTGGTGGATGAATGCAGGGAAGTGTTATATGAGAACTCAGCAACAGGAAGCAAGGAGACCTAATCATCCTGAGAAAAAGCAGAAAAAAAGCGGAGATATTGCTCCAGAGTCTGGTTCTCTCAGTTTGCCCATTCGACTGGGGATGATAAGCTGAGGAAAATGCCAATTCAATTTCCAGGGAGCCACAAAGAGCTTTCCAGAACCTAGAGGTAAACTGGACACCTCGGTCGGATACTATATTCTTTGGAACTCCATGCAATCTTATTATTTCTTTAATGAAGATACTAGCTGTCTCCATGGCTGAGGGAGTGCCCTTCATGGGAAGAAAATCGGCCATCTTGGACAGCCTGTCTACCACAACAAAGATGGAGGAAAAGCCTTCTGATGGGGGGGGAGTTAGACGATGAAGTCCATCGAGATCATACTCCACGGTCTCTCTGGGACCGGTAGGGGTTTTAATAGGCCCCAGGCTCTTGTCCGGCTGTTCTAGCTTCTGGCGCAAGTATCACATGAGTCAACATAATCCTTACAGTCCTTACTGAGATGAGGCCACCAGAAGGTACGCTGTACCAGGTCAGTTGTTTTCCGTGCACCAAAATGTCCGGCCAACTTATGGTCATGGCAAAGTTCCAACACATGTACCCTTAGGTCCTCAGGGACCACAATCTTGCCTTCGAACCAGAACAGGCCGTCTTTAGCACAAGTTTCAGCAGGTGGGGTCATTCCCATGGAGGCCCGCCTAATTCGGGAGACAAGGTCCTCTTGAAGAAGCAGGAAGTTCCCAGAACAAAGAATGGTGTCCGGAGGTAGGGTTTCCTCAGAGTCATGGAACATACGGGAGAGCGCGTCTGGCTTGACATTTTTGGATCCGGGTCTATAGGTAATATGGAACTAGAATTGGGAGTAAAAGAGTGCCCATCTGGCCTGCCGAGGTCTTAGTCTCTTAGCTGTTCTCAGGTACTCCAAGTTCTTATGGTCCGTATAGACCAGAATGGGATGTGCAGCACCCTCCAGTAGATGGCGCCACTCCTCCAAAGCCGCCTTAATGGCCAGAATTTCCTGATCCCCCCCACATCATAATTGCTTTCAGATGATGAAAGCTTGCTGAGAAGAACCCCACTGGGTACAGGAGAGCTTTGGCGCCTTGCCGTTGGGAGAGTACTGCTCCTACCGCAATTTCGGATGCGTCAACCTCCAAACAAAAGGTAGAGCTGGATTAGGGTGTTTAAGGATAGTAGCTGAAGTGAACAGTGCTTTGAGTTTTTTGAAGGCCAACTGTGCTTTAGGGGTCCAGCAGAATCGGGTCCCTTGTCTGGTAAGCTGGGTAATAGGAGCGATTATTGAAGAGAACCCTCTAATGAATTTCCTGTAAAAATTGGCAAAGCCAATGAAGCGCTGTACCCCTTTCTTATGTGCAGGCCAGTCCAGGATCGCAGATACTTTTTGAGGGTCCATCTTAGGGCCCTCGGCCGAGATGACTAAGCCCAGAAACTGAACACATTGGAGCTCAAACTCACACTTCTCGAGTTTGGCGTAAAGCCCATGTTGCCTAAGTCGAGTGAGTACATTCCGGGCATGCCTGCGGTGATCGATCAGTGAAGCAGAGAAAATAAGGATATCGTCCAAGTAAACTATGACATACAGGTCAAGGTAATCATGGAAGACGTCGTTAACAAAGTGCTGGAAAGTCGCTGGGGCATTACAGACCGAAGGGCATGACAAGGTACTCGAAGTGCCCAAATCGAGTCCGAATGGCCGTCTTCCATTCATCCCCTTTTCTGATACAAATTAAATTGTAAGCTCTGCGGAGGTCCAATTTTGTGAAAACTGATGCGGTTCCCAGACTTTGAGAAAGTTCAGGTACTAGGGGTAGTGGGTATCTGTTTTTAATAGTAATTTTATTCAACTGCCGGTAGTCGATGCAGGGACGTAAAGAGTGATCCTTCTTCTCGACAAAGAAGATGCCTGCACCATCTGGAAAGGTGGAAGGGCGAATGAACCCCTTCTTCAGGTTTTCATCTATATAATCCTTCAAGGTGCCCAACTCCTGCTCAGTTAACGGAAAGATCCTCCTGAAGGGAACTTCGGTCCCGGGTAGGAGTTCTATTGGACAGTCGTAAGGCCTGTGTACTGGGAGAGTCTCTGCTCCCTTCTTGCTGAATACATCCAGAAAATCCCGGTAGGGTTCGGGAATGGACTGGCGTAACTCAGTGTCTGAGTCCAAGCAAAGAAGCTGGGATGACGTTGCAGCTGTTCCATGTAAACAGTGTTGCCGGCAGTATTCGGAGAGGAATTGAATTTCCCCCGTAGTCCAGTTAATGCTGGGGTTATGCGCCTGCAACCAGGGCATTCCTAGGATGATTGGGAAGAGAGGAGATGGCATCCAAGCATAGGAGTTCCTGGTGATCAGGGCCTATAGTGGCCAGTAAAGGAACGGTCTCCTGGGTGACTGGACCGGAACTTAGGGTGGAGCCATCCGCTAGCTATACTGCAAGTCCCTGGGCCTTGGACTGGAGAGGAATGCCACGGTTGTTAGCGAAGGCTAGGTCAATGAAGCCACTACACGCTCCAGAGTCAATGATGACTGATACTGGGATATTCCTTCCGGGAAGCTGCAATGTGACAGAGCCAGGTGAGTACCAGATTTAGACAAGACAGGTGCACATACAGAAGAGAAGTGCAGGCACTTATGTATCTTGTTGGGGCAGGCCCTCACAAAATGTCCAGGTTCTCCACAGTACAGACATAAATTATGGGTACGTCTGCGCAACTTTTCTTCCGGAGTGAGGGATGGACGGAGCAGACAGAGTTGCATGGGTTCTGGAGCTTCTGCGGCCGGAGCAGAGGAGGCAGGAGGAAATTGACTTGGGGAACTGGGAACTTTAGGGAGCATCCAGATAGGACGAGAGTGACTAGTAGACCTCTCAGATTGTCTCTCTCTTAGGCGGCGGTCAATTTGGATGGACAAGTTGATAAGTTCATCCAGGGTCTGAGGTATTCTGACGCGTGCCAACTCAACTTTAAGAGGGTCAGATAACCCCATCCGAAATTGGTGACGCAGGGCAGCATCGTTCCACTCTGTATCAGAGCTCCAGCGTCTGAACTCAACTGCATAATCTTCAGCCGCTCTGCGACCTTGTTGCAGGGAATGCAAAGCGGCTTCAGCGGTCACCGTTAGTTGGGGGTCCTCATATAATTGTGACAAGGTGCGGGGTTGAAAAGCGAAATAGAGCTCGCAGGCATTGAACCTTTCAGGCGTGGGCACCCTAGGCTCAGGAGGGAGCATTACTATTGAGGGTGCTTGGGAAAGTCCGGCAGAAGATGCTCCCTGAGGGTGAGGAGGGAGTAGCCTTCCTGTAGACTCTTTACTGCTTGAGTAAGGCCCGCTAGGTGCCTATAAAGTTCATCCATGGCGGAGGCCCCCTGCCCGGAATCGGTCATGGCTGCCTGATACTGTCAGACTTTCCACTTACCAGACCGGTGAGTCCGCTTGGGCAGAGGGTAGGCTCCCTTACGTATCTGACTCGCGGCCCCTGGTAGAGCAGACAGGAGGCATGACAGTGCGGAGTGGTATGAGAGCCTGGTGCAGGAGTTCAGGTGCCGGAAGAGAGGTGATCTTCAAGCAGCAGCTAGTAATCAGGAACACAGGCAACAGATGCTGAGCAGGAGCAGAGCAGGCAGGTCAAGACACAGGCAGAGTTCGGGCAACAGGCAGTTAGCAGAGGTACAGAAGGTGCAGGCAGGAGCGGAGTCAATCAGGCCGAGGTCAGGTACAGGCAGAAGTCAGGAGAATCCAATAGGCAAGCCGGGTCATCAGGAGATCAGAACACAGGAACACAGGAAAAGCAACGGGAACTATGGCACAGGAGCTGTTGATCAGGCAGCACCAAGCAGAGTGTGCAGCAGGCCTAGATAGGCTGATTGGCACTGAACCCTGCGCGCGCCGACGCGCACAGGCGCACGCCCCCGAACATCGGCGCGCACACCAGTGCCCACAGGAATATGCAGACCAGCGCCCACAGGCGGACGCGCGCCAACACACCAACGCACCCACGCGTGCATCCGAGCACCACCGCGCACACCAGGGTCAGCCGGAGCATGCATACCAGTGCCCACAGGAGCGCGCGCACCAGAACGCATGCACCGGTGCCCAACCAGGTAACCTCTCTGACAGGAACCCTCCTATACATAAATACACATACATACTGCATTTCTTTGGACATATAGGTGGTGGAATTACAATAGTCAGGAGTTATTCTTCTTGATTTATTCTGTGATATTTGGTAGTTCTTGGTGTGTGAGTGTAGAATAGTGATGTTACCCTCTGAATTTTAGGAATGACATTTTTATTTCTGATATTGGTACACATCACATTTTTTGGGCTCAAATTATAATCATTTGTAAATGATAAAAAACACACAAAATTGTGACTATAAATTTGCATCAGCAATGGTATTGTTTGTGGTTTGAAAAGATACCTGTGTGAGTTTGGGTAAAGATTTTTGTGAGATGAACAGCAACAAGTGGGAGTAACAGAGAAATATATTTTACCAAAACATAAAAATATTCCACATTCTAGCATTCTTAAAAACAAAATAAATGAAGAAGTAACATTGTTGCAAGAACAATTTATTTGAGAGAAAGATACAGTTCATCTCAATATGAAAAGTATTTATTTGGGGAAGTTACAATTGTACCATTATAATCAATGGCTGAAACTTGCATTGGGCTACATAACTTTATTTTTCACTCTCAAAAACGCTTTTTAGCCCAGCACTAATTTTGGTATTTACTATAACACTTGGTAAAAAAGGCATGGGGGTTAAAATGAGAGTAGTTTACATGTCTGAGCATGCTCAGTTGTGTTGGCACCTAGTTGTAAAGAGAGGGGGAATTTATCTCTTCTCAGACTTTTAAAGATATTTCAGTGTATATAACACTTTTTAAAGCAGATTATCTTTAATTACGGACCGCCTACCGCAATTGTACTGCGGCATGTTGGCTCCCCTGCACGAGTCGCCATCATTGTACGTCGGGCACGAACGCAGTGATTTATTTGGGCGCGCGCATGCCCATTCACGAACGGGGGAGCCAACCAGTAGGTCTGGCGGACTCGATGTTCGCAAGTCATCCGCGATCGCTCCAGAGACAGGCAGAACGGGATCTGTCAATGTAAACAAACAGATCCCAGTTCTGTCAGGGGAGGAGAGAGAGATCGTCTATTCCTAGTGATTAGGAACAACGATCTTTATCCTCCTCCAGTCAGCCCAGCCCTCATACAGTAGCAACACCTCCCAGGGAGCACACTTAACCCCTTGATCGCCCCCTAATTTGTTTTTGTTTTTTCTTTATTTGGCATATTTATAATAGCAAAAAGTAAAAAATATTGTTTTGTTTTTTTTAAACTTGTTGCTCTTTTTTTGTTTATAGCACAAAAAATAAAAAATGCAGAGGTGATCAAATACCACTAAAAGAAAGTTGTATTTGTGGGGGAAAAAAAACATCAATTTTTGTTTGGGTACAGCGTCACACAACCGCACAAATGTCAGTTAAAGCGACGCAGTGCCGTTGTGCAAAAAAATGGCCTGGTCATTAAGGGGGAAAATCTTCCGGTCCTTAAGTGGCTAAACAATATACCGCATATTTAAGTAACATTTAGGCGATCGTATCATGCTCTAAACATTAGTTCTATGTGCATTACTCCGGGTTCTAGCAGAGTAAGGGTTTGGGCACTATCTGTTGTCTGGGAGCTATAGTGAATTTTATTTTGGGAGTATTTTTTTCACCAGCACTATAGTGAATTCCGTTAGGGTGCTAATTAGCGTGATAGCGCAATTTTAAGAGTATTTAGCGGCGCTATTGCATAATATGGCTATAGCAAATGACCCCCTTTACGCCCCGTACACACGGTCGGATTTTCCGATGGAAAATGTCCGATCGGAGCGTGTTGCCAGAAATTCCGACCGTGTGTGGGCTCCATCGGACATTTTCCATCACACAAAGTTGGAGAGCAGGAGATAAAAATTTTCCGACAACAAAATCCGTTGTCGGAAATTCCGATCGTGTGTACACAAATCCGACGGACAAAGTGCCACGCATGCTCAGAATAAATAAAGAGATGAAAGCTATTGGCCACTGCCCTGTTTATAGTCCTGACGTACGTGTTTTACGTCACCGCGTTTAGAACGATTGGATTTTCCGACAACTTTGTGCGACCGTGTGTAGACAAAACAAGTTTGAGCCAACATCCGTCGAAAAAAATCCTAGGATTTTGTTGTCGGAATGTCCGAACAAAGTCTGACCGTGTGTACGCCCTATTAGTGTCCATTTGTCTGCCGTAGTCCCGCTATAAGTCGCTGATCGCCGCCATTACTAGTAAAAATAAATAAATATTTCATAAATCTATTCCATAGTTTGTAGACACTATAACTTTTGTGCAAACCAATCAATATTCGCTTACTGGGATATTTTTTTTTACCAAAAACATGTAGCAGAATACATATTGGCCTAAATTGATAAAGAAATTCGATTTTTTTTTTTTTTTTTTTTTTCAATTATTTTATTGGATTGTTTTTTTTTTTTTTGTTTTTTTTTTCAAAATTGTCTCTTTTTTGTTTGTAGCGCAAAAAATAGAAACTACGTTTGATCAAATACCACCAAAAGAAAGCTCTATTTGTGGGAAAAAAAGAACATCAATTTTATTTGGGTGCAGCGCCGCATGACTGCGCAACTGTCAGTTAAAGTAACCCAGTGCCATATCTCAAAAAATGATCTGATCATGAATGGGGGTAAATCTTCCTGAGGGCAACTGGTTTTGAAGGCATTATAAACCTGCAACTTGTGTTTTTCACCTGCATAAGATGTACATTGATCATGTAGTTCCATGGTGTCATTTGTTGCCCAGTTTGCACAGTCTATAGTACAGTAAACATTCACATTCTGGTATCAAAAGTTTCTGTTTGTGTTTTAAAGAGGATGTATGCGGCATGGCACAGCACCGGTTAATGCATGTCTTCTGACTGTAGTCTGAGAACTGAAAGTCAAGTGTTTTACCTTGTAAAAATCTTCCAGCTGTTCTGTCCTAAAAACTTACTTAAGTCCTCTCTTGATCCAGCGCTGTGACCATCTTCAGCCCCGCTCTCTTCTCTTCCTATTCTCACAGGACAAACAGGCAGTCATAGGCTCCTCCTATGAGAACGGGCGGGGGGGGGCAGGCCATCTTTCCATGCCATATACATCCACTCATGAGTTTGGAATGAAATGAGGAGTGTTGAAATGTCATGAGGACCTTTGGGCGGTTCTGGAGACCCTGTATCACCCCAAATACATTGAGGATAGTTGGTGCACTGGACACGCTCTGGAGGGCTTATTACATACAGGCTTCCCTTGATCCTCTGTAACAGGGATCACGGGCTTCTGGTAAGCAGTAACCCCTTACATTTTGGTGGTGGATTTCCGCACTAGTCCTTCATTCAACTGTGAAGAATACACTTCTTATGGATGGACACTAATCATTCTTCTACTTCACGGGTGTTATTATTGTGTGGGCCTTTGGATATCAATTCACCTGGCCCATTCACTTTGTTATATATGGATATTTTTTTATATTTCATTACACTAACTGTTCAGGTGTTTTGCAATTTACAAGCACTGGAGGGCGGCGGGAGGGGGGGGGGGGCGTCCCCTCCCGCCTCCCGCAAGAACGATCAAGTGGTGGAACAGCCGCTATGTTCATTCTTATGCTGTGCAGATTCGCCGGCTCTAAACGATATCTGGATGATGTCTGTAGCTACAGGCATCACTCGGATATCCCCGCTCAAAGCCGAGGACGTCATTTGGCGTACGGCGGGCGGGAAGTGGTTAACAACATCTGGAGCTACATGACGGGCTGCTGCCCAGGAAGCTGCCATACCCCTGGTGGAATGAGCTGTCACCACCTCTGGAGGAGCCAAGCCCTTAGCCCTATAAGCCTGCTGGGTGGATTGGACGAACCAGGCTGCTCTCGGAGAAGCTTGCTTCCCTATGTTATTGCTGGAGTGCAGGATAAACAGATAGTCAGAACATCTAAAGAGGAAGTAATTTGCAGGTATTCCTTCAGTATTTCCCCCTCCACATCCAGAGGGTGAGCTTCAGTGGATCCTGGGGCCTTGAATGTAGGTAGGATAATTTCTTGGTTCTCATGGAACACTGATGTAACTTTCGGGTTTGAGCCGAACATAGGGATAAGGACCACCCAGTCTGGGAAGAAAGTCAGAAATGGTTCATAATGACCTCAGGACCCGATCTCAGAGACCCTTTTGTCCGAAGTAATGGCAACTAGGAAAGCGACTTTTGCAGAAAGGTCTTTGATGGAAAGCAGGGCAGGTCCCGCGGTACTAAGTCCAGTCAGTGAGTCAAGGACAAGAGGAAGATCCCACTTGGGGAATCTCTGCTTTCTTTGAGGCCTGAGTCTTGCTGCCCCACGAAACAACTGCTGGATTAGAGGGTGAATGGCCCATGATGTACAGAGCTGAGACTTGGACCCTGAGGGAGCTGATGGATAGAGACAGATCTAGGCCAGATTGGAGGAAGCCCAGGATATCTTGGATTCCCGGGTCTCTGAATGATTTACCCATAGAGGATGAAAATTCAACAAACTTGGCCCATATTCTCTCATAGATTTGTGCTTGCCTCTCGAGCTCATGAGGGTGGAAATCACTCTTGAAGTGCACCCGAGAATTTCCAGCCTCTCACTCAAGAACCAGATCGTCAGTCTCAGTAACGCCGGGCAAGGGTGCAGAACTGCCCCTTGAGAAAAAAGGCCCGGTCTGAGAGGAAGAGGAACCAAGTCCCGAGAGCTGGGTCAGGAGGGAAAACCATGGCCTGTTCGGCCATTAAGGCACTATAACCACCACCTCAACCGCTTCCACTTGGAGCCACTGCAAAAACTTGAGGATGATCGGGAACGGGGGAAAAAAGGTATATGCCCTGCTGAAACTCCACCGATCTGTCAGGGCATCTATTCCGAAGGCCTGCTGCAATAGCCCCGAGTAGAATACTTCCTGAATTTGAAGTTGCAGCTGTAGCTCTGAGTGTCCCCTTGTCTCTTCACATAGGAGACCGCTGTGGTGTTGTTCATTCTCAGTAAAACTGATTCCACTCTCAAGAGATGACTCAAGGTTTGAAGGGCACACCAGGCTGCCCATAATTCCAGGACATTCGAGCCTGGGTTGTGGAAATGAGCATCCCACCTGCTTTGTGCAAGCTCTGACCTGCAAAGGGCTCCCCATCCAGCACCGCTAGCATCGGTCATGACCATGACCCATGAGATGGGGGCGATGGAGTGGCATGTGAGCAGATTCCTGCACTGAAGCCACCAGAAGAGGCTGTTCCTCATTACTGCTGTTCTGCGAATGGATTGGTTGCTGTCTCCTGAGTTCCACTGCTGGCAAAACCCTATCTGGAAAGGGCGTAGCCTCCACAGAGACCATTTGACCATGGGGGTCGTAGAGACCATTGTGCCAATAATTTTTAGGCACTGTGAGGCCCTCAGGCATGAGGAGCTCAGAGCCCATGATATTCTTTCTCGTATGACTGGGATCTTCTCTACTGGGAGAGAGATGGTACTTTCCACAGTGTTGGACTAGGCCCCCAGCTATACTAGGTGCTGAACTGGTTCCAGGTGGCTTTCTCTAAGTTTAGGAGCCAACCAAATTTTAGCAGTGTGGTGATAACCTGCTCTCTGTGGATCAACAGCTGCTCTTTGTCTTTGGATAGTAGCAGGAGGTCATCGAGATAGTGGTACAAGCGTATCCCTATTGATCTGATGAGGGCCACCACGGCCAGAAGAACGTTCGAAAAGACTTGCGCTTGCAGTGAGGTTTTCAGCCCGAAAGGGAGGCAGGTGAACTGTAGATGATCTTGCCTGACCATGAACCCGAGGTTTTTGCGGAATTCTTCTGCTACAGGCACGTGAAAATAGCCATCCTTTAAGTCAACTAAGAATAGCCAATCGCCTGGCTGCATGGCATGTTGGATGGTAAACAGAGTCTCCATTTTGAATCTTTCATGTTTTATAAACTTGTTTAGGTAGGTTAGGTCTATCACAGGATTCCATGAACTGTTTTTCTTCAGCACTAGGAAGAGAGGGGAGTACACCCCTTGTAGTTCTTTCGCCCTTCGGGACAGGCACCACAGCTCCCTGTGCCATCAGTGAATCCACATATTACAGTAGCACCAGCTTCTTTTCTTCTGACCATGCTAGCAGGGTAGAAATAAATCTGGGGGGGAGGAGTACTGGTGAAGGACCATGTGTGGCCTGTAGAGACCGTCTTGATGGTCCAGTAGTCTGAGATTGAGGCCACCCAGACATGCCGGAAAAGAAGCGGACGTACCCCAACCCGACCCGCCTGGGTGGACACTATCTTAAAACCATTTAGCCGGCTCGAGTCCACTGGACGCCTGGCTTTTAGCAGACTTTGGAAGGATGTCTGACCTCTGTTCCAATACCTTCTGAAATTCCGACCGGGCCTGTAAGAGCGTGTTTCTCTTGAAAGCTCAGTACTGTGTCTTCTCCGCTGAGGCCTCTTCTGGCTGAACAGACGCCTATCCTGGGGAAAGAGGCCCGACTTCCCGCCCGTGGCCCGGGCCATAGCGCTATCCAGCCTGTTGTCAAACAATGAGGGCCCTTCAAAGGGGACTTGTTTAGACACTGGATCAGCGAGCCAAAGGCGTAAACACAGAGATGCTGGTAATCGGCGCTCCTCGTCTCACACTGACATCTCCTCACAGGGGACAGCTAGGTATGTAATCAGAAAAAAAGATTACAGCGCACACATACAAAATGACATTTAACTCCTGCAGGGCTATTTAAAAACACCTGAGCATTTTCAGAAAATACGGGGGTTTCGTCACACTATATGGCCATATAATGCTAAACCCACTTACTGTGACAAAGTACCCTGAATTAGTGGGTCCTACGCTATCCATAGAATGGAAGATCCTGCTTCTCTGAACCATGGGAGCATACACTCCTCTAAATGGGAGAATTAAAAGGACTCCTCCTATAACACAGGTGGACACTAATAAGAGGCAATGATGGGGGGGGGGGGGGGGGGTGCTCCAGACCAAAGGGACTTGGTCAGAATCCATACACTACAGTGCACTGATTACAAATAAGTGCCCACCAGTGCCAGCAATGATTGCCCACCACTGCCAGCAATCAGTGCCAATCTGTGCCCACAATTGCCACCAATCTGTGCCCACAAGTGCCAGCAATCAGTGGCCATTAGTGATGCCAGTCAGTGCTAGCTATCAGTCCTGCCCAGAGCCCATCAGTGCCGCCTATTAGTGCTCATCAGTGCCCATAAGTGCGGCATATTCGTGCCTCCTCAGTGTCACCTAATCAGTGTCCATAAGTGCCGCCTCGTCAGTGCCCATCAGTTTCGCCTATCAGTGCCCATCGGTGCCGCCTCATCAGCGCCCATCAGTGAAAAAGAAAAATTACTTATTTACAAAATTTACTGACAGAAACTAAGAACTTTTTTTTTTTTTTTTTTTTTTTTAATTTTTGGTCTTTATTTTTTCCAAAAAAAAAAACCCAGGAGTGATTAAATACCACCAAAAGAAAGCTCTATTTTGTGTGAAGAAAATGATAACCATTTCACATGGTTATAGTGTAGCATGAACGCGCAATTGTCATTCAAAGTTTGACAGCGCTGAAAGCTGAAAAATGGCCTGGGCCATTTAGATTGTAAGCTCTATTGAGCAGAGCCCTCTGATTCCTCCTGTATTCAATTGTATTGTAACTGTACTGTCTGCCCTCATATTGTAAAGCTCTGCGCAAACTGTTGGCACTATATAGATGTTTAGTCAGGGAGCTCCTCACAAATTTACTTTGATAGGGATCTATTGTAAGTGCCCTGTATTGCGGTGGTAGGTGGTTAAAATTGTGTCAGCCCGTGGAATGGCACCAAACTACGGTACCTAAAAATCTCCATAGGTGATGCTTTAAAAGCCTTTACTGGTTACCAGTTTAGAGTTACAGTACACAGGAGGTCTGCCGCTAAAATAATTTTCCTGACGTTTGCGGTGATACCTCACATGTGTGATGCGATCGCCATTTACATGTACACAATATAACTGGGTACTAGCATTTATAGGTAAAGTTGATCCAGGGAAAATCCGATTGCCCCTCGGGGGCTCAGGAAGGAATTTTTCCCCCTGATGGAGCAAATTATTAGTTCATGCTTTGCTGTTTTTTTTTGCCTTCCTCTGGATCAACTGTGGGTATAGATTTGTGTATATGGGATTGTTTTTTTTTTTCTTGGTTGAACTTGATGGACTTGTGTCTTTTTTTCAACCTGACTAACTATGTAACATATGTGTGCAGGACCTACGCGCGCATTCGCATTTTCGCGTGAGCATGGGGGGGAACAGGGGCGCTTTAACTTTTTTTTATTTTTTTTATTTTTTTTAAATCTCTTTTATTGCTATCCAGAAGGGATGATCAGCATCCCTTATGATAGCATGGGCCATGATGACAGGTCCTCTTTATGAAGAGATCTGGGGTCTATTAGACCCCATATTTCTCCTCTACCCTCCGATGCATCTGACAGGGCTCCCTGTAAAAACGGCAATGGTGACCAGGGGGGGGGTTCGGTAGGACCCCTTCTACCACCTGTAAAACTAATCCAGCACTGTTGTTAAAAAAACAGCTCAGTAGGACATTCTAAGATTAGGTTTTATAAAAGTAAGGGTCTCATCATTCGTGTATGCTTAGGACAGAAGATGTGTGTATGTGGGGATAAGATCCCTCCCTCTTAGATTGTAAGCTCTAATGAGCAGAGCCATCTGATTCCGCCTGTATTAAATTGTATTGTAACTGTACTGTCTGCCCTCACATTGTAAAGCTCTGCGCAAACTGTTGGCACTATATAGATGTAGCACGCTGGAGTTTAGTCAGGGAGCTCCTCACAAATTTACTTGCCAAGAGTAGTTATCTTGGTCGATTGATAGGGATCTATTGATTTCTCCCTAAGTTTTGCCTTGTTGCACTTTTCTCTTCTACTACTAGGTGGCCGGGTACTTGGTGATACTAGATACGAGAAGGGCAACCCAAGGTCAGGTTATGGGTATGTGGGTATCTCAGGCAATGGGCAGGGGTTTTCTTGAATCCCTTGGCCTGCTGGGAGAGCCTATATATTCGGGTGAGGTCAGGTGATCTGTGTTCTGTGCCACCTGGACAGCTGTCTGGGTGGATGTGTCGTATGCTAGGCCAAATATTGGGCCTATCCTAGGGGCATCTGGCTGCTAGGCCGTGTGAGGGCCTATCCAGAAGTGAGAGCAGCGCAGGGTTGTAATTGCGGCTTGCAGTCCAACCAGAAGAGATGGTTGTGCCGGAGAACCTGTCAGTGGTCAGAGGGAGTCGCCTTTACCAGGAACCACAGTGAGTAACTGAAGCAAGTACCGGAACCATATTCTCACCGAAAGGGTAAGGGTGATCGAGTCAGGGAGGAGACGCTTGCAGAGCAGCCTTGTGTGTCAAGCCAGGGACCGAGCCGTTTAGTGGGGGTGAAGCTTGAGAAGTATCTGGAGTGCCAAGCTAGGGACCCAGCAGAGAAGCGGAGGTGACGCTTGAGGGAGATACCATCGCTAAACTTGGAGAAGCTCAAGGGATTCAGAGTCGGTGAATCAGAGGGTCTAGTGAGAGACCAGCAGCTCAGTATTGAAGAACTACAAGAAGCAATTGTAGTGAAGCTGAAAGAACTATTACATTTGGGTTAGGAACTGTTAAAGGACTGTTACCATAGGAGACAGCATTCCTGCAAGTGCAGATGTGGCTTCTTGCTGGGGCCTTTTCCTGCATGGCTGTCCTTCTATTGAAGTCTCTGAGTCTGCCAATTGAGTTTGCAACTATCTAAGGGTGACCTGGCCCTAACCCTCTTTCCCCAAAAAATATATAAAAAAGGACTGTCAAAGGGGCGTGGCTTAGCAATGGCCGAGTAAAGACGCACTTGAAGAGAGCTCCTGACCGCCCCGCTAAATCCCGCTGAATTGACGGAGACCCGTGCATGTCAGAGAGGCATGATAACTCCTAGACGCTACCGGACAAGATCGTCAGCTGGAGGTAACCGTCCCTCTGTCCCGAGCAGTGGAATTCAGCGATACTTCCGAGGCTCACAGGGAGTGTCGCCGGGCGCCATTATAGCAGCCCCACGTGTCCACGGACCAACAGTGGACGGTGCCCTGAACTATACTATACCGCTGAGTAATACTGACACAATCCCAGAAATCCTTATTACGGACCCCGTAGGCATGGCCGACACCTCACCTAAACCAAGGGACTTACCGGACGATATCCGAGCCATACTACAGTCCCTACCGACCAAGGCCGATATTGAAGGCCTCATCCTCCGTATTGAAGAAGCGCACAGTAAGGACATCCAGGAGGTGAGGTCAGACCTGCATGCCCTCACAGACAGGGTGGACTCGGGAGAGGCTACGATCTCTTCTTTAACACACAGAATAGAGGCGCTGGAACGATCTCAAGAATCCCAAGATGCTACAGCAATCGACCTACAACTTCATTTAGAAGACCTCGAGGACCGTAGCCGACGCAACAACCTCCGGCTACGGGGTATCCCAGAGGCAACAGGCTCGGAGGACTTGGCAGCTACTGTGACAGCCCTGTTTCAGATCATCCTGGGCCCTACCCCACCGTCCGTGGAAATGGACCGGGTACACAGAACTTTGGGACCTAAATCGTCCGATCCTGCCAGACCAAGGGATGTGCTGTGTAGGATACATCACTATAACCAAAAGGAACTTATCCTGCGCAGAGCCTGGGAGCAAGGGTCTGTAGAATTTGATGGCGCCACAATTAAAGCTCTCCCGGATCTCTCCAGAGCCACGTTGCAAAGAAGAGCCATGTTAAGACCCCTCCTGGACTTGTCAAGGAGACAGGACTGCACATATCGCTGGGGATACCCCCTTGCGGTCATCTTTCGCAAAATGAATGCCGCCTTCACACTACGTACACCCGCGGACTTACCAGCCTTCTTTGCCTTCCTGGGAGTAGAGCCCATACAGGTCCAGAATTGGCTAACCATCCTTCCACGTACCTCAGGCCGTCCAGGATCCTCTGCTCAGCAGCATCCTCAACCCCCTCGCCGACAACGGAACAGAAGAAGAGCACGCTCTCCCTCTGCTCAAGGCTCCAGGGAATCATGAGTCATGTTTGGGTGAGCTGTTCCATTTTATTCTCCGCACACATCTGAGTTTTTAAGGTTTAATTGTTGGATTCTGCCGCCCCCCACTTCACGCGGTTTGAAGACATACTTCCCTCCCTTTACTACATCAAGGAGGTCGACGGTCTCGCTCGGTGGCAGATATTCCCCGCCTCCTGACTCTGCCTTACCGCAGTGCACACATCCAGCCCTGCAACATATGACAGTTTTTTCTGAGTAAGCAGCGACTGTGGGGCTGGAGACTTGGAGACAAGCTGGACCCAACCTGAAACCTGAAGGTATGTTCGTTCAGACATGATGGACAGATCACTTTTACAGATGATTCAGGTGAGCCCTACATAACCTGAACCAGCACATGAGCATAGTGACTTGCACTATACACCTAACATGGAACTCTGATCTTAAGGGGCCAACCTTTCACTCTGGAGTGTCCTAATGACTGCCATTGAGGAGAACTATGGAGACTGGAATCTGGAGGGCTTACCTCTATGCTCCCTGACGGATATTCCGGCCCCTTGGGAGGATATGATCCTGTGCCCCCTCCCGGGGGGGGACTTCTCGGGCTCTACCGGATGGGCCCCCGCTTTGCCTTCCCGGCAGGCGTGTCGGGCCCGCCATGTGTGATGGTACCGGGTGGGAACCATGGACCTTATATAGCAACGTTAAATAAGTATATTTGATGTATGCCCCCGGCCCTCGCGGGGGGAGATATGATGGTGTTTGGGGGGGGGTGTCTGTGGGGGGGTGCCCCCCCCCTCTTTTCGCCAGGGCACTTGTCCTGGGGGGGGGGGGGGGGAGTGCCTCCGCCCTATGGGTGCGGGACGCAATGGTGGACATGCATTACGGGAGGATGGGTTGAACATTTTGGGTGCTGGGTTGGGAGTTGCTCAGACGCCACACCCATTTTTACTTGGTGGGTGGCCTGGAGGCCTTCACTTATGCCACCCTGGTACCCCCACAATTATTGGGGGGATGCCACCCTGGCTACACTCCAGTACAACCAATAGTGAGCGACTGGTGACAACCGGGCACTGCCGGCCAGCACCTAATTCACTTAGGGGGTGAACGGAATCCATATATTGGTTACTGTTATTAATTTTCTCTTATGTTTTAAATGTTCCTTAATTAAGATGTGTAGGAGCACAGGTTAACGTTTCCCTCTTAGCGCAGGTAGATGTTAGTTTTATGTTTCATTATCATAGCTTAAACATACCTTAGATCTCCCTCCTTGATTTGACCGGCTTATCTCTCTGTACTCACCGTCAACATATATTTCTCCTTTTTTTCTGATATGATATACTACAATGCGGGTCAGGCGGGTGGTCAGTGAGTATCTCACTGGTCATTGCTTTCTACAACCCCACTTAGGTCTGCGCTCGTTAACCAGAATCCTCCTGGGGAGCGTCTTAGTTTTCTATTTTAGTACTACGATATCCCTTCCTTAGGGTATCTATACACAGATTTCTAACTACTGCTTTTCTCTCTCCTTTTTCCCTCTGCCATTAATCCCCCTTCTTCCACTTTCTATATCTACTAATTTTCCACCTCTTACTCTCCCTTATTCCCCTTCCCTTCCTGTACTCCCATCCCTCCTCCCCCACCCCTATCTTCTGGGTTAAGTGGGTCACGGGTCATGGAGGCGGTACGCGTGCTCTCGCTCAATGCGAGAGGCCTAAATGTCCCCGAAAAAAGACGTATGTTACTCCAAGAGTTGCTACGGCAAAAGTCTGACCTGGCGTTCATCCAGGAAACACATTTTAAGGAAAGTAAGTTTCCTCTGCTGCAAAACAAATATTTCCCGAAGGTCTATCACTCTACCAATCAGAATAGCAAATCCCGAGGGGTCTCCATTCTCATCTCCCGCTCAGTCCCCTGGACCCTAGAGGACATGAGAGCTGACCCGGAGGGACGCTTTCTGTTCCTTAGAGGATCAATTGGAGGGGTAGAGGTGACCCTTGTCAATGTCTATGCCCCGAACACTGGACAGGAACAGTTCATCTCCAAAGTAACTAATACCTTGCTAGAATTTGCCAAAGGCCAGACAATACTGGGAGGTGATCTCAATGTTCCATTGATCCCATCAGAAGACACATCGGTGGGACATTCATCGATTGCTCCTTGTGTGGGGAAACGCATTGCGCGTGCCCTACATAGGGCTCAGTTAATTGATGCCTGGAGACTCACCCACCCCAATGAAAGGGACTACACCTTTTACTCAACAATACACAAACAATACTCGAGAATAGACTACTTCCTGATCCCCCACTCCCAATTACACGCCATTAGGGAGACCTCCATTGGCTCTATTACATGGTCTGACCATGCCCCTGTTCTATTGACCTATGCCCTGACTGACCATTTTACATCCAGAACAAGAACTTGGAGATTAAATGAAAGCCTCCTACAAGACAAGGAGGTACTTCGAGATGTAGCTAGGGAGCTGGACTTCTACTTTCAAACTAATGATACTCCTGAGAGCAACCCCGGCACTGTCTGGGAAGCCCATAAGGCTGTGATCCGGGGCGTCCTTATCAAACATGGTTCACGCATTAAGAAACAGCGTTCAGAGCAGATGGCTTCGCTTCTGACACAACTGAACCTCGCTGAAGCCCGACACAAGCATGCCCAAAGTCAATCTCTAGAGGCCGAAATTCTGACACTTCGAAACAAGATCACTGATCTTATGCAATTTAGAGCTAAAGCTGCGATTCAGATTTGTCGCCGGATTTCATATGAGTCGGGTAACAAATGTGGCAAACTCCTGGCCAGGTCACTTAGAGAGCAAGTCTTAGCCAATTATATACCACATATCAGGACCTCTACAGGCCAGAAGACCACACTCCCCCGTAACATAGTCGGAGAATTTAGGGAGTTTTATGCATCTCTCTATAACCTGCAGACTCCAGCTCCCCAGCTCTCTCGAATTGAAGAATACCTCACTAACTCAGGCATGCCCAGACTTCCAGATGATGTTAGGGAACTGCTTGATGAACCAATCTCCACAGAAGAGATACAATTAGCAGTTAAAGCGGCTAAGTTAGGGAAAGCCCCGGGACCGGACGGATTTACCGCGCAGTACTTTAAAAGCTTACTCCCCTCCCTTGTGCAATTCATGCATAAATTTTTCAATTACATAGGCCCAGACACCAATTTCCCCCGTGACTCACTATCGGCACACATCACAGTGATCCCTAAGGAGGGGAAAGACTCTTCCCTTTGCGGGAGTTACAGACCAATATCTCTACTAAATACGGATTTGAAAATCTTTACCAAAATAATATCTATTAGGATCCAATCCCACCTCCCCTCCTTAATTCACCTAGACCAAGTGGGGTTTGTCCCAACCAGGGAGGCTAGGGACAACACCACTAAAGTGCTAAATCTCCTACATGTGGTCAATAAGGGGAAAACTCCTTGTATTTTTCTAAGCACGGACGCGGAGAAGGCCTTCGACAGGGTGAACTGGCAGTTTATGTTGGCTACCCTGAAGCACATAGGCTTGGGTGGTGGCATGATAGGCTGGATCAAATCGCTGTATGGGGCTCCTTCAGCGCGTGTTCGGGCCAACGGGATATTGTCAGATCCCTTTGCAATCAAGAATGGGACGCGCCAGGGATGTCCCCTATCACCACTCCTCTTCGCCCTGTCGTTGGAGCCTTTTCTGCGCACCGTGAGAGCCAATCCGGACATCTGTGGGGTGGCTATGGGAGATTCACAACAGAAAATAGCCGCATACGCGGACGATATGTTGTTCTCGCTTACCAACCCTCTGATCTCTCTACCCAACCTCCTTAGGGAATTTAAAATATATGGGGACCTTTCCAATCTGAAGATTAATTTCAATAAGTCCGAAGCCATGAGCATAGGAATCCCCACTCAACATCTCACGATTCTCCAATCCAATTTCAAATTTAGATGGACCACCTCTGCTTTGAAATACCTCGGAACATATATCCCAACCAAATTGTCACAACTTTTTTCTCTGAATTTTCCCCCCTTGCTGTCCACAGTTAGAGCTCTCCTTTCCAAATGGCAAACAGGTCTTCATTCGTGGTTCGGGAGATGCAATATTATTAAGATGTGCGTCCTGCCTAAATTCCTCTATCTTCTACAGGCTCTCCCGATCCGGATTCCCTCTAGCTATTTTGACCAAGTCAGAGCAGCATTCTTTGACTTCATTTGGGCCCATAAAAGACCTAGACTGAACAGACGACAGATCATGTTACCTAAGCAATATGGGGGTCTGGCAGTCCCAGATCTTCGTAAGTATCACCAAGCAATTCACCTGACAAGACTGATTGACTGGAACAGACACCGATCCACGAAACTATGGACTGCTCTGGAACAGACTCAATGCGAGATACCACTGAACAGAGCCCCCTGGTGCCATAATTTCTTACCAAGAGACATTAAAAACCATCCACTAATAGGCACTACCATACAAATATGCGCTGCTCTTTTCGCACGTGCAGACCTGGTGTCAAAGAGGTCCCCTCTTCAACCGATACTGGGAAATCCAGAGTTTGTCCCCGGTTATACAGACCCTGTCTTCCGGGCAATGAGAGTAGCGGGTCACTTCCAAGCCTCCCATTTTGGGATCAATGGTAGATGGCTGACACGGACCGAACTCATGGATTTAGATGGCCCCTACCATCTAGATCTCTGGAGAGCCCAGCAGCTTGGTCACTTCCTTAAATCATTACCACTCCCAAGTAGCCCTGACCAGAACCTAACCACCCTAGAGACCTTCTGTACAGAAGAGGGTGCTGTGTCCCATATGCTATCGGCCACATATCAGTTGCTAATTGCCCCATTAGATGGTCATCGTCTTCGCTGCTTGGATAATTGGGAAAGGGATCTAAACTGTACTTTTTCCACAAGACAAAAACAAAATATCCTCCAATTCACTTTCAAATCTTCAATTTGTTCGAAAACACAAGAGACTAACTATAAAATAATTACTAGGTGGTACAATACCCCGGCAAAGCTACAAAAGATATTCCCCGGTGTCACGAACCAGTGCTGGAGATGTCAGAGAGATTGTGGAACAATTCTCCACATCTTCTGGTCTTGTCCTCTGCTGGAGGGGTTCTGGAAAACAATCCAGCAGACGCTGCAGAAGTTCACGGAGTACCCAATTCTGGCAGATCCAGCGCTGTTTCTGCTACATGCATCTGACAAATCACAGAAAGCATACAAACGATCGTTAATACCTCACTTACTTGACGCAGCGAAAGCCTGCATCCCTTTGTACTGGAAATCCACACAACCCCCTCCTATCAGTTTATGGGTTAGGAAAGTAGAAGAAATCAAAACAATGGAGGACCTAATTCTTTCAGCCCGTCACCAGAATGAACGCTTCACCAAGAAATGGTCCATTTGGAACGTATTCTTCTTTTCAGATGAAGGTCAGACACTTCTGGGGAACTAACATATCCCTACTATGCTATACAGGTATACTACCCTTATAGGGTTGACTGGCTTTGCCACAATGTTTTTTCAACTCGCAAGGGGGCACGCGTGCTGCCTCAGGGCACTAAGGGGATCCCAGGCCCTCTCCCCCCCTATGTCCTTATCCCCCTTCCACTCCCGCTCCTCCCTCACGTCTTCCCCCTTCCTTTCTCTCTTGCTTTTTCTTCACCAGCCTTTTTCTGTATTTACTAGGGTTGTAGTGGTTGTAAGGGGTAACTATTAATGCCCCATGACCTATATAGCCCTATTCTTTTATTAAATTAGAAAATCAGGAGCAGGACTTGCGGAACCTTCTGACAATTTTAGTGCAACCTAGAAGTGGGTTGCCTGTTTGTTCTGATTGAGGTCATGATCAGATACAGTCCTAATGTCAAGATAACAGTATCTTATTTTCCGTTGAGTTGAACATGACATGGAACTACGTTCATACCACTGTATGTTATTTTGTGCATGTATGATCTCGAGATGTTATATTTTGCTTCGCTTGTCTTGTGTCCTTTCAATAAATAAAGAATTTGAAAAAAAAAAAAGGACTGTCAAGAGAAAAAGAAAAACTTTTATAAACAAGAAGTGTCTGGCGCCCAATGACTTTCACTATCTTTGCACCCACTATGCCTCACAACCCACCACATATTGAAGGATGTCGGCTATCTTTGGCCTTGGAGGGCCTCATTAGACCAAAAGAGGTAAAAGACCTTGCTACATAAATGCTGTATAATAATAATAAATAATAAAAGATATGTGTAATCTTTTGTATCATTGCAATTTTAGTAATTGCATACTTAATTGGGATGCACTTCTTTTTTTCAGCCAGCAGGTGTCACAGTTGCAGTGTCTGCATGCAGAAACAATTCAGATAGTATAACTCCCTAAATTGTTATAGCTTATACTTCTGTACAGTGCCTCTGGAAAGTATTCACAGCGATTCACCTTTTTCACATTTTGTTATGTTACAGCCCTATTCCAAAATGGATTAAATTCATTATTTTCCTCAAATTTCTACCAATAATACCCCATAATGACAATGTGAAAGCAGTTTGTTTGAAAAATTTGCAATTGTATTAAAAATAGAAAAGAAGAAAAAAATCACATGTACATAAGTTTTCACAGCCTTTGCCATGGTGCTCAGGTGCATCCTGTTTCCACTGATCATCCTTTTGATGTTTCTACAACTTGATAGGAGTTCACCTGTGGTAAATTCAGTTGATTGGACATGATTTGGAAAGACACACACCTGTCTATATAAGGTCCCACATTTAACAGTGCATGTCAGAGCACAAACCAAGCCATGAACTCCAAGGAATTGTCTGTAGACCTCCAAGACAGGACTGTATTGAGGTACATATCTGGGGAAGGGTACAGAAAAATGTCTGCAGCATTGAAGATCCCAATGAGCACAGTGGCCTCAATCATCTGTAAATGGAAGAAGTTTGGAACCACCCGGACGCATCTTAGAGTGGGCCACCAAGTCAAACTGAGCAATCGGGGGAGATGAGCCTTAGTCAGGGAGGTGACCAAGAACCTGATGGTCACCCTGCAGAGCTCCAGCGTTTCTCTGTGGAAAGAGGAGAACCTTCCAGAAGAACAACCATCTCTGCAGCACTCCACCAATCGTGCCTGTATGGTAGAGTGGCCAGACAGAAGGCACTCCTCAGTAAAAAGCACATGACAGCTCGCCTGGAGGACCTGAAGGACTCTCAGACCATGAGAAACAAAATTCTCTGGTCTGATGAAACAAAAATTGAACTCTTTGGCCTGAATGGCAAGCGTCATATCTGGAGGAAACCAGGCACCGCTCATCACCTGGCCAATACCATTCCTAGAGTGAAGCATGGTGGTGGCAGCATCATGCTGTGGGATGTTTTTTAGCGGCAGGAACTGGAAAACTAGTCAGGATCGAGGGAAAGATGAATGCAGCAATGTACAAAGACATCCTTGATGAAAACCTGCTCCAGAGCGCTCTGGACCTCAGACTGACGCGAAGGTTCATCTTTCAACAGGACAACAACCCTAAGCACACAGCCAAGATAATAAAGGAGTGGCTACAGGACAACTCTGTGAATGTCCTTGAGTGGCCCAGCCAGAGCCCAGTCTTGAACCCAAAAGAACATCTCTGGAAAGATCTAAAAATGGCTGTGCACCGACACTCCCCATCCTAACTGATTAGACTTGAGAGGTCCTGCAAAGAAAAACGGGAGAAACTGCCCAAAAATATGCGTGCCAAGCAGAGGCGTAGCTTGAAGCTTGTGGGCCCAGATGCAAAAGTTGACAGGGCCCCCCCCTCCCACTACCACCCACCACTTTCACCATGTGTGGAGATACACCCACCACACACCAGGATACTCAAAGTGGCTTAAGAGTTTTGAGTTCCCAGAGTTCCTCCTTACATCAGAGGACAGGGATCACAGCTGAAGAATCAGAGGACAGGGACCCCTAGCAGGTCACTTGGCAGAGCTCCTTTCCCACCCCAGTACTGTATACAGCTCCTCTCCCCCACACTGCACAGGGCTGGAATCACATTCCTTTAAACACAGTCTGTCAGCCTGTACAGGGTGTATCTGGCTTTTATATTGCTGTTCTGACCTGTAAAATTCTCTGGTCGGAACGGCAGTGTAGTTGCAGAAGGCAGATGCACCCTGTGAAGATCGTGGCTGACTGGCTGTGTTTTCAGCCCTGCAAGTGTAGAGTGTCATAATGGGAAAGGAGCTCAGCAGCCGGGCATAGCATCCAGGATGGAGGGGGTGGTCAGGGGGCTTTGGGAGGGCGCAACTTTAATCTGGGGGGCAAAGCCATGTGATACAAAATCTGGAGCCTGCAGCCCCTCAGGAGGTGTTAAGGGATTTGTTTTAGCAATTTATGAAGGTTTCTCTGTCAGTGTTGGCAGGTGTTGGGGGAAGGTTACCTCCCAGAGGTGTGTGTCTTTTCCCCAGTTGCCAGGAAAGTGGGGTAAGCAGACATCTCCGGGTGGGGGGGTACAAAGAATCCCAGCTGGTGACTAGGAGACACTGAGCGGTGTCTTACCTCACCAGTAACATCCGTCCCATCGTGACTACAGGACGGCACTCTTCTCCTCCTTAACTCGCTGAGCTTGGTTACCATTCCATGTTGCCAGCACACAGCACAAACACTTCCCCATCCTGGGCTGTTCTCACCCCATGCTCCTCTCCATTCATGAAATGCCTCACGGCTTCTCCCCAGCCAGTGAGAACAGAGGGGTGTGGACTGTGGAAGGCAAAGTGGAAGCCCAGTATTGGAGCATGGCTGTGGGGCCCTAGGGCAGATCTGAGCTGGACTTTGTGGAGGATAGGATAATATGAAAGGGAGTCTGCAGGGGCCTCCTGGAGCTAGAGGCGGGGTTGCGATTGTGACCCCTGCAACCCCTTATGCTAAGCCCATGGTGCCAAGCTTGTAGCATCATACTCAAAAAGACTTGAGGCTGTAATTGGTGCCAAAGGTGCTTCACCAAAGTATTGAGCAAAGGCTTTGAATACTTGCGTACATGGGATTTTTTTTTTTGTTTTTTATTTTTAATAAATTTGCAAAGATTTCAAACAAACTTCTTCACTTTGTCATTATGAGGTATTGTTTGTAGCATTTTGAGGAAAATAATGAATTTAATCCATTTTGGAATAAGGCTGTAACATAACAAAATGTGGAAAAAGTGATGGGCTGTGAATACTTTTCGAATGCACTGTATATGAAATATTCTGTAGGGCCTAACATTTGTGGGCTTCTGACTATTAATCCTACCTGTGTGGAGCTTTCAGTAATCTTAAAGTGAAAGTCTAAATTTATTTTCTAGGCAACAGACTTGTCACATGCTACTCGGCAATACACTTGAGACGTGCAACTCATAATCCTATTTCTTCAGATAGCAATAAAACAGACATAACAAAATAGAAAATGCTAGATGCTTGGCTAGATGCCAAGCTGGTTCAGTGGTCCTTTTTGAGTCACTGACCTGGAACAATTATAAAGATTCTGATCTTTGACTTTACTTTGACTTCATTTGCTGCAAAATTATTCCAAATCAGGGACTGCATTTAACCCATAGACAGTCAGCCATCTCAGACACTTATGAAGATGTTAATTATGGAAAACTCTATATTTCTATCATTATTTACCTCTGGTACAGCTATAGTTATATCATACTCCTCCTTCCCCTCCGTCCCATCCAGTTTTATACTGCCGTGGCTCCCATTCTAAGGCCCCTTTCACACGGGTGCCTCCGCTTAACGGAATCCGCTTGCTCAGTGGGGGATCACTCCGCTGATTCTGACTGAGCAGGCAGATGACAGGTCCGTGTCCGCTCCGCTATGCAGAGCAGACATGGAGACAGTCCCGCTCTCCTCTATAGGGAAATCGGGTGGAAACGAACCGCCTGTCCGTTTCCATCCGATGCCATACGATCCGCCAACGGATGGAAAATAGGACCACCATCTGTCTGTTTTTGGCGGACAGGATCAGACCGGATGGTGGTGGGTGTCAGAGGACAATGCAGTGTCCAATCAGGTCCGCCTGAAAAACTGACAGGCGGACCTGATCGGACAGCCCGTGTAAAAGGGCCCTAAGGGGATGTCGCAGACTAGATTGCACAGCTGCTTGTCAACATCCTCTCAGGCCAGGGCCCACACATGTGCTCTGCACTCACATTTATTCTTATGTAGAGCTCTGGAGTACAAGCTCTTATTTTGAACTAACAATCCATAGGAAGAAATGAATGAGAGCTGGAAAGATTTTGACAAACAACTGTGTGATCTAATAAGCGGTATCTCACTGAAATAAGAACAGGTGAGTATAAGATTTAATACAGTATATGTATAAACATTTAAAGTGGAACTTTACCCATAACAACTTAACAAATTAATGTGCTGCAAATTGCCCCCCAGCATTGTTCCTGTTTCTTCTTGCTGGAGGCTGCCATTTTGCTGAAGGCCAGAGCCCCTGAGCAGCAGTATATATTTAGGCTGCCAGCAGATCATCCTCCAGTGCAGGGATTTGCAATTAGCGGACCTCCAGCTGTTGCAGAACTACAAGTCCCATGAGGCATAGCAAGACTCTAACAGCTACAAGCATGACTCCCAGAAGCAGAGGCATGATGGGATTTGTAGTTTTGCAACAGCTGGAGGTCCGCTAATTGCATATCCCTGCTGTAGTGGCTCTGATATTCAGCACAGTGCAATAAATAATCAACTGAACATATGCAGAGCAGGGTGAGACAATTATATTACTGGATTATAAACAGTACAGACACTTATTTGTAATGTTTTACATAGATATACCTGCAAAAGGCACCAGCATGAAGTGATCTAGCATGACTTAAAGTTTTTTTCAATTTTGGATGGAGTGGAAAGGGATTAGAACCCCCTGTCAATTGTTATTGCTCTCTATGCCCCCGTTAGGGAGATTAACCCTCTCTATTTGTCCAATTCACCATTATCATTGAAAGTAAAAGAAAATCCCAAATGTTGGGTTGGCCACAGAGAAGTAATAGAGGGGAAATCTTCCAATGGGGACACTAGTTCTAGTGACCTGGGCGTCCCCAAAGAAATTCCCTTAATTTGCAGGGATTTCCTCTCACTTGCGGTTTGGCTATGGGGCAGGAAGTGAAGGGAAATCTCCACAATGGGACACAGATGGCAAAAAAAAAAAATCTGAGGGGTTATAGGCCATAAGGTGAACTAGGAAAAAGTGTCTAGAAAATTATTTTCTTTCCCACACTTGGGAACTACTTTTTAAACATACTTTTTGCATAGACAACACCCCTATGGACTTTATGTTAAAAGTTCTCCACAAAATATCCTGCAGTTTTTTGTCACGATCCATAAATGTATGTAATTGTGAACCAAAAAAAACGAAAATCTTATGGTGCTGGATTTGCTTGTAACTTTATTTCTATTCATTTTAGTAACACAAAATATCTCTCAAACTGACATTTACACATGTGCCTAACATTTGAGACAGGTATTGGTGCATTAGTATACTCAAGAGTGAATGTAGACCATGAAATAGGGCAAAGTTGTAGAAAAATACGCTTCAACTTCACAGATTGGCACCAAGCAAAATTAAACATACAAATTGTAAAAGGTATCAAAAGTGAGATGTTGTATTCATCAACATTTTCAGAAGGCACTGTGTAGTCAAAGAAAGTAAAAAAATCAGCACACTTTGCCACAAGTTGGCTGAAATTACTTAAAATGCAACCCCATCCCCCTTAATGCCAAATAATGCCAAAAATTGACCATTCTACAATAGATTCATTACAGCTCAAAAATCACCCTAAAATATGAACGAGTCTTCACTTATCAGTCTCATCCCTATCACTGTCATCAGAGCTATCGTCCAATGTAGCTCTTTCTGCTTTTTCTTGGGAAACATTTGCACAATTTTTGCACTAACATAAATCTGTACAAGACCGTCTTGTAGACATACAGGAACATCTTCTAGTCTCACATTTGCCTTGCTTGCAACTGCAGTGGACTACCTGCAACACACTTTCAGGGGCAGGATTTCTAGTCATCCAGGTCACTGTTAGCTTCCCATCCTCGAGGTGCCATTCATTGCCAATGGGTGACCGGGCACACATTATACCTTTCAGAGAATGTCTCATTATGGCTGCTTGGTAGTTTGCCCTTTTACAGTGTTGGTAAAGGGCATCACTTGGGGAGGCATTGATAGTTCTGGAAAAGCTGACAAAGCCATGCAGAATGCTTTGTATCTTGCATCGTTCACATTTTTTGCAGATGGCTGGCCATACAGGTGGCACACATATTTGCAAAGCAGTTAAAAGGTAGACTGGCCCTGGTTAAAACTGCTACCCAAATTTGTAAATGCAGTCAGGGATTCCTCTTTCCCGCAAGCAACAGAAAATACCTTTTCTTTTGCCTTTGCCATAAAAGACGCTTGTAGAGACACAACCTGAGAAGGCATTGATCCAGGGCCGGATTTCCCACAAGGCCATCAAGGCCAGGCCTCGGGGCGGCAGTGATGCAAGGGCGGCACCGCTCCTGCGGCGACTTCTTGGCTTTCGCAGCAAACTCCCGCCCGCTAGCCAGCCCGTTTCGGCGGCACCGCTGCTTATTTCACGGGGACCGATCGGGCTTTTGTACTCCCACTTCCTGGTAACGTGGAACGCACGATAGGGCGGACTTGATGTCATCAGCCGGAAATGATGGCCGCGTTGCCTCCCATGTCTTGCATCATTTCTGGCTGATGACCTCACGTCCGCCCTATCGTGCGTTCCACCACTACCAGGAAGTGGGGGTACACAAGCCCGATCGATCCCTGTGAAATGAGCAGCGGTGCAGGCGAAACGGGCTTGCTAGCGGGCAGGAGTTTGCCGCCCCCCTGAATGTGCCCCTGGATGTCCCCTTGAAATAAGCAGTGGAGCAGGCGCAGTGTCTGTGTCTGTGTGTCTCTTTCTCTCTCTCTCTCTCTTTTTCTCTCTCTCTCTCTCTCTCTCTCTCTCCTCCCCTGTCCACAAAGTCCCTTCTTGGTCCACACACGACAGCCACTAAAGTGGGCATCAGGGCTGCTGTTAGAAATCATGGGGCCCCGTACATCCTACCTGACGGGGCCCCCCTCGACCCAGTGGCAAGCGACACCCTGCATCCGCTGACAAGTGACGTGGCAAGCGACACCCTGCATTCGCTGACAAGTGATGTGGCAAGTGACACCCTGCATCTGCTGACAAGTGACGTGGCAAGTGACAATCCGCAATGTGTGGCAGGTGATGTGGCAAGTGACAATCCGCAATGTGTGGCAGGTGGCGTCGTGGCAAGTGACAATCCGCATCTGAAGGCAGGTGACGTTGGCAAGTGACACGCTCAGGCTCCGACTGATTCTGCTTATGGTGAGTTGAACTATTTTATTTTATATAAAAATGTAATAATAGAAATACTGCACTTCAATCATTTTTTTTGCGATACGGCACTGCATCGATTTAACTGACAATTGCGCAGTTGTGTGATGCTGTACTCAAACAAAATTTAGAATAAAGTTACATCCTACCTGATGGGGCCCCCTTCGACCCAGTGGCAAGCGACACCCTGCATCCGCTGACAAGTGACTGGCAAGTGACACCCTGCATCCGCTGACAAGCGACGTGGCAAGTGACACCCTGCATCCGCTGACAAGCGACGTGGCAAGTGACACCCTGCATCCGCTGACAAGTGACGTGGCAAGCGACACCCTGCATTCGCTGACAAGTGATGTGGCAAGTGACACCCTGCATCTGCTGACAAGTGACGTGGCAAGTGACAATCCGCAATGTGTGGCAGGTGACGTGGCAAGTGACAATCCGCAATGTGTGGCAGGTGGCAACGTGGCGAGTGACAATCCGCATCTGAAGGCAGGTGACGTTGGCAAGTGACACGCTCGGGCTCCGACTGATTCTGCTTATGGTGAGTTGAACTATTTTATTTTATATAACAATGTAATAATAGAAATACTGCACTTCAATAATTTTTTTTGCGATACGGCACTGCGTCGATTTAACTGACAATTGCGCAGTTGTGTGATGCTGTACCCAAACAAAATTTAGAATAAAGTTAGAACTAAAAAAATGTAGGGAGTTTCTTACTGCTATAATCTTTAAAAGGCATGTTCTGCATTAGAGTATTTTCAGTGAGTACAATTAAAGCCAGTTATTTTCAGTGTTCTCGTGTGTGGAGATATGTTTTTAATTGATCTATTGTAGCAGTCATCGCTAAAGGACGAGAATGGTGGTGTGTGTGTGTGTAAGGGGGGGGGGGGGCCGCATTGAAGGACCCGGCCTTGGGGCGGCAAAGGGAGTAAATCTGGGCCTGCATTGATCCCAATAAGTGCCAAACACACACACTGGTGCCAAGAGCTGATGACACATTAGCTAAGTCAATGATCCTGGTTCTGTTGCCAACCCCTGTGAAAAATTACAACCTACATGGTAAATCTTGCTGCAGAAATTAAGCAATCACTGCCACATCAGTATCAGGGCTCTTGATAACTACAGTTTGATGCTTCTGTGCAGCATGTTTTGCATGAAAAAACACCCTGGTGTTACAGTCCTCATGATCGCATGTCATATCTTCAATTTCACTAAGAGTTTGTAAACCCTCCATTACAGTCACGCAGTGACACAGGACTCCATGTGCTATGTACAAGCTTAAGTCTTTACCCACAGTTGTAAGATCAGCATCTCGCCACACAACATAGAGGAATTCTGCCAGTGCCTCTTTGTTTGTTTCATCTGATAGAAACTTTTTCCATTGTGTTGGTGTCTTCTGATCCCGTCCATAAATTTTTACCTGTTGTGCACCAGCTCTATGTGACCGTTCTTGATTTTTAATACTCATTTCAGGATACAGATCAATCACAAAGTCTATCCATGTATAGTTGTGCTTCAGAGCAAGCTTGACTGTGTACTGCAGTATTGTCTCGGCTAGCTCTCCGAAGGTACTTGGTATGGACTGAATGGCTTGAATGACTGCCATACCATCTAAGAGAATAGCTCCATCAGCTAAAACTTTGTCAACTAAACAGTCTCCACATTTGGTTTCCAATAGATCCAGAAGAGCTGACTAGCTTTAGCTAAAGGATATGATACAAGAAAAAGAACCGCTGCTCCAGGTGTATAGAGATAAGGCTGATTGGAGTATCTTGCAGAGTGCTAGCCCCAGCCTGCCTCTGTGGGAAACTTGGAAAGAAGAAAGAAATGGCTGTACATCAAATGCACATTACCAATGATTAAGCACAAGTTGTATGTGTAAAACGCATCTACGTGACCACAGTTTGGTGTCTTTGGTGTTATTTTTGTGAAACAAAATTAAAGGCAATCGGAAGTTCTGGATGTGCAGCCATTTCTTTCTTCTTTTAAAGGATATGATACAGTTCCCAAAGTATAGGACAGAATTTCCCGCAGGTCTATCTTTCTACTTTTACCTATGATGAGTAGTCTGGAGAATAGCTTCTTGTCGGCACGCAGAATCACTTCCGCGCCTGCTGCAGATTTCTTTTTTGTTTTTGCTTGGTCACAAAAGGTCTTAAATTTTTGTGTTTTGATGGGAGAAAATATGTCAACTGATGGGGATAACAGTCTTTGGTTCATAAACACTTCGACAGCGGTTTTCTCCTTTTCTGAAGCTGCGAGCAAATCTCTCATGGTTTCTTCAGCTGCGACTGTCCCAGAGCTAATGCATACAATCCCATCTTGGTGTGTGTCAAAAGGATTCAGCATGGAATCTAGGGTGGAAATGATTCTGGTCACAATCTTTTCATGAGCATGAATTTATGTGCTGTCAAGGTCTTTTCGCTTCCTTGTATGAGGACATTTACCTGCCATTGACTCACATTGTCTTGCTATGGCAGCCCTTTCATTTTGCGACAATATCCAGCGATCTACTGCAGCTCGATTCTGTGTTAACCCTGTCAAACCACCCTTTGTCTTGGAATCTCTGTTGCATGTTGGCCTGGTCTGGCCTGGTCACAAGCAATCGAGGCAAATCCATGGACACTTGTGATGAACATTGATCACTCCATTGATGGATCCTGGGGCAACAACTTCAGACTCAATGAGTATGTCTTGCAGTCCTGCATCTCCAATCCTTTTTCCTAGAATGCCCAGATGGGACATGCATGTGTGAAATTCACCTAGTCTAATTACTACACACTAAGTAAGGTCATTGTCTTTCCAGCGGATTTACTGAGCCTTGGCATATATATCTTGGTCAAAAACTAACACTAGGTGGCCCAGTTCTAGCTGATCAGCAATTTCGACACTTTGCCTCAGGATTGTGTTTACTGTTGACATCTCTGTCGGTGAAGCCTCAATGACTGGAAGATAAAACAGCGCTGACTTTTGCAGAATGCCATCACCTTGAAGCAATGTATAGAAACCTGTCCAGCTTGGGATCGTACATCTTTCAACACCTTTGACCTTTACAAAAACATATGCCAGTTTAGTTTGTGCAGCAGGCAGGGTGTTCGATTTGCATGTGTCTGCATGTAATGGAATACGTTCACGATGAAACAAGTTCTGTGGTCCTTATCTTTTTAGACTGATAGTACTGTTCTACAGGGAAGCCAGGGGGTGCTTTAAATGAGGAAGCACCCTTCTGTAATGATTGTCTGTTTGTTGTTGACATCGTTTCAACTACAGAACTTTGCAGCATAATCCCATTTGTGTGGTGGGTAGTTCCATGACCTGACAGGGTCTCCTCCCCAAAGTCAATATTGTCCCACACAAGTACTGTAGGAACCTCCTTTGAGAATCCCTTTGGCATTTTACCTCTGCCCTCTATTAGCTGAAGTTGGACGAGGCTAGTGTCTAGACTGACAACCGTGTCCCATGATGCACAATGTCCTAGTCTATTTAGAAGTCACACAATTTGTGATGAACCTTTTAAGTGGCGAACAGTAACACCAAGACATAATGATTTAGATGTCTGCCTCCGGCCCTTGGATGCGAGAAACACAATGTCTTGACAAAAAGATAGAATTTTTAGGTTCAAATCATCAGGAATATCAACATAATGGGCCAGTGTTGCTTCCCAGTTGCAACAGTAATCCAGCAAATCAGATTATACAGTTTAAGTGGCACAACAGAATTTGCTTCACTCACATTTTAAATCATCTGTCTGACGTGGGTGGCCACGGGCATATCATACCGGAAGAGTCACATAGAAACTTCTTTTACATCAATGCTGCACTATAAAGTGTCCTTGTGTTGTCTGTAGTATTGAAAGAGGCCATTGAATTTGGTCTTTGCAGACCAGCTGTCGTACTTGCTGTGTTTTCACCATCACTTTGGCTAATTATCTCAGTTGACTGTTGTTTCTGTACCTGATGGATGAGGTAGCCTGTCTATTAACTTGTATTTTCTTACAGGGGTTGGCAACAAAACAAGGATCAGTGACTTGGCTAATGTGTCATCGGCTCTTGGCACCAGTGTGTGTTTGGCACCTATTGGGATCCATACAGTACCTTCTCAGGTTGTGACTCTACAAGCACCTTTTTATGGCAAAGGCAAAAGAAAAGCATTTTCTGTTGCTTGCGAGAGAGTAATACCTGACTGCATTTACAAATCTGGGTATCGGTTTTAACCTGGGCCATTCTACCTTTGAACTACTTTGCAAATATGTGTGCCACCTGTATTTCCAGTCATCTGCAAAAATGTGAACGATGCAAGATACAAAGCATTCTGCATGGCAACGTCTATTTGTAACTGTTTCTTATATAAATCTCAGTTGAACTAAGGTAAATACATTCCAGGTACCTCAAAACAAAAGGGGCAAAGTCTTATGCCCCATACACACGATCAGAAATTCCGTCAGAAAAAACTTGGATGGTTTTTCCGACGGAATTCCGCTCAAGCTTGCCTTGCATACACACGGTCACACAAAAGCTCTCTGAACTTTCGACCGTCAAGAACGCTGTGACGTACAACACTGCGAAGAGCCGAGAAAATGAAGTTCAATGCTTCCGAGCATTCGTCGAATTGTTTCCGAGCATGCGTGCTTTTTTGCATTCAAACGATCGCATTTTTGGATAGGAACTTTTTCCGACCGAAAAATAGAGAACATTCTCTCAATCTTTTGCTGGCAAAAGTCCGATGGAGCATACACACTCGCATTTTCCGACCAAAAGCTCTCATCTGAGTTTTGCTGGCGGCATTTCCGATCGTGTGTACGCGGCATTACTGTTTGGTTTCTTTTTTTTCAGTGATGTCACTACTGTGGTGCTTATTGTTCTACTTGCTGGAGAGAAAGCTGCAATGCAGGGATCTTGCTGCTTTTGTTTTGTTCATTCTGTGGATCTGTGCTTTCTCCACCGCTCCTGCAGATTCGGCTTAATTATTTCTCTATTAGTTGTCAGATCAATAGACATCAACAGGCAGCTCTGACATGAAGATGCAAAGTTCTGCCTCTACCATGGCAAGGCACATAACAAACGCATGGTAAGTCAGCAGCAAATAGAAAAGAAGGGGGCGCCAGCTAAATGTAGCATCAAAAGATATCTACTTTATTAAAAACAATTGGCAACTCACTCTGTACTGTATAACATTTGCATATCCAGGACAGCAATCCTTGCATCCCCTACTGGTGCATCTTCCAAATTGTAGCTGCCGCCGTCTCTGTACAGGAAACATTGTGAAACGAGACCAGAAGTTTTGGTCACCACCCTGGAGAGTATGGAGGCACAGGTGTGGAATTGATGTCACACAGGGATGTTCCTGTGGGCGTGGCTACGCATTTCGGAGCTTCCTGCTCCTTTCTCAGGCCAATTATTAATACTGGTGATTTGCTTTCTGCCTGACAGTTTTGGGTTCAAGTTTCTAAGTACAGTAGATGAAGAAGCAGCACAAGATGCCAATCAACTGTGCTGCAGTACTCAAGAGCTAACAATAAAACATGCAGAGAGTACGAGAAGGAGGAATGAGGTAGAGCAGGGGTCTCCAAACTTCCTAAGTTTACTGTCCTTCAGACTTTAGGAGGGCTGGACTGTGGCCAGTGGGAGTAGAAAAGGTTCCGACGTCAGTGGGAAAAAATAATACCCAATTGTTTGTTTTAGTGAGCGTAATTACGCCCCATCGTTGGTGTAAGTGGAAGGAATAGTGCCCCATTGTTGATGTCATTGGGCCCCATCATTGGTGTCATTGAGAGGAATTGTGCCCCATCATTAATAAATAGTCCATGTAATACACTTGGTGCATAAAGCTTTGATTTCTTTGGTTCATGGTCCTTGTTTCCTCTGTTCCACTTGGGTGCAGGTTCAAGAATCTTTGCCGTGCTCCAGGGAGAGGTACAAACTTCATGCTGACCGCAGACGCCTACCTGCACCCCCCTACCAAGTTGAAGATAGGGTCTGGCTGTCTTCCCGTAACCTCAAACTTCGTGTTCCCTCATTAAAACTGGCGCCTCGGTATTTTGGACCTTTCCCCATACTTAATATGTAAGGTTAACCCAGTAGCCTATGCATTAGATTTTCCTTCTAACATGCATATTTCCAACGTATTCCATGCTTCCTTATTAAAACCTTTGGTGTGTAACCGCTATACCACCTCGGCACCATGCCCTTGCCCGGATCAGGTTGACAACCCATGAGGAATATGAGATACAATCTATCTTTGACTCCCATAGGTTTTGTGGACATAGAAAATATCTAGTTCACTGGAGGGGTTTGTCAGAAACCATGAAATCAGGCCGAGACAGAAGTACAGTTAAATCACATTTGTTTAATAATAAAAGTAAAAAGAACAAACATAGTCAAAACATAGCCAAAGTTCAATCACCGGAACAGATAGTCAGCCAAGCCAGAAGTTGGGGATCAATGTAGTGAAACAGAAAGCAGGATCTGGAGGCAGAAGGGATGTCAGCAAAGCAAGTCTTGAACAGGATCGCAGGAGTTTCTGTGCTGTGACCAAGGTGAAGGCAGAGCTCCTCTGGACTGGATGGCTTAAGTAGGTACGACTGAAGAGCAGGATATCATCAACAGTTGAGTAACTGTGGAGGGATAGGAGCTGGCAATTAGCCGACAGCAGGGCGGCCAGCTCAGAGAAGGAAGGGCCGAGCCCAGCCCTGACAGGTTTACGGTTCGGAGAAATGCTCTTGGGTCTCGTGCTCCTGCCCTCCTCTGTGCTTTCCATATATGTTTTCCCCTCAAGCCTGGTGCCCCCGAGGGGGAGGGTTCATTGAGAAGGGGATACTGTCAGGGCAGGGCTCCTGCTATTTAATGAGCAGCTCTTTTCTTTCAGTGCTCAGAAGCTGTTCAGCTGTCGGTTAATTATCAGCCACTCAGTGTTACCAAAGTGACTCACCTGGTTTGCATTAACCTGCCTCATTACTCCAGCCTACAGCCAGCCCCTTTTTGTTATTTAAACAACTTAGCTCATTTCCTCCTTGCCCTTGCGTGGTCTATGATCTCTAATTGCTTCCTTCCTGTGCTCCTCTGTATGACTTGGCCTGACTGGCTTCCCTTCAATACCTGTTCCTGGTTTTTGCTCCTGACTACGCGGACTTCTGGGTTCCTGACCCTGGTTCATCTGATTACCCACTCTGGCATCTAAACCCTGGCTTCTGTTATTGACAACGTTCCTGAACTGTGTTTTTTTTTGCCATTTCATCAAAGGTGTAATTTTAACTGCACATTATGTCTCCGTCTGGTTTATGGTTCTAAAATTTCTAAACAAAGGTTCAGATTACTGTCCTTCAGACTTCAGGGGGCCTGGACTTGGGCAAGTGGTAGTAGAAAATGTACTGGCATCAGTGGGAGTAAACAAGGCCCCATCTTTGGTATTAGGGGAGGAATAGTACGCCATCGTTGGTGTCATTGGGAGGAATAGTGCCCCAACATTGGTGTAAGTGGGAAGAATAGTGCCCCATTGTTGGTGTCATTGGGAGGAATAGTCCCCCATCATTGGTGTAATTGGGGGGACTCGTGCCCCATAATAAGTGTCAGTGGGAGGAGTAGTGCACCATCGTTGGTGTCGTTGGGGGGAATTCTGTCCCATTGCTGGACTCAGTGGATGAATTGATGCCCAAAGGGCCAGAAAAAGCCAAGCAAAGGGCTGCATCCGGCCCCTGGACCGCAGTTTGGAGACCACTGATCTAGTGCACTGGATTATGAGTGCACTCTCCTTGTGAGTAATAATCTTTTTTGGTAAATTAACTTTTAAAAGGGTTTGACATATTACACTATTAGTCTTTATTTTTTAGATCCCGGTAAACGAGAAGCCAATATTATTGTGGAGTGAAGAGAGTTCTTGGAAGATTGCTGCAGTGTTCTGGGATAGCTATGTCTGACCTTACCATTATGTGGGTTTATTTGTGAGGTAAGAGGCAGCTTGAACACGTGGTAGAACACAGCGGTGGAGCATGCTTTCCTTCTGCACATAAATCTATATTAAAGTACGCATGTTTGATGAACTTGTATTATATAATATTGGTGGACTTTTTATTATTTGTCAACTATTTTATTACAGAGTGTGTGTATATATATATATATATATATATATATATATATATATATATATATATTTTTTTTTTATTCACCTTTATGAATTAAGAAGTGTGTGTATGTGTACCTTTATGAACTGTATATATGGTAATTATATTTATATTACTCTGATTTATGAGTAGATTTAGGGTTGCGCTGTACTCTTAGTTTATATATATATATATATATATATATATATATATATATATATATATATATATATATATACACAGTGCCTTGCAAAAGTATTCGGCCCCTTCGAACTTTTCAACCTTTTGCCACATTTCAGGCTTCAAACATAAAGATATAAAATTTTAATTTTTTGTGAAGAATCACCAACAAGTGGGACACAATTGTGAAGTGGAACGAAATCTATTGGATATTTTAAACTTTTTTAGCAAATAAAAAACTGAAAAGTGGTGCGTGCAAAATTATTCGGCCCCTTTACTTTCAGTGCAGCAAACTCACTCCAGAAGTTCAGCGAGGATCTCTGAATGATCCAATGTTGTCCTAAATGACTGATGGCGATAAATAGAATCCACCTGTGTGTAATCAAGTCTCTGTATAAATGCAGCTGCTCTGTGATAGTCTCAGGGTTCTGTTGAAAGCGCAGAGAGCATCATGAACACCAAGGAACACACCAGGCAGGTCCGTAATACTGTTGTGGAGAAGTTTAAAGCCGGATTTGGATACAAAAAGATTTCCCAAGCTTTAAACATCCCAAGGAGCACTGTGTAAGCGATCATTTTGAAATGGAAGGAGTATCAGACCACTGCAAATCTACCAAGACCTGGCTGTCCCTCTAAACTTTCAGCTCAGACAAGGAGAAGACTGATCAGAGATGCAGCCAAGAGGCCCATGATCACTCTGGATGAACTGCAGAGAACTACAACTGAGGTGGGAGAGTCTGTCCATAGGACAACAATCAGTCGTACACTGCACAAATCTGCCCTTTATGGAAGAGTGGCAAGAAGAAAGCCATTTCTCAAAGATATCCATAAAAAGTCTCATCTAAAGTTTGCCACAAGCCACCTGGGAGACACACCAAACATGTGGAAGAAGGTGCTCTGGTCCGATGAAACCAAAATCGAACTTTTTGGCCACAATGCAAAACGATATGTTTGACGTAAAAGCAACACAGCTCATAACACTCAACACACCATCCCCACCGTGAAACATGGTGGTGGCAGCATCATGGTTTGGGCCTGCTTTTCTTCAGCAGGGACAGGGAAGATGGTTAAAATTGAGGGGAAGATGGATGCAGCCAAATACAGGACCATTCTGGATGAAAACCTGTTGGAGTCTGCAAAAGACCTGAAACTGGGACGGAGATTTATCTTCCAACAAGACAATGATCCCAAACATACAGCAAAATCTACAAAGGAATGGTTCACAAATAAACGTATCCAGGTGTTAGAATGGCCAATTCAAAGTCCAGACCTGAATCCAATCGAGAATCTGTGGAAAGAGCTGAAAACTGCTGTTCACAAACGCTCTCCATCCAACCTCACTGAGCTCGAGCTGTTTTGCAAGGAAGAATGGGCAAGAATTTCAGTCTCTCGATGTGCAAAACTGATAGAGACATACCCCAAGCGACTTGCAGCTGTAATCGCAGCAAAAGGTGGCTCTACGAAGTATTAACGCAAGGGGGCCGAATAATTTTGCATGCCCCACTTTTCATTTTTTTATTAGTTAAAAAAGTTTCAACAATCCAATAGATTTCGTTCCACTTCACAATTGTGTTCCACTTGTTGGTGATTCTTCACAAAAAATAAAAATTTTATATCTTTATGTTTGAAGCCTGAAATGTGGCAAAAGGTTGAAAAGTTCAAGGGGGCCGAATATTTTCGCAAGGCACTGTATATATATATATATATATATATATGTGCCCCATTATTGATGTAATTGAGCCTCATTGTTGGTGTCATCGGGTGGAGTCGTGCACCATTGTTGGTAAGGGAGTGGGGGAATTTTGCCCCATCGTTGGTGTCATTGGGAGGAAATGTGCCCCCTTCATTGGTGTCAGTGGGGGGGAGGTATGCTCCATTGTTGGTATCAGTGGATGAAATAGTGCCCCAAGGGCTGGATAAAAGCAAGCAGTGGGCCACAGTTTGGAGACCACTGATGTAGACCTAAGCTCATCAGTCTGCTGCTTCTCTTTTTACTGTCCAGTCACAGGTTGGGAAAGATATAAGGCATGTGTTACTGAACTGCAGCAGAGAAAATCAACTCCTTTCCTCTGCCAGGCAGAGCTGCACTGTGTGAGGGGACTGTTTAAGGGTTACGCCTCTGTCAGGTTATATAGCTGTCTGCGTACCCGTTGCAGAGGATTTTCAGCAATCAGTGACAGTGGTCACTGAGACAGGAAGTGTGGAAAATCTCAATAAGAATACAGACAACAATAAAACCCTAACAGAATTTCTAATATTTCTTTGAAAAAAAATAGCTGGGGTTACACTTAAAGGGGTTGTAAAGGTAAGTGTTTTTTCACCTTAATGCATCCTATGCATTAAGGTGAAAAAACAACTGGCAGTGGCCGGCTCCCAGCCCCCACCCTCCCCTTTTACTTACCTGAACCCTTGAACTTGTCCCACGGGTATGCACCTTCTCTCTGCTAGGGGGTTCTCGGCTGTTGATTGGATAGATTAATAGCAGCGCAGCCATTGGCTTCCGCTGCTGTCAATCAAATCCAATGACGGCGGGGCCGAGTCTTGCATTCAGCATCTATGGACGCCGAATGCTGGACTCGGGAGCGCGCCTGCAAGGTAATTCCCCAGGAGAGCGCTTCTCCCAGGGGCTTATCTGATGCGGGGAGGAGCCGAGAGAGCCACCGAGGGACCCCAGAAGACCAGGATCGGGGCCACTCTGTGCAAAACGAGCTGCGCAGTGGAGGTAAGTATAACATGTTTGTTATTTAAAAAATACCTTTAGTGTCACTTTAAAACAGTTACAGAGCTTGAAATCAGACTTTAATAAGCAAGGATTTTACAATAAGTACAGTCTGTTCAAAAAGAAGGACCTTTGTGAACTAATCTTATTAGCAGGCCACTTGATCATGAAGCCTACCTATACTGAAGTTCAGTGACAAATGAAACCCTAGGCAAGAAGCAGAACAATTTAGACATAATGACATTCTGAGAAAGCTCACCCATTAAAAGTTTCCTCCAGCAGTGAGTCTGTTCAATAACAATATGTGAAATGGAAACCACCTCAATCCCTGGAATCTAAAATTAGCTGGAACAAATAAAAGAGAGAATCATTACAGTATGTCTAAACTGTTTGAAAGAACACAATGTTCCCTGACAATTTCTCAGGTAGATGAACTTCCTTCTTAGTGGACATCCTCAAATTTATAACCTATTTTGTATTGCTACCACTAGATGGCTCTACTTTGCTATACATTTATGGAGGTTAACTTACCTTATACTGTATGACCAAAGTATGTTGACATCACTCCATATTATTGAGTTCAGGTGTTTCTTGTGAAGGATACTCTCAGAGCCGGTTCACACGGGGGCGAATTGTCAGGCGACCTAGCCGCCTGACAAGTCGCCTCCCGTTCTGTACAATGGAACCGTTCTAATCGGAGCTACGCAAGTCGCTCAGACTTAGAAAAAGGTTCCTGTACTACTTTGGGGGCGACTTGAGGCGACTTGCATAGGCTTCTATACAGAAGTCGTTTTGCAAGTCGCCGTGGCAGTCGTGTGCAGGTCGCCTCGGTGAGGCGACCTGCAAGTCGTGCCACCCCTAGTGTGAACCGGCTCTCATTGTTAAATCATACAAAGACATTTGTAGACAATTGTGGTAAGTTTGGTGAAGTCTCTTTTCTGTTCCAGTATAACTGAGTCCCTGTGCACAAAGTCAACTCCATAAAGACATGGATGAGCATGTTTGGTGTGCAGGAACCTAAATGGCCTACACAGAGCCCTGACCTCAACCCTACTAAACATCTTTGGCATGTATTAGCCATATTAAATTTGACTTTCCAAGTAGTTCTGAAGGAGGATCCTGGGCTTTGCATATTGAGTATGGTGGCGGAAACGGCTTTGCCTGAGAGCATGTATATCTCCATTACTCGGGTGCCATTCCAAGCTTGTACGCCTGCTCTACCGACCCTGAAGGATTTGCTAACCCAAATACTTCAAACCCTAACAAAAGAGAAATTAGTATACTAACATAGAAATGTTGCAAGCTCATACCTCCTAACGTTCTGAGATGGGAATGAGGGATACCTATTAGCAAAAGTTTGTAGGCATAGGACACATCCCCTGCCACACACCCTTTAACTAGTTAAGGATCGGAAGGATTTGCCCCCTTAATGACGAGGCCATTTTTTGCGTTATGGCACTGCCTCGCTTTGACTGACAATTGCGCGATTGTGCCACGTTGTACCCAAACAAAATTTATGTCCTTTTTTTCACCACAAACAGAGCTTTCTTTTGGTGGTATTGGATCATCTATGCGTTTGTTTGTTTTTGCGCTATAAACAAAAAAAAGACAGACAATTTTGAAAAAAAAATATATATATATTTTTTTAATTTTTGCTATAATAAATATCCCCAAAAAAATGTAAAAAAACGAATTTCCTGACAGACTCCATGGCAGCCTACGTGTGGGTTAACCCCGCCTCCTCTCCAATGCTATGGGACCCCATTCCCATAAATGAGCACTCACCACTAGCTACTGCGTTCCTTTTTTGTCCTCGTCCAATGGATCTACACAAGATGTTCGCGTCCGGTCGTACGGATTCAAGATGGTGGCATACCCCATGCGGTGCAGCTCAGGGCCCAGCCACAGGCGGGCGAGTAGCGTTGAGAGGCTGGAGTTTACCCCTTTGGTGGAGGGACGGTCGCCTCGGTATGCCGAATGGATTGACGCATCAACGGCTGGCAAGGTCGGCAGCATGGTTATTTTTCTCCATGGCAGTTGTTTTATGTGTGGTCTGTCCTCCCTTATGGTTTGTGGCTTACCGTAAGGCCTATTAGGTCTCTCTGGGACCGTTTGTTTCCCCCTCATGGCGGCTGGAGCGTTTGTGCGTTCCAGCTCACCTCAGCACTTCCGGGTGCGGCCGTCTGCGCCGCTCGCGCATGCGCTGTAGCCTCCTTGGGACTGAGGCTTGGCTCGTGCGTGCGCAGAGTGGCGGATCGCTCGGCAACCGCACATGCGCAGTACGGTCGCCGCCCTGTGGCGCAGGCGCAAGGTTGGGCGGTGACGTCGTTGGCGGGGAGTTTAAATACCGCTCCTTATCCCCTGCATAATGGGAATTCCCTGCCAGTGAGTGGGAGTGGAGCGGTCTTCCCCATACTAAGCCCTGGTCTACCTCAGGTGAGTGTCTGCCTGTTTGTGCACACTAGATTGTTTTGAAAAAAAAAAGAAAGCGATATATATATTCATTGGATGTTTTAAAAAAAAAAAAAAAAAAAAGGATAAAGGGGGTGGACAAATTCTTATTCAAATATTTTTAATTTTTTATATACTAATAAAATATGATGTGGTTCGTATTGGATTTATTAAATTTTACACGTGCACACTTAACTGTTCTTGGGCAGGATGATTTTTCCACATTGATGCCTTTTTTTTTTTTTTTAAGGGCATTCTTTGTCTTCAGACCAACCGTACTGTGGCGCTCTTCGTCCAGAAGTCATGCACTTGTTACCGCCTCCTAGTGGCCAGCCCTCACGCACAAGGTATGTGCTTGTGAGGGGAGGGGTTAAGATTCAGTCGCAATTACTTGCGTTTCTGATGCCTTTTTCCCTTCCCCTACTGTGTTTTCTTTCCAGCCCTTCTAGATCGGACCCTCAGATCATGGTCCAGAACGATAAAGACCTTGCCAGGCCACAACACCAGTCACCCTCAAGATCCAGACGAGACTCTACGTCTGGAAACCACCACCAGGGGAGACGTTCTCATTCCTCCTCCAGACACCGCTCCCACCGCCATGACAGCCGCTCTGATCGGAGGGCCTGCTGGGGATGTGGGACGTGTATCACTGCTCCCTGAGATTTCAGAAGGTCCAAATAGGACAGCAGAATTTGTTTCTGTTCCGGAAAACGAATGGTTCCAGGGAGTATACTCCCCTCTCTTCTTGGTTCAAAAAAAGAGCGGCTCTTGGCGGTCATTGATCTAACCTACCTCAACGAATTTATAGAACATGAGAAATTCAAGATGGAAACCCTGTCGACCATTCAGCAAGCTATACAGCCAGGCGATTGGATGATTCACATCGACTTGAAGGACGCTTATTTCCACGTCCCAGTAGCAGAGGAGTTTCACAAATATGTCCGATTCCAAGTGGGGCAAGATCATCTTCAATTTATCTGCCTCCCCTTCAGGCTGACAACGTCCCCCCGGGTCTTTTCCAAAGTTCTCTTAGCCATAGTAGCTCTCGTAAAATTAAAAGGGGTACGTCTTTACCATTACCTCGACGACCTCCCGGTATTGTTGCAAAGCAAAGAGCAGTTGTTAGCCCACCGGGAACAAGTGATCTCCACCCTGTCCAGCTTCGGGTGGCTCCTGAACTTGGCAAAGAGTCATTTAAATCCAGCTCAACGCCTAATATACCTAGGAGCTCAGTTCGACACCGTGAGACGCACTATCTCCCTTCCACTACAGAAAATTACGGTTGTTCGGGACAGGATTTCTCGGGCCTTACACGCCCCACGCCTAAAAGCCTCCCAGTGTCTGGAAATCGTCGGCACGATGGTCTCGACAACTCCCATGGTCAAATGGGCCTTGTGGAAGCAACGTCCCTTCCAGTCAGGTTTCCTGCGGCAGTGGAAAACAGGGGACAAGAATCAAGTCATCCACATGACATCGACAATGAGGAACAGCCTCTTCTGGTGGCTTCAGCGCAAAAATCTTCTGGCTTGTCACTCCATTGCTCCCATCTCCTGGGTCACGGTCACGACCGATGCCAGCGGGACCGGTTGGGGAGCCCTCTGCGGTTCGAACCTTGCTCAGGGCAAGTGGGATTCCTGCCTCCCAGACCCAGGTTCGAACGTCCTGGAACTTCGGGCGGCCTGGTGTGCACTACAGTCCTTCTCTCACCTTCTGAAAGGGGAGTCAGTGTTGTTAAGGATGGACAACACCACGGCGGTCGCCTACGTGAAGAGGCAAGGGGGTACCCGGAGTTCCACTCTCCTTCGGGAAGTCGAGCCCATTCTTTCATGGGCACGGAAGAACCTTTCCAACATTTCAGCAGTCTTTGTCCCAGGAGTCCAGAATACTCAAGCGGACATACTATCTTGTACCGAGCTGGACAACAACGAATGGTCACTCCATGTGCAGACGTTCATATGGGTCTCGTTGCTAGGAATCGATCCCGAGGTGGATCCGTTTGCCTCCCTCTACAACTTCAAGCTGAAAAAGCTTTATACCACGGGCCGTTGCAGCCAGGCCTTCGGGACAGACGCCCTGACGGATCAATGGAGGTTCAGCAAGGCATATGCCTTTCCGCCACTTCCAGTCATCCTGAGATTCCTGCAGAGGCTGCGAATGGAGGCGGTCGAAGTGGTGACGATAGCTCCATACTGGCCGAACAGGCCTTGGTTCCCTCTCCTTGTCCAACTCAGCTTCAGGGACCCAGTGCCTCTCCCTCTCAGGCCGGACCTTCTTTCTCAGGGGACAGTCCTGCACCCTTGTCCGGCAGTGCTGAGACTGATGGTTTGGTTCTTGAGAGGGAGAAGCTAGCATCTCTTGGCTGTGCTTCTAGAGTGATCGCCACCCTCATGAGTTCAAGAAGATCTAGCACAAATAAAGTCTATGGCAGAATTTGGTCCAAATTCATGGATTTCTGCTCTTCCAAGGGTAGGTCTTTCAGACCTGAAGAACCCCTCCTGACGTTCTTCCCCGATCGTGTAGTTCTCATCCCTATGCTGGGTTCTAACCCGAAAGTGTCCTCGGTGTTCCACGATAATCAGGAGATTGTCCTACCTACGTTTAGGTCTCCGGGGTCCTCCGAGGCTCATCCTCTGGATGTAGGAGAAGCAATAAAAGAGTATTTGAAAATTACTTCTCCATTTAGACGTTCTGACCATCTTTGTGTTACACTCGGGCAACAATAAAGGGAAGAAAGCCTCGACTAGGACACTGGATCGTGCAGACCATCCAACAAGCATACAGGGCTAAGGGCTTGGCTCCTCCAGAGGCAGTGACAGCTCACTCCACCAGGGGAATGGCAGCATCATGGGCGGCTGCTCGGCATGTGGCTCCAGACACCATTTGCAAAGCGGCCTCGTGGGCCTCTATCAACACTTTCATGTCTCATTACTGTATAGAGCCTGCTTCACTGTCTTCTGTAAACTTTGGTTCAAGAATCTTATCGGTTGATAGGACAAATTAAATTATATTTTGATTTAGCATACCCACCCGTGTGGTTGGCTAGTTATTTCCCACACGTAGGCTGCCATGGAGTCTGTCAGGAAAAAGGAAAATTTATTATGAAATACTTACCGTAATTTTCCTTTCCTGATGGACTCCATGGCAGACGGAGTTCCCACCCATGGATCATAGAGTAGGCTAGTTACGGAACGCAGTAGCTAGTGGTGAGTGGTCATTTATGGGAATGGGGTCCTATAGCATTGGAGAGGAGGCGGGGTTAACCCACACGTAGGCTGCCATGGAGTCCATCAGGAAAGGAAAATTACGGTAAGTATTTGATAATAAATTTTCCTTTTTCTTCATCAGTTCTTCTACATATTTTTGTTAAAAAAACTTGCAATAAGTGTATATTGATTGGTTTGCATCTACAACATATATTTTTGATATTTTTATTATTAATTTTTTTTTACTAGTAATGGCGGTGATCAGCAATTTTTAGCGGGACTGCGATATTGCAGCGGACAGATCAAATACTTTTGACACTTTTTTGGGACTAGTGACATTTATACAGCGATCAGTGCTAAAAATATCCACTGATTACTGTATAAATGTCACTGGCAGGGAAGGGGTTAACACTAGAGGGCGATCAAGGGGTTAAGTGTTCCTTGGGAGGTCTTTCTAACTGTGGGGGGAGTGTAGTGACTGGAGGAGGAGAGAGATCGCTGTTCCTAATACTAGGAACAGCAGATCTGTCTCTCCTCCCCTGACAGAACGGGGATCTGTCTGTTTACATTGACAGATCCTTGCTCTGGCCCTCTCAAGAGCGATCGTGGGTGGCGGGCGGACATCGCGTTCGCCGGGCATGCGCATCAGGCTTCGGCGCATGAACCCTAAAGCTCTTAAAGCAGCCAACATACAATGACAGGGATTTGCCCAGGAGAACCAACCTGCCGCAGTACAACTGCGACGGCTGGTCTTAAACTGGTTAAAGTAGAATTGTACAAAAAAAAAAAGGATTAGTTAAACCCACAAGTGCTTTTTTATCACTACTATTCCTTTATATAGGCTTTTGGAATTTACCAATGCAGCAATTTAGAAATTGGATGAAAGGTTTAGCACTGGAAAACACTTTTTAATAGATTAACCACTTGCCGACCGCCGCACACAGATGTACGTCGACAAAGCGGCACGGGCAGGCATAAGGGCTTACCTGTACGTCCCTGCCTGCCCGCGGGTGGGGGGTCCGATCGGACCCCCCCCCGGTGCCTGCGACGGTCGGAAAATGTCCCCCGGCGATCGGTGGTGAGGGGGAGGCCATCCATTCGTGGCCCCCCCCTCGCGATCGCTCCCAGCCAATGGGATCATTTCCCTGCCTCTGTATTGTACACAGAGGCAGAGGAAATGATGTCATCTCTCCTCGGCTCGGTATTTTCCGTTCCGGGCCGAGGAGAGAAGACTGTAATGTGAGTGCACAACACACACACACACAGTAGAACATGCCAGGCACACATTACACCCCGATCCCCCCCCCCCCCCCCCGATCCCCCCCAATCACCCCCCCCCCCCCTGTCACAAACTGACACAAAGCAGGTTTTTTTTTTTTTTTTTTTTCTGATTACTGTATTGGTGTCAGTTTGTGACAGTTAGTGTGTTAGGGCAGTGAATGTTAGGCCCCCTTTAGGTCTAGGGTACCCTCCTAACCCCCCCTAATAAAGTTTTAACCCCTTGATCACCCCCTGTCACCAGTGTTGCTAAGCGATCATTTTTCTGATCGCTGTATTAGTGTCGCTGGTGACGCTAGTTAGGGACATAAATATTTAGGTTCGCCGTCAGCGTTTTATAGCGACAGGGACCCCCATATACTACCTAATAAATGTTTTAACCCCTTGATTGCCCCCTAGTTAACCCTTTCACCACTGATCACCGTATAACTGTTACGGGTGACGCTGGTTAGTTCGTTTATTTTTTATAGTGTCAGGGCACCCGCCGTTTATTACCGAATAAAGGTTTAGCCCCCTGATCGCCCGGCGGTGATATGCGTCGCCCCAGGCAGCGTCAGATTAGCGCCAGTACCGCTAACACCCACGCACGCAGCATACGCCTCCCTTAGTGGTATAGTATCTGTACGGATCAATATCTGATCCAATCAGATCTATACTAGCGTCCCCAGCAGTTTAGGGTTCCCGAAAACGCAGTGTTAGCGGGATCAGCCCAGATACCTGCTAGCACCTGCGTTTTGCCCCTCCGCCCGGCCCAGCCCAGCCCACCCAAGTGCAGTATCGATCGATCACTGTCACTTACAAAACACTAAACGCATAACTGCAGCGTTCGCATAGTCAGGCCTGATCCCTGCGATCGCTAACAGTTTTTTTGGTAGCGTTTTGGTGAACTGGCAAGCACCAGCCCCAGGCAGCGTCAGGTTAGCGCCAGTAGCGCTAACACCCACGCACGCACCGTACACCTCCCTTAGTGGTATAGTATCTGAACGGATCAATATCTGATCCGATCAGATCTATACTAGCGCCCCCAGCAGTTTAGGGTTCCCAAACACGCAGTGTTAGCGGGATCAGCCCAGATACCTGCTAGCACCTGCGTTTTTCCCGTCCGCCCGGCCCAGCCCACCCAAGTGCAGTATCAATCGATCACTGTCACTTACAAAACACTAAACGCATAACTGCAGCGTTCGCAGAGTCACGCCTGATCCCTGCGATCGCTAACAGTTTTTTTGGTAGCGTTTTGGTGAACTGGCAAGCGCCAGCCCCAGGCAGCGTCAGATTAGCGCCAGTACCGCTAACACCCACGCACGCAGCATACGCCTCCCTTAGTGGTATAGTATATGAACGGATCAATATCTGATCTGATCAGATCTATACTAGCGTCCCCAGCAGTTTAGGGTTCCCACAAACGCAGTGTTAGCGGGATCAGCCCAGATACCTGCTAGCACCTGCGTTTTGCCCCTCCGCCCGGCCCAGCCCAGCCCACCCAAGTGCAGTATCGATCGATCACTGTCACTTACAGAACACTAAACGCATAACTGCAGCGTTCGCAGAGTCAGGCCTGATCCCTGCGATCGCTAACAGTGTTTTTGGTAGCGTTTTGGTGAACTGGCAAGCGCCAGCGGCCTAGTACACCCCGGTCGTAGTCAAACCAGCACTGCAGTAACACTTGGTGACGTGGCGAGTCCCATAAGTGCAGTTCAAGCTGGTGAGGTGGCAAGCACAAGTAGTGTCCCGCTGCCACCAAAAAGACAAACACAGGCCCGTCGTGCCCATAGTGCCCTTCCTGCTGCATTCGCCAATCCTAATTGGGAACCCACCGCTTCTGCAGCGCCCGTACTTCCCCCATTCACATCCCCAACCAAATGCAGTCGGCTGCATGAGAGGCATTTTCTTTATGTCCTCCCGAGTACCCCTACCCAGCGAACCCCCCCAAAAAAGATGTTGTGTCTGCAGCAAGCGCGGATATAGGCGTGACACCCGCTATTATTGTCCCTCCTGTCCTGACAATCCTGGTCTTTGCATTGGTGAATATTTTGAACGCTACCATGCACTAGTTGACTATTAGCGTAGGGTACAGCATTCCACAGACTAGGCGCACTTTCACAGGGTCTCCCAAGATGCCATCGCATTTTGAGAGACCCGAACCTGGAACCGGTTACAGTTATAAAAGTTCGTTACAAAAAAAAAAAAAAAAAAAAAAAACACATACAAAAATATAAAATAAAAAAAAAATAGTTGTCGTTTTATTGTTCTTTCTCTCTCTATTCTCTCTCTCTATTGTTCTGCTCTTTTTTACTGTATTCTATTCTGCAATGTTTTATTGTTATTATGTTTTATCATGTTTGTTTTTCAGGTATGCAATTTTTTATACTTTACCGTTTACTGTGCTTTATTGTTAACCATTTTTTTGTCTTCAGGTACGCCATTCACGACTTTGAGTGGTTATACCAGAATGATGCCTGCAGGTTTAGGTATCATCTTGGTATCATTCTTTTCAGCCAGCGGTCGGCTTTCATGTAAAAGCAATCCTAGCGGCTAATTAGCCTCTAGACTGCTTTTACAAGCAGTGGGAGGGAATGCCCCCCCCCCAACGTCTTCCGTGTTTTTCTCTGGCTCTCCTGTCTCAACAGGGAACCTGAAAATGCAGCCGGTGATTCAGCCAGCTGACCATAGAGCTGATCAGAGACCAGAGTGGCTCCAAACATCTCTATGGCCTAAGAAACCGGAAGCTACGAGCATTTTATGACTTAGATTTCGCCGGATGTAAACAGCGCCATTGGGAAATTGGAAAAGCATTTTATCACACCGATCTTGGTGTGGTCAGATGCTTTGAGGTCAGAGGAGAAATCTAGGGTCTAATAGACCCCAATTTTTGCAAAAAAGAGTACCTGTCACTACCTATTGCTATGATAGGGGATATTTACATTCCCTGAGATAACAATAAAAATGATTTAAAAAAAAAATGAAAGGAACAGTTTAAAAATAAGATAAAAAAATAATAATAATAAAGAAAAAAAAAAAAAAAAAAAAAAAAAAAAAAGCACCCCTGTCCCCCCTGCTCTCGCGCTAAGGCGAACGCAAGCGTCGGTCTGGCGTCAAATGTAAACAGCAATTGCACCATGCATGTGAGGTATCGCCGCGAAGGTCAGATCGAGGGCAGTAAGTTTAGCAGTAGACCTCCTCTGTAAATCTAAAGTGGTAACCTGTAAAGGCTTTTAAAGGCTTTTAAAAATGTATTTAGTTTGTCGCCACTGCACGTTTGTGCGCAATTTTAAAGCATGTCATGTTTGGTATCCATGTACTCGGCCTAAGATCATCTTTTTTATTTCATCAAACATTTGGGCAATATAGTGTGTTTTAGTGCATTAAAATGTAAAAAAGTGTGTTTTTTCCCCAAAAAATGCGTTTGAAAAATCGCTGCGCAAATACTGTGTGAAAAAAAAAAAATGAAACACCCACCATTTTAATCTGTAGGGCATTTGCTTTAAAAAAAATATATAATGTTTGGGGGTTCAAAGTAATTTTCTTGCAAAAAAATTTTATTTTTTTATGTAAACAATAAGTGTCAGAAAGGGCTTTGTCTTCAAGTGGTTAGAAGAGTGGGTGATGTGTGACATAAGCTTCTAGATGTTGTGCATAAAATGCCAGGACAGTTCAAAACCCCCCCAAATGACCCCATTTTGGAAAGTAGACACCCCAAGCTATTTGCTGAGAGTCATGTTGAGTCCATGGAATAATTTATATTGTGACACAAGTTGCGGGAAAGAGACAATTTTTTATTTATTTTAATTTTTTTTGCGCAAAGTTGTCACTAAATGATATATTGCTCAAACATGCCATGGGAATATGTGAAATTACACCCCAAAATACATTTTGTTGCTTCTCCTGAGTACGGGGATACCACATGTGTGAGACTTTTTGGGAGCCTAGCCGCGTACGGGACCCCGAAAACCAAGCACCGCCTTCAGGCTTTCTAAGGCCGTAAATTTTTGATTTCACTCTTCACTGCCTATCACAGTTTCGGAGGCCATGGAATGCCCAGGTGGCAAAAAAAAACCCCAAATGACCCCATTTTGGAAAGTAGACACCCCAAGCTATTTGATGAGAGGTATAGTGAGTATTTTGCAGACCTCACTTTTTGTCACAAAGTTTTGAAAATTGAAAAAAGAAAAAAAAAATTTTTTTTCTCGTCTTTCTTTATTTTCAAAAACAAATGAGAGCTGCAAAATACTCACCATGCCTCTCAGCAAATAGCTTGGGGTGTCTACTTTCCAAAATGGGGTCATTTGGGGGGGGTTTGTGCCACCTGGGCATTCCATGGCCTCCGAAACTGTGATAGGCAGTGAGGAGTAAAATCAAAAATGTACGCCCTTAGAAATCCTGAAGGCAGTGATTGGTTTTCGGGGTCCCGTACGCGGCTAGGTTCCCAAAAAGTCCCACACATGTGGTATCCCCATACTCAGGAGAAGCAGCTAAATGTATTTTGGGGTGCAATTCCACATATGCCCATGGCCTGTGTGAGCAATATATCATTTAGTGACAACTTTGTGTAAAAAAAAAAAAAAAAATTTGTCACTTTCCCGCAACTTGTGTCAAAATATAAAACATTCCATGGACTCAACATGCCTCAAAGCAAATAGCTTGGGGTGTCTACTTTCCAAAATGGGGTCATTTGGGGGGGTTTTATGTCATCTGGGCATTTTATGGCCTTCAAAACTGTGATAGGTAGTGAGGAGTAAAATCAAAAATGTACGCCCTTAGAAATCCTGAAGGCAGTGATTGGTTTTCGGGGCCCCGTACGCGGCTAGGCTCCCAAAAAGTCCCACACATGTGGTATCCCCGTACTCAGGAGAAGCAGCTAAATGTATTTTGGGGTGCAATTCCACATATGCCCATGGCCTGTGTGAGCAATATATCATTTAGTGACAACTTTTTGTAATTTTTTTTTTTTTTTTTTGTCATTATTCAATCACTTGGGACAAAAAAAATGAATATTCAATGGGCTCAACATGCCTCTCAGCAAATTCCTTGGGGTGTCTACTTTCCAAAATGGGGTCATTTGTGGGGGTTTTGTACTGCCCTGCCATTTTAGCACCTCAAGAAACGACATAGGCAGTCATAAATTAAAGGCTGTGTAAATTCCAGAAAATGTACCCTAGTTTGTAGACGCTATAACTTTTGCGCAAACCAATAAATATACACTTATTGACATTTTTTTTACCAAAGACATGTGGCCGAATACATTTTGGCCTAAATGTATGACTAAAATTGAGTTTATTGGATTTTTTTTAGAACAAAAAGTAGAAAATATCATTTTTTTTCAAAATTTTCGGTCTTTTTCCGTGTATAGCGCAAAAAATAAAAACGGCAGAGGTGATCAAATACCATCAAAAGAAAGCTCTATTTGTGGGAAGAAAAGGACGCAAATTCCGTTTGGGTACACCATTGCATGACCGCGCAATTAGCAGTTAAAGCGACGCAGTGCCGAATTGTAAAAAGTGCTCTGGTCAGGAAGGGGGTAAATCCTTCCGGGGCTGAAGTGGTTAATAGTGCATTTTATATACAACGTTATAGATCAGACCAAAATGAGGGACACATGAGGAGCAAAGAGGGACAGAGGGACTTTGTTCCAAATCAGGGACAGTCCCTTGAAATCAGGGACAGTTGGGAGCTATGCAAGCTCAGTTCCTAGGCTTTTGGTCCTAGCCAGCCCATGAGGTCAGGGGTTTCTGGTGGGTTCCAGTATTACATGTGAGTGGAATTGTTTGGCACTGCTAAATGAAGAAAGGAGGTTTTCGGAAGACATCCAGCCATGGACAATGCCTTAATGGACTCTCGCCTCATGCAAGTATGCCTGGGCCACTACACTACTATAATTAGGGTTAGAGGAAAGATGCTGTTCATATTGAACTGTTATGCCGTACTTGTTCAATAAAGTTACATTAACTGTTATGAGCCTGATCTGAAGTTATTCAAAGGGGTGCATGTTGGTTCTGATGGTTCTAAAAGAACCTGGGTCTGTAAATGCACTACGGGGTATGATGCAACAACCCTACAAAAGGTTAACTTGACAAAACAAAGAGGACATATGTAGTTGCTATGGTTAACCAAGTAGAAGAACACGCTACAAGCAACCAGTTGTTAGGCGTGGTACCTGGTTAGGTGACAGGTCCTGCAGTAGCGAGAAGCTGGTAATCTGGCTCCCTCCCGAGTGGTTAGTATCCATTAGCAACTAGATCTGAACCCGTGATAAGCAGATCTACAGGCTGGTCACGAAGTACAGAAATGAAGGCGTTAATGAGCACATATGAGGTCCACGCTAGGTGCTCGTCACTCCTAATGCAACATATATCAGTGTGTGGTGGCATGGGACATGTCGCTTTCAGAGAAAATCTGTACTTTATTACTGCACACAGTGAAGGCTCAGGGAACTGCCTTAATATTCGATTCTTCATATGACCACAGTCTCTGCCTGGTCCCGGGCATTGATGAGTGCACTCTGCATGAAAGGTACCCCCACGTGCACAGGTGCAGATGACCCCGCCCACATACTGCACAGACTACTGTTATAGTTGGGGGGTTGGGAACTGACTGAAATGCAGCAATCCTGAGAGTGTTGGTTCCCTGGGGGCTCCTGTGGAAAGGTGCTCCTAAGCAATTTTTTGTAGCTGCTTAAAGCGGTTGTATACCCGCACATGTAAAAAAAAAAAAAAAAAAAAAAAAAAAAACCCTGTAAGGCAAAGACATAATGAGCTAGTATGCACCGCATACTAGCTCATTATGAAATACTTACCTTAGAACGAGGTCCCCGTATGGCATCCCGGTCCACGCTGAGGGAGCTGACATTTTGCCCTCTGCGTTTCTTCCGGGTTCGCGGCTCCGGCGCTGTGAGTGGCCAGAGCCACAGTGACGTCACTCCTGCACATGCGCAGGAGTCTTCTTCCCGGCAAGGTCCGGCATCGTCTGCTGGACCTTCAGCCGGGCATTCACAACGCATGCGCTGCTGATGTCAGCGGCTGCATGCAAAGTGAATATCTCCTAAATCGTACAGGTTTAGGAGGTATTCATTTTACCTACAGGTAAACTTTATTATAGGCTTACCTGTAAGTAAAAATTAAAAATAAGGGTATGCAACCGCTTTAAATGAGTTGTAAAGGCAGGCATTGTGTGCATTAAGATAAAAAAAAACTTTTGTGTGCAGCAGCCCCCCTCGGCCCTCCTAATACTTACCTGAGCCCGTCTTTATCCAGCGAGGTTGCCAAAATGTCTTAGCTGCCTGGGACTCCCCTCCTCATTGGCTAAGACAGAAGCACGGTGCGATTGGCTCCAGCTGCTGTCAATCAGTCAGTCAGCCAATCAGGAGAGAAAAGGGGTGGGGCCGGGTCACGGCTCCATGTCTGAATGGACACAGGGAGCTGTGACTCGGCTTGGGTGCCCTCATAGCAAGCTGCTCTCTGTGGAGGCACTCAACCCAGGAGGGAGGGGCCGGGAGAGCTGAAGAGGGACCTGAGAAGAGGGGTTACCGGGCCACTCTGTGCAAAGCCAACTGCATAGGGCAGGTAAGTATAACACGTTTGTTATTTTTATTTTTTTAAAGGAGACTTTACAGTAACTTTAATATAACCAGATAAAACACACAGCATGGTGTACTTGTGTTTTCTTTTTATTGATTGTTGAGCCCATTACATGCTAGTCATGGTCATAACGATCATATATATACACTTGATAAGCAACTTTGGTCATGAGTTTTACACAATAATAACAAATTCTGGGTGATACTTGACCTCTTTATACTTTTTTGGGCACTGGTGAGGCTGCATTGCTGGGCACTGATCAGGCTGCATTGCTGGGCACTGGTCAAGCTGCACTGACAGGCACTGGTCAGACAGGCTGCATAGATGGGCACTGGTCAGGCTGCATAGATGGGCACTGGTCAGACAGGCTGCTTTTATGGGCACTGGTGAGGCTGCATTGCTGGGCACTGGTGAGGCTGCATTGCTGGGCACTGGTCAGACAGGCTGAATTGTTGAGCACTGGTGAAGCTTTTGTTTATTTGCAGAGCAGCCTTGATTATTCTCTTCTCAGGTCCCCCTCCTGGCTCCCCCCCCCCCGCCAGGGGCCTTATAGCAAATCTCCCCAATCTGTTGGTGGTAGCACCCCCCCCCCCCCCTCACACGATACCACAGTGCCCAGGGCAGCTCCCCTTCTGCCCACCCCTTGTCCCAGCCCTGTTCCCACTACACCATTTAAAAAATAAAGGAGATGGCTGAATTTTGATTTGTAGCCTAGTGTAGGTTTCTGACAAAAGCAATGATCCATTCACATATGTAGGGCTGAGATTTGAGGGAACATTTACAAAAGGACAGGACACCGTATTGAAAGTATTCGACAATTGAATTTGACAATATTAGAAGATTGCAGCCTTTACAGATTGTAAAGGAAAAGGTCATTTTTAATATTGTATTGCAGAATGGCTTTTGCCTTATGCCACAGATTTTATGGATTCTTTATGTCTTAGTTTATTGCTATATGGCTAACTTTGAGTTTCCCTCTTGAATCAAGTTAGGTGACAACGTGTTGTTCATGTAAGCCAGGCCTGTGTGTACAAGCAGAATGACATGTAGCCATGACATGAATTATGAGAAGCCCTCTGCCTTTGGCTCCACATTCATGAACATATATGTATGCTAATGGCTGAAGAACAAAGAGGTGTCTCTCCCCTGGCATACTCTTCTTGTGAATGGAGCAGTGATTTATGAATTGTGTTTCAACCACTTGAGTTTAAATCAGTATTTTTTGCTAGAAAATTACTTATAACCCCCAAACATTATTTATTTATTTTAGCAGAGACCCTAGGAAATAAAATTGCAATTGTTGCAATTTTTTATGACACATGGTATTTGCGCAGCAGTTTTACAAACACAATTTTTTTGGAAAAAAAATACACGAGAGAGAGAGAGGGACTGAGAGAGAGACTGAGAGAGACAGAGACAGAGAGAGACAGAGACAGAGAGAGAGAGAGAGAGAGACTGAGAGAGAGAGAGAAAGAGAAAGAGAGACACAGAGAGAGAGAGAAAGAGAAAGAGAGACACAGAGAGAGAGAGAGAGAGAGAGAGAGAGAGAGAGAGAGAGAGAGAGAGAGAGAGAGAGAGACAGAGACAGAGACAGAGACAGAGACAGAGACAGAGAGAGAGAGAGAGAGAGAAAGGGAGACACAGAGAGAGAGAGACTGAGAGAGAGAGAGACTGAGAGAGAGAGACTGAGAGAGACTGAGAGAGAGAGACTGAGAGAGACTGAGAGAGAGAGACTGAGAGAGAGAGAGACTGAGAGAGAGAGACTGAGAGAGAGAGAGAGAGAGACTGAGAGAGACTGAGAGAGAGAGAGAGAGAGACTGAGAGAGCGAGAGAGACTGACTCTGGGGAATGTCCTCAGTCCTTTTCTCTGTCTTAAAGGTGAGACATCAGGGTTTTTTTTAGACCCAGATATTTCACCAAAGCCCCCAACAGGACCCCCCCCCCAACAAAAATTCCAAAATTAAGACTCCGTGGACACCACCCTCCATCCTCGGACAGACCATCTCCCCCAGCACCAAAGTCAAGAGTCTCGGAGTCATCTTTGACTCAGGAATGACAATGGATGCACAAATAGGATCGGTGGTGAGCGGATCCCACCACCTCCTCCGTCTGCTTCGCAGACTCATCCCCTTCATCCCAGAAGAGGACAAAGCGGCAGTTGTGGGAACAATCATCAATTCCCGACTCGACTACGCAAATTCCCTCTACGTAGGTCTACCCCAATATCAGCTTGCGCGCTTGCAACTCATCCAAAACACGGCGGCAAGACTGTTAACAGGAAAAAAGCCCTGGGAATCCATCTCCCCATCCCTAAAAAGCCTACATTGGCTAACTGTGAAGAATCGGATCACATTCAAGACCCTCTGCCTCACCCATAAATGCATACAAGGAAACGCTCCGCAATATCTCCGGGAAAAAATAAAACACTACACACCGAATCGCAGTCTTCGATCAGCTAACCAAAACCTCCTCATCATTCCCAAATACCGCTACAAAGCAAAGGGAGAACGTAGATTTGCAGTCCAAGGACCTCGACTATGGAATGCTCTCCCAACCAACCTCCGCATGGAAGAAAACCACCAGGCCTTCAGGAAAAAACTAAAGACCTTCCTTTTCTAGAAGCTGGCTACAGAGAATACATCTAGCGCCTTGAGGCGATTCAGTTCGCAATTGCAGCGCTTTACAGATCATTCATTCATTCATTCATTCAGGACTCCTAAAAAAAATAAAATGAAAACTACTGACACTGACCACTGCCACCAATCTCTACCCTACTGATGCCATCCACTGCCATTAGGGTTGCCAACTTTTCTTCACGTCAAACCCGAACACTTTAGCGGCACATGCCAATTTTTTTTTTATAGTATAAACTATACATATATTTTGCTATTAAATAACATTTCTAATCATATGAAGTTAATAACAAGAGTCCCCCTTTACAACAGAGTCCACAGAGTTCCCCTTTTACATCTGAACTCGCAGAGTTCCCTTTTCCTGTAAGGGGGGCTCTGCAGACTCTGATGTAAGGGAGAACTCTGGGGACTCTAACATAAGGGATGCTCTGGGAACCCCGATCTAAGGGGGAACACTGAGAACTCTGATGTACAGTGAGGACTCTGATGTAAGGGGGAACATTGTGGCCTCTGGTGTAAAGGCGAAATCTGATGTAAGGGGTGTGCTAAGAACCCTGATTTACCTTAGTGTACTTACTCAGAGGCATGAGAGAGAAGGGGGGAGACTTCAGTCACAGACAGGGATGGATGGTGAGCTCACTCACCCCTTGGCAGTCAGCACCTCTCATCCAGAGGCATCTTAGGCTGCTGGATTCAAATTTCCGGCCCCAACTTTCCTTTTCTGAGGCACAGCGCCAGGGATTGGAGTGTGGGCAGACACAGAGGGGTAGGGGTGGGGGGAAGAGGAGCAGATCGAGCCCTCTCTCTCTCCCGTCTGTGTGTGTGTTTAGGGGGGTTGTTAGTACTGGCTTTGGGCAGTGTAAAAGAGTCTAATGCCGCGTACACACGGTTGGACTTTCCGGCATACTTGGTCCGGCGGACCAGAGTGTGCCAGACAATCCGTCCGTGTGTGGGCGGCGGCGGACTTTTCCGGCAGACTTCTTCCCAAAAGCCCGCCGGACCTAGATTTGAAAAAAGTTTTAAATCTTTCCGTCGGACTCAGTTTCGGGCGGAAAGTCCGCTCGTGTGTGTGCTGGTCCGACGGAAAGCCCGCTCGTGTGTATGCTGGTCCGACGGACCAGATACGACACGAGGGCAGGGTATTGCATCTCGCGCTCGCTGCAATAGGAAAAACAAATCTTCCTATTGCGGCGAGCGCGGTGCATACCAGGCCCTTAGGTCTGGTATGGATTATAAAGAGAACCCCGCTACGCCGAAAAAACAGCGTGGGGTCCCCCCTAAAATCCATACCAGACCCCGATCCGAGCACGCAGCCTGGCCGGTCAGGAAAGGGGGTGGGGACGAGCGAGCGCCCCCCCTCCTGAACCGTACCAGGCCGCATGCCCTCAACATGGGGGGTGGGTGCTTTGGGGGAGGGGGGCGCCCTGCGGGGCCCCCCCACCCCAAAGCACCTTGTCCCCATGTTGATGAGGACAAGGGCCTCTTCCCGACAACCCTGGCCGTTGGTTGTCGGAGTCTGCGGGCGGGGGGCTTATCGGAATCTGGGAGCCCCTTTTAATAAGGGGGCCCCCAGATCCCGGCCCCCCACCCTATGTGAATGAGTATGGGGTACATGGTACCACTACCCATTCACCTAGGGAAAAAGTGTAAGTAATAAAACACACTACACAGGTTTTTAAAATATTTTATTAAACAGCTCCGGGGGGGGGGGATCTTCCTCCGGCTTCGGGGGTCTTCTTCCGACTTCGGGGGTCCCTCCGCTTCATCTTCTCCCGGCGTCCAGTTGGTTCTTCTCCGCTCTCTTCTCCCGGTGTTCCAGTTCTTCGGCCGGCTCCTCCGCTGTCTTCAGGTAGCTCTCTTGCCAGCAGAGGTCCGGACTTCTGGGCTTCTTGTCTTCTCTTCTCTTCCCCAGATGTTGACACGACGCTCTCTCCGGCTGGACTGCTCTCCGAGGGCTGCGTTGTGACTTATTTTTATTTATGTTTTAGGGGGCGTGGTCACTGGGTGATGTTGACCACGCCCCCTAAAACGTCACAGTCCCAGCATGCCCAGGGACTGTGACATCAAAAGGGGGCGGGGTCTCCGCATATATAAGTCACAACGCAGCCCTCGGAGAGCAGTCCAGCCGGAGAGAGCGTCGTGTCAACATCTGGGGAAGACAAGAAGACAAGAAGCCCAGAAGTCCGGACCTCTGCTGGCAAGAGAGCTACCTGAAGACAGCGGAGGAGCCGGCCGAAGAACTGGAACACCGGGAGAAGAGAGCGGAGAAGAACCAACCGGGCGCCGGGAGAAGATGAAGCGGAGGGACCCCCGAAGCTGGAAGAAGACCCCCGAAGCCGGAGGAAGATCCCCCCCCGGAGCTGTTTAATAAAATATTTTAAAAACCTGTGTAGTGTGTTTTATTACTTACACTTTTTCCCTAGGTGAATGGGTAGGGGTACCATGTATCCCATACTCATTCACATAGGGTGGGGGGCCGGGATCTGGGGGCCCCCTTATTAAAAGGGGCTCCCAGATTCCGATAAGCCCCCCGCCCGCAGACTCCGACAACCAACGGCCAGGGTTGTCGGGAAGAGGCCCTTGTCCTCATCAACATGGGGACAAGGTGCTTTGGGGTGGGGGGGCCCCGCAGGGCGCCCCCCTCCCCCAAAGCACCCACCCCCCATGTTGAGGGCATGCGGCCTGGTATGGTTCAGGGGGGGGCGCTCGCTCGTCCCCACCCCCTTTCCTGACCGGCCAGGCTGCGTGCTCGGATCGGGGTCTGGTATGGATTTTAGGGGGGACCCCACGCAGTTTTTTCGGCGTAGCGGGGTTCCCTTTATAATCCATACCAGACCTAAGGGCCTGGTATGACCCGCGACGGGGCTCGCAAGGTGTCAATCTCGCCGATAAAAGCGGCAAGATTGACATCCTTTGCTAGTCCCGTCGCACCTGAGTCACGTTCAAAATGAACGGACTTGTCCGTGTGTGGGCAAGTCCGTTCATTCTGAAAGTCCGCCGGAACTCCGGCGAAAGTCCGTCGGAAAGACGGGCGGACTTAGTCCGCCGGAAAGTCCGGTCGTGTGTGGGCAAGTCCGTCCGTTTTAAAGTCCGGCGCACCTGGCGGACAAAGTCCGTCGGAAAGTGTGCCGGACCAAGTAGGATAGAAAGTCCGACCGTGTGTACGCGGCATAAGAGACATTCTCAGCTTAGACAACTGCAGTCAGCAATCCTGCTGGGAAGCCATAGTCCAGTCTACATAATGTGTCCGGGTTTGAAACCCCAGAAACATTATTTCAAACCCAAACTGTCTGGGTGAATCCTGGACAGGTGGCAACCCTAACTGCCATACTAACACAAACCTCTGCCCTGCTCACATGTCCACTGCTCTGGTACTTCTTTTGGGCAACATGCGTACCACAATTCTGTTTGTGTGATTTTAATGCAATTAGTCAGGCGACAATCGTGGCAAAATCACGCCGCGATTGGGGTGCCACTGAAAGTAATAGGGATCACAAGCGCCTCCCGCGTTTTGCGGCGATGAGGAATCGTGGGCAGAATCGCGCCAATTCTGCCCGCGATCCGGAACGCCATGGTGTGAACAGAGCCTTTGAAAAGGGTAGAGGGGCCAGCTAAGGACAGTGCAATAAAACAAAGGGAGGTCATATATACAATTAGGGAGGATGAATAGAAGTGTTAGATTCAGCATAACCTCACCCTACTAATGTTGACAAAGATTCTATGGTTCTGGTCAGAATGGCTGGTTCTGGGTTTACATGACCTAAGCCGCTTCAGACTGGGGGAGTCTTTAGTGAAAATAAAAATTGCTGATAATGCAGTCCATTCCTCAGCCAGGCAATTAGCAATGCAGTGGCAGTTATCTCTCAGTACAGGTTTCCATGAAATTAATTTCAAAATATCAAAAGGTTAGTTCTATTGGTCCAGGATTAAAAAAAAAAAAAAAACAACCAACACGCTGTGCAAACTGTTGGCGCTATATAAATTCTGTGTAATAATAAAACTAATAGAATAAGCTAATTATTAACATATGTTTTATGTCAGTATAATTTATTGTCTACAAAGTACTACTACTTTTTTTTTGTTTAATGATAATATTGCATCAGAAAGTTGTTTTCCTTTTCTATGATGTGTAATTCATGAAGTACCCAGTAGGCGTCTCCACGTATTGAATTAATTGTCTGTTCTATTTATAAACAGCACATTCGGTTTTATTATGACCTTTTACCTACTTAGCTGCTCATGTTCCCCCTTCTGAGCCGAGATGTGAACCACAAGATCACGTGTGTGTGCAAGACCTTCCCCTTCAGCAAGCAATCATGCAAAGAACAACTGTATATGCTGTATAGTGAAGAGCAATGGCATGTTTACAAAACTGCTTTCTTTTTTGTTTTTTAAAACATTAAACAAAAAAAATAAAAAATAATCAGCAGGAATGTTAAAAATGTGTGTTTCTGTATGAGCCCTTTCACACGGGCTGTCCGATAAAGACCCTCCATGTACCTCTATGGAGCGGTGGATGTTAGCGGTGACATGTCCGCTGACACCCGCTGGTATCCGATCCTGTCCGCCAAATTCAGACAGATGGTGACCCTATTTTCCATCTGTCTGGCGGATCGGATGAAAACGGACAGGCGGTCCATTTTCATTAGATTTCTCCATAGAGGAGAGTGGGACCGTCTCTGCTCTGCACAGTGAACAGACACGGACCTGTCATCCGCCTGCTCAACGGGGATCAATGGAGCAGGTGGATGTGATGAAAAGGGCCTATGTGTGTGTGTGTATATACATATTATATTACCAAAAGTATTGGGACGCCTGCCTTTACACGCACATGAACTTTAATGGCATCCCAGAACTTAGTCCGTTGAGTTGGCCCACCCTTTGCAGCTATAACATCTTCAACTCTTCTGGGAAGGCTGTCCACAAGGTTTAGGAGTGTGTCTTTGAGAACGTTTCACCAGTCTTCCACAGTGGCGTCACTAGGGGGGTGCAGAGGGGGCCATGGCCCCACCAACATTATACTGTGCCCCCCCCAATTAAAACACCTTTTTTTGTGTAGCGAGTGCCCACGGCCCCACATCTTCCCCTGGCCGCCACCTAGCTGACACAGGCACGAGTCGGCTCTCACAAGTGACAGCGTGTGAACTATCAGCTATATTGCCTGATTCCCAAACCGGTTGCTTGCCGCCTGGCATCTAGCAACCAGTGACATCTGGCACACAGACACAGAGGGAGGCCTAGGCAGCCCTAGCATTCACAGTGGAGGAGGATTTAACTTCCTCCTCCTCTGCGCCGAGTGCTTAGCTCCACCCACCTCCTCCTCTTCTCCAGTCCGGTGGCATGCTTTCAAGGAGGGAGTGTTGCAGCCTGCAAGTACTTGTGTGTGATCTTCTTCTTCTGCTGACAGTGCTGAGATGGCTGCCCGTGCCCGACTTCTCCTCCCCGCCCGAGTCTTAACTGAGGGACCAGAGAGTGAGAGAGGACATGATCGTTCTCATCACAGGGGCGGGGCGTCGTCACATGCCCACCTCCTCTCCACATTCAATGCAGGTTAATAGCCTGTTTTGTGTCAGTGACAGAGTACTTTAGGCATCGAGCTTAACATGACAGCCAGGCAACTAGCACTTTCAAAAGAAGGTCAGCATTGACAGGCTTGGTATTGACAGGCTTGGTGCGCAGTCAATAGGTAGGTGTCTCCTCATGTACCCCAGATTGTAAGCTCTTGTGGTCATGTCCCTGTTCAGGCCCTTTCACACGGGGCAGATCCATCCAAGCTGAATTTGCCTGCTCAGCTCTGCTGATCCCCACTGAGCAGGTGGATGACAGGTTTGTGTCCACTCCGCTATGCAGAGTTATAGTTAAAGCCTAACACTAAAATCTCTACATCTACAGACATCCACGATCTAACACTAACCTATCTAACCCTGTAAAGAAGAAATTAGTACGCATACCTTTTCTGAAGCTGCTTCGGTCCGATCCCACTCTGAACTGTCAGCAGAGGCTTCACTGTGGAGGTGGGTGACAACAGAAGCCCCATAGTAAGTCTATGGGTGACGTCACTGCCCATTCATTTCACAGCTGGCTGTGTCCTCTCCAGAGCCTCCGCCTCTGGAGACCGGAGCGGCTTTAAAAAAGGTATGTATAGCGATTTCTTCTTTACAGGGTTAGATAGGTTAGTGTTAGATCGTGAATGTCTGTAGATGTAGAGATTTTAGAGTTAGGGTGGATGTCCACTTTAAGAAAACACTCATCTTAGTGAACTGACCCCGTAGCATTGGTGTTTTCAGGGTGACTGCACACTGAAAGGGAAATTCTAGCTAGACACATGAGATCATATGATTCACCTTGCTGCTCAAATGGGTAGGTCAACCAAACTGGGTAATAAGTCATCATGAAACTGAACGTGTGTTTAGCCCAACGAGAGGAGAGTAGGGCAGCCTGCAGCCAGCACTTCTGCTGTTCTTATCTGTCTGAGAGCCACAGGAGTCAGGGGCAAGTAAACAAGATACCCAGATAGTGGGTGTAATACTTGACATTGAACCTGTAGTTTGCCCATTCAAAGCATGCTAACAGGTCAACTTAAAGGAGAAGTGTGGTAATTGAAAAAAAATAAACATACATACTCACCTCCATGCTGCAGGATCAGTCAGATGCTGTAGTTTTCCCCCGCCAGCTCTAAGCCCAAGAACTGATCACATGACCGCTGATCGCTCAGTTCTGAGTCCACTCGGAACGGATGAGCAGTGATTGTCTGTCATTGCTCTCCACTCTGTCTCTCCAGTGCCCCCCTGGGAGGTGGCAGGGGCAGCTGGCTCCGCCTCTTAGAGGGTGGAGCCAGCTGTAGATCAGGCATCTGGGTCTGGATCCCAAAAAAATACTAGCGGTCACACCCACGCGATTCGATTCTGCAAATTGCGCTGCATTTTGCAAACTGATAGCAGGGCGTCGCTAACTTAACATACACTCTGCAATCAGTTTGCATTAACAAATTGCAGAGTGCTTCCAATAAATTTCAAACAGAGAAAGCAAGACCATCAACAAACCTTTGTGTGACTGGGAAAGCAAAAGCACGATATGCTTACAACCACATAGCTGTGTACCCAACTTTACCATTATCTCAGGGATAATGTGTCCAGCAGTTGCACCACCTATTCATTTCTGCTGTTTACTTCCCCAGTAACTGAAATAAACATATCTATGCTGATTGGAATGAAGAAACCTGTTTTCTTGACCTTGACTGTTCATTGAGGTAGCATTTCATATATTACCTTTTCCAGAGTAACAAAGACATTTTATAGGCTGATGTAGGTACAAACAGGTACGAGATGTCTTCAGGTTGGGTCGCTGTTGATTTCTGCCTGGAAAAGAGGTCACAATCAGCCAGACTAAATCTAAAATGACTGTCAAGATTATTAAGGGAAAACATGATTATTTCTCACATTTACTATATATTGGAGCTGCTTTAACTAAGAATTTGCATTTCTGTCTATCTAATCCAAAGATTTATAGAGCTTTACTGGGGGACAGGGGACCTGGTCTTTCTCTGCTGCAGTTGCAGGTCTTTGTTCCTCTCCAAGCCTGTGACAGGGTAGTAAATGAGAAGCAACAGAGTGCTGAGCTTATGGCCCCTTTCATATGAGGCGGACTCCGTTTCTACGGAGCCCGCCTCGGTCCGCCGGCTCAGCGGGAGATCTGTCCGTTGATCTCCGCTGAGGCGGCGGATGACAGGTCCCTCTCTGCTCACTGAGCGGGGAGGGGCTTGTCAGGCGCCGCTGCCGCCTATGGAGAGATCGGACGAAAACGGACAGCGTGTCCGTTTTCGTCAGATCTCACCCGATCCGCCAGTGATGGACCTGGACGTAGAGCCATCCGTCTGCTTTTAGCGGATCAGACGGGGTCGGATGTCAGCGGACATGTCCCTGCTGACATCCGACGCTCCATAGGCTAACATGGATCGCCCATTCAGGTCTGCTGTCAAAACTGACAGGCGGACCTGAACAGTCCGATCGTGTGAAAAGGGCCTTACTCTCTTGTCACTCTGCTCTCTCCTATTAGCATATTCTTTCCTAGCACATGGACACTGCAGCACAATCGATTGGCTCCTTGTGCTGTGCCTCCCCTACTCCCATTCTGAGCTGTACAGGAGGCTCTTAAAAGAGAAATATTGATTTTTGTTTTTTTTCCCAAGAATTATACTTAGCATCGGTCCAATGCTGCATCTGTCCCCCGCCAGCTCTAAGGCTGAGAAACGAGTGATCAAACACCGCTGATTGCTCAGTTCTCAGAGCTCCATAAGCAGAGGGCTGAGCCCCCCCAACGCTCACTGGAGCTCTGAACTGTAGAGAGGGTGAGAGCGACTGGCTCAGGCTCTCGGCAGCTTGCTGAGAGGCTGAGCCAGGTTCCGATCCAGTGTTCTGGGTGGATCCCGACCATATGGTTGCGATCTTTCCCCAGCCTGGACCAGCTCTGTGACATCAGCTGACAGCGAGCTTCAGAAAACAGGTCACAGGAGTGCAGAACGGACTGCACTCCAGTGATCCACAGGAGAAGTACAGCCAAACGAGCTTAAGCTGTACTTCACCTTTAAAGCCTGGTACACACTATTTGTTTTTTTTTTTGTTTTTTCGTTCAACCCAGCGGGCTGAAAGAAAAAAAACTGAAGAGCTCAGGAGGAGCCACTGTACTAATTAGGCAATGTAAGTACATAGATCTCCCTGCTGAGCTATTTTGTTCTGACAGGGGGGTGCCCCCCCGCCAGTACACCCTGGTCAACGTTCTCAGTTATTGTCTGAGAGCGCTAATCAGATGCCGATCGGCAGACCTTTTTCTGTTATGCCCCTTCAACAGAAGCAGGCCGAACCCGCTGCCTCACACACGGGCCAAATGTTGGCTGGTTTCTACTGAATCGGCCAATGTCGCCAGGCATTCGGCCCATGTGTACTAGGCTTAAACTAGAATTCCGAGATAAACCTAACTAGTCCTAAAAATGCTCCCTCCTGACACCTCTGCTGACGAACCTGTGTAAGAAAGATGTATATATGTATTTACCTATTTTCAGCCCGCTTCAGTCCGGTCATATGATCTGGTTCCCCTGTGTCATTCAGTGGCTAGAGGGAGGAGGAGGAGGGAGCGCCGACCACAGATGGGCGACGTCACCACTCTGTCGAGCACGCCCTCCTCTCCCCTGCAGCCGCCGCTGGCTTACACAGTGGAGATCACATGACTGGACCACAACGGGCTGAAAATGGGAAAGTATAGACACCTTTCTTACATGGGTTGACCAGCATAGGTGTTAGGAGAGGGGACATTTGTTTTTGTGACATTTTTAGGACTAGTTAGGTTTAGCCCAGAATTTTTTTTAAAAATAGAAATAGAAATAGACTTCTCATTTTGCCAACTTTTCAATAAACATTTAACAAAAGAATGTTCTGTTTGATTTCTATATACCAAAAGGTTTTTATTATCATTATTTGAAGAAAGTATTGTTGCAAATATACATATTTTATCATGCAAAAGGAACATCCCACTGTCGTTTTTGTTTGCGTCTGACGTAGTGATATTTTGATACTCGGGCTGTACTAACACAATGGAAAGTTCTGATATAAACAGGCAGCAGAGCCCGGAACATTCCTTGCATCTGCTTCTAGAAAGAGTTAAGATGGCTCTGGAAGTGTTTGGTTAGTGATAGAGATTATAATAGTATTTTGTTTTCGTCAAAGTCACGTTGAGGCGGTGCAGGAAATATGTTCACACCGCGTTGTATGTTTTTTTTCCTCATTGTGTCTCTTCATAAACAGCTCAGCTCTGGGTGACCTCTCACCTACTTGGCTGACAAAGTCTGGCCTGGAAGGGTGGAATCAGCTCCTTGTAAGAACAACTACAGAGCGGCAGAGCGGCATACAGCCTCTGCTCATGATGTCCACAAACACTCCAATTCAGCAGAAAGAAACTGTGAATGAAGGCATTTTTTTTCGAAGAACTGTAGTATAATTTAATTTTGAAATCTTGAAAATGCTGTTAGATGCTTAAAGGGTTAGTTCACTTTTTCAGAAAGGATGAACTAACACTGTAAAAACACCTTCAGCCCCCCACCCTGGTCCCTGCTGTACTTATCTCTGGGGGTGCTGAGCTGTCAGTCCCCACACAGCCATGTAGCACTCTGGGGATTTGATACCCCCGCTCTTCTCCCTCCAGCGCTTTTCCGGGACGGATCAGAGCGATGCTCTGTGGTGGCGCTGACCAATTAAAATCGCTCTGATCCATCGCGGAAAGCTGCGGTGAGAAGATCGGTGGTTTCAAATCCCCGGAGTGCTACACAGGCTGCGTGGGGACTGACAGCTCAGCACCAACAGAGCTACGAGGGGTGTCTAAAAAGTTTGGTGAATGGTATCAGAAAATAAACAAAAGATACAAACAAATTACCTTTATTAGCTTTCAAAATAATCACCAAATTAATAATCGTCAAAATAATTGCCATCCCACAACACACTTTTGGCAACGTTCATAAAGCTTCTGGAAAGTGTCATACCCTCATGGTGTCGCCATTCAGTTTCATGCTTTCCTGATATGAGGTCCCTTGGTCACTTGGGCTTCTAAACGCGCTAATGAGTGGGACAGCTTGTTTTTCTGTGGATCTTTTTGAGGCATAGATGGAAAGACTCACCGTTTGGTCGTTATGGGGACGTTGCGGCTCACTTTTTTTCCTTCTTTCTGTGTCTGTCCCTCAGACTGTGCTGTGGCTGTCTCCTTCTGGGGCAGCCGTAGGGTATAATCATCCTTTTCTGGAGGCAGGAATCCTATGCAGCTGGGTTCAGGGGTTTGATTACCTCAGGCTGTGCTTCTTGCCCTCTTTTCCATTTAAATTGCCGTTTCGCTGGTGTTAATGGCTTTGCTGCCTCTGATGACATTTAGGGTGCCAGAGCTCGCTGCTCTCCTGGTCCTGCATATGGTCAACAGGGCTGCTGTGGCATGTGTCCAAAATCAGGGCAGCACACACAGCAGATCTCTAATGGAAAAGGTAGTGCCCATTCTGTCATGGGCAGAGAAGAACCTGCTAAATTTCCCAGCCTTTCAGAATCACCAAGCAGATTTGCTGTCCAGGAATCTTATCGACAGCAAGTAGTCACTGACCCAGAGAGTGTTTGGATCTGCTAGCAATGGGGTCACCCCCATATAGACCTTTTTACCTCACCTCTGAACACCAAAACTTCTCTCTTCTTCACGAGATATGAGGTCAGTGAGGGTGGATGCACTAGCTTAGCCATGGAATTTTGGTTTGGCTAATGTCCTTTCCACTAATCTTTAAGTTTTCTCCAGTGAATCATCAGAAGAGTGTTGATAATAGCAATAATTCCTTATTGGTCACAGAGACCATGGTTCACCCTATTGTCGCATCTGTCCATCTGTGAATCTCTTCCCAATCTTTTAGACCTTCTAACGCAAGTGGACTTAGTCCACCCACATCCAGAGGCACTGGATCTGGATGCTGAGCAGAGGAGACTGGAAAGAGTCGGGTGTTCCAAAGAAAGAACAAAGCAAAGAAAATTTACACAAATTACATCTATTACAGGATATGGTAGAAATTCCTGGAGTTTGCACAAAGGGAACATTTTCACCCACTAAGACCAGAAGAATATTCTACAATTTTTCCAAGCAGGTCTAGACATGGGACTGGGCTTTAACACCTTGAAGGTCCATATCTCAGCCCTTACGGACACCAGGTCGGCCTTGAATCCTTTGGAACGTTTTCTGAGAGCAGTACAAAGGTTAAGGCCACCAAGGTAGAATCTCTACCCCAAATGAGACTTGCCGTTAGTGTCAGATTTTCTTGCTGCACCCCTCTTCCATGGAAAGCTGTTTTGTGGAGAACATCACATTAAAATCAGCCTTGCTAGTGGCCACATCAAGTCGCAGGGTCTCAGAAATACAAGCCTTAGGCTCTCAGGATCCCTATATTGTATTATACGCGGACATGGTAGTCCTTCAACCTATTCATCAGTTTAGACCTAAGGTTCCATCCACATATAACTCCAACCACTATTGGGTCTTACTGGCGTTCCCAGAGGAGCAGGACTCTTCAAAACTGCATGAATTAGATGTGGCGAGGGCTTTAAGGTCCTACATCTCTGCTACTTTACTACTTAAAGTAAAGATAACAGATTATATGTGGTGCCGAGCAGGGCAAGAAGATGGTACCTTTCTGAAAACTTACCTTTCTGAAAACTTCCTTTCCTGGAGCCTATCCATGGCAGCTTATTTTCCTCCCCTGTTCTTGTGGCTGGTCTGATTCTAGTTACGAGAATGGGGCAGAGGGAGGCGTAGCTTTACTTTAGTTCCTATGGGTTGGATGAGGACAGAGCAACCAACCATGTTTATGCTGCCATGAATGGAATGGAATGAATAGAAAAGTTTCCTGAGGTTCTGATGCTGAGGTCCAGGCTCTGTGCAGGTCACTCAAGTTCCTTCACACCAAACTATTGTTTATGGAACTGGCTTTGAGCACAGGGGCCTCATCATGCTGGAACAGAAAGGGACTGTTCCCAAACTGTTCCCACAAAGTTTGGAGTGCACTCGTCTAATGCCCGGTACACACGATCAGAAAATCGTACGAAAAATACTGCTTTCGAAGCGATCGTACGATAATCTAATCGTTAGTACAGAGCTTTCAAAAGCCAATCAGGACAGTTCATCCAATATTATTTGATCGGACATGCACAAAAATTTGTTTAGTACGATGCCCGATCATACTATTTTAGTTTAATCAGTACAGCTGTCATTCGAAAATGCAATACAAATGCATTACAACACAAGACATGACTTTCGAATTCTTATTCTGTCGTACGAGAATTTTCGTGACTTTAGTAAACCCTTCAGATTCGATCTGAGATTCGCATGAAAAAAAAAAAAAATGGACGTCCGATAATCTCATTGTGTATACTAGGCTTAACATGCTTTGCTTTTTCTTCCTTCACTTGAAGTCAATCACTGGAAAGATACGCAAAACAAAACCAAAGAAATTCCCAGCTTAACTTACTATTTGAAAAGATATCCTCATACTTTTGGCCATAAAGTGTACGTGTTTCTGGCAGTGCTGTTATATTGGGAAGGCTGAAGGATCCTGAATCACACTGGAGCCATGCACTCCTTTTTTACATGCTTCACCTTTGTCCTACTTCCCAATACCCAGCTGCGCATAACTGGCAAAGTAATAAAGTCTGTGGCAAAACGACTCCACCACACCCGATGAGAGTGTGACCTGCTTCATCTAGGCTCCAGCTGCCAAAAATAGTACTGTCGGTTTCATAAAAGATATTTTCTGACTGCCTGTGATTTTTGCTGATAAAGTGTTATTTCAACCAAGATTACCACCAAATGTGGAAGAAAGAGCATCCTCCAAAGACACACAATTAGTCATAGTGAAGAGTCCACAAACGCAAACCTCTCGTACATGCAAGTGATTCAAAACTTGTGCAGTGTAAGCACAAGGCACTATGAAATCTCAAGTTCACTTGAGTAAAAAAAAAAAAGAAATGCTGTTTAGGTTAATGCAGAGATCTACAGGGTTATCTAGGGAGAAGTTTCAGTGGGCCCAGCTACAATTCTTATGCTCCTACATAAACCAGATGGGATGTTGGGATGTACAGCCATGGCCAAAAGTTTTGAGAATGACACAAATATTCATTTTCACAAAGTCTGCTGCCTCCGTTTTTATGCTGGCAATTTGCATATACGGTACTCCAGAAATGTTATGAAGAGTGATCAGATGAATTGCAATTAATTGCAAAGTCCCTCTTTGCCATGAAAATGAACTTAATCCCATAAAAACATTTCTACTGCATTTGTGAAGAAGGCTTTCCAAAGAAAGTCCAGCAAGCGCCAGGACCGTCTCGTACAGTGGATTCAGCTGTGGGATCGGGGCACCACCAGTGCAGAGCTTGCTCAGAAATGGCAACAGGCAGGTGTGAGGACATCGGCACACACAGCGAGGAGAAGACTTTTGGAGGATGGTCTGGTGTCAATAAGGGCAGCAAAGAAGCCACCTCTCTCCAGGAAACACATCAGGGACAGACTGATATTCTGCAAAAGGTACAGGGATTGGACTGCTGAGGACTGGGGTAAAGTCATTTTCTCTGATGAATCCCCTTTCTGATTGTTTGGGGCATCTGGAAAAAACCTCGTCCAGAGAAGAAAAGGTAGGCGCTGGCATCAGTCCTGTGTCATGCCAACAGTAAGAGCCCTTGCACACTGGGGCGGTTTGCAGGCGCTATTGCGCTAATAATAGCGCCTGCAAACCGCCCCGAAAGTGCCGCTACTGTCATTCCAGTGTGAAAGCCCCGAGGGCTTGCACACTGGAGCGATGCGCTGGCAGGACGGTAAAAAAAGTCCTGCCAGCAGCATCTTCGGAGCGGTGAAGGAGCGGTGTGTATACCGCTCCTTTACCGCTCCTGCCCATTGAAATCAATGGGACGGCGCGGCTATACCGCCGGCAATGCGCCTCTGCAGAGGCGCTTTGCGGTGGTATTTAACCCCTTCTCGGCCGCTAGCGGGGGGTAAAACCGCCCCGCTAGCGGCCGCATACCGACGGTAAAACGCCGCTAATAATAGCAGCGTTTTACCGCCGACGCCGTCCCCCGCCCCAGTGTGCAAGGGCTCTAAGGCTGGGTTCACACTGCTGCGGTGGCAGACATCGTATGTGATTCGCAGCGCACTGCTGTTCACATCACATGCGATGTCTGTGCTGTGCGATATCAGCCATACAGATAGTATGACTGATATCGCACCGCACTCGGTACAAACTCGCACAGGACCCTTTTTTTTTTGTTCGGACCAGAATCGGATCGCATGTCGTTAACATTGTATGACACTCCCCAGCAGTTCGCATATGGCAGTGTGAACTGCTGTGCGAGTTGGTGCGATGCGGGAACCCGCAGTAAATTCGCTGCGTTCCCGCACCGCAGCAGTGTAAACCTAGCCTAAAACATCCAGGGACCATTCATGTGTGGGGTTGCTTCTCAGCGAAGGGAGTGGCTCACTCATAATTTTGCCTAAGAACACAGCCATGAATAAAGAATGGAACAAAAACATCCCCCGAGAGCAACTTCTCCCAAACATCCAAGAACAGTTTGGTGAGCAACAATGCCTTTTCCAGAATGATGGAGCACCTTAGCATAAGGCAAAAGTGATAACTAAGTGGCTTGGGGAACAAAATATCAAAAGTTTGGGTCCATGGCCAGGAAACTCCCCAGACCTTAATCCCACAGAGAACTTGTGGTCAATCCTTAATCCTCCAGCCCTCTCAACATTTTTTGAGAGGGCTGAAAGGATTTTTAGATATCAGCAGCTCACATAAAATAGGTTTAAGCAAAAAAAAAAAAAAAAAAAAAAAGAAGAAACCTATACTTCTCTTTTAACTATATACGGATTTACACGATGGGATGTCCTCTTTCTTTACGCACTTACATGTGATCGCATATTACGATTGTGGATGACGAGGAGGGAATATAGGACAGAGAGCTGACTCCATTGAGAGGCTTTTCACCCCATGCAGAGGTACATTTATTTGGTGAGTGCGGACCTGAGGGGGAGCACGTGTGAAGAGTCACCATTTTTCTTGATTCATATAATTACAATACTCATTCAAGCACCAGTCACTTTTTTGAAGATGATTATATATATGTGGAATTATGAACTAAAATTTGCTACGGACTTGTTTGTTTCTATATTGAACACTTTTAAGGGGACGGACATGTATTTGTTATTGCTTTATATCATTAGCACTTGACCTCTATTTTTCTTTACAGTTATTACCGGATGCCATTGCACAGTAGACTTGTGCCTGCACACTTCAGTGTGTTTTTTTGTGTCACGCAAAGGGATATCACATTATTTAATTAACATCTCACATTCTTATATAGCAATTCTTATTCATGTCAATCGAATGGATGGGGAGCCAAGGCTGCTACCTTGCCCAAGGCTGCCTTAAAGAGACCTTGCTGCCAGACCCTTCTTCTTAACAGATATCCTCCAAAAAAGAATATATGTGTTTTTCTAGTAGGTTTTATGTGTGTTATTTACCTGTAAAAGCCTCACTTGTATATTCATCCAAAAGCCATGAGACTAATGGCAACAGCCATCTATGTGATATCAGCAGCTCCAGTAGACTCAGCGCTATCACAGGATGCTCCATATCCTCCTTCAAGCGGAGGTCCACCAGAATTTTTTTTTTAAAAGTCAGCAGCTACAAATAATGCAGCTGCTGACTTTTAAAATAAGGACACTTACCTGTCCAGGGTGCCCGCGAGGTCGGCACCTGAGGCCGAACCATCCCTCGGTCCTCGGGGGTTGCCGCCTCCATCTTTGGTAAGGGAGACAGGAAGTGAAGCCTTGCGGCTTTCACTTCCTGGTTCCCTACTGCGCATGCGCGAGTCGCGCTGCGCAATCCGAATGGTCCCTGCTGTCTCTGGGACCTGTGTGTCTCCCAGCAGACAGCGGGGGGGACGGAAAGTGGCGTAGACCCCCCCCCCCCCCGGGAGTCTATGCTCGGAAGTGGGTGCAAATACCTGTATTATACAGGTATCTGCTCCTCCCTCCCCCCTGAAAGGTGCCAAATGTGACACCGGAGAGGGGGAGGGTTCCGAAAAGCGGAAGTTCCATTTTTGTGTGGAACTCTGCTTTCATTCCTCCATCTGCAGCTACATAAAAGGTTATATATGGGGATAAACATAAGGGCGAGCTGGTTCAGCACAGACAGTAATGAGACACTTCTAGAAGATGAGAGGGCTGTAAAGTGCAAGAAGAGAAGTCTGTGCTAGATATTTATATAGGAAACCTCTAGAAATGGTAATTGTGCCTAAGCATGAAAGACCCTTTGTTTTGAATTTCTCCTAAAAACTACCAGTGCACTTCTTGGCATGTTAGTGTTCCTAGGCACTCCTGTGTCTACAGCCTCACAGCTGTATAAATGAAGTGAGAGGCACTGCTGGCTCTGACTGCTAGTCCTGCCAGAGTTGGAAAGAGATTTCATAATATTACTTATAGTGCTTCTCATTGTTCTCCTTGCTGAGGAGGAAGCTGTACCTAAGGACCTGCAAAGCAAGAATCTCATTCTGTGGATCTGGGCTTTCTGAACCACTTCTACTACTTCTTATGCCGCGTACACACGACCGGACTTTATGGCATACTTGGTTTGGCGGACTTTTCGACTGACTTTACGACGGACTTTCCGAATGAACAGACTTGCCTACACACGATCAACCAAGTCCGACGGATTAGTACGTGATGGCGTACACCGGACTAAAAGAAGGAAGTTCATAGCCAGTAGCCAATAGCTGCCCTAGCGTTGTTTTTTGTCCGTCGGACTAGCATACAGACGAGCGGACTTTTCGAGTCCGACGAAAAGATTTGAAACATGTTTCATTTCTAGGTCCGTAGAACATTTGGGGGAAAAAAAAAGTCCGCTGGAGCCCACACACGATCGAATTGTCCGACGGACTCCAGTCCACCGAACCAAGTATGCCGTAAAATCCGCTCGTGTGTACACAGCATTACTCCACCAGATTCAAATCATTAGTCATCAGCAGAAAGTTCTGACAAGAAGATGCAAAGCCCCTCAACCAAGATGGCTATTTTTACATTGAGAGAGACAGTGCAGAACAACGCATGCTCAATCAAGTCAGTAATGTGGAAAATATTAGTTGCAGGGAGACCACAGGCAATACTGGTGACCAGTCCTTTGCCTTTTTGCTTACCTTCTTTGGGTACAGCTTAGGGCCCTCTTTAAGTTACTGAAGGTCTACAATAACATACTGTCCAAACTTGGATGGTTTTTCTGACGGAATTCCGCTCAAGCTTGCCTTGCATACACATGGTCACACAAAAGGTCTCTGAACTTTCAATCGTCAAGAACGCGGTGACGTACAACACTACGACGAGCCAAGAAAATGAAGTTCAATGCATCTGAGCATGCGTCAAATTGTTTCCGAGCATGCGTGATTTTTTGCATACAGACAAACGCATTTTCGGATAGGAACTTTTCCCCACTGAAAAATAGAGAACATGCTCCCAATCTTTTGCTGGCTGGAATTCCACCAACAAAAGACCGATGGAGCATACACACGGTCGCATTTTCCGACAAAAAGCTCTCATCTGAGTTTTGCTGGCGGCATTTCCGATCGTGTGTACGCGGCATTAGGCTAGGTTAACACATATGCGATGCCGGAACCAGCGTGATTCCAGTGCGGGTTCCCGCATCGCATGTCTCTCGCAGGCAATTCACACTGCTTTATGCGAACCGCTGCGGGTATCAATACAAAGTTAATGACACCCCAAGATCGGTTCGCAGAACGCAGTGCAAACTGTGAAATGGTGCAGGAATCGGAATCACATAGGTGCCAACACCTATGCGATCTGATTCCAGTGCGCACCAAAAAAAGGGTCCTGCACCATTTTGGTCCCAATGCAATGCGAATTTAGCCATACAATCTGTATGGCTGAATTCGCATTGCATGTGATCTGCGCAGCAATGCAGTGTGACTCACATGCGATGTCTGACATCGCAATAGTGTGAACCCAGCATCAGTAAACCGTTATTTTTATGCCAGCGAGACCACATATTATATAGGGTTGTACCGATATTGGTACCGATACTAAGCATTTGCACGAGTATCGGTACATGTGCAAATGCTCCGATACCTGAAACCGATAGTTTCAGGCTCGGTTCATTCAGCTGACAGTGGGATTCCCCCATGGACAGCTGAAATGTAAAAAAGAAGCCAGAATTTATCGGTTGTCAAGGAGCATGTCTGCTGTGTCCTTAACAACCGGTGACTCATTCAGCAGTCAGTGGGGTTCCCCTGTTGACAGCTGAAGTGGCAATTGGAGCTGTGGAAAAAAAAAGCAGCTGGGCAATGTTTATCAACAACATTACTTGAATCTTAAAGGGGCAATAAATATCAGGAGTGTGTTATGTGCGGAGTTCAAGGGTGTGCTACGTACCCATTGCAGGTTTCAGGGGTGCTCTATGTACAGAATGCAATTTCAAGGGTGCCCTATGCACAGAATGCAGAGCTCAGGGGTGAGCTATGTAGAGACTACAGGGTTGAGGAGTGTGCTACATCCCAGATAGCAAAAAGTTTTACTGCAAGTTTGAAAATCACTTGCTAAGCTATCGCTAGACTTGCCAGGCTTCACAAAATTGTTGCACAATTGCAGCAAGTCCACATTGCATGACTCCAGATCAACTTTCTTGGCAAACATTCTGCAAGTCTGCTGCATCTTGGACGTGCAGTTCAGTTGTAAGAACCAGTTCACAAAACTAAAAAAAGCAGAGAGGGGCAACAAAATAAATAAGGGGCATGGGAGACTTCCGCTACGAAGGAAAGGTTAATGCCCAACTCTGGGCCCAATAGATTAATTGGGATAAGATTTGTAAGGAAGTCTGTATATCAGCTCTGTAGTGATATGCAGCTAAATTTCTTCTAAGTGATATCTTAGCTCTACCGGACAGTACAGCCACCACTATACTTCTGGTTCACTGTGACATCACTGCTGCACATCCATTGGGCACTGGGATTGGTGTCGTCTCTCTGCCTCCCAATCTGTTATTTACAAAACACACAGCAACAGGCAGCTGTCAAAGGTTTGTGGACAACGGAAAATCCCATCTATGGTTTGTTGGACATCATATTCCAAGGCCATGGGCATTCTTATAGAGTTCCCCCTCCACTTTGCAGCTATAACCTCCCTACACTCTTCTGGGAAGATGATTTGGAGCTTGTCCACAAGATTTTGGAGCTTGTCTGTGGGAATTTGTGTCTGTTTAGCCAAAAGAGCTACTGATGCTGGACGAAATGACTTGCAATTGGCGTTCCAACTTATTCCAATGATGTTAAGTAGGACTAAGGTCAGGGCTCTGTGCAGGTCACTCAAGTTCCTTCACACTAAGCTATTGTTTATGAAGCTGTCATTGTGCACAGGGGCACGTCATGCTGGAACAGAAAGGGGGCGTCCAGAAATTCTTCCCACAAATGTGGGAGTGCACATTTGTCTAACATGCTTTTGCACTTTATGCTGTAATATTAACAGTACCCTTCATTGGAAGTCAATCATTTGAGACGGAGGTCCTACTTTATGGCCATGTTGCTGGCAGTGCTGTTATATTGGGAAGGCTGAAGGATGCTGAATCACACTGGAGCCGTGCACTCCTTTTTTACATGCTTCACCTTTGTCCTACTTCCCTATACCCAGCTGTGTATAACTGGCAAAGTCCTAATAAAGTCTGTGAAAAAACAACTCCACCACACCCCATGACAGAGTGACCGGCTTCACCTAGGCTCCAGCTGCCAAAAATAATGCTGTCAATTTCATAAAAGATAATATTCTGACTGCCTGTGATTTTTGCTGACAGTTATTTCAACCCAGATTACCACCAAATATGAAAGAAAGAGCATCCTCCAAAGACACACAATTAGTCGTGGTGAAGAGTTCACAAATGCAAATCTTTCATACATGCCCAAGAATTATCCAGTAATGCAGTCCAATTCAGTGCTTCTTACTCCACCAGATTCAGATCATCAGTCATCAGCAGAAAGCTCTGACAAGAAAATCCAAAGCCCTGCTCAGTTAGTGAAAGATCTACATTAACCAGTTGCCGACCGCCCTATAGCAGTTTTACTGCTACAAGGCGCCCGCCCTGCTCAGGATCACGTAAATATATACTTGATATTGCACTTCTGGGTATCGGGAGCAAGTGCCCGCCACTGGAGGTGATTCTACACAGCGGAAGCTGATCAGCGGGTCTCACGGACCCGACGTCCACTGGCACCCGCTGATCATTCAGGACACAGGCAGAACGGCGATCTGCCTATGTAAACTATGTAAACAAGGCAGATCGCTGTTCTGTCAGTACAGAAGGCATGGATCCTGTGTCTCTGCAAAGCAGGGACATGCATCCATGCCTTCCACTAGTACAAGCACCTCCCCCACACTGGCTAGGCACTCGGTTAACCCTTTGACCGCCAGTGATGTTAACCCCATCCCAGCCAGTGTCATTAGTAGAGTGACAGTGCATATTTTTAGCACTGGTCACTGTAATAGTGTCACTGTTTCCTAAAAGTGTCAGTTAGTGTCCAATTTGTCCGCCGCAATATTGCAATCCCGCTATAAGTCGCTGATCGCCGCCTTTACTAGTAAAAAAAAAAGAAATGAATAAAAATTCCATAACTATATTCCATAGCTTGTAGACGCTATAACTTTTGTGCAAACCAATCAATATTATTATTGGGATTTGTTTTTACTAAAAACATGTAGCAGAATACATATTGGCCTAACTTTATGAAGAAATTTGATTTTTAAAATACATTTTGTAGCAGAAAGTAAAATAATATATATATATATATATATATATATATATATATAATATTGCGGCGGACATTTTTTATTTCAAAATTGTCGGTTGTTTGTTGTTTATAGCACAAAAAATAAAAAACGCAGAGGTGATCAAATACCACCAAAGGAAAGCTCTATTTGTGGGGGGGGGAGACAAACATTTTTTTCCCCGCCGATTGTTCGGTTCTCACAGCTCCCTGAGCAGAGAGCCAGTGCCTATCAGTCACAGGCTCTCTGCCCCCCCCCCCCCCCACCTCCCTGGAGAGCTGGGGTGTGGAGGGGGCAGGGGCATCCGGCTTGGGCTCTTAGCGGCTCCCTGAGAGGCTAAGCCGGGTGCCAATCCAAGCATGTGGGTGAATACAGACCATATAGTCGCTATCTTGCCCGAGCCGGCTGTGTTGTCAGCCAACAGTAGGCTTCAGTCCGCTGTCTGCTGAAAATGGGTCACAGGTGTGCAAAACAATCTGCACTCCTGTGATTCATAGGAGAAGTACAGCCTTTAACTCCTAGAGGACTAAAGCAGAAGAGAAATTGCAGACAGGGAAATTCACCAGGAAAAATTAACTTTTATTAAAATTACCCTTTAATAATTTCCCCCATTCCTCAGAGTGTTGTGATAAATACCTTTCTTCATGTTCCAGTGTTTCTCACTGCGTGGTCTTGCCAGGCATTGCTCCTCTTCTAAGTGCACATGCGCACCATTGCCACAATTATTCCTATGGGTGTAATGTATCCCACTTTTTCTGTAAAATACAGATGAGGAACTGGTGAGGATATTTACGCTATGCTTTTTTAACTCTTATTAGCTACATATGTATAAGGTATGACAATCTAATTTGCAGGATGCTCACAGGGTAGCACTATGGTGGTAAGCCACACAGACATTTGCACTCAAGTGTTTTTGAATGGCAGAGGCAGTTTGAGGAGGGTGGGAAGATGGGAAGATGTAAATGCAAGAAGTGGGCAGCCATAAATGCAAAGGAAGGAAGCAAATGTGGACAGAGTGCGAACCCTCAGACCGAAGATTGAGTGTGCGAATAATGGCAGGAGAATTGAACATGAACAGGGAAAGAGGGTGGAGGATTCTAACGGAGGATTTGGGAATGAGAAAGATTTCCGCAAAGATGGTGCCGCAAATCTTGACATAAAATCATAAAAAGAATGTGGTCTTTAAATTTCATCCGATCTTTTAGCCCCCGTTCACACCTATGCGAATTAGATGCGGCTTACACCACGTCTAATTCGCAGGACATTTTAAAATACATTCATATGAATGCATCTGGTTCACATATGTGCGTTGCATTCGCACTGCGCATTGCACAAAAAACGTGTGCGTTTTCTGGGCATTGCGGTGCGAATTACGAGCCCCTTATCTTCTATGGGAACGCATCTGCTTCGCAGATGCATTGCGTTCTGAACATGGATTTTCTCCTTCTCCTCACTACACCTCCCCCTCTCCCTGCTCACTGATCCTGAGCTAAAACGCAGCGATTCCTTTGAACAGGAGATTTTTATCTCCCCAGTGAAACCTGAGCTTCAATTCGCACCGCACATGTGTGAACCCAGGCTCAAAGAATGCAGAGGTGTTTTATTTTTTAATTTTTTTACAGTCCATTCCGGGAACTAAATTTGTTTGCTACAGCAAGGGTTAAAATGCCTTGGGGGAAATTTACTAAAACTGGAACCAACAGAATCTGGAGCAACTGTGCATAGCAACCAATCAGCTTCTCACTTTTGCTCTCTCATTGAGGCTTTGAAAATGAAAGATAGAAGCTGCTGGGTTGCCATGCACATCTGCTTCAGATTCAGGCTCAGTTTTAGTAATACCCCATCCCTGTGCTGGCAGCATGGAGAGCCCTGTTGTCTGGGTCTCCAGCGTTCTGACACAAGAGCTGTGCAGTGCTCTAAGCAACAGTGCTCAGGTTCTCTGAGAAGTGCTGCTGAGTGGGTGTGCATACAGTAGTTGCCAACCGTCCTGATTTGCCCGGGGCATTCATGAAAATCAGACCGATGTCCCAGTCTGAGTCTGTCTTGGGCAGAATCTCAAAAAAAAAAGTCTTTGTCATGGGCAGGGACGGTAAAACAAAAATTTATGTGTAGCGATAAAAGCTCAACATGAAGATAATGTCCAACCAATGATGAAAGGTATCAAGAAAGAGCCTAGAAGGAGGTTCTCCATGTGTGTAAGACTCATAAAGTGGTTGATGTAATTTCAGTGACTTTGTGTGAGGAACATATCAAATATGTGACATCTGGAGTGAACACAGAAGAGACACACCACCACCAACTATAAGGAGGCTTACCAGATGTCGTGGACCCAAGAGGGCATATGCCCAACTGGGTCAAATCGGACTTGGGTGGTGGGTGATGATAGATGTTCCAGAGGAGTGATGAGAATGTAAGTCAGAGAGCAGACCGGATGCTAGTGGGTCCCTGTGCCCTGCGTTTCAATAGCCTGTTGTTTTTTTTCTGAACTCTGCAGAAAGCCCTTCTCCTCGTCTTCAGCACAGACCGGCAACAGTGTTCATCTGGTAAGCATCCTTATAGTTGGTGGTGGTGTATCTCTTCTGTGTTCACTCCAGATGTCACATATTTGATATGTTCCTCACACGAAGTCATTGAAATTACATCAACCACTTTATGAGTCTTACACACATGGAGGACCTCCTTCTAGGCTCTTTCTTGATACCTTTCATCATTGGTTGGACATTATCTTCATGTTGAACATTTAGCGCTACACATAAATTTTTGTTTTACTGTTATATGCCTATATCCCATTGGTCGTGTTAGCTGCTTATCTTTTCTTTTTTTGGCCGCGCAGAATTTCTTGTTACCCTATTCTCATGGGCAGGGACGGACTGGGCCGGGGCTGATCCCCCATAAAAAGGCAGCACCGATCCACCGTCTCCCTGGGCGGCGTGCACATGGTTGCCAAAGGTATCATCCCAGACCACCCACATAGTAAGCTGGGTGGGCTGGGAATCGGGAGATTCTGGGTGATGTAAAGAGGGAAGGATGTAACAGAAAACTGCAGCTACCTATTGGCTGAGGAGGTAGCAGGAGGCAGGCTGCACCACATCCCAGCCAATGGGTGCACTGCCCATGACTTCCCGCGGGCTTCCAGTGTTATGGCATGAAGCTGCTCTGCAAAGAACCTGCACGGGGTGAGGAAGGAAAAACTGTGTAATGCCCGAACTGTAATTGAAATGTGCTGGAAACTCTCTCTCTCTTTTTCTTCCTCTCCATCTCTCTTTCATTCTCTCTCTCTCTTTCTTTTTCTCCGTCTCTCTCTCACTCTCACTCTTTTTTTCTCTCTCGCTTTCTTTCTCTCTCCCTCCATCCCCTTTTCTCTTTGTTTCTCTCCCGCCACCCTTCTTTCTTTCTCTCTCCCTCCCCCTTTATTCCTCTTTCTCCCTTTATTTCTTTCTTTCTCTCTCCCCCCATCCCTCTTTCTTTTTTTTCTTTCCCTATATATTGCCACATTCTCCACTATGCAATCATCTCAGACTCTATTTAACCACACACCCTTTAAGCCACGCCCAATATTTAGCCTGCCGCATTTTTACGCTCCGATTAGACCACACCTACAAATGAATGTCCCACCCTAATTAAAATATTAATACTCTGCCTACATAAAAAAAAGTGTAAAGGAGGAGACAGAAATGGACCACCACAGTACCCAAGCAGAGACATTAAACCCTTACAAAGAGAAGAAGGGTATGTAGGGCAGGGAGACACAGACAACCCAAGAAAAAGACTAAGGGACACGTAGATACAGGCATATATAATCTGAGTGATGTTGAATTAAATGAGAAAGAATTAAACATATTACAGTCTGGCCCGAAATGTGCACCAAGAAAAATGATGAACAAATTTGAAATATATATAGACACGCATAAATTTATCAGAACTTTAAATATGAAGAAGTATTTCCTGAGCCACCCTGTAGAATCAGGGATTAGAGCTAACAGAGTGGTGAATAGAATTGATAGTGGATTGAGGAACAAATCGATCTTCAATCCTCAACTATCGAATAACCACTTCATTGAGGTGTTCAAACATTTGGTGTTGAGAGATATTGAGGAACTCCCTACTAAGAAGAGGGTGAACCCAGGATACAGGGAGCAGCTGCAAGCATCACCCCAGTACTGTTTTTTTTGGGTGGGTGGTCGTCTCTTTAGGGATAACAACCGATGCAGCTAAAACGCTGCTCAGCTGTTATCTTAACCACTTGACGACCGCTCACTGTATATGTACGTCATTTTTTTGAAGATGGATATCTCGGTAACGGCAGCAGCTGCTGCCACAACCGAGGTATCCATCTTTACAGTGAGCGGCTCTGTACACGATAACGGTGGTCTCTGCGGCGGGTTCGCCGCGAGATCACCGTTATCGGCGGCGGGAGAGGTGCCACCCCCCCTCCCGCCGCTCTCCCGCGCCCTCCGCCGCTTACCGGAGCCATCGGTAGCGGCGGAGGCGATCGGGACCTGTCACTGCCGAGTTACTGAGACGAGTGAGGCCAAGATGGCCCCCACCCGTCTCTATACCACGTGACGGCCTGAGCGACATCGTTATGACGGCTCCGCCCACTTCTCTTAAAAGGCACAATTTTTTGTGTCATTTTTTTAAACAACTTTTTTTTTTTTTTTTTTTTTGCATTTTAGTCTAAATATGAGATCTGAGGACTTTTTGACCCCAGATCTCATATTTAAGAGGACCTGTCATGTTTTTTTCTATTACAAGGGATGTTTACATTCCTTGTAATAGGAATAAAAGTGATCCAAATTTTTTTTTTTTAAAAAACAGTGAAAAAATAAATAAAATAAAGTAAAATAAATAATAATAAAAAAAAAATTTTTTTAAAGCGCCCTGTCCCGACGAGCTTGCGCGCAGAAGCGAACGCATACGTGAGTAGCGCCCGCATATGAAAACGGTGGTCAAACTACACATGTGAGGTATCGCCGCGACCGGTAGAGCGAGAGCAATAATTCTAGTCCTAGACCTCCTCTGTAACGCAAAACATGCAATCTGTAGAATTTTTTAAACGTCGCCTATGGAGACTTTTAAGGGTAAAAGTTTGACGCTATTCCACGAGCGGGCGCAATTTTGAAGCGTGACATGTTGGGTATCAATTTACTTAGCGTAACATTATATTTCACAATATAAAAAAAAATTGGGCTAACTTTACTGTTGTCTTATTTTTTTATTCAAAAAAGTGAATTTTTTCCAAAAAAAGTGCGCTTATAAGACCGCTGCGCAAATACGGTGCAAAAAAAAGTATTGCAATGACCGCCATTTTATTCTCTAGGGTGTTAGAAAAAAAAACATATATAATGTTTGGGGGTTCTAAGTAATTTTCTAGCAAAAAAACCTGTTTTAAACATGTAAACACCTAAAATCCAAAACGAGGCTGGTCCTTAAGTGGCTAAAGGAGCGCAAGGGAACGTCCCCCTTCCCGCCTCTCTTCCCGGGCCTTCCGCCCTACCGGGAGACCCGATCCATGATCCAGCACTTCCGTCGGCTAGCCTGAGACTGGAAAAAGGCAGGAAAAGGCTTTGTTCCAATCTTCTATTTAAAAACACGGAAGCGACGTCACAACGTCACTTCCGGTTTACTCGGCTGCCAATGGAGCCGATTTAAAATAAAATTACAGTATTCAGAATTCCTGCCTGCTGATCCCCCGCTCAGTAGTAGCCACAAGCTCTACTGATCTCCTGCTCAGTAGCACCCCCAGCTCTGCTGATCCCCCACTCAGTAGTAGCCCCCAGCTCTGCTAAACCACTGCTCAGTAGTAACCCCCAGCTCTGCTGATCCCCCACTTAGTAGTAACTCCCAGCACTTCTGATCCCCCACTCAGTAGTAACCCCCAGCTCTGCTCATCCTCTGGTTTGTTGATCCGCCTCTCTCTCTGGTCCCCTCTCACCTCCCGCTATATTGCTCCCACGCTGTGCACCACGTGTAACATCTGCTAGTTTCTCCTGCTCCAGTCTCCCAGCTCTGCTGATCCTCTGCCGTTCCTCTCTGTCCGGTCCTGGCTCACCTTCCACTATAGCGTTCCCATGTTGCACACCACGTGTGCTGTCTGCTAGTATCTCTTCTCCAGTCCAGACCCCGCCCACCTTCCTGCTGCTCCACGCTGCACACCAGATGTCACGTCTGCACCAGACACTTCGAGAATATATACACATGAACACATGGTGATGATGTCTTTCTGGTTCGCTTGTTGGTTTCCGAGTGCATCCTGGGATATCCCATACCTGCAATACCTCCAAAACAAAGAAAAGTTAACTCTAAATAAAAGCCCCACAAAAGCTGCAGGTGCTGTTAGGGCTTGTTCACACTTGACAAAATTTCTGACGCTCAACAAACGCTCCTATAGGGTTTGTATGGCGTTAGTATGGGCGTCAGACAGGCATCAATGAGCTTTAGAATAGGGTGTTTTACAAGCGTTAAAAAAATGCTCCCTAAATGCCCTATGCGCGGTTTCGTAGCGTTTGATGATCGTTAAAACTGCCCCACAATGGAAAGTGACAGAAATAAACAAAAATTAAACCGCACCAAAACCGCGCTGAAAACGCCTGCCAGAGCATTTGTGGAGCTTTACCATAGACTTGAATGCGTTGCGACACCCCAAAAGCTTAGTGTGAACAGCACAATGTGCTGTCTATTTTTAAAGCCTGTTAAATGCCTCTCAAACGCCTGCTCTTAATGCCAGTGTGAACTTAGCCTTAGCGAGCGTTATCATAGACTTCTATGGAGGCTTTGGAGATGCTTTGAAGCACCAAGAAAGCAACATGGAGTATAATTTTTGAAGCAAAGCAAAAGCAATGTGTGAACACGACTGTAAGCTTACCATTTTATTTAGTGAGAGGTGCTTTGTTTGGCATTCAGAGTGCTTTAAAAAAGTGTGTCCAATGCCACTATTTTAAAGCACGTGTAAACAAGCCCTAATGCAGATTCTACAGGATGTAAACCACCATCAGTGTATACGCAATATGTGTTCTCACCACTTTGATTCTGGGATACACCATGCCCACATTTATTACAGTTCATGCAGCTTATCTGCATTACAGTAGTAATATACACGGTATGGTAAATGTCACCTGGGCTTCAATTAAGAGCTGTTAATTAAATAACAGTATGCCCTCAGAGTCCTTGTGTCACTGAATGTGATACCCATACCAGTTTGCAGATGCAAGATGGCGTTTGGTGTTTACTGGAAAAGCTGCATTGTGTGCATTGTCTAGAATCTGATTCATATTAAAAATATACAGGAGCCGCATCCTATATTAGGGTTGCCACCTCATCCCTTTAAACCTGAACGCATATTGATTACACAGGTTCTATGGCTGATTAAGGTGGTAATTAAACTGACTCGGTGCCTTATCTGCATTAAACTAGCCTCAGAACCTGTGTAATTCAGATGTGTTTGGGTTTAAAGGGATGAGGTGGCAACTCTAATCCTATTGCAGATTGATTTTTGCTGCTGAACGTCAACAAAATTTCAGAACGTTAATTTTTCACCTGAAAACAAATTACAGCCACATGCTTTTCACATTCCATGTTTGTTACACAGTGATGTTTGACTTGCAGCTGTTCTTTAACCACCCACGCTTCTTTTATTCAACTAAGTAAAGTGGATTCTTTATTCGTGGAAAGACTGAAAACCTATTAGACATCTACATAGTTCCACGTAAACTCCATTATACTTGTTATTGTTACATGTGCTGCAGGCGCTTTTTTCCCCCTTTGCGAGAAGAAAGGGGGTGTGTGCTGCAGAACATGTTTACTGACTTTTTGTATCCAATCAGGTTCTCTGTACTGCCAGGATACACGCCATTGGTTCATTTGGACACGAGGATGAGTGATGTGGCTCTGAGCCTCTGCTTGTTTACTGGCTTCTCTGGAGAGAGACTGTACAAATATTAACTGGAGTTCCTGGAAATCCTGAGGACAATGACGGAAAGGCAGGAGGGGCGGCAGTGACATAGAGGATACTTGACCGCCAAGCTCACTCTGCCCTTGTGAACTTGTGTGCTGCATGCCTGTCATTCATAAACTTCCGTTTATAATGTTAAAGTGGACAGGAGCTGAATGTACCCTCCACACCCCTCACTCCGTCATAATAGTTCAGTAAACAACCGATGTGAGAAGGAACATAAACAGTACAGTAAGCGCTGACACAGATATATATCTAGATCTATATATAGATATATCTATATATATATTACATACAGCTTAAAAGAAAAGAGTACATTTTTACATTTTATTAAAGTTTTGTATTTTGTATTAATGTTATCAATGTCAATCGGTCAGATTTTGGATATTGTTACGGAACAAAGATTTACATTGTCTTTTTGCCTTCCACATTTAAACACTGCTGTTTTCAGCATGCAGTTATAAGCACCTAAAACTATTGCAAACCCATATATATATATATATATATATATATATATATATATATATATATATATATATATATATATATATATATATATATATTTTTTTTCTTAATAACAAACATTATAACAAATATTATACTTACCTGCTCTGTGCAGTGGTTTTGCACAGAGCAGTCCCAATCCTCCACTCCTCAGGTCCCTAGACAGCGCTCCTGGCACCTCCCTCTGACGCATGTCAATCATCACAAGCCCCTTGCTTTGGGGACACTTGTGCGGGCTCGCTCTCAAGCCAGCTGTGTGTCCATAGGCACACAGAGTGTGGGTTGGCTCTGCCTCCCACTCCTTGCTCACTGGCTGTGATTGACAGCAGCCGGAGCCAATGGCCCTGGCTGCTGTCTCTGAGCCAATGAGGAGGGAGAGAGCCAAGAGAGAAGTTGCTCTTGTGCACATTGCTGGTTTGTGATCAGGCTTAAGTAAATATAGGGGGTGGGGGGAGCTGTACTCAGAAGGTTTTTTAACGTTAATGCAGAGAATGCATTAAAGGAGTAGTCCAGCCGAAGCTCGTTTGGCTGGACTTCTGCTATGGATCACAAGAGTGCAGTTTGTTTTGCACTCCTGTGTTTTCAGCAGAGGGCGGGCTGAAGTCCGGTTCCCGCTGACGTCACTGCTGTCAGTCCGGGCTCCACGTCATCACGACCACGGAGTCAGGATTCGCCAGATCCCTGGACTGACACCCGGTTCAGCCTCTCAGTGACCTGCTAAGAGCCTGAGACAGCCGCCCCCACCCCCCCTGCACCGCTATTAGTAGTACATTAAACTTAAAAAATTTCAGTGCCTGCCCCTCTCCTTTATACAGCGGTAAAGGACAGTGTATGTGTATATTGAAATCAATGCCTCTAAATACCTTCAGGCCGGTCACGTGACTCCCGACCACTCTGCTACTCCATTCCAGGACTACAGCGGAAGGGGCTGAGCAGCCAGCACAGCGGTCACGTGACCTACCGGCTGACGTCAGATCTCTGCCCCTCCCGCTGTAGCCCGGGCATCGGAATAACAGAGCAGGTCACATGACTGGCCTAAAGAAAAAAAGGTATTTAGAGGCCTCTACTTCAATAAACACTAAACACTGTGAGTTATCACTGTATAAAAGGAGAGGGGCTGCCAGTGAAATGGATAATTAAGGTTACAAACACTTTAGGGCCGGGTTCACACTGCTCCGACATGGAAGTCGCATGACTTTGCCAGGCAACTTCAGCGCGACTTTGACGCAACTTCAGGGAATGCCTGTGTAATCTTCCTGTAATGTTAGATCCAAATCACATCAAGCATCTGACTTGGAATGCGATTTCCATTCAATTCTATGGGCTGAAATCGGACAGAAGTCGGACCAAAGCAGTGCAGGAACCTTTTCCAAAGTCGGACCGACACAAGTCGGACTAGTTAAGACGGCTCTTATAGGGAAACATTGATTTTTACATGTCTTGCGACATGTGCTCTCAAAGTCGGAGTGCATGTCGCACTAGTGTTAACCGGGCCTAAAAGGAGCTTCTCCCCCCCCCCCATGCTCTTTTTTTCTACCCCCCCCCCTTTTTTTTTTGCACCCAGCAAATCCAGCACTGTCCTGCTGCAATCCACTGCCACCCGCCAGGTCCCACGCTGCCATCTTCCTTTACTACGTCCTCAGGAGCTGGCTGTCTCTTCCAAGTTTTGGCAGCCCTTAATGACGTACCACCAGGTCTGCCCTCCGGCTGTTGTGTGTCCCCGCTCCTGCAGCTACCTGGGATGTGCAACGGGGACATGTCATTCTTGCCGGGGCCAGAATAGAGACGGGGGGGGGGGGGCTGGCCAGAGAAAAAAAATAATGTAAACAAACAAAAAAAAATCACTTTTTTAAATAGCAGAGAGGGGAGAGGATTGCAGTGGGGAAAGGTCTGTTTTGAGAGTGAAGGTTCACTTTGATACATGGGGGGGTACCCTAATGTGGTTTTTGTAAACTGAACAGGATTCGGAACACTACAGAGTTGTTGGAAAATTTTGCTGATCTATCACATGAAATCTAGAAAAATCTATGTGTGGCCAGCTTTAACAATCCACTACCTATGACTGCCTTTATTCTCCTTTTACAATGACTGTGTCACTGTCCAATGTTGTCCCGACTAATGATGCCAGTTCAGCTCTACACACCCTGCACTCTGAGAAGATATGATGCACACAAAGCCCTAAACTTCCTCTGATCCCAGATCTTCTGCATCCAAGCCTACCAGCCTTCACCTGTACTGACTAGGCAGGGTTTGTCTTTAGGGTAAGATTTCTATATTTCTTATATTACTTACCATGCCCGGGGCACAACCTTTACATGAAATGCAACAGTACTATAACAGCATTACTGTAAGGCTCAGTTCACACTGCTGCGACCCCATTGTCGTGCCACTTCCAGTGCAACCATGCAGTGCGACTTTCATGCGACTGAGTTTTTGGGACCATAAGTGGCATCAAAGTAGTGCAGAAACCATTTTAAGAGTCTCATTGATTGAAACGGCTGCCATTGAAATAAATGTGTGTTTGTCATGCGTCTTTTTGTGTCACGAGTCGCATGGCAATTCGCAGCAGAGTGAACCAAAACTAAAAGCAAATAACATTTATGTCTGGTATGTATATATAAATATATATTATAGGGACTTTCTTCTAAAGCAGCACTCAAATTTTATAAAATGTTTTTTTCTCATTAAAATGCAATGATTAACTAGTCACAATAGGTTGTAAAAATACAGCTAAACGCCCATATATAATAAAATGGATAATCAGGTGCATTTTATGTACAATACAGTGGGGACGGAAAGTATTCAGACCCCCTTAAATTTTTCACTCTTTGTTATATTGCAGCCATTTGCTAAAATCATTTAAGTTCATTTTTTTTTCCTCATTAATGTACACACAGCACCCCATATTGACAGAAAAACACAGAATTGTTGACATTTTTGCAGATTTATTAAAAAAAAAAAAAACTGAATTATCACATGGTCCTAAGTATTCAGACCCTTTGCTGTGACACTCATATATTTAACTCAGGTGCTGTCCATTTCTTCTGATCATTCTTGAGATGGTTCTACACCTTCATTTGAGTCCAGCTGTGTTTGCTTATACTGATTGGACTTAATTAGGAAAGCCACACACCTGTCTGTATAAGACCTTACAGCTCACAGTGCATGTCAGAGCAAATGAGAATCATGAGGTCAAAGGAACTGCCTAATGAGCTCAGAGACAGAATTGTGGCAAGGCACAGATCTGGCTACAAAAAAGGTTACAAAAAAAATTATGCTGCACTTAAGGTTCCTAAGAGCACAGTGGCCTCCATAATCCTTAAATGGAAGACGTTTCGGATGACCAGAACCCTTCCTAGAGCTGGCCGTCCGGCCAAACTGAGCTATCGGGGGAGAAGAGCCTTGGTGAGAGAGGTAAAGAAGAACCCAAAGATCACTGTGGCTGAGCTCCGAAGATGCAGTCGGGAGATGGGAGAAAGTTGTAGAAAGTCAACCATCACTGCAGCCCTCCTCCGGTCAGGGCTTTATGGCAGAGTGGCCCGACGGAAGCCTCTCCTCAGTACAAGATACATGAAAGCCCGAATGGAGTTTGCTAGAAAACACCTGAAGGACTCCTAGATGGTGAGAAATAAGATTCTCTGTTCTGATGAGATAAAGATAGAACTTTTTGGCCTTAATTCTAAGCAGTATGTGTGGAGAAAACCAGGCACTGCTCATCACCTGTCCAATACAGTCCCAACAGTGAAACATGGTGGTGGCAGCATCATGCTGTGGGGGCATTTTTCAGCTGCAGGGACAGGACGACTGGTTGCAATTGAGGGAAAGATGATTGTGGCCAAGTACAGGGATATCCTGGACGAAAACCTTCTCCAGAGTGCTCAGGACCTCAGACCGAATTTTTACCTTCCAACAAGACAATGACCCTAAGCACACAGCTAAAATAACGAAGGAGTGGCTTCACAACAACTCCGTGACTGTTCTTGAATGGCCCAGCCAGAGCCCTGACCTAAACCCAATTGAGCATCTCTGGAGAGACCTAAAAATGGCTGTCCACCAACGTTTACCAACCAACCTGACAGAACTGGAGAGAATCTGCAAGGAGGAATGGCAGAGGATCCCCAAATCCAGGTGTGAAAAACTTGTTGCATCTTTCCCAAAAAGACTCATGGCTGTATTAGATCAAAAGGGTGCTTCTACTAAACACTGAGCAAAGGGTCTGAATACTTAGGACCATGTGATATTTCAGTTTTTCTTTTTTAATACATCTGCAAAAATGTCAACAATTCTGTGTTTTTCTGTCAATATGGGGTGCTGTGTGTACATTAATGAGGGAAAAAAAAAATGAACTTAAATGATTTTAGCAAATGGCTGCAATATAACAAAGAGTGAAAAATTTAAGGGGGTCTGAATACTTTCCGTCCCCACTGTATATAGTTTTTGTACATCAATAAACAGTCTAAATGGCATTTAGCCAATTCACCAATTACCAAATACATACTCAGATCATAAACAGAACCACAGTACATCAGAGGCATCAGAACATCCACATACATCTCAGATGTAAAAAGCCAAATGACACTCACGAAATCCCAGAGGAGAAACAGTGATTAGGAACTTTATTTTATGTGGGGCACTTTGTATGGATCATTAGGCTTTTTTGATGTATAAAGCCGGCCATACACATATAGATATTTTTCCAGGTTCAGCAGGGAGCGGCTGTGGCCGTCCCTGCTCCATGGAACTCGATCGTTTGATAGACTTCTATTAAAGAAGAATGTTCTAAAAACTTTTCTCGATCAGCAGCTGCCGGCAATAGGCCACAGCAACTGATCAGTGTATTTTCTTTGGTTTTGTTTGACATGCGTCACTCTTCCATGTGCTCCTTGCTCTGAAGGCCAGTTTTAGGTGGGGTCAGTGGCCATTTGTTTGTACTATTAAAAAAAAAACCTGCCTGCTGGTTTTTCAAAATTTAGTTTATACTCCTCTTTAAGATACATGAGGATGTTATCATGTATTTGATCTGTATATGTACAGTATCTCACAAAGGTGAGTACACCCCTCACATTTTTGTAAATATTTTTATTATATCTTTTCATGTGACAACACTGAAGAAATAACACTTTGCTACAATGTAAAGTAGTGAGTGTACAGCTTGTATAACAGTGTAAATTTTCTGTCCCCTCAAAATAACTCAACACACAGCCATTACTGTCTAAACCGCTGATAACAAAAGTGAGTACACCCTTAAGTGAAAAAGTCCAAATTGGGCCCAGTTAGCTATTTTTTCCTCCCCGCTGTCATGTGACTCGTTTGTGTTACAAGGTCTCAGGTGTGAATGGGGAGCAGGTGCATTCAATTTGGTGTTATCGCTCTCACTCTCTCATACTGGTCACTGGAAGTTCCACATGGCACCTCATGGCTAAGAACTCTCTAAATGATCTAAAAAAAAAACAATAACGTTGCTCTACATAAAGATGGCCTAATCTTCCACTCAGAACAGGCCTCGCCATGGTCAACCAAAGAAGTTGAGTGCACGTGCTCAGCGTCATATCCAGAGGTTGTCTTTGGGAAATAGACATACGAGTGCTGCCAGCATTGCTGCAGAGGTTGAAGAGGTGGGGGGTTCAGCCTGTCAGTGCTTAGACCCTACGCCGCACACTGCATCAAATTGGTCTGCATGGCTGTCGTCCCAGAAGGAAGCCTCTTCTAAAGATGCACAAGAAAGTCCGCAAACAGTTTGCTGAAGACAAGCAGACGAAGGACATGGATTACTGGAACAGATGATGTCAAGCGTGTGTGGTGGCAACCAGGTGAGGAGTACAAAGACAAGTGTGTCTTGCCTACAGTGAAGCATGGTGGTGGAAGTGTCATGGTCTGGGGCTGGATGAGTGCTGCCGGCACTGGGGAGCTACAGTTCATTGAGGGAACCATGAATGCCAACATGTACTGTGACATACTGAAGCAGAGCATGATCCCCTCTCTTCAGAGACTGGGCCGCAGGACAGTATTCCAACATGATAAGGACCCCAAACACACCTCCAAGACGACCACTGCCTTGCTAAAAAAGCTGAGGGTAAAGGTGAAGGACTGACCAAGCATGTCTCCAGATCTAATCCTTATCGAGCATCTGTGGGGCATCCTCAAATGTAAAGTGGAGGAGTGCAAGGTCTCTTACATCCACCAGCTCTGTGATGTCGTCATGGAGGAGTGGAAGAGGACTCCAGTGGCAACCTGTGAAGCTCTGGTGAACTCCATGCCCAAGAGGGTTAAGGCAGTGCTGGAAAATAATGGTGGCCACACAAAATATTGACACTTTGGGCAAAATTTGGACATTTTCACTTAGGGGTGTACTCACTTTTGTTGCCAGTGGTTTAGACATTTATAGCGGTGTTGAGTTATTTTGAGGGGGCAGCAAATTTACACTGTTATACAAGCTGTACACTCACTACTTTACACTGTAGCAAAGTGTCATTTCTTCAGTGTTGTCACATGAAAAGAAATAATAGAATATTTACAAAAATGTGAGGGGTGTACTCACTTTTGTCAGATACTGTAAATATACTATGACTCTATTTATGATCTTATAGGTGCAATATCTATCATATATATATATATATATATATATATATATATATATATCTATGTATATATATATAGATATATATCTATATAGATATATATCTATATATAGATATACAGTGGCTTGCGAAAGTATTCGGCCCCCTTGAACTTTTCAACCTTTTGCCACATTTCAGGCTTCAAACATAAAGATATAAAATTTTTATTTTTTGTGAAGAATCACCAACAAGTGGGACACAATTGTGAAGTGGAACGAAATCTTTTGGATTTTTGAAACTTTTTTAACTAATAAAAAAATGAAAAGTGGGGCGTGCAAAATTATTCGGCCCCCTTGCGTTAATACTTTGTAGAGCCACCTTTTGCTGCGATTATAGCTGCAAGTCGCTTGGGGTATGTCTCTATCAGTTTTGCACATCGAGAGACTGAAATTCTTGCCCATTCTTCCTTGCAAAACAGCTCGAGCTCAGTGAGGTTGGATGGAGAGCGTTTGTGAACAGCAGTTTTCAGCTCTTTCCACAGATTCTCGATTAGATTCAGGTCTGGACTTTGACTTGGCCATTCTAACACCTGGATACCTTTATTTGTGAACCATTCCTTTGTAGATTTTGCTGTATGTTTGGGATCATTGTCTTGTTGGAAGATAAATCTCCGTCCCAGTTTCAGGTCTTTTGCAGACTCCAACAGGCTTTCATCCAGAATGGTCCTGTATTTGGCTGCATCCATCTTCCCCTCAATTTTAACCATCTTCCCTGTCCCTGCTAAAGAAAAGCAGGCCCAAACCATGATGCTGCCACCACCATGTTTGACAGTGGGGATGGTGTGTTGAGTGTGATGAGCTGTGTTGCTTTTACGCCAAACATATCGTTTTGCATTGCGGCCAAAAAGTTTGATTTTGGTTTCATCGGACCAGAGCACCTTCTTCCACATGTTTGGTGTGTCTCCCAGGTGGCTTGTGGCAAACTTTAGACGAGACTTTTTATGGATATCTTTGAGAAATGGCTTTCTTCTTGCCACTCTTCCATAAAGGCCAGATTTGTGCAGTGTACGACTGATTGTTGTCCTATGGACAGACTCTCCCACCTCAGCTGTAGTTCTCTGCAGTTCATCCAGAGTGATCATGGGCCTCTTGGCTGCATCTCTGATCAGTCTTCTCCTTGTCTGAGCTGAAAGTTTAGAGGGACAGCCAGGTCTTGGTAGATTTGCAGTGGTCTGATACTCCTTCCATTTCAAAATGATCGCTTGCACAGTGCTCCTTGGGATGTTTAAAGCTTGGGAAATCTTTTTGTATCCAAATCAGGCTTTAAACTTCTCCACAACAGTATTACGGACCTGCCTGGTGTGTTCCCTGGTCTTCATGATGCTCTCTGCGCTTTCGACAGAACCCTGAGAATATCACAGAGCAGGTGCATTTATACAGAGACTTGATTACACACAGGTGGATTCTTTTTATCACCATCAGTCATTTAGGACAACATTGGATCATTCAGAGATCCTCGCTGAACTTCTGGAGTGAGTTTGCTGCACTGAAAGTAAAGGGGCCGAATAATTTTGCACGCACCACTTTTCAGTTTTTTAATTGCTAAAAAAGTTTAAAATATCCAATAGATTTCGTTCCTTTTCACAATTGTGTCCCACTTGTTGGTGATTCTTCACAAAAAATTAAAATTTTATATCTTTATGTTTGAAGCCTGAAATGTGGCAAAAGGTTGAAAAGTTCAAGGGGGCAGAATACTTTCGCAAGCCACTGTATATCTATCTATCTATCTATCTATCTATATATATATATATATATATATATCTATATCTATCTATATATACACACACACACAGTATCTCAAAAAAGTGAGTACATCCCCCACATTTTTGTACATATTTTATTCTATCTTTTCATGTGACAACACTGAAGAAATGACACTTTGCTACAATGTAAAGTAGTGAGTGTACAGTTTGTATAACAGTGTAAATTTGCTGTCCCCTCAAAATAACTCAACACACAGCCATGTCTAAGCCGCTGGCAACAGAAGCGAGTACACCCCTGAGTGAAAATGTCCAAATTTTGCCCAAAGTGTCAATATTTTGTGTGGCCACCATTATTTTCCAGTACTAAAGTAAAAGTGAAATGCAGCGCTAAAAATGATAACAAATGGTAAAAGGCACATCAGACATGGTGACCATTACCAATATATACATAGCTGAAACACATAAAGCATAATACTAAAAAATTGAATATTAGACGGGATATAGTAAAATCCCAATGTATGGCTATGAATCTGATACAAGAGAGTCCCAAACATAGGCTAAATATGAATGTTGGACTGATGTAGAAATCTTCTCTTGTATATCATGAGTTGTACTATCATGGGAAGTGAATAGCTGGAATACGCTTACCAGCAGGAGTGGATTTGGATGCCGGTGACACCGAATCAAACAGGCTCTGAGATCCTTAATGGACGATGGTTGGTCCTGGAAACCCCGGATCTCGAGGGGGATCTATCCTCTATGGTCCACGCCACGACTGTCCGTTCAGAAGCCCGAGGGGGAATTCTCCGCCACAAACAAGTCTCCAGAGCATGGATGGTTCCCAAAAAGATAGACAGGATGTCAATAGTGCAGATCAAATGACATATTTTATTGGATATAACCAATAATCAACAAATGATATAAAAACGTGATCACGTGTAAAACAATAAAATCAAGTGTAGGAAAGAGTAAGGCTCACCCGACGCGTTTCGTCCACATGGACTTCAACAGGGGCATCCCCTTTTACAATATTGGTCATATTTTATGTAGCTGCTTTTCACATTGGGTTAGCCCAGTGTTATTTATATTTTCCAGTACTGCCTTAATCCTCTTGGGCATGGAGTTCACCAGAGCTTCATAGGTTGCCACTGGAGTCCTCTTCCACTCCTCCATGACGACATCACAGAGCTGGAGGATGTTAGAGACCTTACTCTCCTCCACCTTCTGTTTGAGGATGTCCCACAAATGCTCAATAGGGTTTAGGTCTGGAGACATGCGTGGCCAGTCCATCACCTTTACTCTCAGCTTCTTTAGCAAGGCAGTGGTCGTCTTGGAGGTGTGTTTGGGGTCGTTATTATGTTGGAATACTGCCCTGCGGCCAAGTCTCTGAAGGGAGGGGATCATGCTCTGCTTTAGTATGTCACAGTACATGTTGGCATTCGCGGTTCCCTCAATGAACTGTAGCTCCCCAGTGCCAGCAGCACTCATCCAGGCCCAGACCATGACTCTCCCACCACCATGCTTGATTGTAGACAAGACACACTTGTCTTTGTACTCCTCACCTGGTTGCCGCCACACACGCTTGACGCCATCTGAACCAAATAATTTTATCTTGGTCTCATCAGACCACAGGACATGGTTCCCGTAATCCATGTCCTTAGTCTGCTTGTCTTCAGCAAACTGTTTGCGGTCTTTCTTGTGCATCATTATTAGAGGAGGCTTCCTTCTGGGACAACAGACATGTAGACCAATTTGATGCAGTGTGCGGCGTATGGTCTGAGCACTGACAGGCTGACCCCCCACCCCATCAACCTCTGCAGCAATGCTGGCAGCACTCATACGTCTATTTCCCAAAGACAACCTCTGTATATGACGCTGAACACATGCACTCAACTTCTTTGGTCGACCATGACGAGGCCTGTTCTGAGTGGAACCTGTCCTGTTAAACCGCTGTATGGTCTTGGCCACCGTGCTACAGCTCAGTTTCAGGGTCTTGGCAATCTTCTTATAGCCTAGGCCATCTTTATGTAGAGCAACAATTCTTTTTTTCAGATTCTCAGAGAGTTCTTTGCCATGAGGTGCCACATTGAACTTCCAGTGACCAGTATGAGAGAGTGAGAGCGATAACACCAAATTTAACACACCTGCTCCCCATTCATACCTGAGACCTTGTAACACTAACGAGTCACATTACATCGGGGAGAGAAAATGGCTAATTAGGCCCAATTTGGACATTTTCACTTAGGGGTGTACTCACTTTTGTTGCCAGCGGTTTAGAAATTAAATTTACATTGTTATACAAGCTGTACACTCACTACTTTACATTGTAGCAAAGTGTCATTTCTTCAGTATTGTCACATGAAAAGATATAATAAAATATTTACAAAAATGTGAGGGGTGAGATACTGTGTGTATATATATATATATATATATATATATATATATATATATATATATACACACACACACACACACATACACACATACAAATTGTCCACATTTTGTCATGTTACAACCAATAATGTAAATGTATTTTTTTGGGATTTTATGTGATAGACCAACAAAAAGTGGCACATAATTCTGAAATGCACGGTTTTCTCTGCAATTACAGCTGCAAGTCTTTTTGGGGATGTCTCTACCAGCTTTGCACATCTAGAAAGTGACATTTTTGCCCATTCTGCTTTGCAAAATAGCTCAAGCTCTGTCAGATTGGATGGAGAGCGTCTGTGAAAAACAATTTTCAAGTCTTGCCACAGATTCTCAATTGGATTTAGGTCTGGACTTTGACTGGGCCATTCTAACACATGAATATGCTTTGACCTAAACCATTCCATTGTAGCTCTGGCTGTATGTTTAGGGTCATTGTCCTGCTGGAAGGTGAACCTCCGCCCCAGTCTCAAGTCTTTTGCAGTCTCTAACAGGTTTTCTTCTAAGATTGCCCTGTATTTGGCTTCATCCATCTTCCCATCAACTCTGACCAGCTTCCCTGTCCCTGCTGAAGAAAAACATCCCCACAACATGATGCTGCCACCATCATGTTTCATGGTGGGGGTGGTGTGTTCAGGGTGATGTGCAGTGATAGTTTACCTAACACTTATGCCGCGTACACACGGTCGGACTTTTCGTCTACAAAAGTCCAACGGACGCTGACGGACTAAAGCTGGCTGGTAATCCGATCGTGTGTGGGCTTCTCCGGACTTTCAACATACTTTTTTAGCCTCAAATCCGACGTACTTTAGATTTGAAACATGCTTCAAATCTTTACTTCGTAACTACGACGGACCCCAAAATCCGCTCGTCTGTGTGCTAGTCCGACGGACAAAAAGCCACGCTAGGGCACCTATTGGCTACTGGCTATGAACTTCCTTATTTTAGTCCGGTGTACGTCATCACATAAGAATTCGACGGACTTTTGTGTGATCGTGTGTAGGCAAGTCTGTTCGTTAGAAAGTCTGCAGCAAGTCCGCCGCAAGTCCGCCGAAAGTCTGCCGGAAGTCTGTCGGACAGGCTGTCTGACTTTTGTAGACGAAAAGTACGACCGTGTGTACGCGGCATTAGCGTTTTGCTTTTAGGCCAAAAAGTTCAATTTTGGTCTCATCTGACCAGAGCACCTTCTTCCACATGATTGCTGTGTCCCCCACATGGCTTCTCGCAAACTGAAAATGGGACTTCTTATGGCTTTCTTTCAGCAATGGCTTTCTTTTTGCCACTCTTCCATAAAGGCCAGATTTGTGGAGAGCACGACTAATGCCGCGTACACACGGTCGGACTTTTCGTCTACAAAAGTCAGACAGCCTGTCCGACAGACTTCCGGCAGACTTTCGGCGGACTTGCGGCGGACTTTCTAATGAACAGACTTGCCTACACACGATCACACAAAAGTCCGTCGAATTCTTACGTGATGACGTACACCGGACTAAAATAAGGAAGTTCATAGCCAGTAGCCAATAGATGCCCTAGCGTGGCTTTTTGTCCGTCGGACTAGCAGACAGACGAGCGGATTTCGGGGTCCGTCGTAGTTACGAAGTAAAGATTTGAAGCATGTTTCAAATCTAAAGTACGTCGGATTTGAGGCTAAAAAAGTATGTTGAAAGTCCGGAGAAGCCCACACACGATCGGATTACCAGCCAGCTTTAGTCCGTCAGCGTCCGTTGGACTTTTGTAGACGAAAAGTCCGACCGTGTGTACGCGGCATAATAGTTGTCCTGTAGGCAGATTCTCCCACCTGAGCTGTGGATCTCTGCAGTTCCTCCAGAGTTACTATGGGCCTCTTGGCTGCTTCTCTGATGAATGCTCTCCTTGCCCGGCCTGTCAGTTTAGGTGGACGGCCATGTCTTGGTAGGTTTGCAGTTGTGCCATACTCTTTCCATTTTCCGATGATTAATTGAACAGTGCTCCGTGAGATGTTGCAAGCTTGGGATAGTTTTCTTTTTTTAACCCTGCTCTAAACATCTCCACAACTTTATCCCTGACCTGTCTGGTGTGTTCCTTGGCCTTCATGATGCTGTTTGTTCTCTAACAAACCACTGAGGGCTTCACAGAACAGCTGTATTTATACCATGGATAAATTACACACAGGTGGACACTATTTACTAATTAGGTGACTTCTGAAGGCAATTGGTTCCACTAGATTTAGGGGTATCAGAGTAAAGGGGTTGAATACAAATGCACGCCACACTTTTCACATATTTATTTGTAAAAAGTTTTGAAAACCATTTATCATTTTACTTTCCACTTTACAATTATGTGCCACTTTGTGTTGGTCTATCACATTAAATCCCAATAAAATAATAAACGTGTTCACATCAGTTTTTGTAAACTGGTGAAATGCCATTCAAAATGTTTATTGATGTGGTCAGGAGCTATAAATTGCACAGAAAATGTTCCAGGTAATCAGTTTTATTGTATATGTTGTTTACTTGTGTTTAAACTTCATGTGACTAATAAATCTTTATGATGTTTATGAGAAAAGTAAACTGTAAGGTTTCAAGTGCTGCGGTAGAAAAAAAAAAGTCCCTTCATAATATACACAGTTTATAAAGTTTGTTTATGGGATTTCAGCACTCAAATAAAAATTATTGTAAACAATACATGATGGGTGCTCCACATTGATTAACTATACCATACATTTGTTTTCCTCGCTAAACTCTTCTGCAGACTGAAGTTGCCTTAAAGCGGAGTTCCACCCAAAAGTGGAACTTCCGCTTTAAGCACTCCTCGCCCCCTTGGCATATCATTTTTTTCTTTTTGGGGGGGGGGGGGGGAGCGGGTACCTAGTTTTAACAGATACCCAGCTTCTACTTCCTGCTCTCGTTGCCTCGGCTTCTCCTCTCTCCCTCCCTCTCTGCAATCTTCTGGGACACATCACAGGTCCCAGAAGATTTGCCTGGCCACTGAGAGAGCACAGCGCAATTCCGGCGCCGCAGAGAGGCGGAGGAGAGGAGCGAGGCTTTGGGCGGCCGCATCTCTGGACCGTGGAACAGGCGAGTGGCTGCTTATTAAAAATCAGCAGCTACACTTTTTGTAGATGCTGACTTTTAATAAACTTACAAATGAGTGGAACTCTGCTTTAAAGTGATTGTAAAGGTTCGTTTTTTTGAATAACAAAACATGTTATACTTACCTGCTTTGTGTAAGGGTTATTCACAGAGCAGCCCCGATCCTCCTCTTCTGGGGTGCCCTGGCGGCGCTCCTGGCCCCTCCTCTTCATTGGGTGCACCTGCGGAGAGCCGCTTTCCCTGGGGGCACCCGCCTGGAGCGCGCTCACGAGTCCAGCTGCTGCGTCCATTGACACAGACAGCAGGACACGCCCCCCCGCTCTCGTGTCACTGGATTTGATTTAAAGCAGCGGGAGCCAATGGCTCCTGCTGCTATCAATCTATCCAATGAGGACGGAGATAACGGCTGGAGCTGCTGGGCTCGTTGCTGGAACGATCAGGTTTAGGTAAATAAAAAGGGGAGTCTGGGGGGAGCTGCAGCATAGCAGGCTTTTGATCTTAATGCATTAAGTTGAAAAACCTTGAGACTTTACAACCCCTTTAAAGCGAGAATAAACCCAAAACCAAAAATTTTATATGTTGCTTCTTACCAATCATTTGATGTTGTGGCTGTGTTCATTTTCTTTTTTTTTTTTTTTGGCTTTTTTCCCCCCTTGGTTTTAACCTGGTGTTCTGGCCAGTAACACACCTCCTGTATTAGAGGGCCTCCACTCTGGATGAAGGAGCACAGGGGACACCTTTGAACAGCAGCATTGCTAATATGGCGGGAGGGAAGAGTTAGATGGACTAGCAGATTTAGGACCCATTCACACCAGAAACTACACATAGCTGTGTGTTTCTGACTGTATGTTTACATGCATTTGAAGCGTGCTTGATGCGTGCATTTTTCTATATATTTTTGGGTGTTGCTTTCTTGGCTTAAAGGGGGATGTTGCAGTGCATTTGAAGCGCCTTTTGTGGTGTGTTACCTGCTTTTGCAGTGCGGAAAAATGCAGCATGCTCTATTTTTTTTTAACTGCACTGAACTGCACTGCAATGATGTGAACTATTCCCATAGGATTACCTTGATTTTGGGCTGTCTATGCAGTTTAAGTGCAGTTCAAAATGCATCCAACTGTAGCCAACTACGTTCGGTATGAAAGGTCCCTAAAGCTGGGTATACATGTACGGACATTTGGCCAGTTCATGAGGAACTGTGTACCACTGTCAGTTCAACCGAAGCTGGTATAATAACCAGCATCTGTTGAACAGTCCTGCTGGAAAAAACAGCTTTCGATCAGTGCCTGCAGCCAATACCCACAGTGCTGATCTGTGTATTCTGAGCGGAGGAAGGCCCCACTATCAGAATACAATAGCTCAGTGGGAGAGATCCCTACATACACATCGCTTGCCTGGATGCGGGGATCTATGTGTGTATACTCTGCTTTAGGTACACTAACAAATTGAAGCCAAACACCAACTAATACTTTATGGGCAGTTACAGCAAACAGTTTTGTTCCTTTTGGAATAAAGCTTTTTACATAAATAAATAAAAGCTGATCATTGTAAGCACCCCTGTCAGTGTTAAATGGCTTGTTTCCTGCTGTTAAACTGCAACATCTGCAGAATATGTTGTTCTGATAAAAAAACAACAGAATTACTGGATGAATCCCCAAGTTAAAATAATGGAAAGAAATCCTAAAAAAGAAAACTAATAGGGCGTACACACGGTCGGACTTTGTTCGGACATTCCGACAACAAAATCCTAGGATTTTTTCCGACGGATGTTGGCTCAAACTTGTTTTGTCTACACACGGTCGCACAAAGTTGTCGGAAAATCCGATCGTTCTAAACGCGGTGACGTAAAACACGTACGTCGGGACTATAAACGGGGCAGTGGCCAATAGCTTTCATCTCTTTATTTATTCTGAGCATGCGTGGCACTTTGTCCATCGGATTTGTGTACACACGATTGGAATTTCCAACAACGGATTTTGTTGTTGGAAAATTTTATCTCCTGCTCTCCAACTTTGTGTGTCGGAAAATCCGATGGTAAATGTCCGATGGAGCCCACACACGGTCGGAATTTCCGACAACACGCTCCGATCAGACATTTTCCATCGGAAAATCCGACCGTGTGTACGGGGCATAAGAATTGCTACAATATAATAAATGTTTTCGCTTTGGTTTAATACATCTTTAAAGGAGAAGTCCAGACTGGGCTTCTCCTAAGGGTCACAGGAGTGTAGGGCTGAAACAACTAATCGGCAACTAATCGATTATGAAAATAATCGATTACTATTTTCATAATCGATTAATCGGCCAGTAACATTATGGGGTTAAAATAAACTAAAATGAGCCCTTTATAGTACAAAAAGAGCAAATAATCGCTACTGTAAATATTACTTTCACAGTTGTACAGTAAAAAAATGAACCCCTTACAGTAGTGATTATCTGCTTTTTTTGTACTATAAAGGGCTAATTTTATTTTTTTTAACCCCATTATTTTACTAAACGTCTTAGACCTGGTTCACACCTATGTGTTTTTTGGTGCTTTTTGCAGAAACACACTACAGTTCATTTACATGGTTTCCTATGGGACACGTTCACATCTATGCTTTTTTCAGCCACTGCATGTTTGGAAAGGGTCAGGGACTTTTTTTTAACGCAAAACTGTGCTTTTTTGGTTCAATATACTTCAATAGAGAAGCTGCAGAAAAGCATGTAATGCGTTTTTGGAGCAATTTGTGTTTTTTAATCTGCCCAACAACAAATTGGCCAAAAAAATGCAAAAACGCAAATTGCAGCAAAATCACATGTGCAAAAATCAAAAAGCACTGCAGAAAAAGATCACAAGCAAACTGCATAGGTGTGTACCGAGCCTTATGCTGGCCACAAGGATCAATTTTCAGACGAGAATATTCATACGAAAAATCTTTATACATTCGCTGAATGAAAGAATGTTGTTTGAAATTTTCACTTGCTTTTAACATTTCTGTTTAAAATGAATGTAATCTCTCAACGAAAACCACATACACTGTCTGAAAATTCCTTTGACCAAGAAGTTTTCTATTATTTCCAAATTTTCCTGTCACTGTGGTTGAAAATGAATGTCAATTTGACCCAACTAACAATTAGAAAATCAAAAACGAACGTTCTTAAAATTACATTTCTTTTTTGAAGGAAGACATTGTTTGTTTGTTTTTTTTAATACAAAAATTTGATCTCTGAGTCTGATATTTACCAGATTTACTCTTTAATAGTATATACAGTATATCTCTTCTGTCTGTTATTCTCACAGTGGATTAGAGATTTTGCTCCCTAACCATATAGTTGGTTATTTATATTTACCACTGCATAGCGATATTTAAGAATAAATTGCCTTTTTTTAAAAAACTTTACATATTAACTAAATTATACACCACACTTTTTTTTTAAATGTTATTAATCGATTAATCGAAACAATAATCGGCCAACTAATCGATTATGAAAATAATCGTTAGTTGCAGGCCTACAGGAGTGCAATTAGTTTTGCACTCCTGTGACCCGTCTTCAGCGGAGTGCGGTCTGAAGTCCCCTCTCTGCTGACGTCACTGGAATCAGTCCAGGCAGCGTGTCATCAAGACAATGAAGTCTGGATCTGCCAGGTGTCTGGACTAATGGCAGTCTCAGCCTCTCAGCGAGCCGATGGGAGCCTGAGACGGCCGCTCCCCGACCCTCCACAGCTCAGCGCTCCAATGAGCGAGGAGGAGCAGAGAGGAGAGCTGATGATTGACCGTTAGCAGCTCACCTCTCGGGGATCTGTGGGAACCGAGCCATCGGCGGTGTTTGATCGCTCGGTTCTCAGTGTAGAGACGCATTCACCTAGGTACAGGAAGTCCCCGAGTTATGAACACCCAACTTGCGAACGACTCCTACATACGAACAGGACGGCGGGCACATTCGACCCGAACATCGGAAAACGACATATCTGCTATTCTGCCCATGTTGTTCCGACTTACGAACATATTCGACTTAAGAACAAACCTACAGTCCCTAGCCCGTTCGTAACTAGGGGACTGCCTGTAAGTATAAATGGGAGGGGGAACATACCTCTCTTTTAAGCCTAATAAAGTTTTATATTCAAAGAAGCATGGCTATGTATGGTGTGTTGCTGTCAGGAAGAGGCGTATTACATTTGAACACACTGGGGAGGATATACTAAGACCCCTTTCACACCAAGCCGCCTATAGCGTCGGCGGTAAAACGCCGCTATTTATAGCGGCGTTTTACCGTCGGATTTGCGGTGCATTTCGGCCGCTAGCGGGGCACTTTTAACCCCCCCCCCCCCGCTAGCGGCCGAGAAAGGGTTAAAACCGCCCGCAATAGCGGCGTTTTGCCAGCGGTATCCCAGCGCTGCCCCATTGATTTCAATGCGGAGCAACGGTGGAGGAACGGTAAACACACCGCTCCAAAGAAGCTGCTGACAGGACTTTTCCCGACGTCCTGCCAGCGCAGCGCTCCGGTGTGAAAGCCCTCGGGCATTCACACTGGAGACAATGCTGCAGCTGTTTGAGGGCGGATTGCAGGCGCTATTTTTAACGCTATAGCGCCTGCAAAACGCCCTCGGTGTTAAAGGGGTCTAAAGGCAAATAGACTGTGCACTCTGCAAGTGCTATTGCATTCATTTTCCTCAGAGCTTAGTAAATGAGGGGAAACTGACGATTTCCATCATCCAATCATGTGAAAAGCAAACATGGTTTTTTTTTTTTTTTCCTTGCACCTGATTGAGTATTCTTTATACTAGGACTGATACTGATACTAGGACCATCCTGTCAGGTGCCCCATCTTTTCCCCTGAGGGTAGCACCTCTCTTCACAGCAGTTGGTCAGTGAAACAAAAAAACCCCAGACCTGAGGAAATGCGAAAGTAAACAATGGATGCACTAGAATGACCAAAGATAATTGATCACCGAATTAAAACAAAACACCAGATGGCTGGTCTATCCAACTGCTGGACCTGGGGAGGATAATACTGGCAGGGGGATGGGATAGAGTTTCCACTTCATCCATTTAAACCCCAACACATATGAATTACACAGGTTCTGTGGCTGATTAAGGTGGTAATTCAACTCACTTGGTGCCTTATCTGCATTTAATTAGCCTCAGAACCTGTGTAATTCATATGCGTTCAGGTTTAAATGGATGAGGTGGCAACTCTAGGATGGGAAGATTTTCGTGAGAAGATTGCAGTATCTGGCCGGCTTCGAGTGTATGTGTTGTGGTAACGTGCTACCGCAAGGCATGGCTATGCACTAAACCAAACACTTGCTCTGGTGCACTTTGTCAGCAAAATGGTGCAGGTGCCTTGTTAGGTCCATTGTTGTGTGTCGGCAGTCCTGCTTGAAGTGACATTAAAGAATGTGCTGATTCTTCCAGAATAGTCCATACACATCCTCTACTGACTGGCCCAGTCATTCATTTTTCAATTAATTTCTTACTGGGTTTTGCTGCCTCCTTGTAACTGTCTCTGTGAGCTTCTGAACCTCTTCCTCCCCCCCCCCCCCAGTGCTGTTTGTTGGGAACGAGCTGTGTATGTCAGCAGCGGTCATGTGTACTGCTCTATGCGCACTACACATCCCATGGGGGGAGGGGGAGGATTTACTAAAACTGGAGCACACAGAATATGGTGCAGCAATTTTACATAGTAACCGATCAGCTTCTAGCTTCAGCTCATTCAATTAAAGCAGAGCTCCACCCAAAAGGCACATTTGGCACCTTTTGGGGGGGGGGGGGGGGGGTACCTGGTTTAGTTCACCCACTTCTGGCTTAGTTCATCACGGCTCCTCCTTCCCCTGCAGCCGACCCATTCACAAAGGGCAGCGCGCTTCGCACAGTAAGGCTGGCCATACATCTATAGATTATCTGCAGATTTTCTATGGTTAGATGGAAAAAGTGGGAGATTCCTCCATCCACACAGTTTAGCGAACATGGAGAGATCTGTTGCACATTTTCTATCTAACCATAGAAAATCTGCAGATAATCTATAAGTGTATGGCCATTTTTAGGAAACCAGCTGCGGTTTACTGTGGTTTCCCTAAGGGCCCTTTCACACTGGGGCGGTTTGCAGGCGCTATTAATAGCGCCTGCAAACCGACCCGAAAGTGCCGCTGCTTTCATTCCAGTGTGAAAGCCCCGAGGGCCTTCACACTGGAGCGGTGCACTGGCAGGACGGGAAAAAAAAAAAAAAAAAGTCCTGCTAGCGGCATCTTCGGAGCGGTGAAGGAGCGGAGTATATACCGCTCCTGCCCATTGAAATCAATAGGACAGCGCGGCTATACCGCCGGCAAAGCGCCTCTGCAGAGGCACATTGCGGGGGGGTTTTTAACCCTTCCTCGGCCGCTAGCGAGGGGTAAAACCGCCCCGCTAGCGGCCGAATACTGACGGTAAAGCGCCACTTACAATAGTGGCACTTTACCGCCGACCCCGTCCCAGTGTGAAAGGGCCCTTAGTGGAGATAGTGGCAGCAGCACTCAATAGCCAATTAAAAAAAATAAAAAATCGGCTCAGGTGAGGACACCGCTGGATCCCTGGACAGGTAAGTGCTCTAAGGGTCCTTTCACACTGGGGCGGTTTGCAGGCGCTATTGCGCTAATAGTAGCGCCTGCAAACCGACCCGAAAGTGCCACTGCTGTGTATCCAGTGTGAAAGCCCTGAGGGCTTGCACACTGGAGCGATGCGCTGGCAGGACGGTAAAAAAAGTCCTGCCAGCAGCATCTTCGGAGCGGTGAAGGAGCGGAGTGTATACCGCTCCTTCACCGCTCCTGCCCATTGAAATCAATGGGACGGCGCGGCTATACCGCCGGCAAAGCGACTCTGCAGAGGCGCTTTGCATTGGTTTTAACCCTTTCTCGGCCGCTAGCAGGGGGGTAAAAACCGCCCCGCTAGCGGCCGCATACCGACGGTAAAGCGCCACTTACAATAGCGGCGCTTTACCGCCGACAACGTCCCCCGCCCCAGTGTGAAAGGAGCCTAAGAAAAGTCAGCAGCCACAGTATTTTTAGCTGCTGACTTTTAGTTTTTTCTGAAGGAACGTCAGTAGCTTTGCAGTGAGTTTTGAAACGCTTTTGCAATAGCGTTTATTAGTGGTTTTTTTTTTGCGTTATTCCGCGGTTTTTTTTGAGAATTATTTTTTTCTTTTAATGGATCAAAAACGTTGAAAAAAACGCTGGTGGGCGACGTTTGAGCGTTAGAGCCTTTTTACAGCTGAAAAACGTCTCTCAGAACCCACTGATTTGGGTTTTTTTTTTTTTTACTGCTCAAGAACTCCACTGCCCCCCACAACTGCTGATAACGGCCTATGTATGCGTGCATGGACACATAGGATAACATGATGGGGAGTTTAATGACTGTAGAAAAAAAAAACGTCTACAGCCAAAAACAGCTGCTGTAAAAACGTCAAAAAACATCCGGTGTGCATGAGGACTTACAGGGGTTGTAAAGGTTTGCGTTTTTTCACCTTAATGCATCCTATGGGAAGCACTGATGGGCACTGATGAGGCACTAATATTCAGCACTTATGGGCACTAATTCTCAGTACTTATGGGTACTGATGAGGCACTAATATCCTGCACTGATATTCAGCACTGATGGGCACTGATATTCAGCACTGATGGGCACTGATATTCAGCACTGATGGGCACTGATGAGGCACTAATATTCAGCACTTATGGGCACTAATGAGCGGCACTGATGGGCAGCATGGATAAGCGGCACTGATGGGCATCACTGATAGGCGGCACTGAAAGCCAGCACTAACTGGCTTCACTAATGGGCACGGATTTCTGGCTGTGGTGGGCACCGATTGTTGGCACTGGTTAGCATGGGTTGCCGGCACTGGTGGCGCTCTAATGTTATCGGTGCCCCGATTACATCTCTCACTGTCCCCTGCGAGGAAATGCCGCTGACCGGCTCTCCTCACCACACATTCTGTCAGTGTGAGGCTAGGAGAGCCGTGTCTACGTGTGACCCCCTGTTATTGGACACAGCCGATCACTTGATCAAAGAGCCGCGTCGGCAGCTCCATACAGAGGCCTGGGATTGCGCTGTGTCCTAGCAACTCGGCGCGGCCGCCGCACTGCGCCCCCCCCGGCGTGGTGCGCCGTCGTGTGACGTCCGCCCAGAACAAGATCCGCACACCGTCCCTGCTGTCATTGGACGGTGGGCGGGCAGCAAGTGGTCGGATCGCCCCCCCCCTCAAAGATGCCAGAAGTAGTGCAGGAACTATGAATTGAGGGACTGGTCACCATGCACAGAGTGCTCCATATTCTGAGTGCTCCAGTCTTAGTAAATCCCCCTCCCCCAGTCCTCTCATACATTCACCTCAGACCTCTCTCTGTACACTTCACCTCAGACCTCTCTCTGTACACTTCACCTCAGACCTCTCTCTGTACACTTCACCTCAGACCTCTCTCTCTGTACACTTCACCTCAGACCTCTCTCTCTGTACACTTCACCTCAGACCTCTCTCTCTGTACACTTCACCTCAGACCTCTCTCTCTGTACACTTCACCTCAGACCTCTCTCTCTGTACACTTCACCTCAGACCTCTCTCTCTGTACACTTCACCTCAGACCTCTCTCTCTGTACACTTCACCTCAGACCTCTCTCTCTGTACACTTCACCTCAGACCTCTCTCTCTGTACACTTCACCTCAGACCTCTCTCTCTGTACACTTCACCTCAGACCTCTCTCTCTGTACACTTCACCTCAGACCTCTCTCTCTGTACACTTCACCTCAGACCTCTCTCTCTGTACACTTCACCTCAGACCTCTCTCTCTGTACACTTCACCTCAGACCTCTCTCTCTGTACACTTCACCTCAGACCTCTCTCTCTGTACACTTCACCTCAGACCTCTCTCTCTGTACACTTCACCTCAGACCTCTCTCTCTGTACACTTCACCTCAGACCTCTCTCTCTGTACACTTCACCTCAGACCTCTCTCTCTGTACACTTCACCTCAGACCTCTCTCTCTGTACACTTCACCTCAGACCTCTCTCTCTGTACACTTCACCTCAGACCTCTCTCTCTGTACACTTCACCTCAGACCTCTCTCTCTGTACACTTCACCTCAGACCTCTCTCTCTGTACACTTCACCTCAGACCTCTCTCTCTGTACACTTCACCTCAGACCTCTCTCTCTGTACACTTCACCTCAGACCTCTCTCTCTGTACACTTCACCTCAGACCTCTCTCTCTGTACACTTCACCTCAGACCTCTCTCTCTGTACACTTCACCTCAGACCTCTCTCTCTGTACACTTCACCTCAGACCTCTCTCTCTGTACACTTCACCTCAGACCTCTCTCTCTGTACACTTCACCTCAGACCTCTCTCTCTGTACACTTCACCTCAGACCTCTCTCTCTGTACACTTCACCTCAGACCTCTCTCTCTGTACACTTCACCTCAGACCTCTCTCTCTGTACACTTCACCTCAGACCTCTCTCTCTGTACACTTCACCTCAGACCTCTCTCTCTGTACACTTCACCTCAGACCTCTCTCTCTGTACACTTCACCTCAGACCTCTCTCTCTGTACACTTCACCTCAGACCTCTCTCTCTGTACACTTCACCTCAGACCTCTCTCTCTGTACACTTCACCTCAGACCTCTCTCTCTGTACACTTCACCTCAGACCTCTCTCTCTGTACACTTCACCTCAGACCTCTCTCTCTGTACACTTCACCTCAGACCTCTCTCTCTGTACACTTCACCTCAGACCTCTCTCTCTGTACACTTCACCTCAGACCTCTCTCTCTGTACACTTCACCTCAGACCTCTCTCTCTGTACACTTCACCTCAGACCTCTCTCTCTGTACACTTCACCTCAGACCTCTCTCTCTGTACACTTCACCTCAGACCTCTCTCTCTGTACACTTCACCTCAGACCTCTCTCTCTGTACACTTCACCTCAGACCTCTCTCTCTGTACACTTCACCTCAGACCTCTCTCTCTGTACACTTCACCTCAGACCTCTCTCTCTGTACACTTCACCTCAGACCTCTCTCTCTGTACACTTCACCTCAGACCTCTCTCTCTGTACACTTCACCTCAGACCTCTCTCTCTGTACACTTCACCTCAGACCTCTCTCTGTACACTTCACCTCAGACCTCTCTCTGTACACTTCACCTCAGACCTCTCTCTGTACACTTCACCTCAGACCTCTCTCTGTACACTTCACCTCAGACCTCTCTCTGTACACTTCACCTCAGACCTCTCTCTCTGTACACTTCACCTCAGACCTCTCTCTGTACACTTCACCTCAGACCTCTCTCTGTACACCTTCACCTCAGACCTCTCTCTCTGTACACTTCACCTCAGACTCTCTCTCTGTACACTTCACCTCAGACCTCTCTCTCTGTACATTCACCTCAGACCTCTCTCTCTGTACACTTCACCTCAGACCTCTCTCTCTGTACACTTCACCTCAGAACTCT